>OZ037779.1:11373504-11558504 GCA_964035525.1 Porites cylindrica | reverse complement strand
AACTTTATGTCCTTTTGACATACGTTTGCTTCATCTCTGCCAACTGTTTATTTTAAGACAAAGCCAGATTCTATCTTGTTAATTGTATTTGTTTTAATCACTGTGCATACAATGAGGACTGGGTAATATAGGCACGTCCTCTTCGTCTGTGTTTGTCTACAAAACCACCTTTCAGTATGGCAATTGAATTTTGTTCTGATACGTGCTATGTTTGTGTAGCAATTCCACTTTTCGTCGTTATATGATCTATCATCTTCTTTTAGTGAACAAAGCTTGGATATTCTCAACCGTCGATGTCTTTCAAGAGAAAAAGCTTTTGTGTATTATCAGCAATTTATATGTTTATGAGACATTAATTTCATAATGTTGCATCTCTTCCAGGAAAATTCAAAACACTGGCACGAGGAGATGAACATTATCGTTAATTTGCAAATGGCGATAGCTTTGTTTCTTCATTTCACACTGCTAACGTTGTTGCTGTCTCGCCTTGGAAATTGCAACGGCCTTCAGCACGTAGAGTCCGCTTATAAAGATGGCGATATCATGTTAGGAGGACTTTTTGATCTTCACAAGAGCGAAGGCGACAACGAAAACTGCGGTGATCTTCTTGCTTCAAACCTGGGATATACGGAGGCAATGATATTTGCCATTGAAAGCATCAACAAAAATAAATCGCTCTTGCCTAACGTCACCCTTGGGTACGATATCCACGATTACTGCCTTCGACCTGCAAAAGCTGTGAAAACCGCATACGAGCTCGTAGTAAAGACTGATAGTCGCTTTTCCCTTCAAAACTGTTCAGACGCCAATGAGCACAATAACGATATGCCCCAATTAAAGGAAATATTAGGTGTCATTGGGCCGATGGATTCAGCCAGTGCCATCATGGTTTCCAGCTTGTTCGACATCGCACATATTCCGTCCATCAGTCCACTGGCAACAAGTGTGGAGTTAAGTTCCACCTTGTACTCCCACTTTTATCGTACGGTTGCCTCTGACAGGTGGCGGGCAAGCCTGTTAGCCGATATGGCATACTTCTTTAACTGGACTTACGTGGGTGCAATTGCCCTTGATGATTCTTTTGGCCGCTATGGAATATGGGGAATTGAAAGAGAAGCTTATGAGCGAGGTTATTTTTGCATAGCCTTGACTCGATTTGTTCCTCGAGTGGACCATTTTAAACAGGTCAAAAGGATTGTGAGCGACCTAAAGAGCAATGAGAAAGTCAAGGTTATTTTCTTATGGCTTTATGGAGAGTATGCGCAGGCTTTTTTGGATGAAGCAGTGATACAAAATGTGAAGGACAGAACTTGGATCTTTGCAGATGGGGCAACCCCAAGTGATCCATATTTTCAGAAGCTCCATTTTGCAGAAATTTTAAATGGGTCATTTGGTATTCTCCCCAAAGCTCAGTCCAGCCAAACATTTAAAATCTATTTGACCAATTTAGAAAAGAGAAACTTTAGTGGAAGCGGCAATCCATGGTGGGCTGAATACTGGGAATCTATGAACGTTACACCGGAGACTTCTTTAGAAAGCAGGTCGCATTTAACAAACAGCCCTTACATCGCCTACACCATCGATGCCGTGTATACCTTCGCCCACGTCTTGCATGAGATGTACCACTGTCGCGAGCCACATGGACTGCTCGAAGGCGGCAAATGTCCCGTAATTCAAAATTTAAAAGTAAGAGGAGACGATCTTCATATTTACATGCAAAATGTAAGTTTTCAAGGACTGACCGGAACTGTACAGTTTGACAAATACGGCGATCCTCTAGAGGCATGCTACAACATTTTGAACTTCAAGAGAGATGGGGAAGGCTCTTCGAATGTTCTTGCTGGATGGTGGCTTAAAAATACGGCGCACGGTCCCCGACTGAAAATAAATGTAAATAACATAACTTGGAAAAGTGGAAGTGGATTTGAAGGTATCCCTCTGTCCGTATGTTCTACAGATTGTTCGCCCGGTGAAAGGAAAGTTCCAAAATCGCCATGTTGTTGGGAGTGTGTCAAGTGTCCTCCAGGGACTATAAGTTCCTATGGTGTTTCCTCTAACTGTTCAGAGTGCCCTGAGAGACAAAAACCCAACTACAACAGGACTAAATGCATCGATCTCCCCTTAAACAACTTACAATGGGACAGTGCGTCCTCAATAGCTGTAACCTGCACAGCAGCTTTGGGAGTGGTTTTGACTGTCCTTTTCTTTGTCGTGTTTGCGAAATATCGAAATTCACCAATCGTGAAGGCTTCAAACAAAGAACTGAGCACATTATTGTTAGTTACAGTAGGGCTTTTTTTCGTGCTGGCCTTTCTATATCTCTTTACACCTACAAACACCCTGTGCTGCACTTTGAATGTCTGGCGATACACCATATATACATTGTGCGTGTCAATCCTTCTACTGAAGTCAAGAAAAATCTTCAATGCTTTTAGGTTACGTACATTAGCAAACGTTATGAATTCAAGGCCTCGGCCAAAAAAGAAGGGATTCAGCCTTCTTTTTAGAGGAGAAAGACGACATTTGTTTTTCCTATTGTCTGTGCAACTAACACTGATAGCCAGCTGGATCTCATTCGACCCACCCAAACAAACGGAAATTGTTCGTCAGCCTCATTACGTGTTCGTTGTGTGCAAACCTTTCAGTTCTGCGACTGGTAAAGCTCTCTTCATCATGATCGCAACCAATCTTCTAATCCTGTCGACGGCTTGTATATATTACGCTTTCAGAGGCCGAAAAATTCCAGAGAATTTCAACGAAGCCAGATACATTGGTTTTACAATGTACATCGTGCTATTATCCTCTATCGCTTATTATCCAGTTGAATTTAGCTTGGAGGGTTGGTATGTAGGTGTCATTGGAGGAATAACAACACTAGTGAGTTCCTACGCCCTATTGGCCTGTATGTTTGGACCGAAGATTTATGTCATCTTGTTCACCCCTGAGCAGAACACTCGCGAGGCAATAAGCAGTGAAATTGCAAAATATTCTTTATCAACATCGACTGTAGTAGTGCATAGTGGGCGTGTTGTCCCTAAATCAAACCCTGGTTCAAGTCCTAATACATCCCAAGAACTTTAAAAAACAAGCCCTTTAATATTACATAATAATAAATAAATTTATAAAGCGCTTAAACTATAAATATTCTAAAGCGCTACCTAATTTACAATAATAAAATGCAACATTGAAAGAGAAATGATAAAAAAATCAAATCATTCACTTCTAAAAGCTTTCTCGAACAAGTAGCTTTAAAGAAGTCTTTTAAAACAGTTAATATTTGAAATAAGTCTTAGTTCCCAAGGTAGGGCATTACATAACGATGGACCTGAATGGGCGAAAGCTCGATCTCCAAAGGATTTTACACTTTGTTTTCGGGACTTGCAGCAGTCTCTGATCATAGATCTGATCGTAAAGCATACCTCCCGCAACTTTAGGTTTTAGAAGATCTCTAATGTACACAGGAGCCTTGGCTTTTAACGCCTTCTTAGTTGATTCTTCAGAAAGAAACTTTCTTATTTGCCTGATGCTATGTAGGCCATGAAAAGCTGTAATATAAACTTTGACAACATGAGTATCCATAGACATATAATTGTGAATAATAATAATAATGATAATGAACTTTATTAAAGTCTCTTGTCTGAAAGCTCAGGCACAGCGGCTTATTAATTTGGGAGACCATGCACCCAGATTACGGACACACTCCACAGGTTTCATAACAGAGGTACCGACAGCAATTGACTCAATGGAGACCTTGGATAACTGCTGGTAAGAGCCGATGATAAGAAATTCAGTCTTCTTGTCATTAGTTAATAGCCGATGGGAGATCATCCAAATGCGAACCTCTGCATTACATTCCTCAATCACTTAGAAGGCTTCCCTCTGTGAGTGAGAGGAGTCAGGTTTAAAAGAAAAATATAATTGCGAGTCATCCGCATACGCATGTGCTTCAGGGTGATACTTTGCCAATACTTTAAACAGTCTAGAAGCACTAGGAGAAAAAGAATAGGTTCCAAACAATTGCCTTGGGGAACTTCACAATCCAGATCAAAGGGCTTAGACAGCTGCTGATTAATGAATATTTGTTGTTTCCTGACCGATAAGTACGACTCAAACCACTTTATGGCATCACCACCTATACCATAGTCACTCTCAAGAATATTTAGCAAAGTCCTATGGTCTATGGTGTCCAACGCAGCGCTCAGATCTAATAAGACGAGAAGAGATTTGTACATGAGTTTTTATAATAGGAAAGTAGAATTATAGCTAAAAACGTGTTATCTTTCACAGGAACTGCAAGGAAGGCTACTTACAGTTGTGATTCTTAGATCCTTGATCGAAACAACCGGCGCTTTTATGCTCTTCACTTTTTGTCACAGGCAAAAGAACAACAATACAGGAGGGTGTCAATGGGGTGGTAGCTTTGACGGTTGACGGTAAATTTTTTCCAATTTTGACGGCTGACGGTTAAATTTTAGTGCTTTTGACGGTTGACGGTTATAAGTGGAAAATTTGTCCAAAAGTTGAAGTAAATGTGAACTTCTATATGAATTAATTAATATCAACTGTTTGGTATTTCCGCGGTTGTCTTGGCCTTTCACTTGTAAAATTTTGAAATATTTTCCTATATAAGCAGGTTGTAAACTATCGTAATTTCTAGAAAGAGTGTTTGTGAGAACATGGGAACTGGTTTTTCCAGTTTGGAAATTCTTCAGGAGCCGGAATTCCGTGAAGATCGGCTAAAATAGTAAAGATTTGAAATACTCTGAAACTTTTTGACGGTTAATCGTATCCTGCAGTTTTGACGGTTGACGGTTAATTTTTAGGCCGTTTGACGACTGACGGCAAACCCGGTTGAGAGCTTCATACAGTAACACAGGTATAAGAGAACCTGTGACTTTCTGTTTCCTGGTGTGTTCCTTATATTTAGAACACTCTGTGGGGAATCAGCCTGACCTTCAGAGGTTCTTAAAATTGTTTCGGTAAATGTTGGTTCTGAAACTATTTACTGAAAATTTGCTTAAATTAGCCAATTATTGACTCTTGCAAATCTGTAAAGGCGTGGATAAATGTCAGTAACATTTGCTTTAACTTCCTTTCGACATGTGTTGGACTAGATAATGGGACTGTTTAAATAGAACAGCCAGCTTTGTTGAACGTATTGAAAAATGCTAAAAGGTTGTTTAGACAAATTGTAAATAAAAGTTAAACTTCCATTCAACACACTTCAACATCCGTTCAAAGTTCGTCGCAAGATTGCCGTTTGGACAAATGTTGAAACCGTTTTAAGAGAGTTTTCAATGATAGTAACACCGGCAAACCGGACGAGAGATTTTGAGAGACTTGTCAGAGGTTTAGTCAGAGGTAGCCTGCGTAGCAGGCGCTTTCTCTCGTGCGCCCGTTCTTTCTTGTGCCCACTACTTCCGATGTCAGCGGTAACCTAGTAACATACGTGGCACAGGTTTTGCAGGGAAACCGGAAACCTTGAAAAGGATTTGCGATCAGGCGTTTGCAGTTTCAGGTTGCCAGGGTTTAAAATTTTTACCAAGGTGTTCGTTGTTTATTACTGCTACGTTTTCATTCGTTAAGTGGAAGAAAATTAAACTGTACTGAAAGCCTTTTCGTGTCTTGTGTAATTTGTGAACCCCTCGGTCGAGTATCGGTCGACACTATCGACCGCGTGCCGGCCGACTTGTCGACCGATACACCGGTCAACTGAGTGTCGGCCGACCTATCGGCCGACATGTCGATCGAGTATCGGCCGATAGTGTCCACCGATATTCGATCGAGGGGTTCACAAATTACACAAGATCCGCCTTTCCTGTCGTTCAAACGTGAGGGACCGACAAGACACCGGCAGGGTATTTTACACAACGCAAGTTTCAGGTCAGTTTTCACGGCCGGTGTAATGACCCTATGTGGGACCTGTTTCACTCAGTTTTTTAACCCAAATGGTTCGGCGTTCTGCATTCGGCGAATACAGAACGTCGAATTACTCTGAAGTTTAGTCATGAGGTTAAGGACGCTTGAGTGAATCAGGTTTCAGGTCTGTTTAAGTTTAATGACCCTAAATGGAACCTGATTCACTCGGTTTCCTAACCCTAATCACTAAACTCAGAGACATTCGGCGTTCTGCAAAATACCCCTGCCGACAAGACAGGTGTTATTCTCAGATCAGTATGCCATTTGCCGTTAAGTATGATAAACCTGATGCTAAAGCCGAGTCTCTATTATAGAAATAGGGATCAAGAATGAAATTTTCTTTTGAAAAATTTAGGAACGTGATCTTTAACATTCTAATATTACTGGATAGTACTTTAGAGGTGATCGCAACAAGAGATTCGACCTCTTTAATACCGTTTTCAACTGATTGGAACTACGTCTTTGTCAATGCTAAACCTAACCAAGTCTTGGATTCCTTGTAGTGGATTGCTAAGTCAATTGCAAAAATGTGTAAGTAAAAATGAAAATCTGAAGCAAAAGAAATAAGTGTAGTTGATTGAGTATTTATTTCTTTGTAGTCACAGGTAAGTTGTTCTATTTTCTTTACTGGCTACGCAGGAAGCTGTTCATGGCTGGAACCTTTACTAATTTGTCGAATGTTTCTCATCGTATATATCTTAGTATCGCATTGATTGGTCCCTGTTTTCTAGGCCATTACTATTAGGCTAGCTTCCACGAAAGCAAACAGTTACAGTAATTTTTTTCCCCGCCCGCCCTCTCTTTGGAGGAATTGTGTTGTGTTATGTAACAATTAAAGTTTGGCGGGTCACTCCTTGTGGTGCGGTTAAGTCTGCGTTGCGATTTCCCCCAAGCTTTTGGCATTACTTGTGTCTTGCCTTCTTACTCCTTTGCCTTAATCGTGTCCGAACCAGCTCGTACGGCGCTCGGGAGGTAGGGAAGGCTCTGCCAATATTCTTGTCCTACACCACTGGTAGTGGGGCGATAAGTGAGGCTTGTGTTATTTTGTGCGCATAACCCGAAGTTGCTAAGTGACAGCAGGAAAACGAAAAAGGAGTAACAAAAGCAACAAGGATTGTGGTTGCCAAGGTACTGCAAAGTATGGAATGACTGAGGGGTGTTTAAACTAACTTTGAAATGATGGGTGTCAACCTCGTTCCATAGCTTGAAGAGGTCTGGGAACGATGTTACAACTCTTAAGTCATTTCTTGCTTCTTTTTCCTCATGTCGGGGTCGACAGAATTTACTTTTTCTGCGAATTTATTGCAAAAGGAACCCGCCAAGTCAAACAGCAACTTGCAAATTTCCAGCAGAGTCAAAAGAGATACTCCCGCAAAAAGTCCCAATGAACCTCCGATGTTACTGATGAGGTCTTTAAACTAAGAAAATAAAGTACAAAAATAAAATTTACTGATAAAATAATATTCGCACATCGCAAAGTGCTGTCTGTCTATTCCAATACTACGCTTCATTGTTTCTAAATAAAAAGTTTACTTTAAGACTCAGACCCCAAATATAGAGAAAGGAACTGTGCCAGCGAGCCAGTTCAGTTTCAGTTTCAGTTTACAGTCGAGTTTATTGTTTTGCCATTAAGAGACACAGGCACGGAGAAGTTCTAAACATTTTAAGGCTAATGGCGGGGAAGCCCAAGGGAACCACCGGGCTTTTAAGGAATGGGCTCCCTCAAGGTGACCCAAACGGATGGTACTCAGCCCCGGGGGGCAGGACTCCGCATGTGAAAGGGGTGGGGATGCTCGTCGGAAATTTTGAATTAAACCCCTAAAAGAGACCGATCCGAGCGTGACCCAAGCTTTCTTTGACCCCTAAAAGAGACCATATTAAAACACAGACAATACATATATTTTTATATTTTCACGTGCAACCCTAAACGAGACCTTCACGGCTAAATAAGATGGCATTTTGCCCAGAACACCCCAAGTGAGACCAAAATCCGAAATTTACACCCCTAAGCGCGACGACGAGCATCCCCACCCCTTTTATATGCGGAGTCCCCCTCAGGTACTCAGCCCGGTTTCAGCAGGATGAAACACCTTGGGTCAGCTGCTTTAACCATTGACGTCGGATCCCAGTCAAACTCTTTATTTTAACATCAGACGTTACAGTTACGTTACGTTGTCTGGCCCCTGAAGTGTCAATAGTCGTCCTCGTCGAAATTGAAAATCAGCTTGTCACAGGATTATTCCCAACAGTAATACGCTTTCAAAGACAGGTTTCGAATTTCGAAAGTTCATACCTGACTCAGAGGCTGGGGGTTATAAATCAAAGGAAATCGCATTGAGATCCAGTGATAAATCATTGACATGTCTTGTTTCACATTGGACTCTATTTTAACGGACACCTAGAGTCTGTCCCGACCTTTCTCTGCTCCCTTTATTTGACTCTCCATAAGACGGACATCACTCGTAGACGGACATTATGTGCCGGCCCTAAAAGTGTCCTCTTTAGAGAGAGTGGACACTATCCCCCTCAGTCACTGAGCCAAGCATAAATTTTTAATAATTCAAATCTGGCCTTTTGAACTTTGTAAAACTTGTGGATACAATCTTCATTCACCTCGTATCTTGGCACTTGTTGGATGATCTCTGTTGTCATGCTCTTGTAGTAAACGTCAACCCGCGCCAAATTTCTTCTATTAAGGAAAAACAATTTGTTAGAGACTGAACAAAGCCATTTCTTGTATCAGATCGGTATTTATTTCTTAGTTTTCGGCTTGGTGTTCATTAGCCTAAGCTCAGAGGTTCATTAATCTTGGCCGCCATGCGCATGCGCTAAAGCAGTTGCCTCCTCTTCTATTTTGACCCGTCAACCTCTTCCTTAAAATCATTTTTTGACTCGCCCCAACTCTCCGTCAGTTTCAACGTCCAACATGGTGGGAGAACAGTATCACAAGAGTATCATCGTTCGCACTGCAAAATACGACTGATTTGCAGGTTAGTGTTCATCCTTATCTAAAAGACAGGAAAGAAGACCTGAATGAAGAGGAAAAGGAAACTGAGCTATTGTTATCATACCTGGCTTGTGTTATATCACTCACTGTATTAAAGGCTCTATTGCCCAATCTTTCCAGCAGATGCGACTTCTAATAAATTATAAAAAAAACAAAAAAAAATGCTGATGATTTACTCAAAAGTATGGCGACATCTTACATGTATCACGGCCTGTTTATGAGATACCAATTCGAAGGGTGGCTAGATTAACTCACTAAACTGTTTTATTCTCGCCAGCATCATATGGGACATGTAACGTATACAAGGCTTGGAGGTGCGTAAGGGATGATGCCCATAGGAAAGGTACGCAGGGAAAGAAAAAGTAATTAGCCCCCCTCCCTTAGCCTGCGAAAACAGCCGTTTCCCCTCCCCAGCCGCAAGGAGTGAGGAGAAACGGCTGTTTTCGGAGACTACCCCTTCCTAGGATCAGTCCATAGCCGTGGGTGTCTAGATGCGCCCGCGTTACTGCCCACTCATGGTGGGTGGGGGGTACCGTCGTAAGCCTATCCCCTTCCCTCCTGCCTCGGTTGGACGTCATAAAAGATAAGAGAGGTGTTTAACCCTTTAAACCCGAAGATCAAATTCTCATTTGTTGCCCCTATTCATTTCCTACAGAAGTAGTGGGGAGAAGTTGATAAAATATCAAGCAAATTCATCTTGTGTGATCATGTCCGTAATTCTCATAGTCATTCTGTTTTACAAGGAATTGATATTACAAGGAGAAATTCGATGCTGATCACTAAAGATAAATCAGCTCACCAGGTATCCTTCAGTCGGCCATATTGCTGAGGACACAGTAGCAGGATACTCGATTAACCTAAAAAGAATCAACTACAAGACGTATAAGAGCCAAGTTTCAGATCTTTCCGGATTGAAAAGTTCACTTTGCCTTGCACTTAAGGTGACTCGACCCAGTTTTTTGGGGGGGTACCATCCTACTTTGAAGCTCTCTCGTATCCCCACCTTTACTTTTATCGTAAGTCTAACACATAGAATGGATAACATATAGATCAATCTACAATATAACATAAAATTTTTGGCGATCGGAGTAAATGTCACGTGGCTATAATGCCACGCCCCTTTGAGGTCTGAGTCGAAAATCTGCTGTTGCCGGCATTTTTTCGTGAAAATCTCTCGGCTACACATAGTGCGCATTAGTGCCTTGCGCTGAACAGAGTTTCACCAAAATCGTAAAGACCCAATTCGAGAAATTCAGCGGTTTCCAAATTTAGGTCATAATTTATGCGAAAATGATAAGCAAACTTTACACGGATTATATCTAATAAACTATGAGATTCATCTCTTTATTTTGGGTATCGTTATAACAGATGGGTCCTTGCAAGTCAGCAAAACGCTTTAGGGCCTTGTAAATGCGCGCGATTTCGAGCAAAGCAAACATATAGAAATTATAGTTTTCGCTATTTGTTGACGTTTGTCAGCGTTTAAGAGTCCTTCTCACGAAAAAAGCATTTTCTTACAAATTCGTCGTTTTTTTTCCTTCAAATTTTTTTCGGGGCCACAATTGATTAACTAACTACCCGGACTCTGAATTTCATGGCCATTGAAAAACTGTGACATTACCTTCTATAAGCCCAAACTTGAGTAAACATTGAAGATTTTTAGCGTTTTGGCTGAGTTTGTGCTTTGGGAGTTGTCTATTGTTTCTAGTCTGTCATTATACAGCATTCTTGTTCAGCACGAGTGCAATGACCGCGCTTGGCTGACTTCCGAATGCTCACCGAGATATGATAATTTTGGTACAGTGAGACAGGCCATCGCGTGATACATAGAGGTTTAACTCACAATTTTTAATCAATTCTCGTGCTTCTTGTGCCTTTGCAAAAAAACCAAGAAGTGCTACACACTAAATCTACTTACTATTAAAAAAATAGAGATGAATAAAGAGATGAATCTCATAGTTTATTAGATATAATCCGTGTAAAGTTTGCTTATCATTTTCGCATAAATTATGACCTAAATTTGGAAACCGCTGAATTTCTCGAATTGGGTCTTTGCGACTTTTGTGAAACTCTGTTCAGCGCAAGGCACTAATGCGCACTATGTGTAGCCGAGAGATTTTCACGAAAAAATGCCGGCAACAGCAGATTTTCGACTCAGACCTCAAAGGGGCGTGGCATTATAGCCACGTGACATTTACTCCGATCGCCAAAAATTTTATGTTATATTGTAGATTGATCTATATGTTATCCATTCTATGTGTTAGACTTACGATAAAAGTAAAGGTGGGAATACCAGAGAGCTTCAAAGTAGGATGGTACCCCCCCCAAAAAAACTGGGTCGAGTCACCTTAAGCTATACAGATTGAGTAGCCTGAAAATCAGGCTTTCAAAGGGCGTTGGTAATTAAGGAGAAAGAGGGACATCGTGTGATGGGAAGGTTCCCTTTTTTCTTCCTCGTACACCCGAATTACTTCGCCCTTTCCATGGGTTGATTGCCAGGCAGGCTTCATGTTGAGTAGCCCTGAAAAACCAGCCGTCATTTCGCGAGCCACCAATGAGGATCCCTAGTAGGGTTTTCGGGATCCGGGATTTCCCTTATTTAAAGCTCGGGATTCGGGATTTGAAAGCAAAATCGGGGCGAGATTCAAGATTAAAAGTATGCGCGCGAGGTGGGATGCCAAATATTACCCTCGGGATTATGGGATTGCATTAGATTTTGGGTCGGGATTACTGCATTAAAAAACCCTATTGGGGATTTCCTCCGAAATGAAATGTCAGGAACGATTGCAAAAATTCCATACTGATGACTTAGTACAACCCAGATCATTTATGTCAAAAATGGTATTTAAAGGGTATAAGGTTGGCGGAGAGATATGAACTGTAAAGGACCGCAAACGAATATGCCCGCAGAACGTAGGATCTAACTGAAGACCTGATCAGCCAAATTATTCAAAGTAGACACAATGACTTGTGCAAAATTTATCGTACTACGTTTAAATCAAATTATGAGGTCTGTTTATTACGCCATCCTGACGAGCCACAATAATGGCGGAACAGCTGTCGACGACTATAATCCCGCTCTGTTTTGGGTTCTTTTGGTGTCGTGTTGATGTCTTGCAAAGTTAATTTTCACGTAGTACGATCAGCTTTATAGAATTCAACGTGTCTATAAGGTTGGCCCTAGGGGCGGAGCCTCCCGTACAAATATAGGTTGAGAACCTCCCCCGGAGCCGTGATTTGGAGCCTTTTATCTAAGAACATGATACTTAGTGTAACCGTTACTATTGTGAGGAACAAATTTGTGGGTGCATCTGTCAGAAAGAGTGCCTGGCCAGTAACTGGTAATATGTTCATATCGGAGCTTTGGTTTCGCATTGACTTGCCTGCAGTCTTGAGGACAGTTGCATGGAATGTTTCCCAACCTTATTTCGCGACTCACTTCTTTGGCACATCGTACTTGATATATGAAAAGACAATGCATTTGTTAATAATCAACAACTTGAAGGTTTTACAGTGATTCTCACAAAAAATGTACTCCTGATCAAAAGGCCCTTATAATTAAATGAATGCTATGCTTTTTAAAGGTGAAAGAAACGGGACTTGTAGTAGTTTCAATTTTAAACATAACGAACGAATGAACTGATGACCCTGGAAAATAGAGGATATTACATGGCAACTTGGAGAGACGAAATTCCTCTTCGAGTGTTGAAAAACATTTCACCATTTCACGAATGAGCGCATCGAGTGTCGACTGATGATGCCCCGATGATGCCTAAATACACAACATCCTATTTTTGAAGATGAGAAGAGAATTTCGTATCTCCAAGCGGCCATGTAATGATCTAATCATTATATAAACACCGATGAAATTCCAAGTCTTTTAACTCATAATTTTTTTTGCTACCACAGGCGCGATTCATCATGTAGCAAAGGTGATCTCTTCACTCTTGAAGATAACAAGCTGGATGAAATGTTGTTTTCACATGTGAAGATATCATGTTTTCGCCGAAACCTCACTTGGTAATTCATTCGTGGTTATATAATGAAAACCTTTATTATGTTAGTCCTGCAAGACGGGAAATACAAGAGCCTAGAACTTATCGTGCTTTCAGTGTTGAGGGCGGGCAAACCTAGTCAGGTGTTACAACCATGCGGAGACTGTGTATTCAAACAACGCAAATGGTTGGAAAAGGGTACATAAGCTTAATAGAGAAGTGAAGAGTATTACTTCAGTCGGTAACCAATAAGAGAGACGGAGTGACTCCCGCGCAACCTACTTCAGCCAATCATAGGCTAAGAAATTTTTGACTTTGTCAGAGTTCTTTCGCAAGTTACCCAGAAGCCTTTGTTACTGTGGGGAACTGGGACTCAGCATGACGTCAGTATCACGTGTTCTCGTTTTGGAAAATTCCATCCCCCCTCACGAAATTTTGACGAAGATTCTGAATGTTTTCTGCTGTTGTCTTTGATTATTATTTCGAGAAGCTGATGTATTGCTAGTCTGAAGGTTTTGAATTATAATCTTAAAGATCATCTTAAGTAAGTCTACGATTGTGTTTGTTCTATTCAGTTACAGTCAATAAAACATTTACCAGGAAGTTTTCACTGGAAACCCCACGCCTATTTCGGGAACGTTTCGAGAGCTGTCTTTTACGGCTCCCAGAGAACTGATTTTGTTCAATTTTGTGACATCTGATTGGTACTTTAGCTGGTGTTTCGATTGAAAATAACGCATGAGCATGATCATTTTCATATAGATTTTAGTGTCGACGAAACGAGCGTAAGAAAAAAAAAAAAACAGCGAGAGCAACGTACCTTGAACTGAATCAAATGGATCACAATTTGGCGTAACCGGATAAGCCACTCCGGAGCATCCACAATCTCTCAACTGATTGTTGGCAACACAGGACTTTTTACAGGCCTAAGATCGTAAACAAAAGGACTTTCTGCAGGCTATTCCATCAAAGTGCAGTTATTGTACCTTAGAATGCTGTAGTAAGGAAGATTCTGACTTTGAAACCCACAGTTCCGCGAAATCTTTTGAGCAATGACACAACCGCAGCCTCTTCTTAACGCGTGCTTTTTTTCTCGCTGTTTGCTGTTCTCAGTAGCATTTCAAAGGAGCTTTATCACGAAGAAATACTTTAAAAATATCAGCTCAAAATATTAAAAGAATGTATAAAAAAAAGCAAATACAAAAGGGAGGAACGGCTGGATAAACTTGAAGAAAATTGATACTCGGAATGGAATCGAGGTTTTTGAAACCTTTTTAGCCTAAAAGTTTTTCAAAGTTCTTTTTATTTCCTGTACCTTTTGATCTAAAGCTAGGGGAACAATTTTGTTTCACATGAAACAGTGGATTTGCCATTTACAAGTAAATTCTTTGCTAACACAAAGTTCCATTGGGATAAGGACGTGTAATTGCAAATATTAACAAAATAAATTAGACAGACGTGACACAACCCTTTTAAAGTCTCACTAAAAGAACAGAGCTCTTTTTATCATTCCAAATGCGCTCGCAGCCTATCATGTTGTCTGCTTGTTACTATACGTGGCACATGCTTCGTAACCTTAGGCAACAACTTCGTTTGCGGAAGTGTTAATCGATCGAAAAGATCACAACTATTAAACAACGATAGCCCGAGAGCAAGCTCTCCGGGGCGCTCTAGCGGCGGGGCGGGAACTTAGAGCGCCCCGGAGAGCTTGCTCGCAGGCTAAAACAACGACAAAAACAACAACAACATGACTTGCCATTTCCGAGTAACTCCTGTTTACGTAGATAATGTCTCCGCCTTTACTGCAAGATGTTCCCTCATATGGCTTGTCTAGTCGACTAACAATTCTCTGTATAGATAAGCAGGTAGTGTTTGCTCATTAGATCTATGCGTTCAAGGAAAATCCATCAGTTTTTCAAGTACAGCCAATAGGATTTCATATTCCAGTGAAAGCTAACCCTCGGAAACCCAGGGGCAAAATCATCTCAAAGTTTACAAGAAGAACGGTAGTGACCCTGGGCATTTTACTTGTAAATGGTTCAGACCAGTTTAAGATTCTGACAAACTGGCCACCTACCCCTCCTTAAGTGACGAGTAAGTAGGTCAGGGGAGGGGTATAAGGAAAGTTTCGCTCATACTCAATTTCAATGTCTCCTGAACTGGTTCAGCCACTTTCAGTGAGAAAATACCGAGGAAACCCTAGAAATTACATTTCAGCCGTACATGCGACCTGATTTCGCAACACCACTCCTGGTTTTCCCGCGAAATGACGACTGAAGAGCGAGCAGAGAAATTCCATACTGATGGTATGTCACTGCCCTCTTCAGGGTAGTGCCCAAGTGGGGGAAGACCCCCCCGGGTTAATGGTAAGGCACCCGGATAGGGTCTCTGTTGAACCACCTTAGCTACTTCTGGGTATCTAAAGATGATGGAAGATCAATGAAGGAGGCATTTGGGTTGTATTTTTAATTGAGAAGGGGGAAAATTGAAATCATAAAAAATAGGGTAGAAAAAGTCATAGCGGAGCCCCATAGCTAAGGAAATTTGGAACACACGTAATAGTACGTCCGCCCGACTATCCGTCCGTCCGTACCATAGAGAAACAATGTGAAATGACACACTTTGACTTCTAGCTAGTGTGGTAGCCTGCAACCTGTATTTTCGTCAATTGACAGCTGTTAAAACAGGGTATCCGCTGACCAGTATCACATAACTGTATCGCGGGCTCAGGTGCCGACACATCGAGTTTACTAGGGGTAACGAATGGTCCATTAAAATTTTTAACTGCTCGCAAAATTTTACCTTTGCTCGATTTGCTCGCAAAATTTAAACGAGTGCTCGCTTGCTCGTGCTCCCCAAATTTTTGCGTTGCTCGCAAGCTCACAAAGCAAATTTTTTATTTCTGCTCGTGGTCGCAAAAAAATCGCAGTGCTCGGCATGCTCGCGAATGCTCGCAAAGAACATTCGTCACCCCTTTTACTGCTCACAAGTCGCTGGTTTTCAACTGATTGCAGGCTCAACTCCAAGTGGATTTCTTTGCAATGTTTTTCATTAACGGGAGCTTCGCCTTTAGCCTTGGCTAAATCTACATATTACACACATAGAATAATCTTTGTAGTAAAGATGACACTTGCAAGGTAAACGTTGTCCTTGATGTGGCTAAAATGATGTTGATGTGGATTGATGTGGCCTGCGAGAAACTTTGGGAAACTCACTTTTGTGAAACCAATGTTTGTAGCTTGCCCCGGTGTAATGAGGTACCCATTCTCCTCCGGAAAGTGCATCTCCATTGTGCTCGTAACGTCCACTACGGCTCCATATGACTCTGAAAAATCTTCATAGTAATCATCCGCTTCAATGTTTAGGACTAGAGATAATCCTGACGCAAGATAACAAAAAAAAAACATTTTTAAAGGTCAGCTGGTCGCCTAGGATTATCTAAAAGACATTTGACTCAACAGAAATTAAAAGGTTTGACCGTGAGATCCAGCCTTCGAATGTGAGCTAGAGAAATCAGTCTTTTGACGACTACTAAAAAAGCATCTTTATTTAGTTTTCAAGGAGTTTTGTAATTATTATTGCTGAATGCACACTGATAAGTATGTCTAAAAATAACTTGGTACATGATATCGACTTAGTCTTGGGGTTGTTCATCTCCGGGAAATGTTCTCCTGACAGCACCAGGGCTAGTTCCTAAGTGTCTTGTGATATTGCAGCTTTGATGAAGAGCTTACCATTTTCACTTCCCGGTGCAGTGACGTTAGTTTTGACTTTCCTTTCATTAAACACATAACAGTTACCAAACACGTAGTTGTAGAAGTATGTGAAGTTCCTAAAGAAGACAAAATAAAAGCTTGGTAATTCGATCTAGAAAAGATAGACTGTTCAAAATACAGATTCCATTCACTTTTAATTTTTTTACTTTGTTAGTAGAAGACAAGAGATCACAAGATATTTAAAATTAATTGTCCAAATTGTCATGGGTAACTGTAACACCTAACTTCTGCAGAGCGGCAAAAGCTTTCAATCTATACCCGAATGAGCGCGATTCAGGCGAAAACGGCAAAAAACAAACATGTTGAGTTGACCACAAGGTTGCAGTGAAGATGCTCTTCCACAAGAGATCAATGACGACGGGAGGACGGCTTTGTAAACGTTCGAGATTAATTTAATGATGCTCATGCCCTGTTACACTCTTTAGTACTTTATTTGTTTAAATAGAGGTGTACTTTTAACGTAAATTATAACATGAACCCTTAATACAGACACCTCGTTATTACGAGCATTTTCTACACCCGTCAGTTTCGGACACTTTCCATATACCCTCAGTGTCTGTATTAACGGGGTTTGATCGTACAAGGGACAAGGATCCACATGGGTGTCCACGGGTTGGACAGTCAGTCTGTCATTCAGTTAATCCATGGAAGTAGAGGGCACAAGAAAAAACGGGCGCGCGGGAAAGAGACATGCGAGGGGAGAGGGAGCGCCCTCACCCCTCGCGTGCTCCCTCTCGCTCGCCCGTTCTCCCTTTCGCCCACTACCTCCAAGATCCTGCTACGCAGGCTGCCATGGGCGTGTCGACAATTTCAGCGGAGTTAAGAATCAATGGCAAGCATAGTTACTGCACTAACTGTGGTCCACAAGCTTCTCCATTCCATTCACAGTCCAGTATAAGATCCTCAACTTGGTGTCCGATGGACTTTTGAAGTGTTCTATTCATCGTTGCCAACAGTGCGTGTTTGTAAGTATTGATAAGCTTCCTACGTGTTCCTGCATCAAACAAAACCATAGAAGTATTTTTAAACAACTGAACTAATTTTACCCATATGGCAGCTTTTCACGTTTCCCAATTTAAGCAGTAAAAGCCAAAATATTTTACAGTATAAAAGATAAGCGATGAAATATGACTTTTTTGCATATAGCAAACTCAATTTTTAAAATTTGAAGCCTTTTCATCTAAAAATTGAAAGCCTTGGCTATACTGGCGCTATGGAAACAAAGACAAAAACAAAAAGAAAGTTAGTTCTAGTGTAAATCAGAACAACACAACAGAACAGAAACTTTATTTCCATACTGCGTTGTTTGTTCACAATGAAGGTGAAAAGTTGAAGGGGAAAATCAAGGTGCGAACTTTGCTGTTGTCAAAGTCAAAAAGTAAGCCTTATAATCATCCTTTCAAAAAACTAAATGAACTACGCTCAGGCCCAATCGTTCTGCTATCGTTGTTCCTAACTCAGTACAACTGAGTTCGTCTTTGGCTCGACATTTGTTCAAAAGTCGGACTTTATTGCAACAGGATGTGGGAAGATGAACATGTAAAAAACTGTATATACTGAGTAGTATAGTAGGAATCTTTACTCCGATTTTTGCTCCGGGGATTATATTACACTGTAACACCTTTTGTGTTTTGTCGCAGGTGGATCAAATTGAAGGAGGATGATAACCTAATCTAAGTTTCGTTGTCTTTAATATAACAGTTTTAACAAGGTTTAACAAGATTGGATTGATTATGTCACCATTTTGATTGGTAGACTTTGGAGGAACGTTCATTTGTTGATTAAGTTTAACAACGGAAAAAGCGCCAACTCACATCTCACCTAACACCACTTAAACGTAACGCAAATATGCAAGTTTTATCTCCTGTCACCACCACCGTCACCACATTTAGATTGTTTTCGCTCGTCTATTGTTAAAAACTGCCACATGAGCACCTGGAAATGAGGAGGAGGTGGATGGAATGGAATTGTGGTGATGGTGGTGCAGGGAATTGATCAGGGGCACCCAACGAGAATATAGTTCAAAACCACTTAAACATAGCATTGTTAAACGTATTTTAGTATTTAAACGGTAGATATAGGCATATTTTTATCCCCTAAAAGTTTTTTATCTGTTCAGATTTCCTAGCTAAAAGTCTAGTGATCCGAAAATTATAGGGATCAAAACTTACCTTTTCGAAAATTTCAGCCAGAAAAAAGGCTACGGAAAATTCTAGGTGATCTTTTAAGGGTAAAAATCCGTTAAAAATGGGCAATTATAGTAGTTTTTAGATGTTCGAAAATCCTAGGAGAGGCAGGCAAGCAAGAAATTTTACAACAAATGTTCCGAAAATTCTAGATCTCAAATCGTCTTCCCAACAGATATTTTCCGAAAATTGTCGTTGGGTGCCCCTGGAAATTCTGAAAATGTTAGAAACGCGGTTGTGGTGAAGGTAAGACAATAGGGAACTTAAGCCACAACGACGGCGATGGCTACGAAAACGTCACTTAAAAAGAGCATTAGCGCTGCCTCAAACTTTATCGCGCTTACTCCATCCGTTTAGTTCGTTAAATGTTGACAAATTTTTCTGGAACTGAATTCTAAAAGACTGTATCAAAGTTCAGGAAAAGAAAAAGAAAGTTGTTGTCTTGTGTTCCCGTCCTCGACAAGACGTGAAATTAGGCATTTTCACGTCGTAATCGTTCAACGACGGCAAAGAAATGTGCAAAAAGGGTAATGCACGAGAGTAATTGTTGTTTTGCCAATCTAAACCCATTGCTTTTTCGCCGTTCTCCTTGCCGTCACCGTGGTCGTTGCTTAAGCTCCCTATTAGTGGAAGTGAAAGAGCAGAAAAATGCGGAGGCGGAGGTGGTGAAACCGATCATACTAGACACACTCAAAAATAATGCTTCATTCTACTTTGTAAAGATTCCCTGTGTTTTGTTCATGAGGTACAGACAAAAGGCTGTGACGTCACCAATGTTTATGTTTTCCACTGCAAAAATGGAGTTAAACAACTGTACTATACAACTCATACTGACGTCTGTGAACAGGACAAATGGTCATGCACCCGCAAAGAATGTCCACCTAATCAGAAACGTTTTTATCATGGTGTCATCTGGCCACAATTATCCGAAGCCTTAATTTGAAGACGAAACAATCGCTCAAATAATGTATGAGGGGGGAGTGGGGGGTGGGGGGGGGGGGGCAATTTTCGTAATGTGGCTGCGAAATTTAGCCCCACACTTCCTTTACCGGTGAGGAACTTTTGGTCAAATTTGTTGGTGGTAGATTTTACTTCTCTAGAAGATGTTTACCTCGAAATACTGATTTATTGAGTGGGTGAGCAAGAAAGCTCTCTGCATGCTTTGCAAACTCAGTCAAACGTGCTTACCGTTCAGGTGGAGATTTTCAATCATATCCAGAATTTCTACCTGCAGATAACCAGAAAATTTCAATTAGTGCGATAAAAAAGAAAATTATTATTATTTGTATTTATAACAATTTTATTGTATTAAAGACTTGTAAAGAGAAAGCTAAAGACGAAATGGACCCCCAGGGTACCTAAAAAGCCGGAGCAACCCTTTTTAAATTATAGCCTGTTGTAGGCGTTCAGATAGATAGTAGACCTCGGCGTTCAAATGGTGAGGAGCGAGATAACTCATACGCAAAGGAAAACGAGGGGAGACTCCCACCGTTTTTTCCCCGTCAATTTTTCGCCCCTACGATTTAACTCCCTCCCCATCCCCTGAAGGTCGCGCTCTACTATCTGAACGCCTGGAACAGACTACAATTTATAAAGCTCTAGGCTAAATAGAAATCAGATTGGGTTATTTACGTCGCCATTGTATAAGTATAGGTAATAGCATGATTTGTAATGATATTTGGCATAAATACCACGATTTCACGAGCCGTTAGGCGAGTGAAATTTGAGGCAATTTTGAAATATCATGAGTGGTATTTTTGCCAAATATCACGAACAAATCATGCTATTATTTGTTTATACTACTACCCGCAAAAGGTTTGTAATTTTCACATGTGGGTATTTCAAATTAAGCTGAAATACCACTGCCCTAAGCCAATCAAATTGCAGAAATTTCTCAAGTAGTAGTATAATTTGTATAATACACAAGAGTTGGAGAGTTTGGAGCAAAGGCCCTTTCTATCTTGCTCAGGTTTCGATGCACCTGCGCAGTGGGCCTTACCATGTATAATGAACCGAGACTGCTTCCTATATTTAGCCCGGCCAGCTGCTGTGGAAGAGTACAGCGTTCAGCTGAGAAAACATCTTTCTGCTACTCAGTCCGGACAAAACGGGTAAAATGAAGTAGGAAATAAGATATACCAAGACATGCTTTCATATATGCTAACTCTCCCAGTTAAGGCGTAAGTTTGATACAGAAGCGAATATTTCGTTCGAATCGCTCGAATTTCTCATTGCAATCCTTTGAAACTTCTGTCCTTGTCGAGTACTGTTGGGCAACGGGTCACAACGTAACAGCAACCTAATGTAAAAGAACTATCCAACGAAAATAACACCATCAAGCGCTGCAGTCAAGTAGGCCATTGGTATTAAACAAAGAAACTCTCTCTCTGAATAGAGACGAGGGACTGGACCTACCGGCCATTTACATTCCTCTCCTGGGAATACGTAACAACTTTTCTGTTACGTAACCTGACACTTGGCAACGATGATACGAATGAAATATTCATTTTTGTCTCAAATCTTGCTCTGAATCTTGAAAGTTGTACACGTACACTAAATTGATTCTGTAATTTCAAAGGCAAACTCGGTTTTGATACTATACTATGACATCATCTTATTCCAAAACCTCCGTTTTCGTTCGTCAACACGTAAACGAAAGGCCGGCGTCTTTACAAATCTCCACTCTGAAGAACGTTTTTGAAGAGATACGTTTTCGGTGACCGTCGTTTATCGGACACGCCGGTGGACGGTGGGCAAAACCGAAGAAAAAACTCTCCGTTTTCGGTCAAAAACGTCTACCTGTTGACGGGGTCTAAAAGAGAAAGTCGAAATAGGCTGAACCGAATGCTAAGTTAAATTATGAAATGGATGCTACCTGCTACTACCATTAACTTACCGTTCCGTTATCATCCATGACTTTCTTTAATGCTGACTTTTTTATACTGTTCATGTTACAAACCACAACAGCGGGGAAAGGTTGAGAGTTGGTATATTTCAGCTCAACTTTAACATCAACTGGGAACGTTAAGTATTCGGACACGAGACTTATTCCCTGGTAGGTCATAGACACCACAGCTGTTAGTAAACATGTCGACCAAATTATTCTTTCTAATCTTGAAGTTGAAGAGGCGATCCTCCCTAATCCGTGTGCAGTCGTTTCGGTGCAGAATTCTCGAAGCTTTTTCGCCACATTGCTACTCTTGTTCGGTGTTTTAAATTCGTCTGCTTCTTCACCCATATTTGCGTGCTTAAAATGAGAACAAATGAAACGATCAGTGCGAGGAGAAATTTCTAAACAATAAACTCATTAGGGGCTAGTAGAGTTAATTCAAAAATACAGAAATTAAAGCAGAAAGTAACAAAAATCGTATTAAATTTATGGTCTCAAACCTTCGATGTACAAGTTCGTGTAATGGTAACCCAATCTTATTGTGTCTGTTACTATCTTAGGCTATCTTACCACTCAGAGGAAGAAAAATTCAATGACATAACTTTTTGCTCTCTTTTGAATTTGAGATCGCTATCACTCTAACAAATATAGCTCATATTGACTTAGATCCAACATAACACAAAAGTTGATTTGCCACAAGGCAAACATCGTCTTTCCTTTGTTTTATGACAAATCAGGCGCACCTCACTGTGATTGCATCGCCTATTGTTAGAATAAGATGTTTACAAAACGGCCCCACATTTCAGTCAATAACATGGTAAATTAAAACAACATTTGGTCATTAGATTGAAAAACAACATTTCCTCTATCCCCTCTGCTTACCGAAACTTTCTTAAAAGCTTATAACTGTTTTCACATGTTCGAAGGATTAGGTTTTGATTTCTTTTCAACAAGATCCTCGCCTATAAACTTTTAACAAGGGGAATGGTTTGCTTTTTGATAAATCTCAATTAAAAAATTTCTCTAGTTCGGGATCGCTTTGAGGGAAATCTTAGTTTATTTGTTCATGATCTTTAGATTACTCTGCGCAGCTTGACGATATGCCAGACTAATAGACTGATCCCAGCCGGCGCGGCTCGTAAAAAACGGCGTGTGCGCGATAATAGTTACAGTATCCGGCGGGCTAAGTATAGTATTCCTGTTCTAGGAGAATACTGTATATTATAAAATCATTCTATATTCTTGCTCCGTTAGGACAGCGACGGCGAAGGCAACGAAAATTGCCGTCACTGCCGATTACAAAGTGAAACTTCACGATACGACGTTTTACGGGGGAAGTAAACACAGGAAGGCACAATTTTCTCTCCTTGTTTGAACTCGGACGCGGTGGTTATAACGATCCTTTTCCAGGAAAATTTGCCAGTTTTGAAAAATTAGGTTGGAAGAATCGCTGTTAATGCTTGAAACAACGCGAATGTATCTGCTTAAAAAACGAGTTCGTCGTAGTGGTTGCCCCTTGTGCATGTATGTGATTTCATGTTAACTTTTTTATTCTCTAAAAATTCGTACGGCCTCGGAGCAAGTGACATTAAATACATGGAAAAGCATGTTATGATGTGAAACTACGAACAGAGTAATATCTTTCAAAAACACTTTGCTCTGTGCTGCCTCGTGCAGTGGTCATTTGTTGTCTTGATTGTCAATGCAGTACAGCATAGGTAAGCCACATTTTCTCCTTGGGTGTTTTGTGTTGATAAATTAATACTTCGTACGCTTAGTTGCTTAGGTGTTTGCGAATAACAGACCTTTAAGTGATTCTAGGAAAAATATGGTGTTAATTCTACGCAAAAGTATTGACTTACTTGCTGTGGGTTAGAGGGTAGAATGCATCTGGACCTTGCCAATTTTTTTTCCGTAAACGGGACTTCCCCGTCTTAAGCTAAATTTGAAGTTTTTCTTGACATATCACTTTGACAAAATCAACAAAGCGATTTCAAAACAAACTCTTCTTTTTAATTATGATTAGTTTAAAAACTCTTCTGGTAAGCTTCTTTTAGTTTTTTGTTTATGCAGTGTAAAGTTTTCTCCTCCGTTGTGCTTCCCTTTTATCTATACAATTTAAAGTTTCACAAAATTATTTTAATAGCGCTTGGCAATTTGAAATCTCCCTTCGGCGGTAAGAGAAGAAATTAAAACCGGGCAAATTAATAATGTTTCAAATGTCACCGGATGCCTTTTTAGTTCATTTATTACATACACAACAGGCTACAGAAAGGGAACAGGTGTTTTGTGAAAGAAACAGGTTCGTGACAGTGCTGTATCCAGACCTTGAGATAAGTAGGGGGCCCGGTCATCCAGACCCTTAGGTAAAGGGGGGGGGGGAAGGGTTCGGTCTCCAAAAAAATTTTTAGTTTGGTCTAAAAATAAGGGGGGGGGGAGGAGGGACCCTGGGCCCCTCCCCTGGATCCGTCACTGAGTGATAACTGATATATAGCCCAAAGGGAAAGAACAACCAAAGGAAATTTCCCCTCAAGGATCACAAGACTCTATACATCCCTCATTTGCAGTGCAGTATGTCAGTTTACGCTTTTTTTGTAAACGTTGTAGCGTTCTACAAATAACTAACCGCTGTTCTAAAAAAACGAAGATTTCTAAGCGGCATCTTCCCAGGCCTTCTCAGCCAAAGAATTTCTATGACGTACAGACGTAAACGGGACAAACGGCTTTACTCTTCCTCGAACCACGTGACCCGAGACGGATAGGCCGTGTGGCTTAATGGTGGCTTGGCACTAGGGAGATCCGACGAGTTTACGGCCTTCCTAGAGGCTACGGGCTTCTGACCAAAGTGCAGGAGGAATCTAGGGTAATACTGAAATTGTCACTAAAGTAAAAACAAGTGAACAGATGCTAGTAATCGTGGACCCTGTAAAAGTTGTTTGTGACCAAATCAAGCGAAAATGATTTTGTCGGCAATAAAACACAAAGCATCCCAACCTGAATCCGAAAACGATTTATGCCAATAGAACACCATTAAGCATAAAAGTCGAAGGAGTCAAATAATTGTAGGAGAAAGAGCCTTTTTCTCCCCCCTGGTACCTCTTAGCCTGAAAAGGATGTGATGCGATGTCATGTGATGGGGATGGGATGGAATGTGATGTTATGTGATCGGATGGGATGTGATGGGATGTGATAGAATGTGATGGGATGTGATGTCATGTGATGGGATGGGATGTGAAGTGATGAGATGTGATGAGATGTGGCGTGGTGTGCTGTGATGTGATTGGGATGGGATGAAATGTGATGCAATAAGGTGGAATGCGCTGTGATAAGATGTGATGTGATGTGATATGGAATGTGATGGGATGGGATTGGATGTGATGTGATGTGAATTGACGTTATGTACTCCGGATTTCAAGTGACGGGAATAATCGCGAAGGATTTTCTTGGGTTTGAAATTGTCGATTCCGTGATTTTTTGGGTTGGAAAATTTGGCAAGTAGTTCTTTTGGTGGCTTGATTTAAGTAGAGATTTTTTCGGGTATTCAAAACAATCTGAAAAATTCGTAGTAGTTCCCGCGAAGAGTTGTTATATTATGACTACCACTGAGATGCTGAAAAGATAACTTCCGATAGTATGATGTCAATAAACAAACACAAACATTCAATTTCTAATGTTTTTATTTTCCATGTTATATCATAGCCTGCGAAAACATCCGTTTCTCCTCGCTCTTCGTCGCTGAGAACGTTTCCGCGCGAAACGTCCTCAGCGACGAAGAGCGAGGAGAAACGGATGTTTTCGCAGGCTAGTTATATCATTTAATGCTTTATGGAAATTTTTAAGGCTAAAAAATTCGGCATGAGAGTTTTTTTGAGTTTTTGGCCCAGGGATTTATTTTGGGTTTTGATGTTTGCCCTCATTCGACCACTCCTCCCGGGAACCGACCAAACCCTATGGTATAATATGATAAGGTGCGTCTATTCGAACTATTTTTTAAATGCATAGCTAATAAATGACAGATTTCTCTCCTCTACCCTCTCACCGTCCTTCAACTGATGAGATCCCTCCTCCAATACAAACCCAAAGTCATAGAAAGATACCCCTTTGTTATAGGGAATACCCCCTGCCGAAAACGTCTCGTTACGATGCGAAACGTCTTCCATCAGAAGAAGCATAAAAGTTTGAGAAAATTTGAAAGATAATGAAGTTAACTAATCATTTATGCACCCTTGCCTATGTTTCCACTTAATGATAAAAGAAATCGTTTCAAGTAAAACAACAATAACGAAAAATGCCGTAGACGATTATTGCAATTGACCGCAGTAAAATTTAGCCTCTTCTGCCTTGTCTCGAAGGCTATAATGCAACTTTGCTTCTGGGCTGCGCGCGTTAAGGGAAGAATGCAGTAGCCTCTTCTGTCTCCGTTTTTCGGCAAGATATCACTAGGGAGCCTGGGGACGAGACATTTTGTTCGTAAACGTAACTAAAAGCAGCGTGCACGCGTTTCTGTAAAACAAAAATTGATTTGTAAGCATGTAGTTTTATTGGCGATGATTTTTGTTATTTACCATTACATTTAATACCTATTAGCCCCTAATTAATCTTTTTTCCATCTCTATAAAGAAACGGAATTAGTGATAGGAGACTGTAAGCTTTATTTTCTTGTTTTGTTGTTGTTGCCCCAAGATAATAATTATGCGAACTTATATACTCAGGAGATTTGATCTCTCGTGCTACGATCAAGAGCAGTTGTGCCAAATTTAGAAAATAATGCCAAAATGATGAAAAAAGTCTCACATGAGTATTGTCCCGTTGGGGCAACAAAACATTCAAGCAAATGAAAATGTTTTTTTGAAAAGGGTGGAGAAGCACTCATCAGGTAGCCATGAGTCGTTTAAGCGTTTTAGTAAACACTGAATCAAGGTGAAACCTCGTCATTCCCTGGGTCTTTCTTCCTTTCCAGTCAGGGATTCTGAAACAAGATTGCCGGCTGAATCTGGATGAATGGGCTCCAAGCACGGAAAAGTGCTTTCTGATGATGTTAAATTTACTACACTACTGAGTCACAAATAACCTTAATGATTTAACGGTAGGAGGTCATAAATACCTGCTGAGAAATAGTACATTCGTCACATATCTTTTGAATGTGGCATCCTAGTACTTATTTATCAAATGTTAAAAGAGATATATCAGTATTGGTGTTTGATGAATTTATTCATTAGCCTCCGCGAAACCCCGTAAATAATGTATTTCTCTTGTTGCTGTTGTTTTTGTTGTTGTTGTTGGGGGGGGGGGGGGAGGGGAAATCTGGCCACGAAAGGGACGAAAAATGTTAGGTTGAAAGAGGGCGGGAGCGTTTGCATGTGTCCCCCGCTCCATCTAGTTCAAGAACCAATTCAATTCAATTCAATTCTTTATTCACACTATATAAGATTTTTGTCCTATTATTACCACCGAAGCGTTCTACAGTTCCTATTCGCAGAGTACCCGCCACATTCAGGCGCGGATCTAGGGGGAGGGTGCAGGGGGTGCGCACCCCCCCCCCGGAGATGACCTGCGGTTTTCTAATACAACTGGTGCACCCCCTCCTAAAAAAAATCCTGGATCCTCCCCTGACATTAGAAGAAGCCGGGAAGGCTACAGCAGCAGCTTGCAAAAAGTGTTTTCCCAGTGCTAGGCGAACATTGCACTCCTGATCACTTCCTATCTATCCCTTTCTTCTAGAGGTTCTCCAATGTCGGTTCTTCTTTTCCTTGTGAATACCAGGAGGTAAACAGCCCACCTCGAAAGGTGTGGCAGTTACAGAATGTGATTCTCGTCTCAGATTAGTTTTTTCGATGCGCGAAAAAAAGTATCACAGAGTATTAAAAACCTGTAATCTCTAAGCCCTACATTAGCGTTCACTCCTTAGCAAGCTCTATTCAGCTTTTCGTGCCTATAATATAATCAGTGATCCATGTACATAGGTGTGAGCAGACAAAAGAATTCGCTTCTCAAAGGGGTCACGCATGAAAAAAAGCTGAAAAAAAGTTGCATGCACAAACAACCCGTGGATAAACACTGGCCAAATCTTTTGAACGCAGGCATGGCAATGACTACCACGGAAACTAGGAAAAAATTTACAATGCATTTACGAAAAACTGTTTCACTGAGCCTCCTAACGGAAGCCGGAAGCTTTCATGTGTCTAAAACCACTGGCATATTCTTTGGACGGGTTATATGATTATAAGTTTCTAAGTTTACATTTCGCTTCCAGTATTTCCTTTTAACCGTTATCTACAGTATTTTCTCACGAAGCGATGGGTACAGGAGACGTACGTCTGTATTGTTATGTACTTGGGAACGGGTTTTTCACAGAATGGAAGAGCCACCGGATGATCAGTTCGTAACCTATGTTTTGAATCTAGATCGACTACGTATACCTAATCAACCTAAGCTTGACGGCTGAAAACTTTTTCACATAACACTATACTTAATCTAAATATCACATTTAAACAACCGAAATTTGAACAATAATCCTTATATTTTTTAAGGACTCAAAAAGTTCATTTGCACCACATAGGTGCACCCCTAAACCTCTGGGTATTGATTCCCCCATTTCAGTGGTACCTGTTTCTGGAAAGGCGCAAAAGAGCTTTGTCCAAATCTCAGTACTTTATATCAGCAGGAACCCATCTAGGCTCCTGATATCAGCTGGAAACAAAGCAGGGGTACTTGATAGATCCAGAATTGTAAAAAAAATAACCAAGAAAAATAAAACAAAACACCGAAAAAACCGAGAATTATCCCGTTTTTTTTTTGTTAACGGGTAGAGGAAAAATATGAGATCCACGATCCTGCACTAACCGCTCAAAAGACCCACCCGCACAAAACTATGTACTCGTGAATAAAGCGCTAAAAATGGATATTAAAAGCCTGCTGTCCGATCCACACAGGCTTGAATTTACACCTAACACAGCCCCGAAACTGATCAAATCTATTTGCCTCTTTGGTGGCTTCAGAGCATAGCCGTCAAAGATTAAAAAAAAAAAAGGAAGAAAACACTTTTATTATGAAACAAAAGAAGCAAGGTTGATTTTACAGTAGGAAATTTAAATATTTTTTGCCAATTATTATTGCTTCATGTTCACTTACATTATAACTTACTATGTAGTAAAATGTGTCCCGATGAAAGCGTGAGGTTCCATAAATGTTATATTTTTCTTTCATTTTTGTGGCTTATTGTTCCATTGTATGTATTTCTTTCAACCGATCCTTTGTTCTGTCACAAAACAACACCTGCAGTTTGCTACCATAGCAACTGTAATGAATATTGACATTTTGTCTTTCGTCGTCCGCCATCTTGGAAATTTTCTGGCGTCCCTTTTGTTTGTCATAGCTGCAGGGGAATTCTTTTACGAAGAAACGCGAAGTCGACTTTCTTATTTAAGCAGGAAATCTTTCAGCGTAAGAAGGTGAGTCTGTTTGCGTGGAACACAGCACTTTGTGTGTTTCTAGTTATGAATTTTACATGAAGGTTTTTATGCTAATTGAGTAAGAAAACTTGTGGTGTCAATCATCCGCAGTCTTCTCACGCATGCAAAAGATATTGACACGTTCGAGCTTCAACAGAGAGTTGAGTGGCAGATTGGAAACACGACCGCCAACCGAGCGTAACACTCTGTGAAATATAACAGCTATCATAAAGTGTTGTTTCTTTCAAAGGATCTGAGGTCGAAAAGTGACAAGGAAGAGACTTGTAGTTTGACCGGCAGCGGACGTTCCGAAATTCGTCACTGCCTCGGGCGCGCGGACATCTTGGATTGTTCCAAACGTTTATTTGCCAACAGCCAAATCTTGCCGCGTTATGGAAGGAAACGTGATGAATTCAGTGCAAGTTCCCGGGATGATGTCTGGTCAGCAAGCGGCCATGGAACAAATGAAAGCTTCTGAAGAAGGTCCGGACGGCCGTAAGCAGGACATCGGCGACATTTTACAACAAATTATGAACATTACAGATCAGTCGTTGGACGAGGCGCAAGCGAGGTAAGGTGAAATCGAATACGTCGTAAATTTCGTGTCCGTTTCTTGCCACTGCCGACGTGCTGTAGTGACATTAGTCTTGTTCAGTTTACTCTTGTGTATACTCTTAGCTGTCGATCTTTTGACTGCATGCGTTATGGTTTATGATAATTCATTGTTTTCTAATCACACATCTCCTCTCCTCTAGGAAGCACGCGTTGAACTGCCATCGCATGAAGCCCGCCCTTTTCAACGTCCTGTGCGAGATCAAGGAAAAAACAGGCAAGTAATGACAGCTTGATAACACACGTGTTTTGGTTTTTAGAGACCTTTCTTCCACCGCTGTCGTTTGCTTCTGTAATCCGGAGGTATTCAGTAAATCCCCGAGTTTTGTTTGCACAGTTCCTCGACAGAACGACTCATCACAAGCTCAAGGAATTAAAGCTTACTGCACGTACATTCACACACACTTCCCCTCATTCTATCGATAGTCCTTCAATTTTTTTATTTTCCCCTGTTTTGGTTTGTTATCCAACACGTATAGATATCAATTCACAGGGCGATTTTCTCATCGAACTAATTCTCTTTGGGGCGATTATCTTTAATAGAGCCGTAAATTAATCTCACAAGGTCCCCATGAAATACTTTAACTTTGTCACACGATCGGCAATTAGGATTACTGTTTGTCTCGAGAGTTGATGACGCGTTAACGCTCGTAAAAACGTGTTTAATTCCGTGAAGAAGACCTCTATCAATTCGTTGTTTTGTCTTCAATGCAATCATAAATTTCTCGGTACGTTGAAAGCTGCTACTTCCCCTTTTTTCACTCGATTGCCCTTACGGCTGTGATTATTGCATGAGTAGGTGGCGATTATACATGGTGGTGCTAAGCTTTTATTTTGGTGTTAGCATAATAGAATGTTTTTAATGTTTATTGTTTGTCTGCCGGGTTTCCTTTCGCAAACAATAGATTTCGATCCTACCCAAACAAAATACCTGTAATATAGGTTTAATTCTCTCCTCCTGATAGATCGATTTTTATGCATCTCGGACTCTACCTTACGTTTTAATTTTAGTTTAAGTTTTTATTCTTACCAGTCCACAAAGTTAGGAAAAGCCAGCGTAACGGTTAAGTGATCTCAGTGTAAAAGCTCTTCTTAAGCTACCAGGATTAGGGATCCAATTTAGTTATTAAATCTTTCCATAATATTTCCGTTTGTTTGGTCTAGATTTATTTGCAGGACTTAAGAGTTCAGTACTTTTTAAGTCTTTTAACAGGTGCACTGATTTTTTTTCATTTGTATGAAAGGGATCATTTCATTGACAATTACCTCACAATTCTTTATCCAAAACAGTTCAATTTTGTTACTGGCAACTGGATTCAAAAAGTGCTATAGGCACATGGGCCGAGCACGCTTTTAGTAGGATGTGTTAAGTGTATAGAGCACAATCCTGCTTTGAAGCAGCCAATCACAAAGAGCAGAATTTTAGCTCCACATGTAACATCCTGATTTTAATTAAGATCTTTGAGAAGAGTGAGCTTTTGTTTCACAATTTTTTTATTTTGTTCATTAATTAATCCTTGAAACCCCAAGTTTGATCCTAGACAAATTGTCTTCTTCCTGTTTGGGTTTTATCTATATTTTGGAGTAAAATATCGAAAACTGTATTCAAACATGCAGACAAACGAATCATGAAAGTTACCATTCTTACAGTGCAACTTAAGTAACTTACGTATAATGTAAGATCATTATTTTATGATATGAAGAGTTTTTTTTGAAGCATTCTAATTAAGTAATGGTTTGTGGTAGAATGATGATAGTAAACCACAGAGCATTGAGATTAATGCAGTGTTTAAATTCAGGAAAATTAAGATTCATTGAGAATTAATGCCCTTTGACGGCATACAAATAGTGATGCATTCATTATTCCATCTAAGGTGTGGATGTAACATCGAATGAAGTTTAATATGTATATGCCTGTTCGCCTGGTCGTCACACAGTTAACATCTACCCCAAGTACTGACTTAATTAATAGTATATAATATATATATGAAGAAAAGCAACAATAGTTAAAAATAATGTATATCTTTAGTCTGGAGGTTTTTCGAATTTGGCAACTGATTGTTACTCTTCTGTGATACCATGTTCTCTCAGCCACAGTACATTGACACTGCTGTTCTCTTTAGAGTCAAGAAAAGGTTTTAAAATCTCTTTGTTCAGAAAGCCGTCTAATATGGAAGACTTGTTTGTGTGGCAAAGGCCGCGATGTTGTAATTTAAGTTTTAAGATTCGTCTCACTGTTTGTGGTAATTTTGGTCTCATTAAACCTCATTTAGTAGTTATTGATGTTACTGTTAAGATCTGTTAACTCAAAAACAAGAAAGACATGCATGCAATTTAATTGGAGCTAATAAATTGATTAATTGGAACAAGAATAGTAATAATGGTGGAAACAACAACAAAAGCAATTTTAGAAACATCTCGTTCACAAAGAAGGTTGGCAACTTGTAATTTTTTATTTGGAGACTCAAAAATAAAAGAAACCTGGCTTGCAGCCCTGGTAGGTAGAAAAACTGATTGGCGTGTGACATATTTGGCTGGTTCTAAACATAGGAGAGAAGGAAGTTGTACTTTGGGCTAAAATAGACAGTGAACTGCAATTGGCCATCTTTAAGGGGCAACCCAATGATGATTTCATCCTAAATATATTGAAACAGCTTTAGGCTATCTAGAGTACTTTTAGATCTCTAGAAATGCATTCTAAGTCGCGCTATAAAATTCGTATCTGTTCAGTCATCCTAGGAAAACTTGAGTCTTTTCAAAATTACAAGGGTTCCGGTATTATTTTCGCGAAAATTTTAGATGTGCATTTAAAACAGCAATGGGTTTTGGAACTGCACTCCTTTCTCAGCCAATCAAAGCTGAGTAATTTTTTCGTGTATATTATTAAACATATTTCAAAAGTGAAAATTTTTGAATACGAAAAGTTTAGGTTTCCTTTTTTTCTATGAAAAAAAGCCCAACGTGGGGAGTGAAAAGTGAAAAATTAAACTTCAGAAATTGTAGGGAATTTAAAGGGTAAGCTTCGAAATTGTACATGAATGGAACGGTCATCTAGAAATTTTTAGCTGTCTTCAAGGAAGAGAAAATTCTTGGCAATATTTGCTTCTTTGAACAAATATTCTATAGAAAACAGTCCTTGGGTGCTGCTTATTTCTGAGTTCCAAAAACTCTCTCTTTCTAAACAAGGCTAAGTGCAAAACCTTTGTTGCCACAAAAATGTCTAGAAGGAAGGGGAGAAAATGCTTTGTAGATGTGGGCGTTTGCATTTATTATTAAGGTAACTATTCATGTATGTTCTGGCTCAAGTTTTTCTTTGATTTAAAAGTTTTTGATTGTCTCACAACAATTAACACAATCTGAGTCAGAGAAAAACTCAAGATAAACTGGTTTTTCAAACCAAAGAAAACCGCAACTTACATGTATACATGTACATTTAATAACATACTAATAAAAAAAATTATTTTCAGCAGCTAACATTTTGTAAAAATAACCCAGCCCTGGACCTTATTTACTCGTATAGAGAGTTGTGGCACATATTTTTACTAATGTTTAAATACATTCTTTAGTTAATTACACTGTAGTTATTTTTAAGAAGTTTGTGATTTCTTCTTGGAAAGACATTGAGAAGTGTACACATTTATGTTACCAGTCAAAATAAAATTCAGGGTAAATTTTTTAACCTAGGTTGATTCTCTATTTGTTTTGTCTCCTAGCCCTAATTATTCATGAATTAGGGCTAGGAGTCAAAGGAAATTAAGAATCAATGTAGGTTAAAAAACTTTAACCTGAATTTAGTTTTGACCTGTGACATATGTTCTCATCCTTTCTATTTTTCATTATTTACAATCCTAACAACATTTCAGTTTCTATCAGCTTAATATTATATCACTTTCATTTACAAAAATAACATGCAAAAAATGGTCAATACAAAGTATATAAACTAATATGACATAGATGTTAAAAAGGAGCTTAAATTGGAAAGAAGCTGAGCATGTATTTTTGTTGGAAGTGCATTCCAATAAAGAGTATATATACTGTAATGATAAAGTTGCTGAGACCAGCAACAACTGCTATCTTAGAGAGGTATCCATCTTGTGGAAAGTCAAATTAAAAGACTGAAGAGTGGCAGGGATTCAAGTCTTGAGTCTGTTTAAGGAAGAGTCCATCTTCTAGAGGCGTCCATCGTATAGAGATGTCTGTCATAGGGGTGTCCAGAGTGTTGACTGCTTTCCTGTACAGCTCAGGAAGAACAAAACCTGAATGTATAAAGACATTAAGAGAAACACTTCATAGTGGAAGTAATCATTTAAGGTACATGCACGAATAAACATACACTTTTGCGTGTACATGGTAAGAGACAAGATTGAAGGGGTTCTCAAGGCTGTTCTTTAAACAAATTGGATTAAGTCAAAGCTCGGAACCTGTGAAAATCAGGGTTCTCAGCATATATTTTTTTGCATGAAAAACTAAGATTTCTTAGTCGCTTGAGCAAGAGTACAGTGCTAGGGGTCACTGGTCACTGCCAGAGGACCCACATCTGTGGGTTCTGGAAAAAAAGAAATCTAAGTGACTTGATTATGATCTTGTGTCACAGTCTCCCTTTGTCTTATGAGCAGAAGGAAGGGAACTGTAAAGGAGAATCTAAGGGTCAGTGTTTTAAACAAAGTCCAACTTGAACTGCAGTTTAAGAAATCTTTGAACCTCCAGATCTGTTCATCAATAGGTTATTTTAAGAAGACAAATGCTTTTCTAGTCTACCCTGTATGCTTTCATGAAACTGTTCACGATAAATGGTGTTTATGTTAAAACGTTTGACAAACTGAAAATGGCTTAGAATGTAGTTTTGTTAAGCTGACTGGCTAAACTCCATTAAAATTATTGGCCCTAAAAGTTTCTTTAGTCATGTAGGGTTATTTCCAGAACCCCTTCAAATTTCCCTTTTCAAAAACTTGATTGTCAATCCTTCTCCCCCAACAAGTTATAAGCACTGATTCTAAAAAATAACAGCACTGGAATTCATGAGAATTTTATTTCACTGGAAAAAAAATCCAACTTAAGTGGAATCACAAAACATTTTTAGTCAATCTTTGAATATTTTTTTTCAGTTTCAGTTAGCTAGTGCCACACAAGTTAGAAGCACAATGCAATTTTTTTTATATTACTGTTATATACAACAAAAATGTTGCTTGCTTTAAAATCACTACCATAATAGAAATTTTCTCCTCAAAGGACATTTTCACTGGTTTTAGCATCTTTGTGAAAATATGTATATAATGCAATTAAGTTCTTTGCTGTGGGCCTGTTTTTAAGTGGGTCATTGTAAAACTTGAAGTAATCATCAAAACATTGTAAAATGTAAGTGGGGTGCATATACACACATATATTTTGTTATGTTGTTGATATTTATAAGCCGTGGTTCATTTAGCTTTTCGCTTTGAGAGCTTACTATGTTCACTCGTGGTCTCTCAGCTAAATGTTGTTTGAGTTTCTCAGCTGTTTTTCAGTTGTATTAAATTCTGCTGTTGCCCCAATACAAAATAAGATTTTTGTGATGAGTGACTGATGAAGGTCTTCAACAGTGAAGCATTGCAAACATTAGATAGCCAAATTTGTTGTGGTACTTTAAGCATAATACAAAGGATGATTTCTAATGTGCTGAGATGATGCTGTCAAGTGGTGCTTTTAGTTTTTTTATATCATTTTCCATCCTTGTAAGGCGACCATTAAACTTTTGTTACATACATGTTTACATTAATTTGTATGAAGCTTTTCATTTAAGAATTATTTAAGTACATCAAACTTTCTTAAACATGCAACACATGCAAATGAAAGGGAAAGTCTGGCAATATGACTACTGTCACTGACAGTAAGAATTTATTATTTCCTTGACTCCTCATGATTTTTGATGGTGAAATTTCTCAACACAATTTGTTATGAAAATTGGAATTTTGTGGTTTTCTTTTGGCCAGTAATATTGATTATGGGGTATAATGGTGATCTATATGCAGAGAGCAAGTGATGTTTCCCGAATACTTACACATGTAAGCCCTGATCCAAGAATTTTTATACTGACTTTTAAACAGACTAAGAATCCTAAGGCTTTGCTCTGCACCCAATATTCTTCTTTACAGTTGTAGCTTTCAAATGGTCTCACAAAGATTTTCTACGCACTAAGATGTAATTGGATTACTACAGTGTGTAGTTTTTGATTTTCACTTTTCAATCAATGAGCCACATAGTCCATCAATCAGTCATTCAGTCTGTCAAGCTATCAATCAAACAAGAAATCAAATCAACTAACCAACTTATGGAAAGCATTCTGTAGGAGGCATACATGTAGGATATTAACTTGATTACACAGGTTGTGTAAGGGACTTCAAACAATGCAGCAGACATAGAGACCTAGCATTTTGTTTTATCCAATTTGAGAATTGACAATTTCCTGAATTTTTGCTTTTTTAGCATCCCCATTAAGCAAAAGTGCTTTATGTACTTGACACAGAAATCAAGTTGTTGTTATTGTCGTCATTTTTATTATAATAATTGTTATTATCAGTCATTCAATTATCAATCATTATTTAAATATATCAGGACCAACCCCCTGCCCCCTGCCCCTACCTCCCCCACCAAAAATAGACAGTCTATGACTGTATGTGGCTCCTGCTTTTCTTTATGGAATGTTGCATTAGAAAGCAAATCTGGAACAAAGATAAAAAGAAAAAGGCTCTGTAAAATGTTTCTGTCATGGAAACTCATTGCCAAAAGTATATCTTTTATGTTCAAGTGGCTGGAAAAACCACCAACCAAGTTTGTCTTGGTTTTGTGAAGAAAAAATCGAAGACTGCTAACAGCCATGATTCTTGGTGCTCTAGCGATCACAAGGCATAAACTGTTTAAATCAATCCGGGGTTGGTGTTGACTAGTTCTGACCGATTTGAAACTAAAACCAAGTGAAAAACACTTGACTTCTCATATTTGGTTCTGTTATCATTTCTTTGTTACTTACTCACTTACATTCAGACGACCAATACAATGACAAAGACTACAGTGCTTAGCGCAGTACTTAGCCAAAAATTAACACAACACCTGACTTCCCTCTTATGTTTCAGTTCTCAGTATCCGTGGATCACAGGAAGATGAACCTCCAGACCCCCAGCTCATGAGACTGGACAACATGTTACTTGCGGAGGGTGTGGCTGGTCCTGAGAAGGGAGGAGGGTCTGCGGCGGCAGCAGCAGCAGCTGCCGGGGTACATGAGAACCAAGCTGAGCATACAGAGTACAGAGCCAAGTTAAACCAGATCAGGCAGATATATCACACAGAATTGGAAAAATATGAACAGGTACATGTGTGGCCTATTTATGCGTATGTGATTATGCATTTTGTGTAGTGTTTTTTAGTTCATTTATATTGAAACCAAATATGATGTTCTTCCTTGCTATACAGTGTAGGTATTTTTGAAAACATTAACTTGTACAATATAATATAAAACTTTGCTTGAAAAAAGTTCTTTGTACATTCATAAATGGCAGGCCTGCAGCCAGCTTAGACACACTGAGACTGTTACTTAGGTAAAACATTCCACATGTTTTGTGTGTTTTAAGAAGAAACATACAGCTATCATGAAAAAAAAAGTTATTAATGATTTCCTCCTCTTCATATTGCTGGAATGGATTTTAGTCTGGCTATGGCTCTAAACAGGGTGTGCTAGTGCTAGGCCCAGATAATCTTTTTTGATGCATGTAGGTTACCATTTGTTTTAATAGAGAGGAGAAGCATGATGTCATGTTACCATGGTAGCAAAATTTCTGGATCACAACAACAGGGAGTTTTTCCTTTCAGATTTAACCCAGAAAATGTTGCCAACATTTGACAAATTAAATGAAATTAAATGAAACAGATGAAGTTTGAAACAGTGTGAACCCACTTTTTAATTGATGTTCTGGTTTGTTGTCGTCCAGAAATTTTGCTAGTATGGCAACGTGACGTAATGACTTCTCGTCTCTATTGGCTTTTTAGGTTGTCCTCAGATTTTGGCATGTCCTCAAATTTTTAGTACTGCTAGTTGTAACAATAATATGGAGACTTAAAGTCAAAAATGAAATGAGATGAATTGGATGAATTATTGCTTTTCGATGGAACTCCAAATGGAGGTGCAATACCTAACCAATTTATTCAATTTTTTCAGGCATGCAATGAATTTACTACTCATGTTATGAATCTACTGAGGGAGCAGTCCAGAACACGACCCATCTCCCCAAAGGAAATTGAACGTATGGTGAATATCATCCATCGTAAATTCAGTGCTATACAGATGCAACTCAAGCAGAGCACATGTGAAGCTGTTATGATTTTAAGATCAAGGTTCCTAGATGCAAGGTACTTTTATGACTGCCCTTACTCTTTTTAACCCTTAACCTTGATTCAAACTTCATTTTTGAGTAGGCTGGCTTGCAAGTAGCAAAGAGCTAATCATGGCAAGCCAGACTGTATGGACAGATAATTTTCTTATAGATAAATATGCATATTTTCATACAGGAAATATGCATAAATTTTATAACAACTGCAACATATGTATGCGCTACACTTCATAATATCATTAAATCTTTAAAGAAGAAAGATAAAGAGGAAAACAATTCGAAAACCAACAAAAGAACCATATGTAAAAATGGCCCACACTGTATTATCAAAACACCATTCCCTTTTGTCCCTCATCTTATATCAAGGGAATTTATTTTGGGTAATATGGCTTTCTTAGCTCATATTCAGCAACATACAGTGTATCAAATTTCAACATCAAAGTGAAGTCTTAAGGCATCTTATTTTGGAAATTTTCCAAGTGCCCTTCATGTCGATTTGAATATTTCCTTTTAAGATAAGAAATTACACACACTATGGTCTATTTACAGGCACTGCAGAAACAAAATGGTACCCAAGTGGTGCATCTAATTACGCTATTTAGTTAGACTGCTCCTTAAAAAACACTGTACACTGTAAGGTGACTTTGTATTAATCACCCTGGCCTTTGGTATGTGGTATTATTGCGAGGAACATGTATTCAATCTCTTTAAACTGTAAAATTTTTGATTAACTAACCACAAATTTAATTGATTCCTGCTAGGAGAAAACGAAGAAACTTTAGTAAACAGGCCACAGAAATCCTGAATGAGTACTTTTACTCTCACCTAAGTAATCCTTATCCAAGCGAAGAAGCTAAGGAGGAATTGGCAAGAAAGTGTGGAATAAGTGTTGCACAGGTAACAGCATTAATAAAATGGTTTTAATTTTTGTTGAGAAAGAATTTGAAATATTCTTCATGAAGCAAGTTGTTTTAAATTTGCAATTCCTGTCTGTTCAGTCCATTTTTAGTTTTCAATAGCGACTGATTCTTACATGCAAAATAATCTGCTTAGATATCAAACTGGTTTGGAAACAAGCGAATCCGTTACAAGAAAAATATTGGGAAGGCCCAAGAAGAAGCTAATATGTATGCTGCTAAGGCTGCAGCCGGCGGAGCAGCCCCTGGACAAGTACAAGGGCAACAGGGAGTACCATCCTCTGGTCAAGGTATGTACAGCTATGATGCTAACTTTGACGGTGAAGATTAGCATTGCTATTACCATTAATTTTGACCAAAGTTTTTACTGTTTTTAAGGCTTTACATGTATTTGTAAAAATAAATGATAAAGCCTTCGTTGCCTTTTTACTATGGCAAGATGATATTATGCACTTAATGTCAGATCCCAAGGGAAACAGTTAGTTTTGTTTTCCCTCGAGTCCTGATGTTTCCCTCGACTTCGTCTCGGGAAACATCAGGACTCTCGGGAAAACAAAACTAACTGGTTTCCCGAGGGATCTGACATTAAGTGTTTTGTTATATTTCTAGAACTTTCACTTCAACAGCAACAAAAGAATAACCGGAGCGAACGAAAACGAACCAAAACAGTCGACTTGGTACTTATAACAACACAAATTTAATTCTCAAAACCACTGAATGAATGATTTACAAACAAAAGTACTTTCCTTATATCATCTGCATCTTTTTCCGCCACTAGCTGCTGTTTTTCTTCTGGGAACTTCTGGGATAACTTTAAAAATCGTTGCTTTTTAGCTTGAGGCTTCGTGATTGTGTTGTTGTGTTCATTCACGAAAAAGAAAACTGGCAACCTGGCAGTGTTTTTCCCGCCTTCTGTCACGCCACTTTCCACCATGCTTTGATCACGTGCTGCAATGTATCCCGAGCGGGATACATTGTTTAATGTATCACGATCGGGATACATTTGATTTTAGTCAAGGCCACATGACCAAGAATCAACCAATGGCAGTCCCTGTTTAGTTGAGTGAAATTCTAGGAATATAGCAACACACACTTGTTGCATAGGGATACTACTGTTATCTTCTGACCAATTCCAGTACCTTCGCTAAATATTCTTCCATCATTCATGTTATTAGGTCAGTACCCAGCTGTCGCAGTAGCTGGCAGTCCTACAGGTGTGGTTCCAACTTCTCAGCATCAGATGCCCATCACAAGTCAGCCACAGCCTGAGATGTACATGTCGGGGGTGCAGATGAATGGCGGTGGTTTAGGTGCTGAGTACCAGACGGGACAAAATGTTGGTGCTAATGTGCAGTCACAGGTCAGTGTGGAAAATGATTTGTTACTCAGTAAGGAGAAGGTTTAATTCAAAATTTTAAAAGTAATGAACTCATGAAAGAAGCAAGTCCCAAAGGCTGCTAATTCTGAAAGTAATGAGGGTTGTTACTTTTGGTGATTGAATTTTATGGTATGTGATCTGTTTGTGTGGGTATCTGCAGTAAATGTTAATTTGTTTTTTAAGCAGAGCTTCTGCTTCAAACATACACCAAAAATAATGCAAAGATCAGTTTAGCGAACCTTGATAAAAGACTAAATTGAATGTGCCGAAGGCGGTTTTGAAGCCCTCCGTCAGTCTGGTGTTTTTTTTTGTTATCCCATTTTCTGACACTTGTTACCCAGAAGGTCTTTTTTGTGTGCAAGATATCTATGCCTATCATTGTAGTGGTTTTCGTCAGGAAATTGGGGGGACACAGGGGCGGATCCAGAAGATTCAGAAAGGGGTGGCCAGGACAGTCTTGCCAGCTATATGGATACTTTTTATTTTACTGAGAATTCATTAAAAGTTATAGAAAAAATCACAGAAAAAGGGGTGGCCACGGGCCCCCTTTGTCCCACCCCTAAATCCATACAGCTTCAAATTGGAACAAAACAAGAGGCCCTGCCAGGGGGGAGTCCCATGTCGCCTGTCTGCATTTTAAAACGCCTTGTGTCGGTGTTTATAAATGCTTGTCGCTTATTGTCAGCTTTGCCGTCACTGTCGCAATTTGGCCAAGGGAGGTTGTCTCTTGTCGCAATTTCATTTTACACGCTGTTGCTACTTTTTGGGCCATGTCGCTTGTCGGAATTTACCCTGGCACGGCCTCAAACAAGTCCAGTGATTACTGTTATTCTATTGTAGGTGCCAGGGCTACGTCATGTAATATCTCAGGCTGCTACTGGTTATATTGATCCTGCAACAGGACACATGCAGGCGCACAGTCAGGGACAAGTGTACCATGAGCCACACCATCTTCACCATCAAGTAAGACTTGTTTTTTATGACACATTCTTAAAATAAAATGCAGAAAATATCATCACAGATAAATACACAAGTTAAGCAGTTGTGAAAAGATAGCCAGGCTGCATTTAGTTGGGGCAAGTAATGTTGGACAAGCGCATTTTAATTAGGAAAAGTACAAAAACAGTTGAAAATAGACTTCAAATTACAGTAGCATTACAATTAATGTTAAAGTCATAAAAGCAAACCTCAAACTTGACAAACTAAGGTTAAATATTCCTTCTAAGTTTGCCATACCGCGGCCGTTTCAATTGTTTTTACAAGCTCCATTTGGCTTACGAACCTAGCAAAACTTTTTGGACAAGAACTTGTTGGTTTTAGAAAACCAAATTTAACATAGTGCTTGTCTGAGAGACAAGTGGATAACAACATTTTTCTTTTACTCTGATAGCCTGAAAAAAACTTCAGGCTTGCCGGGGCTCTAACACTGATCTGAGATACCAGTGCAGTGCTCTGACCAATTGAAGTTACCAACTGGGAGCTGGGAGCTGGGAGCTGGTCATTAAATTAGTTTGTAATATGCCTAAGTTCAAATAATTATACAAAATTCACGTACTATATTCATCATTTCATTTTGACACATTCAATGGCACACCTTTTTTTGATGTAAATCTTTTGAATCAGAAAAAAATGCCTTGCTCTGAATGCATTTAGTGGTTATTCTATTACTCCCTCCTGATGTCCTTAAACATGGCTAAAATAAGAGAATTCAAAATAAGTGAATAATATTTATTCGATCAATGACCCGTGCAACTAGGAATTAAAATCCACGCTTTCCTAACAGGGCTTTCTCAAAAGGAGGTGAAACTAATGACCTTCTGGTTACTCGCATTCTGAAGCGGGGTCTGAACCACCTTGATGATTATATTTAAGTAGCACATCTTTTATTGTTGCTTTTTCAAGGCAGGAGGATTTAATGAGTTGTTTGACTCCATTAATGTTTGGGCCAGAAAGTCAGGAGCAGCGTCAAAGGTACGATCAAAACTTCCATGCATTAACTTAAGTGTTTCCATTTCCGGTAGTAGTAAGTTTTACCCTGCTGAAATTGAAATTCTTTTTTCCGCAATTAAGGGCTAGGCCAAATGTTGAACTTTTCATGAGTGGAACCAAACTTAGGGAGTTAAGTTCATGAAAAGTTCGACGTCGGGCTCAGTTAAAGGTTCGTCTGAATGAGTTTGGATCGTCCAACACCGTCTGAAGATCGTCTCAGGGACAACCGTCGATCTTCACAGCTACTAACTAAACTGATAAATTATAAATTTGCCAGATGATGTATATTTAGCCTCGTGCGGGAGAAAATTTATGACTTATTTGATTCACTTGATTGGTTCGACGCGTCCTAAGTTCGACGTGTGACCCAACAGACGCTCTTAACTTAATTTAGGTCGACACAAATTAAGAGTTTGGTTCGTCTCATGAATAGTTCGACGTTTGGCGTAGGCCTTAGCTTATTTAATCTGTGGTGGACCTTTATATTGTTTCAAATGAGGCTGGCCAGCAAGAGTAGGTAGGGGCACCCAACGACAATTTTCGGGAAAATATCTGTTCGGAAGACGATTTGAGATCTAGAATTTTCGGAGCATTTGTTGTAAAATTTCTTGCTTGCCTGCCTCTCCTAGGATTTTCGAACATCTACAAAATGGTATAATTACCTATTTTTAACGGATTTTGACCCTAAAAAAGGCCACCTAGAATTTTCGGGAGCCTTTTCCTGGCTGAAATTTTCGAGAAGGTAAGTTTTTATCCCTATAATTTTCGGATCACTAGACTTTCAGCTAGGAAATCCGAACAGATGAAAAGTTTTTAGGGGATAAAAATATGCCTATATCTACCGTTTGAATACTAAAATACGTTCAACAATGCTATGTTAAGTGGTTTTGAACTATATCCTCGTTGGGTGCCCCTGAGTAGGTTAACATTAAATCCCATCGACCGTTGCCCCTTCGGACACCTCATGAAATTCACACAAATGGGGATATTATATTTTCCAAAACTAAAAAAGGAAAAAACCTGCACTATGGTAAAAATTTGCACGTGAGTTAAGCTTTTGAAACGGCCTTGGCAGTAATATTTGAAAGCTAAGAGTTGTCAGTAGAAACTGTGGGGTGATGTGAAAAGAAGGCAACCCTTACTTTAGTGTACTGTCAGTGAAGCTAACAGTCCTTCGCTATCATATTTTTTGTTGTTGAAATAAATCGTTTACTTTTCTTTTCAAGTTTTCAACGCAAAGTGAACATCTTTTTACAATGCTTACTAATCTTTTGTTTTTGTAATTCGAAGAGTGGAGATCAGAGAAAGAGAGGGCAAAATGGCAAATCAGGTATCAGTAGAATTTCATAACTGTGATTAATTCCTATTTTATTTTCACTTTTTCTGGTTTGTTTAGCCTGCTTGGCAGTTGCTTGGCAGGGAGAAATTAAACGCGCGAGGATTCGAAAGGCGCGCCAGAAAGACTACCAGCCATACTATGGCATTTTATGAAGGTAACTATGGACCCTTTTACACGGGTGTTATTGGCTGCGAATTTCACGGCGATTTATCCCTGCAAATTTGCAGTTGCTTACAACCTGAACGAAATTGCGACCTATGCGTATTTCCGCTCGAGAGTTACATTTACCAGTAAAATCTGCTTCGTGCGATTAGTTCGTTCGGGACTTGAACCCGGTCCACAAAGGGGAGGGGTGGGGAGCAAGTGCGTTCACCGCTGCTCCATCCGGGCTTCCCTTACAAGTAAAATTCTTTATTTCAAGAATTTGCTCGGTTCAACAAGCCGTTGTACTACGATTTTTTTTTAAAGGATGTCACGGCTATGTTTTGTTGTTTTTAAAGTTAGCTTTCTTGATTCACATGCAGGGAGCCGAAGCAATTCACCCGCAGACTCGCAAGAAGACAAAGATGATCAGGGGGGGCCGGAGTTCTCTAGTCTCCAGGGACTCAGTGATATGGCTAATGCTGATTTTGATTCGCGGGGAAATGACAGATCTCGGGATGAGCCGCCCTCGAAACGAACAAAGATGTGAGAAGCGGAAGGAAGCACGATGAAGACAAAAGGCATAAATGGAGGAGCCTTTCGTGGATTTGGCAGAATGATTTATGTTATAAGAATCGAAGGCAAATACTAGGTCGCAATATCAGTCTAATATCAGTGATTAATGTTGAAAACGTAGGGTTAACACATTACAGAGGTATCAAGCCAGGAGAAGGTTTAATTTTAATGCTGACATGTGTGAGAGATGCTTCAGTGAATGAATGCCCTGTTTGCCATTGTACAAGCCACACCGGCTAAAGCTGATTTAATATGATGTTCGAGACAAAAAAGAAAGTCTTTCAACTTAAAAAACGTCCAGGTAACCATATCTTTGCTTAAATGCCTGAAGTTTGTTAACCTGGCGACCTTGGTGCTTAAAAGGATTGGAGGGTTAGAGGATGATAGGATATAAAAATATTATTATTTGTGCCATTTTTCGCTTAAGTGGCCTGAAGATGATAAACCTGTTGATATGACTTGATTTAATTACCTTATTTAATATCAGCAGTAACGGAGCAATTTCCCGTCGATTGTCCAAAATACTAGTTTTGTGTACTTATAACGTGTGATGGACAATATGATTGGCTAGTAAAAACTCGTGCTATTTCTTCGACCAGTCAAAAGAAAGACTTACATCAATCTTGACTTTCTTTTAGGTGTTTCCCCGCGCTTTTCGTCGGTCACGTGTCTTTCCTCTGAGCTCTCTTAGGAACCGAACTGTTTTACGTCGAATATGGTTACCATTAAAATGGCCTAAAATTAGGTAGATTATGAGAATGGAGGGCCTCAAAACTCGTCAAGAACGGCAGAAATTTCGAAATAGGGAGCAAGATAAGTAGTAGGGAATTTTAAAAATTTGATTTAATTGTCAAGCCGTTATATTGCATTTATCCTTCATTTCGTTTCTTTCTGGCAATTCTTATTTTAAGGAGTAAGGTTAGCTTTGGACAAGGTCGTGGCCTTAATGATTTACACACCACATGTAAGTCTAGAAGTTTTCCTGCCGAATTTCAATTGAATTGCCGCCTTGGAGTTTGGAAAGTAAGGAATAGTTGAGCTTCATATTTAAAGATGATTTTTGAGTTTTTGGCTGGATAAAATTGCAGTGTTGGCGAAAAAAGTCGAGATTTTGTTGTTTGCCTCTTTACTGCAAAAGCCCTACCTAGGGGACGGGCTAAACGCGTTTATTTTATTATGATCGGCTTTCATGACTAGATGTTGTGTCGATTTGGTTGTAAGAATTTTTTCTTCGGTCACCTTCGCAAAATGCAGCCGTTTAATGCCGGTTTTTAGTAGTGACATTTTTTATCTTTTTAAACTGAGAACTAAAATTTGAAAAGTTTGCGTAGATGAGGTTTGTGAAATTACGGTAACTTACGGTGACTGGTTGCTTTTCTTAATCTTTGGAGCTCGGAAATTAGAACAAAGTGGTTCGTTTCATAAAAGTTGTTTGTTGGTGCAAAGAAATCCAGGGTAGAGCCTTATTTTCGGCGAGTGCGTATTCTTCCGACACGTTTTTTCCCGTGTGAACTGGAAAAAATGTCAAGTTTTCCCTTTTACTCGATTAAACCCTTTGCTTGTCAACGAAAACTTGTTCTTGTAAATTGGGCTGTTGAAGGCACTTGTAACAATGTAAGCTGATGTATGTTTGCTTTTCGACTTCGCCTTTATAGTTGGCTTACTTTGTTGTGCGTTTGTTTGACAACCAAATTCCAGTGTGTATAAAATAACGGTTAATTCCAATTGGAGTACATTTTGAAGGAATTTTTGACGTTATATAATTCCTTTCTTGGTTGTCAGTAAACCCTATTCAGAACTTTTTATTAACGATCGACATCAACGACAACGAAGATTGACACACATATATTTTTTTTCGAGTTAACAATATTAAGTCGCGATTATTGGTGTTGGCGAGTGTGTGCAATTAACCTGAAGTCTAATTATTAAAAAGTCATACTGAAGCGGGAGGCATTAATTTTTAATCTTGGATTTATCAGCCGGATTGTTCAAATTCCTTTCATCTATTGTTTTTAGTGTGTAGGTAATCCCCATAGGTTTCGAGTCTCGAAAAACCCATGTCGTCTTGCCTAACACTGTACTGTACCGCGAGGTAGCTTGCGTTTTCGAAGGCCATGCACAACCAACAGGAATATATAGATAACGAAATAAGATTAGAGAAACCCAATAATATGAATACGGAATAGTTATTATGATATTAAAATAATATTAAAAAAAAAACTTGTATGCCGTGTTAGAGGGCAAAGTTATTTTGTGTTGCCTAGAGCATTCAAGCGTATTTTGTTGCCCTTCATGAAACTAAGGAATATAAATGTCAATGTACACAGATTATAATTTTATCGTAGTAGTAGACTCCGGTTTTAAAAACATCGCCTTTGTAGTTGATGATTAAACTTCTGATAAGATGAAATATTCTCAAAATGATGTGCATTTCTCTAGTCCCCCTGGCTTGTACCCAGTCTTGTACCCATGTGATTTTAGGATTAACAAGTCCCGTGGGGAGTTATGATAACGAGTTAGTCTCTTCCAGGCGCCAAGGTGGGGAGAGCGAAACGCGAATACTGCGTTGGGGTTAGGGAGAGACAGGGAATTGGAGCCTGTAAACATTGCTTGCCTATGATTGGTCAATTTTGACAGTTAACGTCACACCTACGTCATCTACTTTGCTCACCGCTCACCGAAACCCTCCTACACCACGCATTGTTACATTCGTAATTTTGACAAGAGAACGGTTTTTCTGAAAGTGGGAGGGGTAGTAGTCTCCCTCGCGGCCGTTTTTTTGGATGTCACGCAACGCTCCGGGGAGCGTTGTGTGACATCCAAAAAACGGCTGCAAGGGAGACTAGAGGGGGTAGAGGACGGACTGAGGTATTTGGCATTCCTTTCGTCGCTTCCCATGAATTCGTGCACGCCTGAAGCACTTAAGGTGATGTTACACTGGACGATTCGCAACGACGAGTTTTAGCGCAACACAGCGTTGCAACATTGTTGCGACATTGTTTCGAATGGTTATAACATTGTTCCAATATTGCAACGCTGTGTTGGGCTACAAGTCGTCGCTGCGAATCGTCCCTTGTAACATCATCACCTTTAAGATGACCTTAACAAATTGGCCTGCTCCCAATGTATAGGTCGTCATCATAAAAAAGACAAATTAATCAATTTTGGGGGTTTTTAGCTATAAAAAAATTGTATTTAAAAGTCTCAGCCGGATCCAAACGCAATTTTACGTTTACTCCACCGTGCGGTATTCAGTGTACTCTATAACTATCGTGCCACTCACGGCTTTTATATTTGGTGGTGCATGTGTATACAGTTCTCAAAAAGTAACGCTACGCTTATGTTTATACAGCCAGTTTTAAGAATTAAAAACAAATAAACTGAAAGACAAGGAAAAGGTATTCCTTTCTTCCACTTTTCTTATGTAATAATTTTCAAAACGGACCTATTAAATTAATTCAAACGTTTTCTACTTTTTTGCCTAAAATTGTGTTGCAACGTTATCAAGATTTACGAAAAAATGTAGCTTTACTGTAGGCCTAGTTGACCGAAAATCGTAGGGCCCAAATTGGTAAGCTTCGAAGTGGTTAATAACAAATTCTTTTCAACTTACCTTACCACCTGTCAATCTGAAACACTGAGCAAATTTCAGAGCAAATTTTGCAGAGGGCTTCTGCCCTGTTTTGCTTTGTATACTTTTAAAAATGCCATCAAATGAAGACTAATTATATGGCTGTACTATCGCTTTTCAGTATTTTAGCTCTAAGAAACTGATTTTTCATCGATAGATAAATGGCAGCAATTTAATTTGTAGTCAACAACTGCCTCCTAATAAACGCCCGGGGGGGGGGGGGTACTCCCTTATAAGGGCTTAATGGGGACGTGCGGCCAGCCAGGGTATGTTTTTCAGGATTTTTCTCTTAAACAGGGTATCGATTTTATCATTTTTTCTCTTAAACAGGGTATCGATTTTATCATTTTTGGTCTTAATCAGGGTATCGATTTTATCAATTTTTGTCTTAAACAGGGTACCTTTTTAAATAGTTTTGTGATTGCCAATGGATTAAATAAAAAAGAGTTTCGATATTTATTAGTGTCTTACATAGGGTATGGTTTCGGGTTAAATGTCTTAACAGGGTACCAAAAGTCGGAATTCTGTCTTAAACAGGGTAGGAAAATCAGCGATTTTTGTCTTAAACAGGGTCAGGGTATAAGGGGCCGGGCCGCACCTCCCCACCCAAGGATATATCGAGTACTCCCTCCCCCGGGAATAAACGGCCCGAGCTTGTATGTTTTGTTTTCCCAAATCAGACCACATGATGTTCTCAAGGGATCTAGCCTTTTGTCTTTTCAGAATTTATGCGTACATATGCATGTGCACGAGGATAGGACGAAATTTGGAAGAAACTGTTCTTTGGGGTAACATCACATGGTCAGAAGTAAGGAAACAAAACGTACAAGTTAAAAAGCTCTCTTGTCTTCAGCTTTGTTGGTAACAATGTGATTTTATTAATCGCATGCAAGTAGTTTCTTCCTCTTGTCGTGAGAAAGTCAAATATTTTTAATGTACCTTTTTCACAGTGATAACAAATACATTCCAAACGTTCAGTTACCAATTAACATTAAAGTGTTCAATGTTCTTATCAAGGCGAACGCAGGGTTTCTGGCCTTGAGTTCTAACAGTTACGCAGTTAACGTTGGGTTAGGGGAGGGGTAGGTCGGTAAATTCCTAAGATCTTATAGTGATCCTTGAATATCGAATAGGAAAATTAAAAATAACCTCTTTACTGGGTTGTAGAACAATATTTACCTACATTAAAGAAAGGTAATGTTTATATACAGAGTACCACGTTCCCTTCTCACTCTCATTTCCTTCTAGTAAAATACTTTCTAAACTCTAAGTTAAAACCCTTTATTTCTGCAGTAAACCACTAAAAAAGTCACATTGCAGATTACTAATTCTTAATTTTTTTACTTTTATTCATCATATCGTGATACGGCCTGATTCACATTCCTTTCGAAGCAGCTGCTGGGTAGCTGTGAAGAGTGTGCCGAAGAAACAGTTTGGCCTGAAATGAAGCAGGGAAATCACGGCTATTCTGCAGGCTCGGAGGCTATTTCCACGATGACGCCATCTTTTGACTGCCACTACTACCAGAATCCTTAAGGGACTCGCTTTCTTGTGCAAATTCGGTCATACTGTGGTCCAACATGTTCGTTTACCATGGTCAACCATGGCGGATCCCTGCCTATGCCAGAGCAGTTTGACCATGGTTGTCCATGGTCAGTCTTAGTTCAATTTAAAGTTCATGGTTGACCATGGTCAAACCGTGGTTATATCACTGCCAAACCATAGTACACCATGGCTGGAAACCGTGTTTACCCTTCAACCATGGTGTTACCATGGTTGCACATGCTCTATCCATCCTCTCGTCGGGAAAATTGTTGCTCAAACCTCGCAGGGATTATTCAATTCTAAATATGAAAGGAAACACGAAATGGATTCTGGTAGTACTAGTAGTAAAATGACGCCATCGTGCATCAGAGATCGAGGTCGGCTTCAAGGCTTGTCTCTATTTCCTGTACCCTGGGTACCAGAGGTTTTTCTCGCGTGCGGCGGGAATTTTCGGTGTTGGCCGAAGTGGGTCACTATAAAGACTTGACAGAAACCGGAAACCGCGCTAGAAAAGTCTCTGGCACCCAGGGTATATTTCCTGTAGAACTCTCACTTATTTGGTTGTTGCCATAACGACCAAAATTTAAAGCCCTTTTGAAGGCCGCTTGGAAAGGCGGATTCATAATCCCGCATATAATTGGATTTACTAAACTACTAATGAACATGAGGTAAATAGCTACCGTAAAAATCTCCCTGGGGATAAGGCTCCCAGCGGTCTCAACAATCACTACAGCAGTCACTGGTCCCCATGTTACCAGAAATACGCAAAAGACCGTGAAACTAGTTTTTAGGAGTCTGATATCAGTTGCAGGACGTCTTGATGAGGCCGCTGCATCTTCTATGCTGTGGGCATTTAGATTTTGAGTGCTTTCTTTAAGAGACTTATAAATCTTGTAGTAGGAGTAAAATATTGAAACTGTTGTTCCGTTGATCACTCCGCTTACGGTAATCATGGCCCATGTAATATCCCCTGCTGGCCAATTAAAAGTGCAGATAGCAAAGAGAGGATGGTAGGCCAAATTGCCCCAGCCGTATAATGGCGGTGTTGCAAGAAGCAAAGAAGCTATCCATACCAGGGCGCAGTAGACTCGTGCCATTCTCTTGCTCGAGAAAAGTCTGCTGTACAGCGCTGGTTTGACAACTCGGATATATCGGTTGAAGACGATAAGTCCCATATTCAGGATAGAGGCAACTTCTAACGTACAATTAATCACAACTTGAATCTCACACCACCTCTCGCTAAAAATCCAAGTCCCTGTATACAGGCTTATTACCCAAAAGGGCATGTGCAGCGTTGCCATGGAAATGTCCGTCAATGCCAGATTTTGGACGAATACATTCGTTAAGCTCTTGAGTCTGGAGTCTTTATGGACGACATAGACGAATAAAAAGTTGTCGAGGAAGGAGATAAGGCAAATAAGAATGGCCAAGGCCACTTCCAAACCAATGTCACTGCGAGAACGTCCTAGGGGGTCGTGGGTCGTGGGTCGTGGGGGTCGATCCAGTTTGAGAGTTGTTCACCATATTATATAAGGCAAAATTAAACTATAGATTGATAGGCTGCAAAAACGATAAAAAGATAGAATGGTGATGATGATGATGATGATGATAAAAAATCATCATCATCATCATCATAATCAAAATGATAACTATAATCGATCGTGATAATAACATTAATTAAAGTTGGATTTGGAGTAGTTTGGAGCTCAGCCTACCAAGGGGAAGTGAACGACCCCGCCCACAAGAGTCTGTGGTGGCTAGTACACATACAAACTGACTCCAAGTCAATTCAAGCATGAAGCTTGAATAATGTTAAAAAATAATAGACACACTAGACACTGTGAAGATTGGAAAGAGGTTTGCTTGTGCCAACTAAAAACGCCAAGGGTATTTTGGAAAATTTGAGGAGGGGTAGGCGCAGTGAGTGGAAGATGACCCCTCCCCCCTCCCCCCTCCCCCTCACGTTTCAAAACAGCTCCGCCGCCTCTGACTCTATGCTACTCTGCTTGAATTTTAGTGTGATTATTCTTAAATTTTATAATTAGTTGTGATTTATATATGAAGAGAATCACTGAACATATGGTTGACTAGAGACCGTGATCTTAATGGTTTACCATTTGGCCATTCGCAAGTTTGAGAAATCCTCGCCGGACTAAAACTTTGGTTGACGTTTAGTGTACCGAGAGGTAATCATTTAACTTCATAACTATCGTTTCTGTGATGTAAAACGTTGTAAGGTAGGGCGGTTCGTAGTTGGGCCATCGACTAAGTTTGTCCTTAAACGGAATTCCCAACTGGAAAATTAATTGCCTTTTAGAAGTTCAAATTTTATGCCGTAACCTTCTACAAATTCAAGCGTTTCAACATTTTTTTCTTTACTTATATAACTTGTATTGTAACTCACATAAAATCAAAGTTTACGAAATGCAACCGTAAGGGTACTAAAAATCATGGAACTGAAAGCAAGTAGCTTCAATTTGTCAAGGAATCTCCTTTTTAACTTAACTTAACCTTCACTCTGAAAAATTCACCCTGACGAAATCTCGGGGAAAATCGGCCTCATCACATTTGCACAGAGCTCTTCCTGCTCTTTTTTGTTTTGCATCTTTCAAATGCAACCTGATAAACTAAGACTAAACAAAAAAACTATGGTTTTTATATTGCTTTTTGGTCTTTCCATTGTTTCGAAAAGCTTATTATTTAATTTTCAATAAAGAGTAGCTCACTAAAGTGGAACGGGAGATCATAATTTAAAATAATGACCTGCTTTTCCTCTTTAATGGAGACGCAATAATGGTTGGATCTAAAACAATGGAAAGGAGCATTAAATCAGATGTGATTCCTTCCGTCCTCGGACCTCTTAAAAATAACGACCGAGCGCGTAGGCCTTGAAGTTCAATCATTATCCTTTATATAAATGACGAAAATTCAAAAGGTACTAAAATCTGTTATCAGTAATCTTAAGTACTAGACGCCTTCAAATGAATGGCCACCATTGGTTTCTTCTTGGTAATGAAGTGATTTTTATCCATCGCATGCAATTACAATCTCTTTATTTCTCTTGGTATGAAAATGTTTAGAATGTTATTTTTTCTTTGTAATAATAAATGGATTCAATATTCAGCCACCCGTCCCCAGGACTGAAATCGAGTATATGCACGAAAAATATACCCAAGCGAAGTAGAATGAATTGAAAATTTTGAATTTTCTCTTGTATGAGAAAAGTGGTGAAACAGTACTCAAAACCTCCACTAGAAAGGACCAATCTTCCACTTCTTTTCCATTATCTTCAATTTGTTTAAATGGACCTTTCTATTGTTTTGAACTGGTCATTAGACGTCGGAACTCAGTTATTATTCTTTATTTCTTTTTTTTCCTTGGGCCTTTCCGTGGATCGGTCGCGGGTGGGTACGGGAGTCAGGGACTATTTAGTTTCCGAATTGCTTCGTCCAGTAATTCTTTTTCGTCTATCCATGTCAAAATGCATTTATTATACCCAAGTTACTCCAAACTAGATAACAAACTAATCAAATCTGTCTGCTGGTGCTGTGAACGTAAGTTTCTGTCGAGAATGAGCTGAGAGACAGAGGATGGAAATCGCGTCAACAGTTTTACTTAATTTAACGAAAGAAATACTTTAGAATGAGCGCACTCTTTTTGAATGACGATATTGCGAAATAAACTGAATTTCATTGTGACCTCATGTAATTATTCTTTGTCTCATGTGGTGTATTCAAATCGTTAACTTGAGAGGGAACTAGTTGTGGTAAAGACTTATAATCATGATGACTTCGATCTTGCAAAGAAAATATTTTCCCGACGATGATATGAAAATGTACGTATGACTTCGCTCCTCGGCCACCTTAAAAAAACATAATTACCAAGCGCTACGCGCGCGCGTTCTTAGACTGTATTCTTTCACGAGATGGAATAACTACACCTTCCCTGGGCGGCAACCTGTCTGCTTTGCAGTTTGGTAGCAGGAGTCGCTGTCTTCTTCTTGGCTCTTTTTTTAGTGGTGTTCTGGCTTCGAAGTAACTGGCACAGAAAAATAAGCAACGGGCTTTTTACTCAAGACCGAGAAGGTAATTTGTCAGAAATATTAAGCTTAATGACAGTTTTTTTCTCTTTTATTGCATCAAAAATCTGACTCGTCCCGACCTAACATTTACAGTAAACACCCGCTAATAAAAAACCTGCATTTTTTTAAGTCTGGCAAAATAGGTCCTTGTATTTTGGGGCACGTATGGCAATTTAGGCTAAGTAGGTTCTCAGTTAGGTTCTTAATTTTTATGAAAGAGATAATAGATTGTTGATTATCAGAAAAATATATAAACTTTTATTTAGTTCACTTTACCGATACGGCGGCCATATTGAATTAATTCGATTTAAGGAGTATTATAGGATGCCCAGGGGGCATGAACACATTTCGTTTGTATTTTCGAGCGCTCTTCGGGTCATTTTTTCTTAAGGTTTTCTTAGAATAAGATTCTAATGGGAAAAGCATCCTTGTGCCTTGTTTGGATGTAATAATGATAGCCTTTCTCCCTGAGAAAGATACAGTGAAAGACCATATTTCTATATACTAGACTACTAGTATACACTACTATGCCAGGAAGGAAAAGAAAACTAAAAATGGGGTGGTGAGATGCCACCAAGTATATTATTAAATACAGTATTTTTGTTATTGCATCATCATTTCTCGCATGAATCTGGCCGGAATGGTTGACTCACGTGTTTATTTAATCAGTAATTAAGCAAAATAGGTCACGTGACACTTTTCACCTGTTAATAACTTTTTAAGAAATTAAAAATTATCTCCGTTCCGGCCACGGAAAAAATTCGTACGGTAACGCAAACATTTACATTTGGTTAAAGCTTAGTTGTAATCAACCATTCCTACCCAAATTATGAATTTCTTTTTGAATATCATTATGACGTCACGTTTCACGTGACTTCATCACTTCAACCCTAATTAATTCAAAGCCTCGAAAGAACGTTTTTCGAAATTTTGTGACTTTTAGAATTAAAATGCATGGCCGTAGAAGAGTTGAATGAATGAAGGTGAATTCATTTTTAAGTGATGTTTTTACTGGCCCCGCCGTTGTAGTATCTCTTGCTCTCCACTTCAAAGTTATGCCGTACAAAATATCGAGATTATTGTAAAACAGGGAAGTAAAATTTTAAATTTCCCAACTCAGCATTAAAAAAAAATAACCGCCTTGATTTTCAACACAATATTTATTTTGAACTTTTTTACATTTCTGTAACCATCATTGCAAGTTTACATTGTATTTCAACTCACTTATCTACACATTTCAAATTCTCTTCTTTTTACATGCTATTTGACGGCTTTTCTCTATCTCGACTATTAAAGTTATCTGATTCTAAGGTAAAATGCTACTTAATTCTACAATCTTTTTTACACAGCCCAATTTTCATTTCATCCCATAAAAAAATAGAGCGTATGCCATGCGCAGAGATATAAAAGCAGCCCGTCTACTCAAATTCAAAGCAAATACACTTGCAAGTTCGAGCTGCTAATGCACTTGACAGATAGCCTTGGCTTAAAAAAAATGTTGCGGGCGAGAAAAAGATCCTGCACTTTATTCCGAAGAAATGTTTCACTTCGTAGTCGGTTTTTATTGATAAAGATAATCCATCATTTTCACATTGCCCATAATACATCTCGCTTACCCCCCAAAATTTTGCATCTAGTAACCATTGTGTAAAATTTCTCTTGGGTATTTCCAGTTGTCCCAAGAGAAATTGAAGACAACGTCTATGCAAAATTTTGGGGGAAAACGAGGTGCACTATGGGAAATGTAAAAAATTGATTAACGGGAATAAGGTAACGTTTCCATTGCATTTACTGACGTTACCGTGATGTGACGTCACTTGTGACGTAAGTCTACAGCAAACCGGCACCAAACCGGAAACCCGATAACAAGCACAATATCTTGTTTAGAAAACATAGAAAACGTATTCCCCAAAGTTATGTTTCTTGGTTAAACTCAACATCTAAGTACTTAAAAGGTCTCTAGTGACAATCTAATAATGACCCACCATCTTGAAGATTATATTAAACGTCTGACAAATTAACTACATACAAAAACAAATTAATATCTAGTTTAAAAGACGCACTTTAAAAGACTTTCGTCCACATGGCTTGATCCATGGCTTTCAAACTTCTAATCCTCAGCAAAAGTTTAAATCACGTCAAATCCTCATAGGTCGAGAAATATCACGTGCATTGGCTTTATTATCTGATTGGTTATTTGTCAAAGTCAAACTTGAAAGATCCATTTCTTCGCTGTAGAGGACTTGAAACAGGGCTAGGCCCTAAGAAATCGACGAAGGCATGGTCAAATCAACCTTCTTGAGGGCTTTTAATAACCTTTCGCACAAGTGGCGATATTTGTAGAGAATCCTTCTTTTTTTTATCTCAAAGTTTTGATGAAGGCAATGGCGGCACAAAACTGCATCCAATAGTAGGCCTCTTCGCCACTAAGCTGTTCTTCGTAAAAGTTAGTTACATACTGCACCGTGGAGAGAAGACCAGGTGGATTGGCGTGGATCACTACATAAACCAGTGCTGGAACAAATTCGTCAGCCCCAGGTACGCTCGTCTCACTCGCCATACACAGGAGGTTCATAATAGTGGCGCAGCATCGATTGACGCACTTCAGTTTGTCAGTAGGCGTCTAAACGGAAAGACAAAAGAAAACGAAAATTCTTTTCGTCATTTTGAGTAAATCTCCTGGTTTTGTGATTTATTTAGCAATTAATGAAAGGGGGTGAGTAGGATATGGAGAATTAAGCAGATCAAGGAGGGTGTTAGCTGTAGTTCTTACTCTTGAAACGAGTGAGATGTCCGCCATTTTTTTTCACGACCAAAACAACTCAACTTCGTCCCCAAGTATTCTCGGTAACGGTGCCTTAACCTGTAGAAGGCGCATTTTTGACGTCACTTCCTCGGTAAACACAAAATTCTTCCAAATTTGGTCATCAGTAACTGATTATGGTGAATTATGCGTGTGCTTTTAGCCAAACCGAATTGGGGAAATATTTTGAATCAATAATAATCATATTTAATGACACTGCATTTACGGCAGTTAAAAGTAATGCCCACCATTGACAGGCAACGATTATTTATTTCGCCAGAATTCGGTACTAGTAGTTACCTTGTAGGCATTAATCTTGAGTAACTCCTTCTGAGCAGATTCCCAAGGCGCCTCTTTCCGGTACATCTAACAGCAGCACAAAAAAAACCAAACACACAATTGGAAAGAATTAATGGCATTTCAAACAGTTAGCATCGCGGATTCGGCAGATATAGCCATGTTGCCCCCCTCGTACCAAGACATCCTTGATTTTTCCTATGGTAGTTGCGGAACAAGCGGTCATGGGAATTTCAGGTATGCATCGGGAAGATTAAAAAGCGCAAAGGCGCGTGGGAAGGCCCATTCCTTTGAGCTGCGACTACAGACGAAAATCCCAAAAACCCCCTTGGTATGAGGCAGCATTTTGCCTGCACGGACCAGAAGAAGGGGTCCGGGCGAGGGTAAGAATTGATTCAGTCTCGGTCATCACTTCCCTCATACACTTAGCTTTTGATTTATTTACGTTTAGCGATTCTTAGTTTCAGCGAATCTCAGCCAACAAAGTTCAAGACATTCAGCTGATTGCTGCAAGTGGGGCTTTAAGTTCCCTTCTTTTGTACCAAGTAGTTTGGAGTTTTCGTACCTCGCGGTTTCGCGTTTGGGCGCCATAAAGTGAACCGAGGCCGATCCTACCGCTAGAAAGCCGACGAAACTTATGAGAACATTGACAAGTTCACGTCATAAGTTTTTAAATAAAATGGCTGCCAGGCCCTTGTTTCTAGACAGTTGTTTGCGACTTGCTTGTTAGAATGGGCAAAGGAATTCACCCTTCAGGCAGAGTGAGGGACAAGGGTCGCGCAGTAGTGACATACCACACCTCTACTAATGTGACCTCTGGTCATTTCTCGAAAGCAATTAACGCAATGTCCGGATTGAGTTTGTTAATTTTCGTCCTTGCTCTGAGAGGTTTTTCTTGGGATACAACAGTTTTTATCCTTCCATCAAAAACTTATAATCCCAATTTCCAGCTGGATTAAAATCGCACGAACGTGATAAAAGGGGTATAACTTTTTCCTGTCTTTTAAAATCCCGGGGGGGGGGGGGATGGTACTTCCTTATAAGAGGCTAATGGGGATGTGCCGCTGGATGGGGTCGCATTTTCGATACAATTACTAGAATGGGGTCGCACATTTTCTGATTTTTGGTGTAGGACAGTTTTTCACATTTACGGTTAGCAAACGTACCAGAATGTTTGCATTGTAGGTGAGAAGTAGAGTGTTCTTCATTCAATATAAGGCATATACATAAAAAGAAAGTGACTAAGTTGGGATCGCGAAAATTACATATTTGTCCAAAAGTGACTAAGATGGGGTCTATAATCGGCCACAGAATAGACTATAATGGGGTAGGGACTCTGAGAGGCCAGCGGCACATACCCAGCAAAAATTAACCCAAGTACCCCCCCCCCCCCCCCCCCCACCCCCGGGTTTAAAACCAACGATGACCGACAATCGATGACCGTCAATCACTTTTAACATCAGCCTCCGGGACGGGAGAATAGGTAACCACTCCCTGTGTATTTACCCACATTCTTCATTATATTTGAGGAGGAGGGCGGCGGCAGATCATAAAAGATCGTTGCTCTTGCAATATCTAAATGTCCTAACGATTCTTTAGTAGGATGTCTAAAATGAGTGCAATTTCGTTTAGGCATCATTAAATCGTATACCAACGGCAGAATTATTTTTAGGAGGAGCTAACCACAATGTGAGCTCAGTTGCTGACAGCACGAAGGAAAGTCTCCTAAAGTGTGAAATGAAATTTCGTCACATATCCGTCACACACACCTTTGCCACCCGCACAGCCTTGTGGTTAAGATGAATCTTCTTTTGCAGGTTGGTCACGTGTTCATAAAATGTTCTGAAATTTGAGGAACAAACAGTTAAAAATGGACAATAACAATAATAGGGATACAGATGCGACCGACCTCTCTTAGTCTTCAACATCTCTGTTTTAGCCCACCATACCGCTTGAGAAAGGATTACTTCTGCTATTTTCTATTCGTGTATTAAACACTTGGATATTTCGACAAAATGTTTATACTGTTTACTCTGTAATAATATTCTCTTGCGCAGCTGTTTATTTAGTACTGAGTGCTGATACAATTAACTCCTGCATGGGGGCCTAGTGACATTTTCAAACAACAGACACTTTGACCGTACAGAAACAAAGACACTTTTCTTTGGTGTTAAACCCTTTGTTAAATCCTTTCAGTGCTCAAATCGCAAAGTCAAAATTCAACAAAATTTCCAAATTTCATTTTGTAAAATTCTGAAAACTTATGCTGCCATGTGAAAGTGCTGCCAAAGAGATTTCATTTGAAAGTTCACACCACAGCCACAACCTCAAATACTAGAGGCACGTACTAGACAATCAAGCAGTACTAAGTGAAAGTACCAATGAAGACGTAAGTTTCATTTGAATGGTTACATCGCAGACAAAAACTAGACTCTATCATTCACTTTGGGATTGGAAGGGTTAATACAGTAACACAAAGTGATACTCTAAACAGGCAAGGCTGTTTCATTGCATCAACAACAGAATTCTTCACCTATCTCTTTCCATGTCTACTTCACCATTTGGGTAAAATGCGTATTTGAAGATACTGCTCATGATAGCTCGTTCCGTTGCCACACAGGTGTCTTGCAGCTGCTCTTCACTCGCACCTGTCGATCAAGTTCATAAAAAAGGCTTCATAAACACTGGCACACATAGTGATAACGTGAAAGGGCACAGCGTTTGCATCACTGAGACTCTCGGCATAGCTGGAGTGCATCTTAGTTTCTACAGCATCAAGTAGCTAAGAGTACTACTTACCTTACTTGCAAACTTGTTCGAGTAGCGCAGCGTGCACCGAATTATGCTTTTTCACAGGAAAAATCTCAAGTTTTCTAGTTATTCTTAGGTCGATGAATGTCCTGGTTTTTGATTGGTTGACTAGAAACTAAGAAACGTACTCATTGATTGATTATTGGTGTCGAAAGAATAAGCATCAAAATGCCTGGGAAAGGGCCCTGGGATGGATGAGGGCTTCCCTTGATGCAATGTGTCTTCATCAAATTTGACTGAGGAGAGACTAGGAACGAGTATGCAACCTTCCTACATGAGCGTAAAAAACACTGTACCTGTCCAAATGGGATGGTTTCTCATTTCATCAGCTAACTTCTCCAGGAAATCTTCAAGCAAATCACACTGAAAAAATGAATAACAAAATGGGTTTTTTGATTGCACTTCACAATAACAAACACGTTAAGTTTTAAAATTATGCCAAAGACTGATGTGAACTTCCGCAGATCAGTATTTTTATTAGCGCCACCATTCAAGTACAAGCTACTGAGCAGTAATTAAAGTTTTGAGAGCTATGAGGTACATAGTGGTTTCTCCTTTTGATTCTATAGGCAAAATCCCCTTAAATAGAAACCATTTGAAAGTACTTGTCCACAAACTAAAAACACAGAAATCATTAAGTTGTTATGTCTTTTTTATCATGTTTGGCTGCGAAAAGGCAAGCAAGACCAGGTCTACATTCAAGTTTGAAATGCTCCATGAAATTTTCCTTTGCAAACCTTTTCATCTGGCGTGGGTAAAGACTGAAAATCGGAGGTGAAAGCATTGATCTCTCCCTTCTCTTTGGACTCAAGAAACAGCTTCACACAAGTCATAATGAAGTAATTTCGGCAAATTATTTTGTCCCTGTTGGAGAAAGAACAAAAGAATCAATCTCATCCCTCGAGGTATCTCTTCTCCGCCCCCCCCTCCCCCCCCCGGAGTGATCTTCCCTTGCTCCTTCAGGGGTGGGGAGACGAAAAAAAAAAACTAGGAACAACATTCACCACTTAACAAAGGAGAAGGAAACTGGGTCAAGTTAAGTTTCGAAAAGACTTCTGGGACTGTTACCATGGGCAGGGGAAAAATTGACCAATAGCTGACTGGCGTATCCCCAGTAACCATCCCACAAACCATTGCGGGATGCCCTTTGGTTCCAGTTCCTTCTCGTTTCAAATTGCAAAGAAAAATAAGCTATTAATGTGTACATTAAGGAAATATCTCTAAAAAACAAAAATTATGGCATAATGTGGTGTGTGAAATCTAACAGCCATTACTGATAACAAGAAATGGATTTGCATGCCTACCAAATCACATTACCCCCACAGAGAGGACTTGTAAGAGTTTTATAGTTTCTATTATATTGTTAGGTGTGCATTCCCAGAAAGCAATTTTGGAGTATACAGCCCACTTCCAACGGGACAAAAACGTTGCTCCCGCCATCTCAAATATCAAAATTTTGTTCTCAAAGACACAGAACAAAGAGGAATACCAATGACTAGAGGTGTTTATTGCTCTTGGTCTTAAAATAAGTAAGACTAATTGAGTAAAACAAACGATCACATTCCTCATTCCTCTGGATAAAATATATTTACAGTGTAATGCCAAGTCAATAAAAGTCAAGAATTCCTGGGCCAACAGTCACATGACCGTAGAAGTTACACATTATCTCTGTTAGCCTGTGGACAAATGCGATAGTGTGAGGATCAATCATTCTTACTTGAGTTTCTGAGTCAGAAATTAATGTTAATATTGAGTATTTTAGCCACTAAAGAACAACAGTCAATGTTGTAGATATTCTTTTTATCAGTTTTATCTATTGTAGGACATTTTTTTAATGTTATTAATCTAATTTAATTCTTATTTTAATTTACGTCTTGCATGATGGCATCCCCTTTGCAGGACTAGTGATTTTTGAAACGATAAAGAGGACCGCAGTTTTGAAATATCAAAACAGGACATTCTGAAATCTAGCCACTTTTCTAGACAAAGCAAGGAGAGTCAGACATTGTTACCTTTCCACTCTATCCACTAATCTCTCCAAGTGAGAATGGGTTGCTAATAAACCTTGATGGGCATTGATTAGATATGCCAGGTATGGTGACCTTGACTTGTACTCCTCTTCCAGAGCATCTAACAGTTTAGAACAGCTGTGAAAAGAATACTTAATGCTGAAAAATTGTGAACTGTTTTAAGGCATGACAGATCTGTCATGACGTGATAACATACACATAAAAAACTAAATTTGAGTTATTACATGTAGTTACCACCCTGCTATACAGGTACATGAAATAAGGAAATGGGTTTTCTTTTGTGTGTAAATAGAAGGTTCTTAGTTTTAGACACCTCGTACATGTAGCATTGGCTTTGTACTAGGCTTGTTAACTCCAGTTACGTTCACACAGTCCTGGACGATGAGTTATTACCCATTCAAACAAATGTATCCTTGCTATTTTAAACATTTAGATGACAAAGTTGTTCAGGTCTGTTCTTACCATGCCGGTCGAAATAATTCTCGACTGCACTGGCTACAAACTGGACTTCTATTTTGGCATTCATTTTAGAACGGTTAGCTGTATAAATTTTCATACAGTTAGCATGGGTCTGTGTGAACAGATCACCTAAATGCACAGACTTTTGGTACGGTGTGAAACATGCAAGCCTCAGACTTGACCTACCAGAATTGTAAAACTGAATGGATTACTTGCAGTCAGATTTTATGTCTGGTGCAAATGTGATTTTTTTTTTCAAACTCACTAACAACATTGCCATCCTCTTATCATTCCAGAAACAAATGAAGGTAAAAATATATTTGGCCAATACATACAAATACATAATTTATCATACACAATTTACCTATGGGGTGGCAGCTCCCTAACGCTTCTTATTGTCTCATGCAGTTGTGCTGATAGGGACCTGTCCTGAAGATTAATAGCCTCAGCAAGCTGCACATGAAGGAATGTCATCAGTTCTTGACTTGGTCTTTTGCTGTGTGCCCTTGAAAAAACAACACCCACACTACTTTTGTATGTTTAAAAAACTACTCTCAAACAGCACCTATCAAAAATTAAGAACACCTAGTGTTTATCCCTCCCAAGTGTTTCCCTGCCTGCCTACCTGTGTTTGAATTTCACGAGAATCTTTATTTGTGGGTATTTAAGTTCGCGTAAAATTAAGTACTGACCAATAAGGTAAGATATAGAGGATTTTACACGCCCGAACAGAGATACAAAATTTATCTTCGAGTGTTGAAAAATATTTCATAAGTGTGCGCAGTGAAGGAGTGAAATATTTTTTTCAACACGAGACGAGAAATTTTGTATCTCCAAGCGACCATGTAATGTTTTATTTATTATATAAACACCAATGAAATACCAAACCATTTTACTTAAATAGTTTTTCGGTCTGAAAGGTGTGGTTTATTATGAAGCCATAGCAATGGTGATATTTTCACATGTGAAGATACCAAGTTTTCGTGTGAAAGCTCACTTGGTATTTCATTGGTGTTTATATAATAAAAAAATAATATCAGTCTGGAGTTGAACACCTACTTTATATCTAGAACTCTGTTATCAGGATGAAGCAATGGAAGATTTTGAAAGTCTGCTTGGCATAGCACCATCCTGAGTTTCCTTTTTGAGTTTTCAAACCTCTCTACTTCATCAACGAAATCATCCTGTTCCTCAACAGCATCTTCTTCATCATCATTCGCTGCTGGAGCTGACGGTCCTGGCCCGGTTGTCTTTTTTGCTGTGTACTTTTCTATAATCATTTCTATGTCTATTACAAAAGTAACAGAATTTCTACATTACGTATCAAATAATTTTTTGGTTACACTTAAAAGCACCCAGCCAAAATCGCAGTTTGAGTGGTGGTAATTAGTGGTGGTCACTTGCAGGAAACGGTTGCTTATGAGCATCAAACCAAATGCACAGGAAAAAATAACAGATTCCCATTTTTGGATATTTCAGGGTAATTAAAGAATACCCACAAAAATCCCAAATTTGGAAGAGTGAGACAAGTCCCAACCAGGGAACTTGGTTGGGAATTCCCTGCTTGGGACTTGTCTCACTTTGCCAAATTTGGGATTTTTGTGGGTATTCTTTAGATACACTAAAATATCCAATATTGGGAATCTGTTACTTAGTCCTAGTCCTAGAAGACAAAGGAAATTAAGAATCAACCTAAGTTGAAAAATTTTAACCCGAAATCAAATTTGACCTGTGACATATGCCCTGAGTAGCCACGTCCACAGCGAATAAAGAGATCAGACAATGTGTTACGTGACAAGCTTAGAAAAGGTTTGAAACAGTAATATTATAAAACCAACACCCCCAAAAGTAAACGTGGCGACACGAAGCACTGAGTAACTTCGGCTCAAGCAGCTGCAAAAGAGGCTACCCCAAAAGTGAAAGTAGTTTCTCATCAGAGATCATCATTTACTCAGCAGGTTCCAGAAATAGGGTTTGGATGGGAAAATTTTGGTGTCTTAAAACAGGTGGTCGCTTATATAAGGGGTGGTCCCACACAGAGGATTAACTGTATTATTAATTACTTTATTTTTGTGGTGTCTTTGACACCCTTAGCCCCCGGGGGGGGGGGGGAGGGGGGGACTCCCATATGAAACAGACGAGGATGCTCATCGGAAATTTTGAATTTAACCCCTAAAGGAGACCATCTGGGCGTGGCTCAAGCTTTTTGTGACCCCTAAAGGAGACCAATCTGGGCGTGGCTTAAGCAAATTTTGACCCCTAAAAGAGACCGCTTAAAAACACACAAATACGACATGCAATGAGTTTTAATGATATAAAGACATAACAAACAAAGTTAAAAAGAAAATTGACTTCTGTTTCTCTTCCCATAATTCTGTGTTTCTTCATGGAACCCTAAACGAGACCTTGGCGGCTTAAAATATTGGTGCTTTGCCCGGAACACCCCAAGCGAGACCAAAATCCAAAATTTACACCCCTAAGCGAGACGACGAGCATCCCCGTCTGTTTCAAATGGGAGTCCCCCCACCCCGGGCCTTAGCCACAGGTCACCAACACTGAACCTATATCTTTTTTATTCCATCAAGATTTAATTTACCTTTTGTAGTTTTCACCTCAACATCAATGTCTAATGCATCAAGTGTTTTCTCGGCCAGTTTCTCATACACCCTTTCACCACTTGTCTTGGATGCTTTCTGATCCTTCTCTGAGCGTCCCTTCTTCATTATTTTGAAGAAACCTTTGTCCTTTTTACCACTGAGCTCACTGGAATCATCCTCGCCATTGAAGGAGCCTTTTGAAATTTTGGACTTTCTTTTGAACCGGCGTTTAAAGGAAGCAGCACGAGAAGTTTTCTTTCCTGACTGAGTTGTCTCTCGATCGTCATCAGCAGCACTGGAGGACCCACTTTGTGCTGGAAAATCATCGCTGAAACTCAAAAAGCTTGCCTGACTATCACGATTGGATCCCTCACCTTGAGCACCAGTGATTGTCCCACTACTTGTGCTTCCATGACGGCTTACTGCACTTAGTCTTTTTACTCCATCAGCTACCTCCCTGGAACGAGGGCGAAATCCAGAACTGGGTGAATCTATGCGTTCAGCACTAAGAAGGTCAAAACCAGAATCTTCTTCCGTTATATCGTCATGGCCTACTTCAAAATGGCTGCTACCCCTGCTAAACTCAAACCCACTACTACGATTGCTACTGAAAGAACTCAAACGGGTGCTACTGCTGGTACTGATAGCACTATCTCGGCTTCCTTCAGGCTGATCGCGGAATGCAGGTGTTATTTCTGTACCAAAATCAATCAAATCAACACTCCCAGCATGCGTGCCATTTGTCCTCACTAACACATCCGGTGCTGCATGCACATCTGCTCCTGTAAAACTATCTTTGATGTTGTTGTGCAGCAGATCAAAATGGTCCATCCCTGCTACCATCACTGGATGAAGAGGCTCTGGTACATTTGCACCAACATTAGTAGAAACCAAAGAGACTGGATCACCCTTGACAGTGACATCACCACTTCCGTGATCAGAACGATAATCCAGGCTCTCCTTCCTCATTACAGACTTTATTTCCTTGTAGAATTGGGTTGACTTTGAACTGCTTCTCTTTCTGAATGAGTTATCTGTTTTTACCTCATTCTTTGGATTTTTAATGCCAAGGACCTGAACAACAAAAAGTTGTAGTTATTCGGTAAAGCACCCATAGCACTGCTGCAGCTTAAGTGTATCAAGTGTCAACTCACTATCTTAAGCACAAATTGCCACAACATAGCAGAAAATAAATTACCGTAAACCACAAGCAGTGCGTAACTTTAAAATTTTATTATCACTGGCTAATTACCAGCATATTTACCTTGAATTTATGTATTAAGTACCAAATCGTAGTGCTACATCAGTAGGGGATTGATGCAAAAAATCAATTTATCAACTGTATTGAATAGAGTATTGATAAATATTATTGGCCACTATGAAACAATTCAAAAGCCAACACTCCATAGCATTTGTTGTTCATCAAAGTGGGATTCATTCTGACAAAGGGCTAGTTCTTAAATACTTTATTGTCAACTTTTGATTCCTTTTACCAAGGAAAATTCACTATTAAGCCATTTTTTCAAATCTTCAAATAACTGTACTCCACAGGGTTCTTAAATGAACCTGTAACCCATAACACCTGTCATGGGTATCTCAGTTAGCATTATGGCTGTCAAAACCCATTGACCAGTGGATCAATTTTGTCTATTAAATTCAAATAAAGGAATGACTTTTTGAGTAAATGACTACATGTAAAGTATTGACTGTTAGTTGCTTTTGCAATGTACCTTTCTTTGGTTTTAGTTGTTGGAATGAATAGCCTGTCATCAGACCACAGAATGACCAAACAATTGTTGTGCATTGCAATGTTTCTGCAACATTGAAACATGGCCGACATAAAATTATTGAATTTGTACATTTCAGCCGAGGCCTCTTGCAGATGTCTTCTTTCCACATGCGAAACGTGCTGGCTGAAAAGCTGACCATGGGTTACACCTGTATGTTGCACAGCAATGGCTGTACAAAATTCAATTGAGGACCCTGCTTCAATTCACTAATATCACCTAACTTATTATCATTACCTTCTCTTCAGTGAGCATTCCGGGGCAATCAATGGATGAATAACCAAGAGAAATTACTAGGACATCTTCCCCTTCTTGAAACAGAAAAGGTAACCTCCTGAGAAACTCTTTCTTGAACTCTTCAGATCTGTTCACAACAGCTGGTGGATGAAACTGTGATGTCTGCCTTGTTTCAAGTTTGCCCTCCGTTTCCCCTGCTTGAACTTCACGTAGACTTTGCTTGTGAGACTGTTTATCTTTCTTTTTAAAATGTCGTCGTTTTGGTGGCTTTGGACTTTGCTCTGGTGCAGAGTCATTACTTGCCACATCTTTGAGCCGATCTTTAGGGGGCGTGGCCTCAAGGATGTCAGGTTGGGGAGGCAAGTTAACCAGTAACTCTTTCAACTCTTTGTGGTTGACGATAATCCTGTGGTCTTCACTGTGCTCAACCATCCTTAAAAAGCTCGTCTTTGAAACAGACAAATTTTTATTGAAATAAGTTAGTTTTACTAAGTTGTACAAAAAGTCTTATGGGATGGTCTGCAGAGAATGGAATGATACCAGCACAGAAATAAATCTCATACTGGCACATGCAACACATCCAGCAATCAGGGTTTTACCTCTTGCTCTTAAAACTTATAGAATGTGCCTTTACCCACTTGTGGTTTGATAGCAAGAAAACTTTTGGTCTAGTAATAAGTAAAGTCTGAAGCTAAATAATTTTGGTAACTAAAAAAACACGGAGAGACTCAGAACTGATAAGAGATTATTGATCCCAATTTCATCATACCAGATGTGTACACAGGGGAAGGGCAGGAATGAGACTGCAAGGTTCCATTCAAGGTGCCTTGTACTCAACCTATATCCATATGATTTCAGACTGGAACATACGATAAGAACACATCAAAGGGGGATTCCCTCCTACTCTAACTTTTGACTACACCAAAAATAAACTGCTTTCTGTAATACATATGTTGCAGTTAATTTTTAATTTCAGTTAATTTTTGTTTTTCCTTTGTTTTAAATTCATTAGCATACATTACCATACCCCAAAACAGTGGAAAAATAAAAATTAACTGAAATAAAAAATTAACTTCAACACATACATGTATGTACTTACCAAGGCATGGAGTTCATTCTCTGTGATTAGAACTGAGTTACGGGTTAGACCAGGAAGTGTCTTTTGAATAGGAAGATCTGCAACTTCTGTTTTGTTTTCCAGCACAGCATCTAAATATGACGTAATGCATGCCTATGAAAACAAAAGGTGACAGAAGAGAAAGGTCGCTACAAAACAGCAAGATATACTTGTCAGTCTTGCTTCGAAAAGCTTCCTTTCCTGGCCTAGTGAAAAATAGAAAGATCTTCTGTCGAACAAAAGATTGTAAAGAGTAGCTCAGGTGACCCATGAGATAGCCACTATTTTACACAAGTGACTGACATTAATATGTTCTAAGATGTTACTATTTCTAAAATTAATTTCCTGGACTGGGTTGTTCAAAGCTGGGTTGAGATAACCCAGGGTTAGTGGGGAATTTGAATTCAGATATGAAAGCTAAAGGCAGAAATTCATTTTAATTCTTTTTCTCTTCAATTTGATGATTGGATGCTCTAAAAAGAATAGAGAAATTATTGGAGAAAATGCTTTTGAATGAAAGAAAAAGAAATCCGGACTAAAATTTTACTCCGGGTTAGCGCTAATCGGTCTTTGAACAATGGGGCCCTGAACTTAAGTCACAAAAAATCTCTGTTTGAGCCTGTTGAGCTGGTACTATGTATGAGCTACAGTAGCCCTATCAATTCAAAATAATCCCTATTATTTTATTAAAACTATTGTCTGAGTGTCCTTCAGCTTTTTTAAACCATCTGGGCTCACTAAATTTGTAAGAGAAATTAATTCTGGTGTGATTGAAGTATTTTTTTTAAAAAAAAATTGTGAACGTGCCTGTTTTGGCAACTTTGAAATAACAGTCTAGGTAAGGTCAACCTTCAAAAAAATGTTGGAAAATCAGACATCAAATTCATTTTTAGACAGAGTTCTACCAGTAAGATTTTGTTTTTGCAGTTCTTGGGTAAAAAGATCGAGACTTCCTTAACGTTACTGCTTAGTTTATCACTTATAACTTCCTCCACAGAATATTAATTTGTTCAGATGTATTTTTTTTAATGACCTGTTTTTGCAGAATGATCATGAATAAAATTGAATCTTATCTAATTTGTGTACCAGTTTATGGATCAACTAGTATTGCTAAGGTATTAGACTTTAAAATAAGCACAAACAGAAATCTGTGTAAAAAATAAAACCGCAAGCTGAAGTAAATACTTACAGGGTCGATTCTTGAGAATAAGTCTAAAGATCTTGCACTTTCAGCACTTTCCGTCGAACAGCCGCAAAGCAAACAAGAAGCAATCTGTTGCAGGTTCTGCAATGCTACTTCGCTGATTTGGACATCGGAGGTGATGCCGAACTGCTCGGGTCTAATGATTGCAGGGCACACGAGGAAATCAAACAAGAGCTTTAGTACCATGGATCTTGCTTCTTTTTCATTGACCTTACCACTTAATGATACGGTGTTGAAAAACTGACAAACGATCCAGCGAAGGCTTTGAGGAAAGCAGTACAGTTTGGACTGGAGGTTTTCCACAAATTTGGTACATTTAACTGGCAATCGTTGCTTGAGGAGGGAATCATCGGACAGAACCTGCATGATAGGTGCATGCAAGGCAGCAGTCAGGTACAACTTCGTGGAGAATAAGCTCTCTACTAAAATCCCGAAGAGTAACGTAAAAGAATTCCTGTGATTCTGAAAGAAATTTTCGGGCCCTTCGTCTCCCGAGACTTTAAGCTCGATCAAGCGTTTCATAAGCGATAAAACATAGTTTTCATCCTGAGGAAGCAAACAGTTACCATACAGAGAATTCAACAACAATCGAATCAGCTGTGAAGTGTCTAAATTGATTTTGTCGGCGTAAGCCAAAGTCGACGCTACAAGGGAGGGATTTTCTCTCAGACCTCTTAAAAAATCCCAATACTTTGACTCCAAGTAGCCAAGATGCCTTGAAGCGTCAACAAAACGTGCTGAATCCAGCCGATTTACTGCTTGGCCACATTCTTCGGGTGAAGCCCTTAGCCGCTGCACTATCTTCCATTGTTGCCGGGTTGTCCACGACAAGTGATAAAGCCTTTCACAGCTCGACAGTATTTCTGCATTGAGGTTCGATATTTCGGCTTTTTCCTTGTTGACAAACAGTCGCTCCTGCTTCAAGCGTTCCTGAAGATTCCACAGTCGATTTCCAGTGGATGTTTCATCCGCCATCTTTAGTTGGGTAGCTGGCCATCTTACCAACTGCCAATCACAGATAGTTTTATAAAATAGAGGTATATTTTTAACGTGTGTTTTCATTGGTTGTCGACAAATTGAATTGTAAAAGTCTACTTCCTCATGCGAACAAAGAACAATTTAGCAAGCGGGTTTCTTCGTAAATGCCTTATTCAGACTCTTTCAGTAAAAACAGAAAGGAAAAGCCTAAGAGACTTAAGTACATTTCCGTTAACTGGAAAACTTCCCACGTTTTCCTCACGTTTTCCTCCTGAACGAAGGGCATCCAATGATGGACACCTGGAACCGACCCCTGCCTTTCGTTAGTCATTTTCGCGCGCTTCCGTTGAAAAAAAAGGAGGACGCCTTCGAACGGTGCTATCTGTCTTTAGCGAGAACTGAGTGTACAGCTTACGAAACTGAAACCATATATTTCTGTGGTTTCAAATTTTTTGTACACTTGAGAGTCTAAGAGATCAGAGTCTAAGAGATCGGAGTAAGGAAACCAAAGCATGACAAAAGAGCTAGCTCTTTCTCTTCATCAGTATTAAACAATCCCTCAGTTTCAGTTTTGTTCAATAAAGTTTGTAAAATTTGACATTACTTTAACCTCTGGCTTTGGTCCTCTCAGTAATAGTGTCTCTTTTTGATACTCTGTGTTGCTTGGCTCAGCCGCAGTGAATCCTATATTACTTCCAGTGGTAATATCACGCGGTCGAACTAACCAGTATTTTTATATCCGGAAAGTTTGTTTATTCGGAATTTTTGGTTACCGCATAGAGTACAAAATAAAAAGACACATTTGTAAAAAGTTGTACATTAGAAATAACTGAGGATTAACATTCGTATCGACGAAAAAATAGCAATGTCTAAACAAAGATTGGATAAAGAAGTGTAAATGATTTTGACCGATTTCTGCGACGTTACGTTACAGCGCCGTTTAAGCGATGTTGTAAAAACTGTTCAGATATAACGCGCACTCTGATTGGTTCATGATAACGCTTGCTTTATGAGAGTACAAAAAAACAGAGCCCAAGTTTGTTTCGAAAACTAGGAAGTAATACGTGGAGAATTTAACGCATTCTTTATCATAAGACAAGTAAAGAAGCCTTAAATATACTTTTTTTTGTAGCAAAGCACTTGGGAGGGGCTGGAGCACTCAAAAAGTAGGGAGAAACATTAGACGACTACTCCCTCTACACTATAGCCCCTTCCTGTGTGCTGTACAGTCAAGGCTTCTTTATTTTTTAAAAATTTAAAATTGGAATCAAAAGGGATATTGTCTGACTCCGGATAATCCAACGGGTATCGTAAGTATACTGTGAGGGGGTCGATGCAAAATCGCTCATAACGCACTGAAATGCAGCTGAAAATTAGTAGCAATACCAGTACATTTCTTGAAAAGAACAGAACTCTTAGTTTTAATTCCAAACAAATTTCTGTCACCCCCGGGTTAGCGGTAACTGCATTAGTCGAATTCGACCGTAGACTGATCCGGTTGGAAGGGTTCAATAATTATCCCTTTCATGTGTATTTTAGGGCCTTTTTTGTAACTACCACGAAACAAGTTCCGTCTACTCTTCCCAACATGGTCTCTTGTTTGCATTTTGCTGAAACGTTTTGAAACCTGTTCAGTTGCTTTTTTGATCAATGATCACGACACATTAAGATTAAAGGAACTGGACAGACGCTTACAGATCCTCTTTTAAGCCACACGGGGGGCTTATTTATTTCAGACAGCTTTGAGGCGGGGGGGGGGAGGGACTTAAAGAGACGGGAGGCTAATTTGAGATGGGGGGCTTATTTAATTTAGCAAAGACGATAGTATAAGTTCTTCATAAAGAACTAAAATGAAGATTGCAAAAGCTCAAGTACAGGACGTGGGAGGTCATGCAGCCGAGGATCCAAAAGAAATCCAGACTTCCAGCTGGTGAATCTCAAACCATCCTGGATCAAACATTAACCACAAGGGACTGCAAAGGCCGGCAAACGAATATGCCAAAGAACGGAGGATCTATAAAGACCTGATCAGCAAAAAAAATAATGTACACATATTAAATTCTGCAAGCAGAATACTGCAATGCTGATCGTACTACGTGAAAATTAACTCTGCAAGACATCAACACGACACCGAAAGAACTCAAAACAGAGCGGGATTGTAGCCAGTTTCGCCTTCTTTGGGGCCCCGAAGAAAAAGCCATGTTTTCTCATCACTCATCACGTGTCCTGTCACCCTGAGAAGGCTTCGGAAAGGGAAGGGCTAAAAAAAAAAAAGAAAAAAAATAGGAAAGGAAGGAGATAAAAAGACGATTTGCGAACAAGGGAAGGAAAAAGATTATAACTCCCATCAGAGTTGACGTCATGATGAATTGAAGCGAAGTATTCGGCACGAAGAGTCCAAAAAACGACAATTTTTTCAGTAATATCCGAATTAATCGAATAAGCTGTGGTAAAATTTCAAAGAGATATCTCTCACTATTACGTGAATGATTAGCAAGCCGGTAGACTGGGTTGTGGACATGAAAAGCATGTCACGGCTTAACCTCATAAGTTTCCCGCCAAGCCCTTCCTTTAGTCACTAGGGTATTTTGTTCACGATGCTTGACTATGAGCGTGAAAGGGCAGTAAGTTCCCGGGTAAAGTAAAAAAAAGTCAAGGGCTTAGCTGCCTTTGAGACATTGAGTCAGAGGGCAACAAAAATTTGGGCCAAAATGAGCTCATGGAATCACATTTTAACAGGGCATGACTACGACTACGTCTCAACCAGGCGCCATCTAAATTTCTCGAATTACCCACCGAATCAAATTGGTGGCTAGGATTCTTCATTATAATTATACCTGGCTTGAGGACTTTGAGAATTTTTCATAATGTGTTAAAAATTAAATTGTCGCATTGATGGACATGCAAAACTGGCACTTCGTTCTAAAAGAAAAACTGTCGTTGAACGCCATTTTTTTTTTCTTTTTAAGTAGATACCCTTTAGTGTTCCGTAGTTTACTTTGACCAGGAGACAAGAGAGTCGCTTTGACTACTTGCCAAAATCTTCTAGTAGTTCCCCAATAATTGAAAGTTTATTAATCGCAAGGGAGGACCTCGCGCGCGTCGCTTATCCTGCACCCGTATTTTTTATGCCCCCCTGACCCTAAACTCATGACCACCGGCGAGAAACAAGCGTGACGAGTGGCGGGCAAATTCCGGCGGGGCATCCCTGCCTTCTGCCTTACTGATCTGACCGGAGGCCACACTGTCTTCTCATCAAGATGAAACTTTTTCAAGTTTTCAGCTGTGTAGTTTTCTTGGTTTTGAAAACAGTTATGTTTTTAAAACTCGTGTGACAAATCATGACAAATACTCTGCCTGATATGCCGGGGTACAGATGTTTTTCTCGCTTGGATGTTTCAGTGTCGGCTGTATCTGGCACCCAGGGTACATGTAGTTTATTGCATACCTCTTCTCATAGAAATCATAGGATAAAAAACCGATGGAGAAATGCATAGTATTGTCAAATCTTTTTTTAGCGAAAAAAAAAAAAAGGCTCAGTAATCAATAACCCTTGATTTGACTGAGCCTACGTGCGTGAGTTCAAATTCCAGCGGAGTTACCCCATCTCCAAAACTAGCGACAACTCCAGGGTGGGAGGAAGAGGAAGAGCGAAAGCTGGAAATTTCGCGGCTTTGACTTCCTTTACATTTTTATTTTTCTTCCGTCATCGTGTAGAAGTCTATAGCTTGTATGGAAGGGCCTTATGATCACCTTACGCCCGAAGTTTGTGGAAAATCGCCGCGCATTTTGCCATTTGGCGCCCAGTCGGGCTGCCGTGATGTAATATGGATGTAAACGGAATGGGATCAGAAGTCATAAAAACTGCTCGATTGGATATCAACGGTGACAATCACGAAACACGTTTACACTACATATGTCGTCTGTGAAAGTAGCTGTACGAGTCAGGCCGTTTGCAAGCCGTGAAAATAACCGACGCTGCCGATGTATAATTGGGATGCATGGAGCGACAACAAGTGAGTGTCGGCTCTCGTAATATTTATTTCATTCCGCTGTTAATTTTTAATTTTAAGTTTTAATTTTTCAGTGTGGAGGGGCTGGTGGTAAAACAGCTGAAAATGAAATCTTGATCAATTGATGTCTCTCCTTTACTCTTCTTCGGGATTTGAAAATAACATTTTCTAAATAGTGCGTTGGAATTGACTAATTTTACACGGTTCATTTACTGAATTTAACACTTTGTTTTAAAAAAATAATCACTAGTATATTCACTGATATATTTTAACATCCGGAAGCAACTCTAAAAGTGTTTTTAATTGTTTAGAAGCTTATCAATAATTAAACAATTTTAAAACTGCGAAATAATTTTTTACTTTTACCTACACAATTTGTCGGTTTCAAAATGTATTTTCAAAGCTTGTGGTTATTTTAAAATTAATTTTGCCGTCGACCATTTCGTTTCATGCTGCTGAAATTGTAAGTTGACTAGAGTTCTGTCTGTATATTATTTATGAAGATTATCTCCAGCATGGTTACCTTGATCATGAGATAATTGAAAGGAAAAAAAATTGTAAAAAGTCACTGGATATTTTCATGTCAGTGTTGTTTCATATATAAATCGATGGTGTTATTCACAAGAAGTGAACAGTTGTTTTGTCTTTTTGCATATCGAAAGTGTTTGTTTTGATTTTTCACTTTTATATTTATCACTGATCTGGCTGCAGCTGGGTAAACATGGGAAAAAATTTATGTAAGATCAGCATGTTGTTTGCAAACCAACTTGACATCTAGGGGGAAGTGGAATGTATGACATTGGAAAATGAGGGGAGGGATACCTAGGGGGGCTGGGGGGCGCAATTTTTGCTTTTAATATGCCACGTCTGGCCTCTTGAAAAACTACCTCACCATTAAGTCAATTCTGTGATCAACAATAGACCCTAACTTAGTCATGTTTGGGAAAATGTCATTGCATTTATAATTACCTTAGAAAGCCTTCTACATGTAACTAGGACACCCTAATATTATTCTTACCCCCAAATTCCCAAAAATGTGGGACCCCTGTATTAGTAACTTTATTATAGTCAATCTAGTCATAAAAATGTGACCCCATCCAGCAACACATCCATATTACTGAGAAGTACCTCCCCAACAGAGGACAGGAGGGGTTCTACAAGTCAGATGCAAGAGCTTTGGTAGAGAGCTTCAAATGATGGGCAACTATTCAGATAAGATCAGTGGGATTCCAAACAGAGGGCATAACCAGGTTGAGTCTTCTTGCCCCTAACTCACTGCCCCTTAGGGCTTACAAGAAATGGTACAAATTAAATGAGACAATATTCTTAGACCCTCTGCCTAAAAAATCTTCTAGCAATGCAAGCTTCTACTTTGTCTTGCAGGATTATTAAGAATATTAAATTCTCTTACAGCTATCCTCAACCCTAGAAATCCCAGTGAAAAGCCCAAGAGCTTCACCTTTGATTATTCTTATTGGTCGCATAATGAGGTAAGGTGTGAACAGGGTAAAGTGAAGCAGGGGAAGAGCACTGAGGATCCATATCTTGTAATCTTCTAAGCTCTGAATGTTGATAAAGTCACCTTCCTGCAGTAGCACAAATTGTCTCTTCAAGACTTAAGACATTTTATAGCAGTACAACACAAACTGTGGTAGCATTAACGGTATATTTAAAGGGAAAAGGTCTAACTTCTGGTTGATGTGTGTCGCTCAAAAATTCCTTTTCTTATAACCTCTCTATTGAATGCATTGTCTTATTTTATGACTGAGTTAGAAAGTGACTGGTGACTTGTGCCTGGCCTTTGCCTATAATTTTGGATGAGAGCATGAAAACTTACTTGCCTGACAGAAATATGTATTTATCCCTGAGACAGTTGAGACAGGACTGACTTTTGAGCCCTGATTTTATAGGATTGTGTGACAAGGTGTTTTGTAAATGTATCATGATCTTTTTTTTTTTTAAATTTTTTGTCTATAGGGTGATCCTCATTTTGCTTCACAGAAGCAGGTTTATGCAGACATTGGCAAAGAAATGTTAGAACATGCATTTGAGGGGTATGTATTATCATTTGTACATGTAAATGTTGAAATTCAAAGTGAAATTTAGGTTTAAAATGGTTTCAACCTTAAGTTCAAATCTCAGTTTCTTTTGTTTCCTAACCCTAATGTTACTATTCATGACCATGAATTGAGCTCCTTGCTTATACGAACTTAAACTTTCCTATTAAATTTCAAATTTTCAGTAAATTGAAATCCACTAGCTGAAATCCCTGTTGTTTTTCTTTTGTGAGTTTGTCGCTTCAAAAATATATCATATACACGTTTCTTTGTTGCTTATAAACCATGTGATAATTCCCATGAATTGGAATTATGACTTTTAATACACTTGATTATCTTATTCTGTGATGCATGGAAAAACATCAACTAGTATGCCAGGCAAGTGCAAATCTCTGACTGCTTTCTCCATTGACACCCTAGCAAGGGATTAGAAGGGCTCTTCATAGCATTTTATTCAGTAAAATAAAGAGAAAGAAATGTAAAATTAATAATCAACTATTAGATATTTCATCTCCAGACATCTCCCAAGCATTACAAACTGTAGTCAATATTTTGCGTTTTTTTGTTTTTCAGTTACAACATCTGTATCTTTGCCTATGGCCAGACAGGTTCAGGAAAGTCATACACCATGATGGGAAAACAAGAGGCTGGCCAGAAAGGAATTATACCACAAGTAAGCTGTTTGATAGTAATAACTAAACAAATGCCAGGCTCTGTATGTGAAATTATATTACACCCAAGCCTCATCTTCCTTTAATTGTTTGTGCTCACTTGATTAGAATGCGGGAATACAAAATTAATGTAGTCTATAGGAAATCAAGATTATATACTTTTTGTCACCTGTTCTAGAGTCAGCAAGTCTACAGGCATGCCCTGTAGGTCCCCCCAAGATAGCAACAGGATTAGTTGCAAGTAAATTAGATGCTCCGTCTGAACCCTACAGGAAAAGGCGGTAGGAGGGTTTGGTGTTACCCTCTGAGGGGAGGGGCTCAACCCCTTACCCTTTTACATCTATATACCATTTTTGACAAAGGTACCCCATGGTACCCCCTTTACATACCTACATGTAGTTTAGAAATTTATATCCCTTTAACTGCTGTAAATGCATTTTCTGTTGAATATGAGTAAATGACAAAACTAAAAAATTTAATTTGCTTTTTCACTGTCATAAAATCCTTCTGTTCCCGTTTTAGGTCATTTTACGGACCGAAATGACTGATTTCCCTACCCTTTCATATACTTCAACTAATGAAATCCCTACCCTTTCATATACCTGGGGCCTGAAAAAGACACCCCTTTCGGGCAGAGTCTCCCCATATAGGCCATTATAGGGAGTATCCCCCCCCCCCCTCCCTCACCTCTCCTGAGGTTACCCTGTATGTTGAAAAATAGATTCAGGTAAAGTGGGTTAATTTTGTTTGAGTGTTTTCATTGTGCCACAGTACAAGCTGTCCTTGAAGAATATTTTTTAATATTGTATGCTTAAATATAGCTTTGCGAGGATCTATTTGAAAGAATTGATGGAGAAAACGGTGAAGAGGTGACATTATCAGCTGAGGTAAAAATTAAATATTAAGTACAGTTTAATTGTTGGCCTTGTGAGCTTTGGATTTAAGTTTGGCATCATTTTTATCACTTGTATTGTTCACTTGGTTTTATCTGCAAATTATTTTCATTTACAGGAAATTTAAAGTTTCCCCTTATTTTTATGTAGGTTGTAGCTTAATGTGTTGAAAGATCTGCGTTAATGTTTTTTTTTTAAATTCTGATGTTTTGATCCTACATTGAACAATGTGGAGATGCTTGTTTTAAATGTATGCTATTTAGTGTGTGAAACAAGGTATACATGCATGATGCACGCAATGAGTGATGGCTGAAATTTTACTTTTAAAAAATTAATTCCTAGGTAAGCTACCTTGAGATCTATTGTGAACGAGTGAGAGATTTATTGAGTCCAAGTGCTGAAAACAACTTGCGAGTCAGGTGAGGTCTATGTTCTAATGAACATTTCATCCTTAAATTATAGGATGTTTCTTACTCTTCCTTGTTATTTTGAACCTTGGAAACCTAGTGTAGCTTACTAGGAAATCCTAGCAAATAGTTTTGTTGAAAGAATGTGCATGTACTGTGACTGTCCATTTTTTGATCTGTTTTGAGCTGGGTACTTTTTTGTTTCTGTTTTTTTTTAATAAAGGGAACATCCAATGTTGGGTCCATATGTTGAAGACCTCACCAAACTTGCAGTAACATCTTTTGCTGACATAAATGATCTCATTGATGAAGGCAACAAAGCAAGGTATGAAATGCTGTGAATCCTGTCTTTTTGTTTCAGTCCTCGTTAATTTGTTTGATGTTATATACTTTACACCAATCACCAGAACTATTTGTTAATACTCTCTTCAGCTTCTGTATTCTGAAGTTTTTTCTGTTATAGCTACTTTTGTTTGATTATGTCAACATAGAAAAACACTGTTTGGAACATTTGCTCTGAAAGTTTTTACTTGTTAATGCTGCTTTTGGTTGATATCTTCGGAACTGTTTGCTTTTATCATGAAGGTATAATGCACTTTGCATTGATGCTCCTTTGTCCATTTGTTGTAGGACAGTGGCTGCCACAAACATGAATGAGACCAGTAGTAGATCACATGCAATATTCAGTATTGTTTTCACACAGCGAAGGTAATAATAATATAATTTATTAAGACCTAGTTAAGTTCTCAATTTACATTCTCTCAATATTATGTGAACGACATGAGAGCATTGTAAATTAAAGTTTTCTGTGGAGCCTAAATTTGTCAACTGAGTCATCCAGTTGGCACTGGTTGGTGTTGAATTTTTATTTCAGGGTTTAAGCTGTTTTTTTGTGCCCATCTTTGCATGGATTCCCATGGTGGTTGTAGTTTCCATATAAGACTCCCCCAGCAAGCCACTCAGTTTTTCTTTAAGATTGCAGAACTCATATTATGAATTATATGGACACCATGAAAGTACACATTTTGTGATGACTTCCTATCAGGCGCACTAATTTTTCCTAATTGTTAGTGTAGTTTGCTGATTAGTGCATCCCCCCCCTGACTTACCAGTAAGTCAGAAATGAAAACAAATTGTTAATGTCTTTGAAAGCCATCAACCAATCACATAATTAATCTCACCATAGATATATTGGTTTTCTCTCTACCAGCTTTCAAGTGAAAAATGGTGTTTTCTTTATAAGTTAAATGTATTTTGGGCATTAATTTTTTGTAGGCATGATTCACTATCAGAGCTTTCCTCGGCAAAGGTAAACAAAATTCTGATTAATTTTTACTGCACAAAATTTGGATGATAAAATAAGTCAGATACATTTATCGCAGTTAGATTAAGTTATTTAAAATTAGTATATGTCTCATACATTTGTTACATGATTGAATAAACAGAATTTATGTCTTTCAGTGTAGTGGTGGATCCCAGAGGGGGGTGGTTGTGGGTGTGGGTGGGCAGGGGAACCTAATGTATAAGAGAAGAAAAGCTTATAAGAGAACTGTGTTTAATTTTGTCCTTCAGTTCATACATGTATTATGAAGAGAAGGACTTAGAATAGGGTTGTGGCTCTGATAGCCTGGTAATTTGTTGGTGTATTATCTATGTATTGACTTAGTCCCATTCATTGCCCTCTGGGTACCTTGAAACCAAAAATGGGCTTTGAAAGTCCTTGAAAGAGGAACTTTAAAAATTTACTTTATGAACTGCCTCTATACCATAAAATATGTTACACGATCTCATGAATCAAATTTTCCTGTAATGAAGGTTACTAGAAAGAAATATGAGTAGCAAAATTAAGAATGGTTGGAAGTTTGCTTCCCCCATCAGTGTACGCTGTATGAATTGACAGTTCATTGTGAGATATAGATATGAGAACAAGTGACCCTCTTAGTAAAACCATGACAACAGATAGTTCACATTTTTGTTGTAAGGAATTATTCGTAATAGTTTTGTTTGTTTAAAACTGCAGGTCAGCAAGTTAAGTTTAGTAGATCTTGCTGGCAGTGAGAGAGCAGATGCCACTGGGGCTAAGGGAGACCGACTCAAGGTATGTTTGTTAGAAGTAAGCTGTATGATTATGTATAATTATACATGTAATTATCACACCAATGTGTATTAATTTGTACTTATCAACACAATAGTGAGTCATGTTGCAGTGGACAAGTGTTCCATTCAGAATAAAAATTATTGCAATACTTCCTCTAAGTGTGCTGTGCTCAAGCAGGGTTAAATGCTAGCAAGCTTTCTTTTTTTTATTTTTAGGAAGGTGCAAACATTAACAAGTCCTTAACAACTCTGGGGAAGGTGATATCTGCTTTAGCTGAACAGGTAATCACTCAAAAAGAAAAAGTTTGACAACCTCTCTTCGAAGAAAAATTTTATATGAAAAGTTTAACCTTGAAAAATTCCCTCTTTAACAAACGTTGATGTTGATTCAGTCTGTGTTTTTTGAAATTTGATTTCTCCAGTCTTCGCACAAAAAAAGGAGAAGATCTGATTTTATACCATACAGAGATTCTGTCCTGACCTGGCTTCTGAAGGAAAATCTAGGTAAAGAATGGAACAGCAACTTTTCTATTGTTTTTAGAGCGTCAAACGTTTATTAAAAGGCAACCATTATATCTGTCCAACAGGAGGCAACTCAAAGACAGCCATGATTGCTGCTATAAGTCCAGCTGACATCAATTTTGAAGAAACGTTGAGCACACTGAGGTATGAAAGAGTACATTTCTTACATGTACACTAGTTAAAGCTTCCTCTTCAGTCTTGTCTCTGAATTTGTCACTTCGTAGATGTCAACCGATGTTTTCAGAGTCCATGGGTATTGGTGTATAGTTTGGCATTCCAGTGGGTGATATGGCAAGTCTGTAGGTTTGGAAATTTGACTACAGTCGAAAAAAGGATAGGGTAAAGAGAAGGCTTTTCCACATTGTTTCGTGTAACTAAATTGTGTCCTGTATGAAACCAACATTGCTGACACCGCCTCTGATCTTTCCAGTAGATCTATGCCTATGTATGTTTTCAGCTATATGCAGTTTAATAAAATTTAATGACAAGGAGGTGTTAACTTATCTCTGTTTGTTCATCAGATATGCTGACCGGGCAAAGCAGATTGTATGTAAAGCAGTTGTCAATGAAGATCCCAATGCCAAGGTACTTACTACCATTATAGTGAAACAACTGTGGATTGGATATTCTGTACATGAAATCTTCTCTCTTACATGTAACATTTAAACTGATACAGATTATTAGAGAACTGAAAGAAGAAGTCTTAAAGCTGAAGGAACTGCTCATTAAGGAAGGCTACAATCCTGAGGAACTTCAATGTAAGTTGAAAATGACCCCTTTTCTGCAGGCAAGTCCGTTGCACACCCTGTTACAAGCAACGTATTGGAATTTCATGCCCTGACTGCTACCACCTTGCCATTGTTTGCTTTTTATTGATAATTAAGTTAACTTGACTTCTGTCAAGAGCCCATGACCAAAAGTGAGTACCTCCCACACTAGGCCTACGTCACGGCATTTTTACCCGACCGGTTTATTTTTAGATACATTCTAGAGCATTTTTTGCCAAGAAAATAGAAGCTCCGCTGTGTCTATAAGCGCTTTCGAAAAACAAGATATGAAGAAGGAAAACTAAACGTCAATATAAGGTAAAAAATACCATTAGTTTGTGAGACTTTTCACGCCAAAATCGTTCTAAAAGTACGCTGACCGGTGAAAAAGTCATGACACGAGTATAATTTATGTTAATTGATTGCTCGGGGTTATGGACTCCTGCTTGTGTAAGTTGTCATTTTTTAATTTTTTTCATATATGGTAGCCGCACTGAAACAGGGCTCGATGACTTTACCCAGAAGATACAGCCAGGATTCTCAAGATGGAACCCTGGAGAGGCTGAAGGTAACATCATCATGTACCGTGCGAATCCTCTAAATGCTGAATCGTAAATGTGCCTACGTAAAGAAGTCCTAAACGAAAAATGGTACAAGTGCTTTCTTTTTGTGCCAAACATTCGGCAAGTTAGAACCTTTTCTGAATTGTTTTGGACGAGATGGAGAAGAGAGAGTGATTACGTCGCGAAAACTAAATTTGCGAAATCATGGGATTGGTTTGAATATCCAGAAAGAACAAGCTGAAAAATGTTTACTTACCAAAGATCAGCCTGTGGGTTCAAATTGGTGGGGAGATAAAAGCAACGTTATTCTCCAATGACTCCATATAAATCCTTCTAAAATAGACCGGAAACGGTGACGTCAAAATCCAGGCAAATCTTAGAAGGATTCGTATGGAGTCATCAGATCATACCAGTGCTTGTATCTACCCACCAATTTGCACTATCAAGCTACTTTTTGACAAGGGTGCTTTTTTCATCTTGTTCTTTCTGATGTTAACGAAGTCACACTTTTTTTCTCTATTGCTTGCTCAGTAGCCTTCGAGGATAGAGCTTTCAAAAGTGTTTTTTTTATCCTGATTATAGATATCAGAAAAACTTATAGCAGAGCTCAATGAAACTTGGGAAGAAAAGCTGAAAAAAACAGAAGCCATCAAGCAGGAAAGGTCAGTTGAAGGGGTGTAAACGTTGAATGTGATTCTGGAGTGGATGCTGAATTTTCTCTAGCTTTTTCATGAAAATATTTGTGGGTTTGATCTTATTTGATTATCCCCTGAGGGCACCAGCTCGTGGAAGGGTCGGTGATGTGCGTCGGAAAATTAGAATTAAACCCTATGAATTAGACCAATCAGGATGTGGCCCGACTTCATTTGACCCTAGTCTGCGAGCGAGATATCTCCATTTCGCTTAGTCGCGAGAGGTCACGCGAGAGTAGCACGCGAAGACGCGAGTCGAGGAGGAGACGCGAGTGCAAGGAGAGGTGAAGAAAGGGCGAGCTTTTATTTTGCCCCCGGCCGCTTGCTCGCAGGCTAACTTGACTCCTTAACGATGCCATTCTAAAACAGGCAATCTGTTCGTTAGTGACCTCTTCATTCCGTTAATGACGAATGTTGCAATCGATAACACCTGTAGTTGGTCTAGTCCACCAGCACAGTATGACAGCGTTTTTTGATGCTTCAAGCGCATTCCTAAGCAATACCTCAAGGGGTAAAAATGTTTGACAACGAAAAGACGCATGGCTGATTTTACAGTGAGGAATATAATGTTTGCTGTTCGTGTTGACACTCTTTAAACCCCTAAAAGGTACAACGAGATTCTCCGCCCCTTTTAATCAGGAGTTCCTCCCAAGTTAATGTATTTATTTCTTTATTTAAATATTTTTTGATAAAAAATCTTGCAATGCTCAATTCTGTAGGGAGGCGATGTTAGCTGAAATGGGCGTGGCCATAGGTGTAGACGGTCACACAGTGGGACTATTTCAGCCAAAAAGGGTAATAGGTTATTATTGTAACTGCTACTTTTATGCATAATTAGACATTCCAACCTGTACTTAAGTGGCTATGTCACGAGGATATCGCTGATTTTGGTATATTTTGTTCTGAAGTTCTTACTTAGTGTTTCAAACCTATGCTCAAAATACTCCCGTACAGTTATGAAGAAGATATCAAACGGAACACTAACTAGGATATTTTTTGGTGGTTCATTAAAGTGCTTTGGTATGGACAAGGGTGTCTTAGAGATCGATACAAAGGAAGTCAGAATAACAAAGAAATCAAAGAAAAAAATTAAACAAATGGATTCGTTTTCTTTTTTAACAGAGACCCCATTTAGTAAACTTAAATGAAGATCCTTTGATGTCTGAATGCCTTCTGTACTATATAAAGGATGGAATTACAAGGTAATGCACGTGCAAAGTAGAAAAAAGGAGATGACTACATAACAAACTCATCCACCACAAAAGCCTGACTTACCGTAATTTAAAATTGAAAATTATACTAACGGGTTTTGTTACTAGTAATATACAGTCAAACTTCCACTAATGCATATGGGCATCTCTCCACAACGGCTAGCCTCCCCGCAGACGTCCTTTGGGGTTCGTTTGTCACGCATTCATCGTGACACTAACTAACCGCTTTTTGGCTTACCGTATTTATTCGAATAAGCGCCCAACCTCGAATTACCGCCCACCTCGAATAAGCGCCCATCCTAAAGGCAGAAAAAGTTAATAAGCGCCCAGCCTCGAATAAGCGCCCATCCCCTCCTCCTCCCAATCAAACTCAAATAAGCGCTTACCCTCACCCCACCCACTTGAGTGAATCAATTCTAATAAGAGACTTCCCCGAGGACGGAGTTTTGTTCAGAGTATTTTACAGAAACCTTGCTTTGCTACTTCTTCGCGTTTTGTTATTAGCATTTATTGTTTTGTTGCAAAATGAACATACTTCACTTGCTGAAAATGGTGAAAACTTAATAAGCGCCCACCCTCGAATAAGCGCCCACCTCGAATACGCGCCCACTCTCAAGGTCCAAAAATTTAATAAGCGCCCAGGGCGGTTAATCGAATAAATACGGTATTCAAACAATCCAGAACGTAAAAGTCGGCTCTGTTTAGCAGACGTCCGTGGGGGAGAAATGAATGCGTGACAAACGAACCCCAAAGGACGTCTGCGGGGAGGCTACACAACGGCCAGTTTATTTGGCGAACAGTCCATACATTGACTCTTGTTTAGACCTCTCTACAACGGCCACTTTCTTCTGTTTCCAAGATTGCCGTTGTGGAGAGGTTCGACTGTAGAAACTGATTCCGTTGTGGCTGACTGGATCATATAAACAATTGTTTCACGAGATTTTCCTTATTTTTTTTTACAGGGTTGGCCAAGCAGCAGCAAAAAGTCATCAAGATATTCAGCTGAGTGGAGAAAACATTCTCAATGAACACTGTCTGCTAGAGCACACACCAGGCAAGTAAATGACTTTCTTCATTGCCTTCGATTCATTTAGAGTTAGAAGTGAGGAGACACAGTCACTGTGGTAGATTCAGGGGTTGGGAGGGGGTGGGGGGATCAATTGCTACCCTTACTCTGACTTCAGAGTTTTAATAACTCCTCGGCCACTACTGTAAGTTGTAAACCGCTTTGCCTTCCACATACTAATTATTTTTATTATAAATATACGTTTTTCTGGTATACAGTTTATCGGTCCACTAGCCTATAGCTCGTGATAAACAACAACAAACGGAAATCATGTTAATTCGACTACTTTTAAAGTTCTATATCAGTACAATGTTGTAGTAACCAATCATTATTTCAATCACTGATTATTACAAAAAGTCAGGAGAACGAGACTGGAGCTTTTTGGTCCTGTAAGAAGGCATGAAGTGATGAAAAGAAAAGGGTTATCGAAGCTTACCTTTCTGAGAAGCGAAGGAGAGAGAGACTAAGAATCAAATAAAAACAGTCAGTGAAGAAGGTTTTGGGCTCACTGGAGAAGGCAGCGGCGATGGCACAAAACAGATCGTTGTATCGCGCTGCTGTGAGAGACGCTACGCTCTGAAGGGAGCGGTAATGAGGACCACGATCAGTACTGGCAACTTAACCATTCTTTTCCTTCTTTTCCGCAGGTGTTGTCAAGATAATACCTTGTGAGAACAGCCGTACGTTTGTCAATGGAAGGCTGATTACAGAATCTACAGTGTTACGATCAGGTGAATGCTGATTCATATTTATAAGCCTAAAAACCCTTGAATTGTCTGTTGTTGTTGTAAGCCGGATCTCCGTTAGTTATGTTAAATATTTTTGAAACATACAACACGCTGTTGTATTTTTATGGCCAAATCAAATTGTAATGAATTCCAAAGTGGGAAGGTGCCTGAAATGACAGTTTTTGATCCAGGGGCCCGTTTCTCGAAAGTCCCGATAATTAACGGGCCCGGTAAGCTGTCTCCGTTTACATTAAAGATCGAGGTTTCAATAGTTTGGCATCTAACACGATAAAACTGTCAGTTAATGAAACAAAATGGAGTAGTTTGCTAGCCAGGACCCGCGCTCTTATTCTTTATATTTCGATTTGGATATTTGATTTCGGGCCCGTAAAGTTACCGGGACTTTCGAGAAACGGGCCCCAGGCCCTGTCCACACTAATGCGTTTTCGTTTGAAAACGCATACATTTCGTTGCGTTTAGGCCTTTGGTTCACACTATTACGCCGAGGGTTTTGATCGGAAACGCATCGATTTGAAAACGCTTTTGAAAGTTGATCAAAACGAATACTCATACATATCATATTAGTTTGGACGGTCCAAAACGCATCAAAATAAAAACGTTGACCGAAAATATCGCAGGCGCGCGTATTTGTAGCAGGCGCATAGTGTTCAAATTACGTCACAACGTGCAATTCTATCGTTTTCGAATATTTTAGTGTGGACATTTGAGAACGCATCAAAACGGTAGTGTGGACGCGAATCGATCGATGCGTTTTCGATGGCAACGAAAACGTATACGTTTGAAAACGCATTAGTGTTGACAGGGCCCAAGGTTGTTGGTATTGACCTAAGCAATCTATTCTCTCTTTAATTGATCAATCTTGCCACTTCCATCATAGTTTCAGGTTTCATCAGCTTGAGCAACCCATCTCCCCCCCCCCCCCCCCCTACTTACCACCCTCCCTGTAGGTCGCACTCGCCTAATTTGCAATTATTCTACTTTAGTCTTCTACCCAGAACCCACTGACGAATGCTCGGAGACCTACATAACCTTTGTTTTTCATTTCTCCTGGGTATTACAGCCGTCCTAAGAGACATTGAAAACAATGCTTACGCGAAATTTTGGGGGGCAAATAAGGTGCATTATGGGAAATGTGGAAGTGGCGTATATTTATTGTTATTATTTTTTTTACATTTCAGGGTCGCGTATAATTCTGGGAAACAATCACGTGTTCAGATTTAATTTCCCTGATCAAGGTAAGATGCAGTGTACCTTGCAGTACATTTTAAGACGATAACTGTGACCATGCAGACAATATTTATGTCGTGAAATAACAGCGTCATCACCCTTATCATTACTTACGTTCTAGGCATGGCATTGTACGACAAATGGCGAAACGCACTGTCTGCTAGGTCAGCCAACAAGGTTGCCGTTTGCTTGCAGTGGAAGTGGCTACTTGCGGATGCCAGGTTTACGTAGTCAATCGAAGAAACGAAATTGTAATTATTCATTTTTATTTTTAGCCCGCGAAGAAAGAATTCGCCAATCTCGTGGAAATCTTCTGGAAGATATAAATGGTATGTTTTTTTTCCAGTCAATTGTAACGTTACGGTGATGGAAAATGATCGTTGCTAGATCTACGACGGTTTCCGTTTGTTTTCTTTTAGCTTCTTTTATTATGCAAATTAAATGGGAAGCATGTTTACGCAAGCACGTAAATTGTGTTAAAGAAGAGCTATGTATTTAACCTTGCTGTCATAATTTGCTCGAGTTAAACCTACAGAAAAAAAAACGTTCCTGTCTTTGTTGTACAAGTTTAATGTGAAATAACCTTTTTGCAAGAAATGTTGCTAGTAGACTTAATTAATTCAAGCATAGTCTCACAGATCCTCCTTAGTTTTTGCCTGTGCGTCACTGAGTGCGTGCGTACTTTCATGATTTCACAAACCGCTGTAGTAAGTTTGTCATGTCCTTGTTTGCCAATTGTCTCAGTCAGCAATAGACATTTGAACCCTGTGACAATTGACTTGAATTTTACGTTTGTGTCTCCATAACACGTTAGCACTTTGACACGTGGTAAAATAGTCACGAAGCCTAATCTCCTCGTTAAACGAACGCCCTTAGCTGTTTTAGAGAATCTGAACAGAAGCGCGTTAACGAGTGAATGGTGAGTTCCTAGGTTAGAGGGCTCCAGTGAAGAGTCTGGAGGGTGGATGACATGTTTTGTGTTTATAAACGTGGCCTTTACTTTGGCGAGCACAATTGGCAGTATTCTGGAATAATGAGAAGTAAAATTCCACCGCTGTCGAACGCTTTAGGAGTTATTGTTTTACTGTAAGAAGATTTTGTTGACCGTGAAGTGGAAGAATGTGTAAGGATGCATATAAAATAGCTAGTTAATGTAAATACGATTTCTCGTGTCTTAGATAACGAATTAAACCAGACTTTTGGTTCTAAATACTCCTTGTGAAATTAAAATTATTCCGACTGAAGGCGCTGTCAAGTCTGAACGGTTTTGGTGAAGTTCCAAAAACATTAGCAAATCAAAACAGCGTCTTGGTATAGTGTCAAACTTTGAACGTCAAAAAATGATCGCTAGTGGCCTTGAAGTACTTTGCTTTGCGTTTTTCCAATTTCTCTTGTTTGTGTTTTCTTGAAAAATGCTGGGAAAAATATCCGCTCCAGTTTTAGGCGGAACTGTAACTGTAACAGCGGAAACCATGGCTGGCATACAACGCCTCAAGATGTGTGAATCATTCCAGTGTGGCTTCAAAATCCCTGTCAGAATAGGATCTGCAATAGTAGCGATTTTTTTTCTGAAAAAAAGCGATCGAAAGCTCTCTTATGGTTTGGTAATGTTTGGTTATTCCGCAGGAAAAAGTGACACTAAAAGTGAAGAACCCGTTGATTGGTCATTTGCTGTGTTGGAATTGTTGAGAGAACAAGGCTGGGATGTAAAGGAAATGAATGACAGGTATAAACGAGTCATTTACTGAGATCCAACCTTAGCTGATCCCTGAAAGGAAAATAAGAAATTAGTGAAATCATCATCATCATCATCACCATCACCAGCACATCATAATTCAGTACATATAGTGGAGTATATGACGGTAATAACGTGACATATCTTATGAAAAGCGAAAACATTTCGACCGACATGTCCGAGATTACTTCATCAGGGACCCTGAAAACTGCAAAAATATTACGCGGCATTCACCTAATGCGAGCTACCGGATTATTTATAATTTTTTTTAAACTTTCTACCCTAGCAAGTGAATGATTAATTAAGCAATATTTAGCCATCGCTTCGACTTGAGGTTTTTTTGCCATTTTTTTCTCATAGAGTTCTTGAGCTAGAAGAGCAAATAAAAAAGGAAAAAGATCAAGCGGATTTGCTCCTCGAACAACAAAGACTGGTATGTAACTCTTGGGCGTCAAAGCTTGGGCCTAGATGGGCTGCTTCGAAAAACACCCCTAGTAAAGCCAAGTGACTTCTGATAAACTTGAAGATTCTCCTTCCAGTTTGCCCTGTATATTCTTGTAAATGAAAGAGAGAATTTCATGTAACATCAGCAGTCTCTTCGCGCCTTATTCCATGCTCCCTTTCGTTAGATTATCTACATCAGTCCTTATTGAAAGAGAAGACAGCCATCACCCGAAACCCAATTTAACAGTCTTGGTTACGCACACCGTGGAAAAAGCAATTTCCTGCGGCTTTCTCCCGCGGTACACTTATCATGGCATTGTAAACACCAAGGTAACAGTACTTACACTGCAAATTGCGCGGTAGAGATTTCAGAACCGCTCTATTGGTAGGTTGTCTTGACATGAAGTTCAGGAAGCCGTCGCTTACTTTGAACGTTTAGACGTCTGCATGGTTATGTCCAACGATAAATTCATCTCGAGAAGAAACTGTCACGCGCAATCACACAATTACACAGTTCTATTTTTCCCCTGGCAAAAGACCTTATCCTGCGGGAAAATGGCCGGCCCTTGTAACAGAAACTTTTACTTGGGTATCAATAGGCCATTCGCCGAGTTCCAAAAACCCACACTTTTAAAACGAGGCTAAGTGCAAAACCTCTTTTGCGAAAATGAGTTTCATTTGCGTGAGAATAAAAAATCATTTTTATATCAGTGGCGTCGCTCTTAGCCTCGCTTTGAACAGAATTCTATGGGCCGATTCAATCTTACCTTTCAGATATTCTTAAGCGTTTCCACTTTACTGTCGACATAATAGCTATTTACTAATGTTAATTTTAAACGTAAGGTCGGATCGCTATTAAGAAAGGTAGCTGAAGTGAAGTAATCATATTGATGAGTTGATGACCACGACTGAATTGTTTGTTTTATTTAGACCTACGAGTCCAGACTACAAGAATTGCAACGACAGGTAATTTAGTTAGAGAAACGAGAACCACAGACCCGTTTTTACATTTACGTTCCTTTTGATGATCCAACATGGCTTTAATGTATTCTAAGAATTACATCAGCTGTTGGATAGAACAATCTTTCAGTTGAGAGGTTGTAGGATAAGTTAAGTTGAGGGTTAAAGCGGTGCCACACTACACTATATTCGTGATCTTACGGAACAAACTTATAACAGACCAATGTACAGTTAAATGCTAAGCATCCGAGCCTTTGCGTGGATGCGAGGCTGTGGGTGACGTTGTTTTGATAACCACCTCACGGCCATCTCGAGCCATATACATATGCATCAGAAGGTGATTAACCCTTGAAGATGTTTAAGAAAAATCCAGTGAGGTTTCTAAGGTCTCCACTACCCTTGCTTCCACTCAACACCAGAATACTCAGTACACGCTGATGCAACTCCCCAATACAACACACAATGAAACAACTTATTTTTGCAACTATTTCTACACATACACATACATTCGTTTTTAGATCTAGAAGTGTTAGTTCATAAATTTTATTGCGCTGCTTCTAGCAGTGTCGCTTTGTGTGACGCTTAATTATCCATCGTCATCTTTCTTAAAGTAGAGAATCTAATTTTTACTATGGACGCTTATGGAGCTGCCACACATACAGTTAAACCCCGCGACTACGAACCTGGTTTTTTTCAAGTCAGCCTAAACAGGTTCTTACATAAAATGGTAGTTAGCACAAGTTTAGGCTATTTAGGTTCTTAAATAGGTTCTTATTTACTGCATCCTCGGAGACCCAGGGGCAGATAGTGGGGGCAAGGGAAAGACTAAAGGGGCGGAAAAAAATGGCGCGAAGAAAAGTAAAGAACGGCGAGAAGGCTCTTCTCGCCGTTCTGTACTTTTCTTAGCGCCATTTTTTCCCGCCCCTTTAGTCTTTCCCTTGCCCCCACTATCTGCCCCTGGGTCTCCGAGGATGTATTTACTGAAGAATATATATATATAATAATATATATATTATTGAAGAGTCAATACTAATCATTCGGGCCCATATAATTGGTACACTGTTCGTTGTAAATCAATTTTTTTATTTTAACCATTGGCATTTACATTGCATTTGGAGGATAAGGCACCTATGTGTCCAAAGAGGATTCTGAATGTTGACTCTGAAATTCAGCATTTCTTCATAGATTTTAGAAAAAAAGAACTTCTTTCAAATCTTAGGCTAAACAGGTTCTTACAATGTATACAGAGGGGGCTTAACTGGAAAATGTTAGCCTAACGGGTTCTTAAATTCCAGGTTCTTAGTTGCGGGGTTTTACTGTATAGGGAGTAAGAAATATTTTGAAGCAATGAGTGTATTCAGATGTAAACGAAAATATTCTACATCTTGTATTATGATAATTCATAACAAAATTTGATAATGTGTTTAAATGTCGTGGATTTGGCACCCTTTTCGAGAAAACGTTTCCTAACTTTCTAAGTTTCTAAGTTATAATCCATAGTAATCTCTTCCGTTCTAAACCATCCTGTTACGTCTTTGATAATTTTCTGTTTAACCAAACTAATATTTTTAGGTTTCCTTCACTTTCAAAATTGAAAAGCGATGACATAAATTATCGTGACAGACTGCTCCTTAACAATTTTAAGAGAAAAATTAATAAAAAATTCTTCATGCTAATACGCCAAACAAAACAATAACAACATGAATATTTTAAACAATAACGATACCTAAAGAACAATATCAACTACATCATCAACAAAAAAATAACAACAACAATTGCTATTTCTATTGCTATGAAAGCATGCATTCTTATTATATTTTTTTTTCGTAACTTGTCTTTTTCATCCTTTAGAATATTTCGCAGCATGGTTCTTCGCGAAAAAAGAAAAAATTGTTGATCTTTCCGCAAACGAAAACAGCTCAAATTCATTTCCCGCCCAAGGATTCCCGCCATTTTCGTCACGGGCGGGCGTCAGCTACTGAAGGCGTCTTAAAGGTATTGTTGTAGCCTGCTGTTCTGGCGCATTTCTGGGAAGGTCGCGCAAGCACTGGAACGCGCTTTGGCTACACGGCACCAAGGCAAAAAAGGCTCCATAGCCCTCCCCCGGCCCTCTTCCCCGTATCCCCCTTTTTGCTCTTTCATCTTTACGCTTACCCTATTGACCTCACTTTCTGCTATTCCCAAGCTTCTTCTTCTTTCAAAATCGAACATGGCGGCTACACCGAGAAAACACTAGTTGAGTGCTTACTTTTTCGAAAACTGACACGTCTGCATTTCGGGTTAGCGTTGTTAAGCCACAAACACGTCGACACACCTCGACGAAACCATTATTTTTTAACTTGTCTCAATATCTGGAAGACAACAATCTTCTTTTTCTTTGGTAAAAGCTCAACCCTTAACAAGGGCAACAGTTTGGAACGAAGTAAAGTTGATAAAGTTTTAATGACAAACAAGTTGTTAAATAAAGCTGCCTAATGCGCTGTAAATAAACAATCAATTGTATACTATAAATTGTTCAATAAATACGGGAAACAGCCTCTAAAGCTCCTCAAAGCCTTAGGGAGACTAACTAAAATGATACTAACCTTTAATAAGACATTCCAGAAGCATGCTTCTGGACATTCTTAAACGTGATTTCTCTAAGCCAGAACTGGGAGTAACCACATTTTTTGTTAAATAGCTGACTTCGATGTGACAAGTCCCAACTCTAATTTTTAAACTTCACTAATCATGTGTACTTTGTAATGTTTTTAAAAATTTTGAACATATTGGTTTAAGTTAAGGGTTTTAAAGATTGCTGATTTTGTGGTTTCTTACAAGAACTCTTTCGCTTCGCTGAATAGAAACAGCTATGTGGGATATCATGTGTAGCATAAGTCGTTCTAGGCTCTTATAGTCGTCGCAAGGGTAGACTACGAGTAGTCTCCATTTTTCCACTGGGATAGTAGAGAGAGCGAAACGCGAGCGCGCGTGAAAATCACCTCACTCGAGAAAGGCGAGACGCGGTGGTAAGAAACGTCTCGCCTTTCTCGCGTGGGGTGATTTTCACGCGCGCTCGAGTTTCGCTCTGTCTACTATCCCTGAGGAAAAATGGGGACTACTCGTAGTCTATCGCAAGTGCGAACAAAAAGGAAAACAAAAAACAGCAACAACAAAAACAACGATCCAACGCGAGAATACAAGGCCGACGATTGCCCGAGAGCCTGTTACAGGTTGCATTGTCTACTTTCTGTTTTTACTCCAATTTTGCATAAACGATTGTTTTGAATCCTTCTGGGAGTACTTCATATTCTCAAGAGCATTTGAAAGCAATCATTTTATGTTTCTCGGAAACTGCCCCCCTGCCTCCTCCCCTAAGACAACATTTTGCCATAAGTGAGAAGTTGGTGTTAATGTTGGCTTTGGGGAGGGGTAGGTGGGCAGTTTTCCAGAAACGCCAATGATCCGTCAATACACATAATCATGCGAAATAAGATATTTGTGTATGCGGAAAAGTTGATGGGAATTACTTTCAAACAGCTGCTTTAGGTAATGTGAGTAGTTCTGCATACGTTTCATTTTCGTTAGCCTTTAGATGTGGTAATTCTTGGGTCGCTTCGTGCGGAACTTTTATCGCAAGATTCATTTCATGTTATTGTTTAGATGGACCTCTCATCTGTTCAGTCCAGTGAATCTGTGGATAGTGATATTGATGTGGAAAGTTTTGACAGTAAGTGACATATATTTCTCTTGTTCACGCTCTCAATTACATGATGCGGCAAATTTAGTGCAGAAAACTCGTTTTCACACGCGGCCGAAATTACTCTAAACATAGAAGACATGGCTGACATGCCGGGAAGACAACTTTACCGAGCGGTTGATCTGGCGGCCGCCCTGAGCCCATAAGGGGAAAGGATAACTTTAAAAGTCTTCAGTACTCTTCACTTTTATGACAACAAAACGAGGGCTTCTATATGTAACTCTGAATACGTGAAAACTTTTTTTGTGCGCAGTTATTCACAATAACAATTTTTTCTTGCCTCGTAAAAGCTAGCGGAAACTACTTTTGTCACGTCCGATTGAATTATTCTGTTCTATTTTTTCAGGCGAGAGTCCGCTGACTGAGAGTGAGCTCAATCTTGCTGAACTGGTGGTGGACAAATGGAAGTGTTACCAGTACACTTCACTTAGGGTTAGTGTGAAACCTTAAATGCAAATATTACGATGGTTACTCTCTGTTTTTCTATAAGAATACATTTTATAAGAATATCAAGGCTGAAATTTGAGAAATTTTAAGAATATTTTAAGAATAAACGCGAGGCTGAGAGTTCGAAAAGGACTCAATTTTAAGTGTTGAAAATCTTTAAATACAAAATTATTGCTTTCACTAAAAGGCAAGAACCCTGGTAATTGAAACCGCAATACATTCTAAAGCGGAAATGTCATAAGCTATAATCTATTACTAAGAATAATTCAAGAATATTTTCAGCCTAAAATCGACAGCGGTGTTTACTGTCAATTCAATTGGGATGAAATTTAGTTTGGCTCAACCATGCTGGTTTTTTAGGTTTCTTTGGTTTGATTTTGATTCATTAGGATGACTTGTTGAGCCATGCTGTCCTGCTGAAAGAAGCCAATGCCATAAGTGTGGAATTAAGAAAAAAGGTAGAGTATTGAGAAAAATAGCGAGTGTTGCCAATGAACACGTGATATAGTATATTGAAGATGTCGTAGTTTTGCTGCTTCTTGAACGCCCTATTAAAAATGATAAGGGGAATGGAGCCGAAATGTTTCTTTTCATTAGAGAGTTAACGCTTCACGTACACAACAAACGGAAAACGTCTGATTGAAGTAGAGAATTTCTCAAAATAGAAATTGAGCGGATAAAAACAGCTCAAAACAATTCTTATGGATAAAAACTGCGTGAAACTACTAATTTATGTGTTGAAATAATGATCAGTAAACGACAAGTAAAGGGTAAACTTGGTCACGTGGTACAAATTCGCGTTTGTCGTTTGACGTAAACGTGGGTACTACTTGGTGTGTACTACACCTAATACAGGTACTACTACTACAGATACTACAGCTACTTCACCTACTACACCTACTACAGATACTACAGATACTACACCTACTACAGATACTACAGATACTACAGATACTACAGCTACTACAGATACTACACCTACTACAGATACTACAGATACTACAGCTACTACAGATACTACACCTACTACAGATACTACAGCTACTACAGATACTACAGCTACTTCACCTACTACACCTACTACAGATACTACAGATACTACAGCTACTACAGATACTACACCTACTACAGATACTACAGATACTACAGCTACTACAGGTACTACACCTACTACAGATACTACAGCTACTACAGATACTACAGCTACTTCACCTACTACACCTACTACAGATACTACAGATACTACACCTACTACAGATACTACAGATACTACAGATACTACAGATACTACACCTACTACAGATACTACAGATACTACAGCTACTACAGATACTACACCTACTACAGATACTACAGCTACTACAGATACTACAGCTGTACAGACACTACAGATACCACAGCTACTACAGATACTACAGCTACTACAGCTACTACAGCTACTACAGATACTACAGCTACTACAGCTACTACAGATACTACAGCTACTACAGATACTACAGCTACTACAGCTACTACAGCTACTACAGCTACTACAGCTACTACACCTACTACAGATACTACAGCTACTACAGATACTACAGATACTACAGGTACTACACCTACTACAGATACTACACCTACTACAGATACTACAGCTACTACAGCTACTACAGCTACTACACCTACTACAGATACTACAGCTACTACAGATACTACAGATACTACAGGTACTACAGCTACTACACCTACTACAGATACTACAGCTACTACAGATACTACAGCTACTACAGATACTACAGATACTACAGGTACTACAGCTACTACACCTACTACAGATACTACAGCTACTACAGATACTACAGCTACTACAGCTACTACAGCTACTACACCTACTACAGATACTACAGCTACTACAGATACTACAGATACTACAGGTACTACACCTACTACAGATACTACACCTACTACAGCTACTACAGCTACTACAGCTACTACACCTACTACAGATACTACAGCTACTACAGATACTACAGATACTACAGGTACTACACCTACTACAGATACTACACCTACTACAGATACTACAGCTACTACACCTACTACACCTACTACAGATACTACACCTACTACAGATACTACAGCTACTACAGATACTACAGATACTACAGCTACTACAGCTACTACAGCTACTACACCTACTACAGATACTACAGATACTACAGATACTACAGATACTACAGCTACTACAGATACTACACCTACTACAGATACTACACCTACTACAGATACTACAGATACTACACCTACTACAGATACTACACCTACTACAGATACTACAGATACTACAGCTACTACAGCTACTACAGCTACTACAGCTACTACACCTACTACAGATACTACGGCTACTACAGATACTACAGATACTACAGATACTACAGCTACTACAGATACTACAGATACTACAGCTACTACAGATACTACACCTACTACAGATACTACACCTACTACAGGTACTACAGCTACTACAGCTACTACAGATACCACAGATACTACAGATACTACAGCTACTACAGATACTACAGATACTTCAGATACTACAGCTACTACAGATACTACAGCTACTACAGATACTACACCTACTACAGATACTACAGCTGTACAGCTACTACAGATACTACAGCTTCTACAACTATTACAAATACTGCAGTCTACTACACCAACAACATCTACTTCTAATCTACAGTTGCACCTGGGCAGTCTTACATCAGCAGTAGTGGGCAGCGGCTCGGGACATTTTGGGCAGTCTTACACCAAGTACTACGCGTAAACGTGATGCTTAACCTCTCTCTTGTTTTTGGGATCGTTACTGGACACGTGCCGGACAGCTATTGGCCATCGTCCTTAGTAACAGCCCCAGAAGTCTTTGCGTAGAGCCCATTTTGGGTTTATACCACGTGATACTGTGTTGGTGTTGTGACGAACTACATTTTGGGACTGTTTTGGGAGACAAATTTTGACCCAGTTTCACGGCAATAGCCAATGATGCGATAGCGTTCTTAAACAGTGACACAGTGCAATTCAACACGGCTCCAGATCCCACGCACAATCTCAAAATTGCCAATAACGTCTTTTGCTTTACTTTCATGTCCAGGTGGAATTCCAGTTTACGCTTTTGACAGAAACTCTCTACACACCCCTTCCACCATTTCTTCTGAAAGACGTCAGACACCACAGTCACCCCACTGTTCTTGCTGTTGAAGTAAAGGATATGAAGCATGGCGCATCACATTATTGGTCTTTGGCAAAATTACGGTAAGGATTCTAAGAATAGCTGCTTTCTCTATGACTTTCTCTCGCGGCTCAAGAACTCGACATCTTTAGTCGGTACTCGGACGACAACCGCCGAACTTTGGGTCGAGTTTTGCAGAAAATAGTAGAAATGAACGTTGTAACAAGACGATCACTGTCGTAATGCTGAACACAACATTGACAGTTATACGACTGTAACAATGCGTTACTGTAAGGGGGCAAGTGAGAGGGTTTCATTTTCTTATTTAGTGCGCTACACTTGTTCTTAAGATTAAAATGGGATTGTTTTTCACACGGTTTTAAGTTCAGTTTGTGATTTCATAACACGACAGTAGTATGTTTTCTGAAATCAGCTACAACACAAACTGTTATTTCAACTTTTTAGGGACAGGTTGGAGGACATGCGTTTCATGTACGAGACAGTTGCAGAGACCGCTGGTCACATTTCTTTTGATTCTGTTGACCCTTTCTATGACTCGCTACCTTGGTTCAGGTTGATTGGAAGGTATGTGAGCACTCTGAATATTTAAGTTGATCATCACTTGTCTTTGCTTTTCCTCGCCCTTTGCACTTGTTGTTCTATTTTAATTTCTCGCCGGGCACATTTTCCATTTTCTCACCCTTTTGTCTTGTTACATCTTACCCCACCCCCCCCCCCCCCTCCCTGCTCTTGCTCCACTTTCCCATTCTCTGCATTTGTTTCATTTTCTCGTAATTTCTTCTTCTCCCGCGCCTTGCCGTACTCCGTTTCATCCAGCCGTTTGCACTAGTCGCTCTTTTCCTTGCCCATTGCATTGTTCACTTGCGATTTGCACAGTTTGTGCGTGTTTGCTTCAGAGTCTTCAAGTTCTGTTATTTTAATTTAGTTTTCTTTTTTTTTAAATTGCTTTGGTTATTATTTTTTCCTCTTTTGCGTTTAAGCTTAATTGACTACCAAAATGAAATTCATAAGCTGCTGTCAGTTTTGTTTATTATAATCAATAACTAGCGCTTGAAGCAACAGCCTGGTGATCTCTTTGAGGTGCTCAACATAACCCTATGAATTTTGCAGCACACAGATGCAGTAAACTGTGCATTGAAGGGCTCTTACAGTTGGTTTCAGGGAGATAGGGTTTCTCAGGGTAAAGCTGTTAACCTTCTCTTCCCTCCATTTCCTTTGGTAGATCTTTCGTTTATCTGAGTAACTTGGTGTTTGGTGTTCCGCTGGACCAATCAGTACCAATTATCAGTGAGTCAGGGGACATACAAGGTCATCTAACCCTCAGCATTCAGCAGTGCACAGGTAAGACGTAACGAACGGAAGACCCGAGCAATCCATTTATTCTATTTCCAAAATCGCTCATCCTTTCAGCGTCAAAAATCATAGAAATATTCGAAGATAAAAAGCCTGTGGCTCTATATGAGTTCGCGTTACAGGCGCTAAAAATGAATCGATTTGCGGCGTATATTATGATAGGAGATATGGCCGTGGTCTCATTTTACTCGAGTCTCCACTCTTTTGTGCACTTTTTTGTCCTTACTTGCTCTTTGCGCGTTTGCTGAAGGACACTGGCTTAGTTGGTTGCCAGCAACTGGTGTGAAGATGATGGCTAAATTGAACTCGTTCGTGTTCTGTTACCCGTTATTATCTACCGTTAAACTTCCTACTGCATTTTACTCTAGTGTAAACAAAACTACTGAACAAATGATTATTAACGCAGTCTCTTTGGCCACCATTCTGTGTAAAGATATTGTCTCTCTTCTGTTTCCTTTAAAACAACTTGAGTCTTGTTGTCTCCACTTTGGTGCACAAATAGTAAGAAGGTCCGTGATACTAGGCCATAGCAGGCAGACAGGCAAATCATCCGTAGAATTTCTCTGTAGCCCATAGTTGGAAGTGATGGCTTATTTGATTTCTGTGGCAGATGACCGAACATGGGAGGTAGATGAAATGGGGCGGTCGTGTGTGATGTGGCTGGATTTTAGAGGTGATGATCGAGAAAGAAAGACTGGTGTCGAGGTTAGTGTACGTAAAGTAAATGATATGATAAGAACACAATTGAGAGAAATTTCTCAATTTCGAGTTGTTCAAAGCCTTCTCATCAAAGCGAGGCCAGATGCACAACCATTCATATGGAAAAGAGTTTAATTGGCTTGTGAATGAAAACATGTTTTCTCATGAAAGGCTAAGGGTAATTCGGAAATCGCATATTAATGACTCGTATAAGATAATTCTGTTCCCGCAGGTCTAATTAATGGAGTTCCAAACTTGGAACCGCGGTAATATTAACCAGGCCCCGGTTGTCTAAACGTTGGATAGCGCTATCCACCGAATAGAAAACTATCCAGTGGATAACGCAATTATTTTCCCAAATACTTATCCGCTGGATAGTGATTTATCCGGTAGATAGCGCTATCCAACGTTTGAACAACAGGGGCCTGAGTTTTATTCCACTTGATATAGTTGATTTTCGCAAATATCCGTAATTTGAGCTGTCAAATCGCTAAAACAAGGTAAAGGTAAAGAGTCCTTATTCCTTTACGTCCGTAGCTCGGAATAGTCACCCGACTAAGAAACGTGAGGACGACAGTGCGCTGATTTCACCACCCCCCCCCCCCCCCCCCAAGTGGTCAGTGCTCCGTTTTACGGGTATTTAGTTGAAAGAAGACACACCTAAGAAAGGAACTCGGAACATCCCGCACAGAAGGACGCGCACTTACCAACTGCGCTAATTCTTCCTCCTCATTCTCTAGATCAGATAACTCGCTGGATTGGGCAAAAAAGCTAGTGTAACTTATAATCTGACTTAACTTTACAGGAGCCTGAGGAAGCCGCTGAAGCCGACGTGGTAACCGAGCCTCCGTTCTCCAAGGGAACACTTCATGTTGGCAAACCTTACGTGATCAACGTCACTGTGCTCCGAGCTCAAGGGATTTCAGCTCAGTATACTGACATCTTCTGTCAGATAAGGTGAAGATCTACCCTATTTACTTACTTTAAGAGGGCATTCGGGTTGTTGTTGTTGTTTTGTTTATTGGGGGGGGGGGGGTGGGGGAATGATGTTGATTTGGGAAGGAAATAAATTAGGGTAGCCGAAGGTATGCACATAAACCACTTAGTTCGCTCATGGGATCAGAGGCACCTTGTTGTGGTAGTGAACTATCTGGTATTTGTCTACCAATTGTTCACTTCATATTTTAATTTTTAACAATCCCCAAATCCAATATATTCCAAATTTTCCGAAATTTTTAATATCCCCCCCCCCCCCCCCCCCCCCACCGCCACCACCTAATTTTCATACATTAAAAACATTCAAGAAATCGTGCAAAAAATTTTCCAAAAATTATTGAACCAAGGACTCCAACCTAATTGAGTTATTTTTTGAGGGAAGTGAAATTCTTGGCTACATATACGGGCGGAAATAAACGAAATGTAGTGCTTTTAACCAGAATTCCTCCTCAATGGAAATGGCAGGTTGTTAAGGTTTTTTGTCTGTTTAGTTTATTGTTTGGTCTTGTGTACCGATAGGGCCCCGTTACTGAAAAGCCATGATTTTTTGCCTTTTACAGATTTCTTTGTAGCGAGGAAGATGAAGGATTTTCTACTGAGCCAGTATCTAATAAACGTAGTGGTGATCCTTTGGGTTTCTACTTTAGCCAAAAGGTATGTTTCAAATAAGGCAACTGGTTGCGATTCAGATTCAATTTTTTTTCAACTTTTTTGCACTGTTAACCCTTAAAGATTTTACTATATACACATTGCAATATATTACAAGAACAAAAAAAATAGAACAAATTACACAAATGATTAAAGGTAAAATGTGTGCAGTGACCAATTAGCTTTTAAAAGCTTTCGAGTAGATCACTACCACGTACAGTTAACTGGGGTAGAAATTTACATAAAAATTACCATAAATATGGGGGGGGGGGGGGTGGGTAGTGCAAACTCTTACTTATTTAAAAATCAATAGAAAGTGATTGATAGTATAGTAATGATGTGGTAGTAATGTAGTGTTGTCACGCAGTTGATCTGTTGTCCAAACTCTTACTTATACAAATAGATAATGGTAATGATGTGGTAGTGACGTTGTGATTTTATGTAGTTAACTGGTTGTGACGTTTCTTTTTGCGTAGGTCGGAGTCATGGTAACAAGGGAATTCATAGATTATATCAGTACCAAACCACTGCAGGTTGAAGTGTTTGGTCATTATCAACATCATCCACACAATCTGCCCAGTAAGCACCTTCCAAGGTACGATAATTAAACAAACTCCTCCAGGTTGCTGTCAAGAGGGAGTTTACGAGCCTACAACACGGCGACGCCAATGAAGACGACGTCCCTGAAAAATAGACTTCGAACCTTTCAAACTTTTTGGGGATTATTCCAAGTCACCCAGTTACTTAAAAAAGGGAAATTAGGTTGAAGAGAGGGGACCACGTCCGAGTTCAGACGGAGATAGTACAAACTATCGTCATGCCGTCTCCGTTCTCAAGTACACTTAAAATTCGGTCATTTCACGTCGTAGTTAAGTAGCAATGGCAAAGAAATGTACTAAAAAGTGGACTGCTAGTTCGAAGTTGTTGTTTTGCAGAATAAAAATTTATTCCTTTTTTGAAGTTTCCGTCGCCGTCACCGTCTTAGTTTCGTAAGGTCCCTATTGAGTCATTAGGCCGGTACATTTGATTAGTTTTAGTGCCCTGTTCAACCATAGAAAACAAAGGATTCTTCTTACTACCTTGGTTGTCAGAGCCGATTTTGTTGACTCTACAATATGAACGTGACTAATTGTAGCAGATCGTTTCGTGCTGCGAATTTAACTTGAATCAATCAAAGTCCGACAAACAAAGGCTTCTCTGCGCTCTGCTAGTAGTTCAACATCTTCACTCCACAAAACCACTGAATGTGCTGGTCCCTATCTTCAGTAAATCTCCATTCTTTCACAAGAGAAGACAGTATCATTAATGCTAACGCGATAATATGTACAGAAGCAATAACTCAACTTAGCTCTCCTATTTTTCTTTTGTCAGGGCTATTGTGAAAGAAGGCAAATTGGAATCCAAGTCTGTAAAAGGTAACTTGAAAAGAATACAGGCAGTCTTGTATGTTAAGCAATGGACAAGGTTTAGATGGTGGTATTCCTAGGTTTAGTCATTAGTGGTATTTCTCAGTTACAACGTCCGGCAACACTTGGCTTTGTTTAGTCTGTTTGGTCAGCTACTTCCAAGGCGATAGTCACGGACCATGTCGTGGAAACTTGTTTCCCACAGCAAAATAAGTCCAAATTAATTTTGTTAATACTGTAAACTAACCCTCAAGGTTTTTCGCCTTTACTGTAGTGAAAACCTAGCTAGACAAAAATATCAACGCGCTTTTAACGTTCAACATGACGGTCTCCGGTCTCCGGTACAAGAGTTCCCTCGTTGTCACATTTTCGGATTCGGTCGTCAAGGTTGATTACCCAATGATTCCTATGCTGGAGACAAGGTTTTCAAGTCTTTAACGTTTTTGACGCGATTACATTGTCTTTTTGTGCTTCAGACGCTCCAGCCTCGACTTCTCTTCCGCGCCAAATCTGGTAAGGGAAAAAGTGGTCGCCTGTTATTGAGCGACTTTGTATTTATCATTTTAATTATCTTTTCCAGTGTGAGTATTAAGGAGACCAACTAAAACTGAGTAATCTCTAACCTGTGACGGCAGTTTAATATTCCCATTCAAATTAAGGATGTCGACCAGTTATCTTTTGGACTTTCTCTTTGTTTATTTATATATCTATTATTTTTTGTTGCACACTTTTTATTGATTTGAAATATATGAAATGAATCATATTTTGAACTGCGGATTAACATGATCTTCACGGTTAAATGAACAACCCTAGCGGTTGTTCATTCAACTGCGAAGATCATGTTCACTTTCATACACTCTTTATTGTTGCGCGTCGTATACTTTTAGTGAAAGAAAATTTGCTTGATTTTTTCAGTGAAAACGAGGAAGGAACGCTGAAGTTTGATTTACTCGTGTGGGTTGAAGTCTGTGAGATGTCACCTTCTGGCGAGTAAGTTCTACCTGTCGATGAAGTATTCAAATCTGACCGATTAGCCTTCGAGCAAGCTCTCCTATTTGGGCGAGCCTCGCGAGAACGCGCGAGCGAGGGGCCGAGGAAAGGCGCGTTCTCGCGAGACTCGCTTCGCTCGCCCAAATAGGAGAGCTTGCCCGCAGGCTACTGACCGATGGGTGGCCTTCGCAGTATATCTACACTATACTAGATACCTCTTTTGTCGCCACAAAAACAATTTCAGATCTTCGCCGATCAATATCCCCCAAATGGAGATCTTGCTCGCAGGCTAATATTCACCGATTAAAGCTGCACAGCTGCGTTTCAGACTTTGAAAGGAGAAAGTCAAGCAGACTCGTCGAGGTAGCACGGGGAGAGCTATGTGTCATTGCTGCAGTACAAAACAGCGTTTTCTGTTTAACAAAGACTTTTTTTGTTGGGAATTTTCACTGTTTTCCGTAATGTGGTTAGTTTTGGACGAGAGTAACTTCTTTGAAGAAGCAACGCACATTGAACGTCTTGGCAGATGATACTGCAGCGATTTACGGTGATTTAGATCGAAGCTGATGGTCTGGGCCGGGTTTTACGGAAGACGATTAGCGCAGTTTTCGTTACCATAACAACTCGTATGCTCAATCAACTTTCAGCGGTGATCTAAAGCGGTTTGGATCTTTGTTTTTACTGGCCATTTTATGCCAGAGACGTTTATATCGACTAGACGCAGTTTACATCTGAGACGTTAAAGTTGTCTGGGGTAAAAAACGGGACTGGACGCATAGAAGTAGACGACAACATTGAAAAAGCAGACAAAACACAGACTCTTCCGAGGCGTCTCTGTACGAGTTGGCAATAAATGCGTCCCAGTTTACGGTGTCCCATTTTGTATTAGAAGCATTTAACATCGCAGGCGTTTTTAAGCGCATTTAACAGGGGATGACTAGCTCTAGTATAACAACGGCTATTATGTGGCTTTGCCATTTACATACACTCGTAGACTTTGCTGCGGTCCAAAATTGAGGAAAGCTTTGTTCCGGAGCGGTCTTTTCTTGTGTTGTAACCTAGGTAAAGGCTTTTTAAAGGTACTCAACTGACAACTGAAACGAATATGCAACGCTCCCTGCCCAACAGTGGTAAAGAGACATAGAAACTGACCGATTTCTTTTTTTAAACTTTTAGCTACTTCCCGTGCGTTCTCAGACGAAAGGGTGAAACCACTCCATGTGGTGGCGTTTTTCTTCTCCATCAGGTAGTATATCTTGGTTTTCATAGAGCTCAAGTATGATACCTCCCGTGTACATTTGGAAACCAGATCAGTTTTGAGTAGAAAAAGTCCAAGATTTGCTTGCCTGTGTTTTAATTAATTAATATTTGTATTTATTTTAACATTTTTTCAGGGAATCCAAAGACGGTTCGTGATCACAGTGATACACGAGAATAACCCAGACATTAGAATACGAAGAGTAATGGATGTGGTGGTTGGTAAGCGGATTAAGAATAGTATGTTTTTAAGGAGAGTTATATCTTTGAAAATAAAGCCAAAAACTGTGGCTGTGTTCTTAATAGTTTTTATTTCTTTACAGGTCGTGTACGCACGTCCCTTACCCCTCCCCCAGTTGGAGAAGGTTCGCTTCATACAGTCTCTTTAAACGTGTTGTCACCTCAGGTCCAGTCACACCCAGATGAAAACAAATCCGTATTCAGGCTCGAGGCGGCCTGGGACTCGTCTCTTCATAACTCTATCTTATTGAATAGGTACAGTTAAATGGTTGTCCTTCTTTCATATTGTGATTTGTGTCAAGTGCAAACTTTAAAGCCACTGTCTCTGACTACAGTTTTTCAGTGTGATGTTTACCCCTTTCGATTTATTGTATTTTTTTATTCTTACGTTTCCTAGTAGTAGTGATTTAGTTTTTAGTTAGGAGCTTGCGAATATGTCTGTTATAGATGCTGCAAGATGATATATGTAAATGTAAATGATTTCTTCTACAGTCGGCGACAAAATTGTCATGTGAGACACAGCCCTCAAATTGGGTACTTCGGAGAACTAAACAATCTGCACCCCGTCCTCCCCTCCCTTCAAAGTTTGGGTGTTTATTGTTTTTCTATAGATACCTCGCACAGTATCTCAGCATTGCTTGAGGTTTAGGGAACGAAAAGCTTCATTTTTCCCTTTAAAAGTCCGCAAAATGTCAGAAAGGCCCTCTAGGGCAAAGTGTCTCAGCTAGTACTGTCGCCTATTGTAGACAGCTGAGTGTATATTAAAAACCTAGTTGAGATGGTTAAGTTTGTTCTTAGAATCTTGGTTCCCATATGGCTTCATTAATCATCATTGCCTGATCTCATTGGCGTGACAGTAACGACACTCGTTACGACCTTAAACAGCAAACTTTTTGCTTTCATAATAACTCCTGCTTAAAGTCAGTGATGAGCAATGCGTGCACAATGCACTCAACTCAGCGCTGTAATTTGTGACTTTTCAGAGTGACACCACCAGGGGAACTTGTGTTTGTTACCATGTCAGCTTATCTTGAGGTTGGTTTAATTTGAAACATGCTATTTATCTCTTGCATGGTTTAATAATAGGCTGTTTAGCATTTAATCGGAAAACGTCGACTGTTTCCGTCAGAAATTGCAAATTTCACTCCCACAGCACTTTCCACATACATCCCACAGGCCGTGTGTAGAACTAGCACATTACTGGTTGAAATGAGTAAGTGAAACAAGCATTGTGGGATTTTTGAATCATCTTTCAAGGAATCCTTTCAATGTTGACATTTTTTGTTTAGCAAAACGAAATGAGTATATCAACCGTAGTTTTCGGATTGTGGATGTAGACAGAAAACAACCTCAGTTTCCGAGTTTTCCTAGCTGGTGGTATACCAAGGTTTTTGATAATCTTTGCTTGTTGTCCTTAAGAGAAATTTAGAAATAACAATGCTGAAATGCAAATAAGGCGTATTAACACTATGAAAATGTAAAGTTAAAAATCCAGCTTTCCCCGATCAACAACATTATCCCCAGGAGGGAGGGGCCATCTCATGTGTTTGTACGACCGATTCATCACTGCCAGTGTGACGTCACATACTAACGGGCGAGGGCAGTTTCGGGTCGCTTGTGCAAGTTTACACAAGCAGATAAAAGTAACAACAAAGCCTACACACTTATGATCAAATTAGCGATGTATAGCAATATTTGCTTAGCTTTTAAACTTTTCCCCGACCTATCTTGTTCGAATGACTATGGTGTCACTTGCAAATTTGCACAAGCGACCCCAAGCTCTCGCCCGTTAGTGCGTGACGTCACACTGGCAGAGATGAATAAGTCATAGACAAACACATGAAAACAATAGACATGGCCCGCCCTCCTGATCATCCCTGTTGCTGAATTCTGAAGTACGAATTGTCATCCTCGATCAAACAAATCCTAGTTCATCGTTTAGCCTGACCAGAAATCTTTTTACTTTGTAGCTAGATAACTGTTGCCAAACGTGTTGCATTACCAAGGACATTGCGCTGTCCGTTTTCGGCAGGGACTCCAAGACAACCCCTAGGTAAGTCTCTGCACATGAGTTGGAAAGCGGTTCCCTTGAAAAAAAGGTTCCTTAATGACGTGGTAACATATTCAGCTGATAACATTCTATATTATTACTCCTTTACAGGTCCGCCTGGGGTATCTTTAGCTCGTCAAGGCGTCCCGAAAAGTTAGTAACCATACTTTTGTAGCAATTTTAGGCTTCCGGTTTCTAGTAGGCACTGTACGAAGTGAAATTAGGTTAAGAGCAAAATTGGAGCGATAACCTAGAGGGAGTTGCGCATGAGTAGTGTAGGGTGCACCGAATTATCCTTTTTGTGTCGAGGAATCCCATTGGCGAGCTCCACCTTTCTCGCGTGCTCCCCTCTCGAGGCCTTATTCTACTGAGTCAGTTATGTGTTCCTGATGGAAAAGTAATAATTGGCTATTTTGATGTTGGAGACTGGGTTGGTGTTGTGTCGAATTGTACCATGGGAATGCTTTGGGCGATGAATTTTTGAACAGTTTTACTTCGTTTTTTTGTTTTCATTTATTCTTTAGTGATAAACTCAGTGATATATTTGAGCTTGTTCTTCATCCTGCTGATGAACATGGCCAGCGTAAGTATGATTCCGAGCATGCTCATTCTTAAAGCTATCATTTGTAATGAAGTTAATTTTTTCTTAATGGCAACTTGTCGTCGACCACAAAGAAGTTTTGACTTCAGCTTACCCACTATCCATACATCTACTTTTTTGTAAAACAAGACAAAACAAAACGCTTTTTTGAGGATGTTGACTGAGATTTACACATTAAGTGTTAAGACCGACGAATATTTAAGTTACGTTATGATGTCTATGGCAGGAAAATTCAGGTTGTGTGATTATAACTTGTTTTTTTTTTTTTGTAGCAGTATAGTTATTTGTTGTTTGGTCTTCGATGGCTTGTGACACTTTTGTCGTGATTTGATAACGTGGAAGTGTAAGCTACTTTAAACAATTTGATTATTTCTTTTTTCAGTTATGAGGACAAAGAGGAGAATAGTGAAGGACACGTCTGGTATTTACGTGAGAGGAGAAGAGAACCTTGGAGAATGGCGACCGAGGGGTACTTCACTGATTGAAGAGCATCAGATGCAGCTGGACAAACTTGATCGAGTACAGGAGGTATAGATTATAGTATTAATATAAATATAGTTTAATTAACTAGCAATATATAATTAACTTAATTATCTTCTCGCCTTATGAGGATTTTCCTGGATAATAAAACAAATAATTCAAGTGGAACATAACATGGTTTAGAATCCCAAATGGTAGGAGGCGAACCAGTTGGATATTTTACAAGCGTCGGCGCTTTGTGTCTTGATCGTGCAAGCCTTCATTTTGTGTATGTTGAAACCATTATCAATCCTTCACGTTTTTTAATCTTATTTTCCATAAATTTTACCCATGGTGTCTTTTCAAAGCTCGTTCATATTCAACCCTATTTCTTAATAAAAGAATTGCACTCTAACTTCATTCAATTTTATTCTTCCTCTCATATTCCTACACGTCCTGCATTTCATGATCCCAATCCCCTTGTATGGTGGCCGCCATTTTGAATAATTTCGTGCCAGCATCTTCTGTGTATACGACTCATTTTTGTTTATTTTAATGATACGCTGTAACCTGGAAGTTTTGTTTGTTGAAGGTGGCTAAAGCTCGTCATATTCTGTCTCTTGGTGACAAGCTCATGTCCTCTGACCGCCCCGACACGGTTGTGGTAGATCCGGGTATTTTCTCTGATGACAGTACCTACTCCAGCCGGAGTAGCCTGGGTTCTATTTCCCTTTCCTCTTCGTTTCTGTCTGTTGCTTCACTTCCAGCCGGGAAGCCTCTGCGTTTTACAAGAGATGTTAACCCGGAGAAAGTGAAGGAGAAGTTACTAAACAAGGTAAGTATACATTTAGGTGCATTTAATATTTGATTTTGTTTTGTTGTCTTCATGCAGTCTCTACCGACGAGTCCCTTGTACTTACTCTGAATTCACTTAGACTGTTTTGTTTTGTTTTAGTGTCTTCATCTCTTGACTTGGGAAAGGGATTTTAGTGAGCCTAAACCTTTAGTGAGTATGACGTTACCCAGTATTTCACCAGCAAGTAATAATGAATGAAAATATTTGACTTGACTTCAGCTATTGCACAATCTCGACAACAAATTATGGTCCCGCATTGGTCCTCGATCAGTAGTGGGATTTGACTACACCCGACTGATTTGACCGCCGTCCTCTTAGCTCAAATGGTTGAGTGTGGGTTTGTTGAGTGGGATGCCCGGTTCAAAACCCCGGGCCGGACCCAACCGGAGCCAAGACCCTGCTCGCAGTGATTAAGATCTTGTCTCTGTTCAGATGATCTCGTCATTGTGTCGGCAGTGTCGTTAAACCAGTGGCCTTATCTCCTTCATCCTTCTCCCGTTTGTTAATTTGAAAGCGAGTCGAAAGAACCCAGGTCTCCCGGCTCTGCCTATGTCAGGACTTCACGTGTCGTTGGTTGGCTAGGCCACAGTAAGCTCCAGGGTGGGTCAAGAAAGTTCAGAAAGGAGTGAAAGGGGTGGCGGCGATCCCTCGGCACCACCCCTAAAACCCCCCATGAAGCTCCGTCATAAAAGGATTGATAACGGCGCCCAGTGCCCGCTCTATTTGGACTTCCGAGTTTTTGCAGATTTATTACATGAACATATGAAGACGCGACGTCCTATTGTTGTCATCTTAATTTTACTCACTAACCTATTGTATTGTCTGCGCCAGTATCTTAGTTGTGATTGGCTTGTTTGATCAGATTTGTTTTGATTTTACGACGCTTTTAACTTCTGTTCTATGCCATGTGAATCACGTGTTCCATATATTCTTCTCTTTAGAATCCGACTCCATCGTCTGAGGGTGGTTTGAACCAAGAGAATGACAAAGAGGCGGAAGGCCATGTGGAATTCTACGTGCCGGAAGTAACTCAAGTGAGAAAGAAGTAAGAGAACATTTACACCAGTATTAAATGGAGCTATGTCACAATTTTTTGTTATTAATTGAAAACCCTAAAACACATTAAGAGAAGTCATTACGTCATGTTACCATGGTAGCAAAATTCCTGGATCTTCACAAACCGTGGTCCTGCAAATATGGCAGGAAAAAAAAACGAAAAATGGTAGCTCATACTTTTCTTCCATCTTTCGAAAATGCAAAGGGTCTTCTCCGTCAAGAAAGGTTGTTTGAGATCCAGAAATTTTGCTACTATGACAATTCTCCTCTATTGGAATCAAAGATGGCCATAAAATAATGATTCCCTCTTATTTAAATTTATTCTTCGAATATTCCTCAACTATAAGTGTATATCTCTGGCTTTCGATGGCCAGGATGGAAACGGAGTACAGCTTAAAAAAATTGGGCCAACTTTTTCAAAGTTAAGCTTCTGTGTTGTTTTAAGATGACCAAAAACCGGTTCTCCCCGTTCGGGAGAAAAATTGTTACTAAATCTGATTCAGTTGATTGGTTCGACGCGTTTTAAGTTCGACGTCTGACCCAACAGACGATCTTAACTTAATTTAGGTTGACTCAAATTAGAGTTTGGTTCGTCTCATGAAAAGTTCGACGTTTGGCCTAGGCCTGAGTGTAATTACTTCCATAATCTCCACAGCCCAGTAATAAGCAAACGAGGTTATCTTCATATTATGGACGACTGCAGCAGCAAGTGGAGCAAATGCTATGTTGTGAGTACAGTATTTTGTTTTGACTCTTTGCCGGAGATTACCCCCAACAGCGTGCTCTCATTGGCTATTCTGAGGTCGCATGACATCTAACAATAAAACAGTTTCCCGCCAAAATTTTCTAAGGGGCAGCCTGCAAATCTATAACGTAAGAGGGTAACAGCGCATTATTCCCGCGAGTGTTTGCTGCTTGTATGGCTCCTTTTTCTGTCAAATATCTCATTTACTGGTCGCGCAGGAAACTAATTACTATTTTTTTTCTCCCTCGTTGTTTGGGCTCTTTCTCGTGCAACATTGATATCTGGGGGAATAAAATTTCACCTCAGTTTTTATTGTTGTAGGTTGTTAGAAAGCCTTACGTTCTACTTTACCGTCAGGAAGGTGATCCGGTAGGTAAACGTTTTTTATTGTTATTTTGATCTGATAAACGGCGAAATTGCAAGGTAAATCGGTGGACTGAGGTTAAAATGTCGAATTTAGGTCTGAAATGGGTGAGCGTCCGAAGTTTCTTGTTGCAAACTCCAACCAACAAAGTAGGAAGAGTACGTGTTTTGGGATCTTTTGTTGCTGAGGGCTAATTTTTGCTTTCTTGTCTTTCTCATGTTAGAGAGCTTAAGCAGCATGACGACGGGTCAACGAAAACAACACAAAAGCGATAGACGTTTTCGCTGTTGATTTCCACTATTGCGTAATTTTTCCGTGCGAACGCGCGTAAATTTTACGCGCGTAAATATAATAGAGGTGATGTATAAACGGTCGCGCGTAAACGGAAAAATTGACCGAGGTTCAACTTTTACGTTTACGCGTGACCTTCCATACATCGCCTGTATTTTATTTACGCGCGTAAAATTTAGTGCGTACGCACGGAAAAATTACGTAACGGTGGAAATCCACCCTTAGGGAGCTTAAGCATTGACGACGGAGACGTCTTTTTTCAAACATTGTCGCGTTTATTCCAGTTCGCTGAAAATGACAAATGTAGGCGAATTTTCCTGAAGTTGATTTCCTGGGGACCGCACTCACGTTTAGAAAGAAAAAAAATAGTCATCGTCGTCGCTTGTTTACGTTTTCCTTAAAACGTGAAATTAGGCGTTTTCACGTCGTAGTCGTGCAGTGTCGGTAAAGAAGTTTACAAAAAAGTGTGATGTCAGTGTGTAAAGTTGTTGTTTTGCTAATAAAACCTATTGCGTTTTTGCCGTTGTCGTTGCCGCCGCCGTCCTATTTGCTAGAGCTCCCCACTTCAAAATTCATCTCTCTTATTCCATGTGGTTCAATGTGTCAAATGTTGGAGACTTTTGAAGTTTGAAGTTTGAAGTTTATTGATTCATAAATACATAGTAGTTCGAAAACGGTAGTTGAATTCTAAAGGCTGTTGAACTGTTGAATTGTAAAGGACTGTGTCTAAAAAGTAAGGGATTAGGAAATCGTTGTCTTGTGTTGGAGTCCTCAACAAAACTTGAAATTAGGCAGTTCCACATCGTTGTCGTGCAAGGACGGCAAAGAGATGTACCAAAAAAAATTGCTGCACGTGCAAAGTTGTTGGCTTTAATTTGTTATTCTTAGGCCTGTTTGCATGGAGGTGGGGGACCCCAGCTAGGTGAGGTAACCCGCTTAGGTGGAGTAACCTACCTGTACATATACTTTCTCATTTTAGTTTGATCACGTTTACACGACGGGTAGGCTGACGCGCCACATTTTACCTCACCTACCTGGGCCCCCACCTCCATGTAAACAGGCCCTAACGCTATGTTCACACTATACGGGATGGCATTTGCTCCGGCACGAAAACCATATCGGATAGGGCTATTGCCGTATTGCCGACCTGCCAACCATCTAACTGTGTACATTTTCGTACACAGTTAGTGCCTCAAGAATCCGTTATCATGGCTCTGGTCAAAAATCCATTGTAAACACGTTCTATTTTTTTTTTTTTTTTGTTACTTTCAGGTTGAACAGTTCTTGGTTAATCTAAAGGTTTCCAAAGTGGAATGTCCAGAATATTTTGTGGTGAGGAATCTGTGTACTTTTGTTGTCCTTCAGTCAACTATGGAAGCCTGAAATGTTGATGTAACTTTAAGTTTGAGATTGAATTAATAAGTTAATTAATTTGAATGTGACCAGAGTGAAAGTTGTCCTTTCTTTTGTTATAGTTAAGAATAACTTGGTGTGTTCGTTTTGTTACAGACGTTCAGTGTTTTCTCAATCCGTACCAGACAGTGCAGATTCCTTGTCCGAACAACAACGGAGAAAGAAGAGGATACATATGACTGGTTGTACGCACTGAATCCGTTGTTAGTCGGCAGCATGAGGTGGGTAGAACACTGAAAATTTCGCTTTTAGAAGAGGATTTCCACAGCCATGTGTACTTATTTTTACATGCAAATCGCTTTTACTCACATACACCAGCCTCCACGGAGAGAGGGCCCACATTAACCCAAATAAGCGTTTCCAGGACCCATGAGCCCCAGTGGCGTTTCTCATGGGCTCTTGGAGCCACCCCTTGTCTCCTGCGTCTCGCAACGTTCCTGGAGAAGCGTTGCGTGACCACTCAAATAGCGTCTGTGTAGGACTCCGGGATAAATGTCGTAGTTATGTACAAACAATTGAATTACTCGTCGAGTAAGGCTCCACACCTCCACAATGATGCGGCGCGTTTTGAATGTTTGAGTGTTAGGATGTCAGTTCAGATTGTCAAACTTGATTTTTACGTCTGAAGCCAGGAGCAAGGGCCTCCTGCTAGAGCTTCGCTATTAAATGCTCTCTACACTTTATAACAACTGTCCATTTGTTTAACTTTTTATGACAGGTCCAGAAAAGGCAGCATAAAACAGGGCGCACACAAGTGAAAGGGGCGCCGGGGAGACGCTTCAATAGATTCAGGTGGCCAGTGATGAATTCAGTCTCCGCCTCTTTGCGACAGACACTTTCATAAAACGGGCAACTGGAGTTGGCTTCTGTTGTTCTTCGTTTTTAAAACTTTGTAATGCGGACAACTCTTTTATTGGGACACGTCAGTTTGTCTTAAGACTGTACTGTGTATTGTAAAGTGCTGTGATGAATTCGTGTAATAGGCCATTGCCGAGTTCCCCCAAGCCTCTGTTTTAAGACGAGGTTAAGTGCAAAGCCTTCGCTGAGAAAATGAGTTCTTATTCTTATGCAAATAACACTAATTTTCACGAGAAAGGTTTTGCACTTGGCGTCGTTTTAAAAGTGAGGTTTTTTGGGACTCGGAGATTGCCTATTCTGCTTACTGACCATAGGGTCTGAATTTGAATTAATACTGAATTTCAAAATTTGATAACCTGCAAGGTTAGATTAATATATTAGTGAAAACTTCATGCTTTATAATTGATATGGATTTATTTTACACTCCATTTGATCATACGTGGTATTTATGAGTTAATTCACCATTTCTGTGCGAGTTTGTTATCCTTCAGAATGGGATAGATAAAAGCGTTCCTGTTTTACAATAAAATAATAAATTATTTATAACAACCGATCTAATAGATTACCTAGGTAATAGTGAAAAATTTCCAATTTTGTTGCTGCAGATCTCCATGCATTGTTCCTCGCACATTTGTAACTGTCGAGACACGATTTGTCGTTTATAGGTGGAAACGAGGCTAGAGTTGGCCTTGTTTTGATACAACCCTTCCTGCGTTATACGGCATTGGCCGCGCGGAATAATGATCCAAGGGACTAGGCAAGCCTATCGCGACATTCTCTCAAAAGTGGCCATTAATGGAACAATGTTTGGAGAAATGACAGTCAGTCTATATGGCTTTTTTGTACAATGTTTCGTTGATGAATAACCCGTTAGTGGACTCATTTATATTTTCAAATGAAACCAGACAGTAACTTCAAAGATTGAAGATCATATTTTGGGGTAGCGTTTGTGGTAACGAGTTATTGAGAAAAATTTGCGATATTTGTTAGGACAATTATTTGTATTTTAATATTCCCCAACAGGTCGGTTGAATTGAGTTTATTGATCATAATGTACATAATAGGTATAAATCATCATTTAGAACTGAAACTTTCTCAAGAATTATTAGACATGAATATTGCATCATTGGTCATTTTTTAGTGTTAATTAGGGATGGATGCCTTCTCATAAACAAAACTTCTTCAATTAGGAGGTGGCTATTGGACAACTGACCTGTATTTTAAGTAATAAATGAGTTTTATAAACACATTATTTGGCTTATAGGAGGAAGCGTCGTACCTACAACCAATTATTCAATGACGTTTTTTTGATAAAAAAGGTATTAAGAAGATAGAGTGTGTTTACGTCAGTGTCTGTAAATAGTTATCATCCTTAATAATTATGATCGGGGCCGAAGGCTAACGCTGATAACGCTTATCGAGACCTCAATACTTATACTTGAAAGAGCTTATAAACCTGTGTTTTTTTTTCTGCGCGATGCTTTCCAGTATGTTCTTATTTTTTTGGAAGGAAAAAAAAAACGAAAAAGATAAAATCTAAAGAATCATCCTGTGGCTGAAGTTATTGTCAACAGTTAGTTAAAATTGAAGATCATTAAAGTGATGTCTTTCTACATTTCTTTGCGTTCTGTTAAGCTAATAATTATCATTTCAAACTCGTGTGTGGAGGAGTGTCTTTCCAGGAGCTGTGATCGCCCTTGGCGTCATTATCCTTCACAACATTACCCTTATGACCACTTGTGTTAAGCCTGATTACTAGACTGTTCTTTTACGGACTTATACAACAAATTCAAGGAGACACGATAATGTGTATAATGTTTGTGTACAGCTAGGACTTGGCACTGTGTAGCTTGCGTCACAGACGAAACTTAACTCTTTTGTTAAGTCCGTTTGCGAAATAGCTTCCCACGAAGGCGTTTTTAGGGGAGCTCGTATTTCGTCCCTCCCCACAAACGCTGCTCAACTGTAGAACATTCCTTTCCCGCTGTGTTATTCGCCTGGTAAGTGACTATTCAGTAGTTTTGAAATAAAGCGTTGACAGGCTGAACACGACTCATAAGCTCGTGGTAGTGTAAAAACGTGACCCTAGAGTTACCGTTTACCTTTCTTTTCTTTCCTTCGCTAAGGTTATGCAGTGCATGAAGTATTCTAAAATTTGACTAAATCTTATTTTTGCTGCTCTGAGTCTAAAATTTATTAGAGGTCATAAAGCTTTCCCAGTGTTTCATGCAGATCGAGTAATTATCGGGTTACCCTGTGATCAAGGTCAACCTTCCAGAATTCGGAAAGTACAATGTGATTGGCTAAGCTTGGGAAAGGAATGTTGTTCTCGGTTGACCAGGCGTTTGTAGGGAGGGACGAAATACGAGCTCCCCTAAAAACGCTTGCGTGGGAGGCTATCTGCGAAACAGCGCCGAAAAATTTGTTCTGAGCCCCAACCTGTGTACCAGAATCTGAGTACGCGTCATGATTGGCCTGTTAAAAAAGCCATTATCGATTGACCAATAAGGATGAAGAGAAATTCGAAGCGCACTTCTGGTAATTGGTTGAGTCCGTTGGGGGCCCAGAACATAAATCACGGCGCTGCTTCTCAGACGTTACTAAGCGAGGTTAAATTTCGTCTACGACGCAGGCTAGACACAGAGTGCAATCATGTATTAATAAAACGCCATGCGTTAACAAGATCGCTTTTTTGTGTGACCAAGATGGAGTGCAACAGATTTAGAGATGGAGACATGATTTGTCATAGTGCATAGAAAAATCTCATCGTCTGTTCACCTCTAGAATACTGGGGTGGACACTGTCTTGTTCCTTGTCCGTATCGATTCAAAAGCCTTTATTTCGAGAGCCAGCCCTCCGTCACGTGTAATCCGATTCCGATTGCGATTCGCCCAACGAGTCGGATCAGCAGTCTACCTGTCGGCTTTTAAATCTACTGTTGAAACCTAATCATTTCAGTAAAATAAGAACCAAATTTTGGCTCCTCCTGCCAAAACCGGACAGATCTAGCCTATCAATTATTTGTTAACAAAAGGCACCTTATTCAGTGGTAGTTCTGCGGCTCTTGCAGTTACCTCACAACGCAGTTACCTCACAACAGAATACGTTTTACTTATTTATTTAAATCACTTTGTGGTATACAATAAGTTAGAACAATCATGTGATGCTTGAATGATACCATTTACACTGGCGACAACAGAAGCTGTAGATTGAAATACCAGCAGCTCACACTGAAAGTACACGAGAATTACATCATTGAAATCAGGACTTATTATAATGCCATCCGAGTTGACTAGCGATAAACTCTGACCAGTATTCGCGCTGTTATTAATGGCAAGGATTTAGTGAGATCGCGATGAGTCAAGGGAAGGAAGGAAGCCTTTGTGCGCGTCAATTTTCTTTTCCATCTTCCATTGAGAAAATAAATGTGACCACTGGGTATGAGTCTGGACTTGCGACGCAAAGGCAAGCTCAAAAAATCCTTACTTCGCTGTGAACACTGCCCAGAAGCAAGCATAAATTCCAGCAAAAGGACGAAATTTGTCCTTGTCTTTTCTTTGTCGCGTTTGCGTCAGTACGCTATTTCCCTAGACGCCAGACTCTTATGCTTACACTTGCGGTTATGTTGCTGGTGAACACAAGGCATAAGTCTTACAGAGGTGAACTAGATATAATACAGTGATTAGATACAATTTTACAGGATGGACTCTTTAAGGCCTACCAATGACCAGAATAGAATTTCTTCCTACAGTAGAACCGCTAATCAAATATAAAATTCATGAGAATAAAGCAAATGATCACTAAGAAAGGCAGAGGACAGTGTGGAGGAACAAGTACTCACTCGGAAGAGAATTAAAACGAGCTTCCGCACAATTTATTTTGTACAATCTACACACCTTGCACGGATTTTAAATTACACTGTTAATCTCTTAACACTCAGGAAAACAGCCCAAAATATCCGAAAAAAATTCTGAAAAATCTAAGAGCAATAAAAACAACAACAAAAAGACAAACAAGGAAAAGAAACTGCAGCCATTTTAAAATTTCATTTTCCAACTTAGAAGTGAGAAAGAAACACACTTGTAAATACAACCTGTTTCAGGCGTATAGTTCTATATTCGCGACGTTCCGGCCCTCCCCCACCCCCTCCTTATGTGAACGCCTGGAACAGGCTACTGTTACCAAAGACATACGCCTCTACCAGTTCACCTCCTCGATAATTAGCACACAGATTACAGTCAATACGTACTCTGTGCCATGCGTTGTGCTTACGATAAACCTATAACCCGAATAGTACCCTGTAAAACAAACCGACGACAATCGCAAGTTTGATTTAGACGATACGCGTCATGGTTGTACCTTGTTAACCTGCGTTTTGAAAATCGCAATAGTAGAAGGGCACGCGCGAGTAAGACGCGTGTCTCACCCCGCGCGTGACCTAAAGTCCCTCGCAATTGTCAAATGGAGTTTTCTCGCAAGCTGGGAGGCTTGAGACGTCCTTTGTACATGTAATGAGCGCTTAACTGTATTTTACTTCAACAGGCACATAACGTGACTCTAACTAATTACAAAAAGTATCCAAAAGATGATAAAGCGAACACTTACTTAAAAACAAGATTCCCTGAAGGAATTCATGCCTTAAATTTTCAGGGTCTGTCCAAGCCTGTCTGCAAAACCTTGGGCTACCACGGGGCTCCCTTTTTGGCTGATGACGCCTCTCCAGTCTACACATAATACTATGGGACAGCGGTCAAATGTTTGCGAAACAGAAATGTGTGTGGCTACAACAAGACTGAATTTAGGCCAGTTTTTATGTTTGGAAATCACAGAAATACTGTTTCAGTGACTCGGTCTTTCATGAATACTTTTGCATGACCATAGACACTAAGGTCACAGCACTAAGGTCACGCAAGAGAAGTCACGCAAAGTCAAATGACTTGCTAAGCCTGTATAAAAATAGGATTTTTATAAAATAGAGTGGCACGTTACCTTGGAAACAAACCAAAGCAAATCAAAAGAACCAGCACTAGCCAATAAGCGCTAGCAAAAAGGGTGAAGATGATTGGACAGTGAGCGAAAGCGACGAGCTTCCTATAAGATATATTAAATACAGAAATCTAAAAATGCTTTTGTTTTAATTCGCTGGTGTGTCTCCTTCTTCCGGTTCAACCTCATCGCCTTCGTCTCCCTCGTCTTCTTCGTCGTCCTCCTGTTCAACTCCTTCATCTTCTTCGTCATCCTCTTCCTCGCCCTCCAGAAGAACTTCCTCCTTGAAAAACACAAGATGTTGTAGTTGCTAAATTCGAATCTCGCTCAACAATAAACAATTATTACACTCGGTTTTTGTGATATCCGGAATAATAAAGGTCGAGCCCGTGTTATCAGCCGAGCCCGAGCCGAAGGCCGAGGCTGATAACACTTACCGAAACCTTGCTTATTCCGGATATCACAAAAACCGAGTCTAAGAATTGTTTATCATGTATTGTTTTAAAGAAAATAAAAACAAACACAGCATCGAATGGAATACAGTCTGACATTGCTCTTGGAAAGCATGCATCGCGCACGCAACCTGCTGAGATTGAAAAAGACTACAGGTCAGTCGCTAACCTGCTAGCAGATAACTAACTAATCTGTAGGTTGCGCTGATTTCCAAAATTAAGCGTAGGCTCTTAGTCATTGAGAAGACTGATAGTGAGTACAATGTATAATAACAGATAATAAAGGCACTAGATGGGAACCACCTTAGCCAGGTAATTGCCACCGATGGTTCAGTGGTCTATTGTCTCCCTCAAAAATACCATAATATTCAGGTTTGGGCCGTGCGTCAAGTAAGCCTCACTTTCTAATGTCTTCTGTTCTAAATTAGAACTGCAGGTGCTTTTCATGAACTTCTCGTCATTTGAATACTTTAGTTTACGAACGGAGAGGCGCTAACGTTGGCTACAGTAAAGTGCTGAAGGAGTTAGTTTCGAAAGAAAATAATGCTGTTGCGTCGGAGGAGGACAGAAGCGAAAAGATTTAGTTACATCAACTGAGTGAAACAACTCCCTGCGAAATAGCCACGTAAATTAAATGTTTTCAAAACCTAACCTGGTTAAAAGAGATTGAAAGGGTTGATTTCTATAAGCAGCCGGACTCAATTTAGCCTTTCACAAAGTAATTCGAAGCCTTTTACCTGTTACATAAATCTGAAGAAGTTTGAGTGTATCAAATTTTATATAGTCACTTTCACAACTTCACCTCCGCGTATATTACGAACCGTCCAAAAATGACCAACTGCTAGTTGGCTTGATAGCTCAGTATCACAATATTTTGTTTATTAAGCCCAGCGCAAACACCCGGACGCTACGTTGTTGGCCCACAACTCCCTAACAATGTTGGGATCTGCAGTGCATCGTGGGAAGGATACAACTGATAAGATTTTGGAGACATTGTAGAATGCGTGTGCGTGACCCTAACAATGTCACAAGAGCTGTACGAACAAATCCAACATTGTTGCGTTACGTTTGGGTAATTAAGGAACGGAACAAAAGAAATGTTGGGAGTTGTTGGCTCATAGGTTTGAATGGTTTCAAACTTTGCGCAACAACTCCCAAAAACAAGCAACAACGTGCCACAAAATGCAACTGGAGTGCCAACGGGCGCAACATGTAACATCCAACAATGTTGCGTCCGTTTGCACGGGGCTTTACAATGTTCATGCCCCACTCTTACCCCTGGTTCCCCTTCTTCATCATCACCATCCTCTGGTTCCTCGTCTTCTTCATCCATTTCATACACGACTGGTGTTTCCCCCTCATCTCCCTCTGCCAAATCTTCTTCCTCTCCTTCTTCTACCACCACTTCTTCTTCTTCCTCCTCCTCTTCCTCGTCCTCTTCGTCATCCTCAACTCCTTCTTCTTCGTCACCCTCATCATCCTCTTCACCTTCATCTACTACCACCACATCATCCTGATGGTTGATGCAGACAATGTCGGTCAGTTGTTTTCAAAGATGACAGTAATGCCATCAAAAAGCATTTTCTCTTTTTTATTGTTATCCTACGTACTACTGTAGCCACGAAAGTCGGCATACTCAGACCAACCCAGTTTCCGCAGTAGAGAGCAATTTTGAATATTGCCACTTCTAAGCTAGGGGAGTAGGAATACCCAAGAAAACCTTTAGATTCTGAGACGAGGACGACCACAAGGACGAGATTTTCCCATTACTAAGTAGCAGTGCACGCGCGTGAACCAGCGTCATTTTGGCGGGAAAATGTAATAATCATCGCCATTCTACCGCGGGTTTTAGCGAGAATGTCGTAGTAGCAGAAACAAGTTATCAAATGCTTTAAGTTTTATCATTTGGCGCTCGGGAGAGGGCTTCACCTCCTTCAACAACAAATGACCGTGCTAACTTTTTCCTTATCGTGATCTCAGGCTAAAGCTCAAATCTCAAGCTAATTTTAATGAATTCAGCTTTAAGATAACGTCTGCATCCACTTGTAATTTTAGAAAAGATGACTTTGTATATACTTAAATTTATGCTCATAATTTCATATTTGTAAGCGCTAATTTAGTTCAAACGTTTTGTCTGTATATACCCCTAGTTTTTACTTGTAATTAGTTAATTGCAAACGACCCCACAAGCTCATGTAGCTTTAATACTCATCGTTTTAAAATAAAGGCTATCTATCTATCTATCTGAAGAAAAGTACAATAAACCTTTGAGGGGTGTCGATTTGCTTTTTGAATAGGCGACAGTGGCGGACCCAGACCTTTACACAAGGGGGCGGGGGTCGGTCATCCATACCCTGAGATAAGGGGGTGGGGGGCGGTCTCAAATTTTCGTCAGTTTGGTCTAAAAATGGGGGGGGCCCCTCCCCTGGATTCGCCTCTGGGCGAAACACTAAGTTTAAATCTCGTCCTCTTAATCGTTCTTGTCCTCCAATTTAAAGGTCTCAGTAATGCTGATCCATCACAGAGTCATTCCCGGCCCGGCGGGGTATGTATGTCACCAGAACCCACTAAAAGGAGACAACCAAGGGGATTCAGGGTAGCAAGGGTGGCACAGTGGTGACTGATTCCGGTTCAAATCACGGCGTCGACGCTATATCTGGGTTGATTTTGTTGTTGACTCTCTCCCTTGCTCCGAGAGGTTTTTCTCCGGGTACTCCAGTTTTCTTCTAACCAATAATTCCACGCACGAGCACGTTTAAACGAGTTTTAAGTGTTTCGTGGGTAAACAAATTACAATTAACATTTCTTTTTTTACAATTTACGAGAGCTTCCAATATTGGCAGCCAGCTTCTAGATGAGAGAGCTCCTAGGACTAGTAAATGCTGGTGACCCAGTCATTACCCTTCACACCGCATGGAAGACAGGCACCCACCATGATCAAACAGTACAGAGGCGGGGGGGGGGGGGGGGGAGGGGGGACATGGAGAGACAGCCTTTTTCCCCTCTACTAGTTTGAATTTTGAAACCTCATATGAACATAAAAATTAGCTAACAGTGTAACTTCTTACAATACAATGTTTGAAGCTATATTTCTAGCCATAACTTGAAGCAAAAACTGACACAAAAACTGACACTGCTCCACATTTTACTTGCTCTGTAATAATGAATACCCTACAAAAGTATAAGAGAAGGGATAATGTCTCGAGTGTATACGGGGGGGAGGGGTTGGGCTCATAAGCAGGGGTGGGGGAGGGAGCTTAGTGAAATATCTTTTGTTTGCATGTAGATTCCAAAATGGTGGCAATATGATTTTTCTTCTATATTATATAAATGTAAATCAGTCCTCTTCACCGCAATTATATTCAAAGAATTCAAAAGAACTTTTTTCCTTTCAAAAAGAGACAATGGGAGCAAATTTTCATGAAGAGAAAAGAACAAAAACTAAATTTGCCACCATTGAGGCTGAGTATAATTTGAAGAATTATGCGCATTGAAAAAATGCATTATTGAATTATGCATAATGAAATGCCTCAAAAAGTAGATTGATAACACCAATCAAGCAATTTATTTTTTGGCATTATTATCATATTTCTTCCACTCAGTTTTAGTTAGAAATAAGGCTATTTTGTCTTTGAATAGCTATGAAGGCTATTTTTCTTTAGTTTATACTACTCTGATCTGAACCCTAGCACAACTGAAGCGGTTATTGCCTGGGGTCAATTTAATAAAACTTTTACAAGTGTTATTTACAAGTTAAGCCATCGTTATAGGGTCTGAAAACAACAGCTACACATGTAAAGTTTTATTAAAGTGTCCCCTGGAAACAAGGCTGCTAACAATATTAAACAGGTACCATCAAATGGTCAAGGGTCATTGCCTACATTTTCCAAATATGGTAAGCACCAGCTGGTTATGAAGAATTAATTGGGGGATTGGAGCCAATCAGAAACAGCAAAATATTTTGAGGGAATAATAAGGTGTATTAGCTGGGGATTGGGGGCAGGCAGTGCCTTAAATCCAGGCAAGCTTATGACTAGAATTCTGTGATTTGTACCACATGGAAACCTTTAAGTGTACAGACCCACCTGATCCTCAGATTCATCTTCATCAACATCTTCTTCATCTTCTTCATTATCTTCCTGAAGTACACTTGTTGAATGACCCTAAAAAGCAGTTTCGATAGCTAAGTGAAAGATGTTATTCATTATGATTTGTGTCTGATGAGTTCATTCCTAACTCGATCAAATTCTTAAAGTAGCCACCAGTGATTTTGTTACAAATAGTTATGGTGAGTCCTGGGTCTCATCTTGTGAAAAGTCATGAGTCCCTGTCCATAACCAAAGAGAATCAGTTCAGAGAAAAAGGAGTCCTAAGCTGAAAATGCTTTGGCCTCTCTGTAACCAGACAGTTAATCTGAAGACAGACACTAAAACTCTTTATTTACAGTTTACTGATCGAAGAAATCACATGAACAGGATATTGTACCAAAAAAATCTTTAAATCAGTCGATCATTCTTTGCGTCCTATGGGACGCACGTTATAAGTTATAATTTTTGCATCTTTCACAATCTTTATACGTCAGGGACGCAGGATGCAGAGGTAACAAAATCACTGAGTCACTAAATGAAGACCAATAGTTAGACGAGAAAACATCACATCAACATCAAAGTGACTGTTGCCTGACAGGCAAATAATAAACAAAGCCTGTAAAACTAGATTTTTTAAAAAAAAAATTTAACTGGCCAGTATTTCTTTGTCTAGTCTTATTTAAACCACCATAAACTCTGGCTCAAAACTTAACAACTAAAACCAAATGATGATAAGGCCTCAGTCTGTTTAATGATCTGGCCCCAGTTGTTCAAAAGCTGGATAGCACTATCCATCGGATAAATCTCTATCCAGTGGATAGTGCAATTGGTTTCCCTGATACTTATCCACTGCATAGTGATTTATCGTGTGGATAGTGCTATCCAGCTTTTGAACAACTGAGGCCTGAGCATTATCTTGTCAGCGTCTTAACATTTTTTGAGAGATTTTGAGATAGGGCTGGATGAGACAGCCACAACATTCTCTTGACAAAATGTGAATAGATTATCATGTTTTCACCACAAAGTAAAGGTGAAATAATAATTATTGATACATGTACACCTGGTTGGTGATGTTTCACAAAGTTGACAGAGTGAATCACTTGCTGTCAACAATGTTGTGACTGATTTTAACACCAGATCTTACTAATAACAAAACAAACCCTACCAAAAAATACTGGATAGGGTTTGGCCAAATGTCATCTTTTATAACTTCTCCCAACTCATCCCCAGCCTCCTGCTCTGTAAACCAGCAGAAGAAGCTTTGTGGCTCTTGATGACCTCGTTTTCTTCCCTTTAACATGTTTTGCTGACTGTACCGCTGAGTTAGGTCCTGTATAGAAACATAACAAACAAATTAATAATAAGGTGAAAGCAACTGAACCACCTCAATGCACTAAAATCTGTTTTCGAATTTTGTGTTTTGGTTGGAAAACTGAAATCTGTTCTGAGGAAAATCCAAATCCAGATTTCCCAATGGAAAGTACATTTTATGATATGTCTACTCAGGGGCGGATCCAGGATTTTTTTTAGGAGGGGGTGCACTAATCTCTTGCTCTACTTCAACACCAATAAACCACATAGTTTTTTTTTTGCAGAATACCAGTTGTATTAGAAAACCACAGGTCATCTCGGGGGGGGGGGGGGGGGGGTGCGCACCCCCTGCACCCTCCCCCTAGATCCGCCCCTGCTACTTTACAATTAAACCAGCAAAACCATGAACACTTGAAATATTTCAGGAATGTTTATTGTGTTAAGACCAATCACAGCAAACATCAGGACATGCAAAAAAGCCACAAAACTGCAAACTAATTACCTTTCTTACTTACGCTTTAGTTTCTTACGCCCAATTGGCTTGTTTCTTGCAACAAAATAACATTCCCAAATTATTTCTGGTGTTCATGGTTTTGCAGGTTTGATGGAAAAATTTACAAAACTACACTAACAAAATAAAGCTTAATAAATAAAGTGCTTTAACTCAAGACAACCCAAATTCTCACCATTGAGCACAAGGCACAGATGACCAACTTTCCCAAATTTTAATCTGTTTTCTGTGGTACAAAAAGCTCAGTTGGCTATTTAACATGAGAACATGTCTGAAACTGAACTCCACATTACTGTGAATTGACTAAATGCAATGGTAATAGCATGCAGGACTGACTTGCAACTGCCAGTCTTCAAGTTTATGACTGCCCTAACCACTTGATCATGCTGTGTCATGATAATGATAGATTTTTTTAATTTGAATTGACCTTATTAGAGTGATGAAAGCAAGAAAGGCAAATACTTTGCCTTTCATTTTAAGTGACCCAGTCATTTTTTTCCCCACTATGATAAGTACAGAGTGACATGCAGACAGACATAATCATTTCTAGGTCAGAAAACATTATGAGTAATTAGCCAAATCTCATCTTACCATGCCCCCTTTCCACTTGATAGGCGTAGCCAAGGAAGACTGATCACCATTTTCGTTGAGAATAAATTCCTTGTATAGCACTTCATTTGTAAAATATGGATTTTCCGTGAAGCCCTTCAAAAAAAAATTTATGAAAAATTAGGTCTTTTAATGGTTTTAGGGGGGAGATGGAATACAGACGTGTCATCTTTGCATCATCATCACTGTGTGCATTTTCTCGTTTTTGTCTGTTTCCAACATTTTGTCACTTACAATGTATTTTTTGAAAAAGTGTACATGTACAATGGAATTCATACTTTCCTCATACAATCCATGTGATCCTTTTTTACTGGCGAAATTTCTTGATTTAAGAAATTGTCAATTGATTCAAATCTGACATTATTTTGTCCTTTACTGCAACTCTGTTCTTCTGAATCTCTTTATAACATCAAGTTTTCTGCCACATTCTTTGAGTATATGTATTTAACTTACAGGCTTAGTGAAACAATTAGGTAAAAACCTTTCATAAATGATTATGTAAGTTATTAATTTGTTCAACTCACGTAATTTTTGAATGAAAATGTGCTGATAATAAACAGGGTTACACAGTCTTTGTGACTGAATGTAGTTCAAAATCACAAAGCCATTTAACATTTAGACATAAGCACCACTTGGCTTGTTAACATGACTGAAGATGTTATCTGCTTCCTTCTTTTACAAAGTATTACTTGCACAATTTACACAACATTATCATTTAAAGGAAACCTTACTTTTTCATAACATCTAGTGATTTTGAAATCTCTTATTACTAACAGAGACAACCAAGGAACTTACAAACTTTATTCTGTATCCTGATTTGATATCTTCAAACTCTTCAACTTCTAGAAATGTCATGTACTGTAACGCTTCTTCATCTTCTTCATCAATCAACACCTGCAGCTGCGGATGATTTATAAACTGTGCACCAAAGTCAAGTCAATGAAATTCTTCTATTTTTTGTTTTTAAATTTAGAATTCAGATAACCTAGGCTAAATGTTTAACTACCTGTATTCATGAGATGAACCAAATTGTACTTTGGATCGACCTAAAATAAGTTCAGTTCGTCTGTTGGGTCAAACGTCGAACTAATGAAGCGTCAAACTAATTAGACATCATCACCTGAGCAGACTGAAAGAACAGTTTGGTTGATTGAAACCTCATTCAGAAAAACTTAACTGAACTTGACTTTCATGAACTTTATTAGTCCAGTTTGGCTCCTCTCATGAAAAGTTTAATGTTTCGCCTTGGTGTTAACTTCTCATAACATCAGCTCCATATCTTTTTGTCTACTCTTAAAAGAGCTCTTAAAAATTGTATTCAAAAATTGATGTTTATCAGAAGCTGCATTTATCTTCCACATTTTCCTTTTTATTTAGTGTGAATAACCACATCTACCGTAATAGCATAGTTGCCACTAAGAGACTAATCTGAACAATAAATGTGTCAACCAAAATGAAGTTTAAGTTTTTTAAAAAATTAACACTAATAGACTGCAAACTCTACTTTCATGGCACAATGGCTTGATTCTTATAGGAAAAATGGCTACTATAGACACAGCAGATACCCAAAACTTTTCAGTGAGAATAATAATTTATTTATTCTTTAATAGTTTTAAATAAAAACAGTAACTCTTTCAACCCCTTGATACTTTTCCACTGCAAAAATACTCATAGCTCCATAATATAGAAAAAAGAAGGAAAGAAACTATTTTGGTGTATAAATCATGTCATTTTACATGAGGTACAACTTGTAAGCAATGAAATTCAGTCATGTTACTTTCTCTGTTCTGGTGTTATATGTGCAAAGGCGTTTGTGAAAATGTTCCAATGACATGTATAATGACATTTAGTCGGAAGGTCAACCAATCACATTCCATGCTATATAAAATCTATTTGACTCTGATAAGGTTTCTATATGTCCTGCTTTAACAAATCAATTTTCTCTGCCAAATTCCCTAACCTTTTCTTGGCAACCCCGATAACATTACCAACTGGATAACATTGTCCACAATTTGTTAAAGCAAGGAGGTGCTACAGGCAAAAATATGTGAAATGAAATGTTTCTTGGTCACTGATGCAGTACATGAAGATACCCCCTCCCCCAAGTTATCTTAGAAATAACATTGTTAACTACAGACAGAAATGAAATTCTCCTACAGATTTAATATCAATTGGTGATAATTTGATTTCTATTACAGGCATTTTTTAGTTCTTTTTATTCCTCTGAATAAATTTTCTTCTGTTACACACACAAGCGAGTGGACTAGGAAGTCTGGGTACTAGTGATATATCGCCGTTGATCGATCACCTCCATTTTGTTTTGTTGCTAAAACATCGCTCCCGAAAGCTCACAACACTTTCTTGTTTTACCTAATTTCGCACATCTAAAACTTAATACCTGGAAATATTAACTTGGATTATCATGACTTAATACAGATTTGGAAACGGTCGCAGTTATTTTTCCTCACTGCTCATCAGTTGCAAAATGTGGTTGGCCCGACCGATTATGAAGAGAAAATAATCAAATTTCTCTGGAAATTATAACCTACTGGTTAAAACTTCTCTCCCTTTCCATACCATTTTTTTAAAGTGACTGTTGCGTCCATTGGTACCTTAGTTATAATATGAGTAAGTGATCGACTCAAAAATATCTTCTCTCAAACATCGGACTACTTGTTGCGTTACTTCTATGAGTACAAATATAGCTAGACCCGCGCACTAGCATGGTATTGTTCACCTGGTAAGCAAGTCAACACTACAAAGGATCTTTCCCCAAAATTAATCTGTAATGAAAGGAAAATTAAATAATGTTCCAATTTTCTCTAATAAAACAGTTGTTCATAAAAGAACAGTGCAGTCCAATAATATTAAATAAGATTAAATAAAAATCATCCTAATTCACCCCTAGACGCTAAAAAACAAACTTACCCTGTAACAAGCCAAAGCGCAGATTAAGCACTCACTTACAAGCTTAAGTGCAAATTAAAAGAAAAGGATACAACCGTCATCCAGAAGTGGGGAATCCGTCTTGTGAGGTCTGTTCTCTGCTGAAAGTAAGGTTTTCGAAGTCGGTTGTATTTCTGTTCAACCTTCAAAATCTCCTCGGATGCCTGCTCATTTAGTGCATCTATTTGATTCTGCACCGCGTTGATTTCTTCTAAAATTTCATGTTGATCCGTGTGGGAGTTTTGTGCTCCGTCAAGTGCGTCAACTTTCCTGATCTTGTTGGGAGTTACACTTGGATTAGACATGATAAAATACACGGCTATACCTCCAAGCTCTCTCCAAGTTTTCGAACTTTCTTCAGTTCGGAGATGCCCGCGTTCTTCTTTGCGATTGGAGGTGTCCGCTGACAAATAGTACTGTAAAAGAGTTTTGGCGGTCTTTTCTTTGTTCTCGATCTCTCTTTCAAGAGAACAAAATCTGTAAATGTGCGGGGAGCGGGTAACATAATCAAATGTATTTTTCTAGTTGTACATGGAATAGTCCTCAAAATCACTAAAATTAATTATTTTGTATAGACAATGACAGAATGATCTTGCTCGAGAAACCGGTAGACGTGCACAATCCCTTGACCCTATGCTATCTCTACTTCTGGCTTTACGCCGCACTAGCCTTGTTTCTGACATGTCATCAAACGGGTAGGAAAGATACTCTAAGTTGTTCCATACCAAATAAGTTAATTTATTGCTACTTTCAAATGACTATGAACTGCTGGTGTCCCTGTGATGTGTGCCCTCACCTTTCTCTTTACAGTTTCCCGTTCCCTGTAAACTTCAAGACGTTTCTCATAGATAAACGACGAATGCTTAAAAATACAGCGTAATCTATACAGTGTATTTTGTTGGTAGAAATCAACCAGTATACTCTCTCGAATCCTGTAGGCTGAGTGACTGACGCACTCACTTTCTATGGTATTGCGTGACAGATAGTGAGTATAGTAGGCCTAGTAGAGATAGTAGCCAAGCCAGCTGGTGTTTTCACCTACTTGTAGTACCAAAAAGTGGTAACTTCTATTTAACAGACTGTTTTTGTGATGTTTTGGGGGAAGAATTAGCAATATTAAATAATTTTTTTTAGTCTAATGGTGCTATCCCAGGGAAAAATGAAAATCTGCCAAAATATACAGAATGAACATTGTAAATGGCAATAAGAACAAACTTACTTGCTTACTTGTTACAAACTCGTAGTTACTTCTGTCATTTCTGTCTTCAAAACATTTCAATGAATGTCTTTTAAATACCGTAAAGTTCCAAAAATAAGCCCTGGGGCTTATATTTTTCAAAGGCCCTTTTTGACGGGCTTATTTTTGAAGGGGCTTATATTCGGAGGGGCTTATCTACGGAGGGAAATTTGCGTTTCAAAATCGATCGGGCTAGCCTTATAGTTGGAAGTAAATTTACCGTTTGTGCTTTGTTTTTCTGTTGTATTTGAGGACAATTTCCAAGTACAAGTCCCCCGGGGGCTTATATTTGGAGGGGCTTATACACGGAGGGGCTTATTTTCGGAATCTTACGGAACTTATTTCACCCTTTCCAAGAATTCAACTCATGAATTGCCTACCCTTTGATGTGCGTGAAGCCTAAAGAAGGTACCCGTTTCTGATGGAGCTTCCCCGCATTTGTTATTATAGGAAGTAGCCCCCCGGGATAGAACACTGGGCGCCCAGTTGTTCAAGGCCGATTAGTGCTAACCGGAAGTTAAATTTTAATCCAAGTTTCTTTTCCTTGCTCAAAAGCATTTTCTCGGATGATTTTCTCCATTCTCTTTTAGCATCCAATCATCAAATTGTAGGCAAAAAGAATTAAGCAGAATTTTAAGATTAAATAGCTGAATTCAAATTTTTGCATTAACCTTGGATTAGTTTCTACCCAGCTTTGAACAACCCGGTCGGCCGGCATTAAGAAAGGAGTGGCGGACTAATATCAGAAAGAGGCCCTGAGCTGCGGCCAACTTGCCGACTCCGTTCTTGCTAACCACGCCAGAAAGAAAACTCTGATAGAGGGGAGCCTGCGTCAGCAGGGCTGCTTGCTATCAGGGTGACCTGGGGCCTGTTTCTTGAAAGACACGGTAACTTTTCTCGTGCAAAGGCAAATTTTGAAGTCAAAACTAGTTAAATAGTACACAGTTCCTAGCTCACAAACTGGCCAATTTTTCTTCGTTAACTGATAGTTCCATTGCATAATTTTCAAAATTATTGAAACTTTGATACGGCAAATATAAAACAGCTTTTTGGGCCCGAAAAGTTGTCGGGACTTTCGAGAAACCGGGGTGTCCTGTGACTTTTCAAAGGCCCAGGCTGCTAACGCACTAGATTGGGGCGGTTACTCAGCTAGTGACAAATCGCACGTGAAGTGATGCAATTTTTTAACCTCTTGAATTGATCTATCTTATCCAACCGGTGTAAAGGTGTTTTTGTCATTTTCATTCGAAAAAAAGAGATGCTGAGATCTGCCATAGCTGCTGTTAAAAATGCAGCTATACATGCAGAGAAATGTAGACAACTAAATCCAGTTCAACTGTCACGTTTGATGGGTCTACAGTTCAGATGTTATACAGCGCAGACGACCCCTGACTCAAATTCTTCCGAACAAACTACTAATCAGCAAGATCAGCAAGCATCTGATCCACAGAGGAAGGCTGATGAACCGGCGAAGGAATCGAAAGAGAGTGAACACGATCGTCTTTTAACAGAAAAGGAAGAGTTATTGAAAGATCTTCAGGTATGTTATATGAGATGTGATATTTGATATGGATTTGCTAATATACGTGCATGTTACATCATAAAAACTTTTAAAGCTTGAATCGGTAAAATAAAATTGACTTTTCACTTTAGATCTTATTATGGAATTTTAAGAGCGAAGGATGTTACTCTCTGATAGTCCTTAGACCGATTAATTTCTTCGCAATGAAAAGACTTCCTCAAAAGTGCTTCTTTGGAAAACCCCAATATGGTCCCCCAAATCGAAGTAAACCTAGAACTACATACATTGACACCATTAAGGCTGACACTGGACTGGACTATACCAAAGAGATAACAGATGCAATGCTTGATCAGGTCGTGTGGAAAGATTTTTTTGGGAGAGCTTGGGATGATTCTTGGCCTAAGTAAGTAAGTAGACGTGGTATCAGTGGATTGGAAACCGGTCATTCCGATACAAACTCACGCTTAATACATGTACTCTTCATTGTATAAGCCAACCATGCGAACCGTTTATAAGTCAAATGAATTGATTTGTATCAAAACAACCAGTACTGAGCGGAGGATTTTAAGCATGCAGTTTGATTATCCTCCTTCTGATTGTCATTAATGAGGCCCTCTAGAGGGGTTTGGTGGGGTATGTATGTCCCTAGTATGGTCGTTTCACATGTTGAGGACCAGGCCATATCCCCATCGGTATTTACACCATCTTTATGTTGTTTGTCACCACATCATCTGGTCTTACCTCGCTGTTTCAAGGCCATGACGCTTGTCGGAATTTTACCCTAAAAGGGTCTCATTAATGGTGATGGGGGTTTTGTTAAAGAAAGCAGTCATTATAAAACACAGACTGTGGACAAGGTATGGACCAAGCAGTTTAAACCGTGGCTTACCTTACAAGCAGGTTTTCCTTGACGAGGAAAAACTGATTCAAGGAAATCTTGTTTGTGCAAACAGGGCTCAAGACTTGGATTCCACATCGTGTTTTAAATGTGGGCTATGCAGGGTTCAAAAAAAAAAAATTTACAGATTGCGTGTACATAGAAAATGTGGATGAAGGTGTGTTAACAGTGTCAGCATTTTCTGTTAAAGTGTCTGTCAAGAGACCTTTCTCCCAAGATTTCATTTGTCAATTGCTTTTGTCTTCGAGGCCTTTGATGGCAAAGCTATATTAAGTATACCTGTCTATCATAATTTATTAAGGAATATAAACCACTAAATTTTAAAATACCTCACAGCCTCACACAGGTATAGAAAACTAGGTATTTCCATGGAATAACCTTTGTTGAAGAACATAACCTGGCATTGTCAACTTCTTGATTTGGCACTTCTAGATACATGATTGTCTTTTACTGATTTTAACAGTGTAACAACAGTTACATGGTTATTCTCCAGCTCATTTAAGAGGCTATGTAATGCACGAGGATACATGTATTGCTGTTTTAGGTCTGCGCTGAGGTCATCGCTTTGTTCCTGTATCCATGCACAAAATGCTCCTTTTAGGGTGTAAAGAAGATGTCAAACAAATTTCATCGGGGAGTACTAACCATAATAATTATGGATGTTAAGTTAATTTGCAGGGATACACTCAAACATGTAGCATTAAGGCCTGACAAAGTTTCAATCCATGTTCATCCTTGACCTTGATCTATTGTAAGAGACTACAGGAACAGTTCTCAATGCCTAATTATAGTCTTAAATAACAAAACTGGGCCATTATTTTTGGAATTCAAGTGATGCCAAGACAAGTTTAAGCTATTTTAAAAAAGATTGCGAATACGGTGACATACACCAGTAGCCCCTTAAAAAAAGAAAAATAACCACATATACATGTAGATCAATATAAAACCAAACATTGAAGTATACCAACTTTTTTTTTCCTGGTTACCCATCTACATAGAGCTTGACTTAATTTTTTGAATGGATGGGCAAGGAAGCTAATAGGGTTTATGGGTTTTCTGGATTAAAATATTATTCCTTGTTAAAATCTTCTAAACTGAAGTGTGAAGTGCATCACGTTTCTTTTGTGGATCAATCATTTCTCAACCTTATTATATTAGTTTTTACGGGGGAACCCACAGACACTGGACTCTCGTTAGGCATCTAGAGCCTCAACCCCTCTCCCTAAAAAAAATCATTTGAACACCAATTTACCATTTGACAAGAGCTTGGTCAGCGGTCAGAGTAAAAGCATTTTTCATGTCATGTAATACAGCATATTGTGTCATTATACCTTCTTCCTTTAGAGAATTACAGTATGCATTGGCAATGTGTTCTTTCCCACCAAATGTAGTGTTGTCACATAGAGAAGCATAAATTAGTATGTGTACTCAAATGGGGAATGAGTGAAATTAGGGAATAATTTCGTGTGTGTTTTGTCCAAATCCTAAGAATTTGGACAAAACACTTAAGTGAAATTGTTTGCTAATTTCACTAGTATACCATTTGATTGCCTATTAATATCATAGGTGACAAATAAAAGCTCAAAATTGTGGGTTTTTGACATTTTTACAGCGATTTATCTTATTGATGAAGACCTCCATGCCTTGAAAAGATTAGCACTTAAATTTTGGCTTAAGTTCAGAATTTTTCGACAAAATACCTGATAGAATTCTTCTTGATCTGTGCTTTCATGTGTTTAGGTTTTTTAAAACGTCCTTCTTCATTCACATCATCTTAAAACCTTGACGCCATCTTGGTTATGAGACGTACAGAACGTTGCCATGTGAAGTAATAAATGAACACTGAAATTTTGGGCCAAAATTAAGGAGTAATTTGTCACCTATAATATTAGAGGCTTGTCATTTCATAAAATTCTAGCGTTACATTTAGCAAATCCATTTTCTGCTTTGTAGGACAAGTACAAACGCTCCCTAGCTGACAATGAGAACATACTGACCCGCAGCAGGAAGCAAATTGATGAGGCTAAGTTGTTTGGAATTCAGAGCTTCTCGAAGGATTTGCTTGAAGTTGCAGATATTTTGGGAAAGGCAACAGAAACTGTACCAAAGGATGAGGTTGAAAAGAACACTACTTTGAAGAATTTATATGAAGGACTTTTGATGACGGAAGTACAATTACAGAAGGTGTTCAAGAAGAATGGTCTTGAGAAAATCAACCCGATAGATGAGAAATTTGATCCTTACAGTCACGAAGCACTATTTCAGGTTCCGTTTCCTGATAAAAAGGCGGGTACTGTTGCTGTTGTGGAAAAAGTTGGGTACAAACTTCATGGAAGGACACTGCGACCAGCACTTGTAGGTGTGGTCAAAGAATAGAACTATGTGTACTTAGTAGAATTTGTAACGATCATTATTATAGTTTATACATAAACTTTGTACATGTATAAGATTGTTGTGCACTGATATACATTTAAATGTACACAAGAAATAGTTCCCATTTTATTTGATCCTTTGCTCTATGCGTGGTTTGTTTGTTCTGGTTGTTCTTGGGGATTACTCTTGTGGTTTTTTTAGGTACAACTGTAATTCATTTGCTACCCCCAAAGGGTGTGTTTTTGAGCCGTATTAGTCGGAAAAGGGTATAAACTTTGCTCATTATGGAATGAAATTTGGTATGGTTTTCGAGGGAAACACGAAGGTATTTTTCTTTTCAGCTGTAAATGATTAAGACCGTTCAGTGTCAAATACTGCTTAAAATGCTTAAACAGTACCTGTATATTGGCTTGTCTCTAAGGTTTGCAAACCGAGTACAATTTTCAGAAGCCAGGTCTGAAAACGAGTGTGAAAAGCGACTAGTTTTGGTTTGAAATAGGGTTAGTATTTGAAAAACGAGGAGGCACACTCCCGCCAAGAATTCCTAGGAGTACACCCCCCAACCCAGGCCGTGGCTTTTTTTGTGAGTGAGACACGTGACGGGGACTTGCTACTCATGGACTGAAAGTGAGTACAGTGCGTTAGCAACAAGCTTGACCACAAAAAAAGGGTTGGATAAGAAAAACATAACTCTGCACGTTTATCGCGCTTTTTGGTACATTTCTTTGCGATCCTCTGTCACAATAGCTAGCGGCGCGGAAGCTAAGCTGTTTTTGGCAGGGTTGGGTTCTCAGATATGTAAAGATAGGGTCTTGTCGTTCCGCAACACAAGTTGAGATTTATCAACTGCCTTTTTTGTATTCTCGCTATCTAGTTGGTCAGTTATTGGGCTATTTTGTCTCAACCTCGTCGCCAGGGTCTACTCTTTTTCCAATATGGCGGCTCTTGAAACATCCTTTCATTATATGAAACTGTAAAGGGATTAAGGTTTACTCCAACTGTGTGAACGCTGTGAATCAGGCTGTTATTTAGGGAGCAAACGCCAAAAAGAAAGGATTTCCACGTGGAAATTAGGTTCATCACAACGGCAAAAGGGAGAAATCATACGGATAGGCTTTTTTTCAGTTTATGCGTTTTTCGATGCCCCAAAAAGGTGGACCTTAAACATGATCCTGTTTCATTTAATTAATTGAAAACTTATTTTAGCAGTTTAAAAAAGTAGGCTTTAACAATAGAATAGGTTACGTGAATTTTGATTGCTTTTTACTATGTACAGTAAAGTGGTATGTGGTCCGAGGAAAGGGGCCTTTGCCAACTGGGAAACAAATCAGATGTATCGCTTACAAGAACCTACAAGAAATATAAGTCAAATAAAGACAGGGTGTGCGTTTTTAATTATAAAAAAGGCATTAAATGGAACAATTTACCTCGGTAAAGCATATTACTGACCCATTTATGCGAATATATGTTTCCATGCAAAATAGAATAGATTGCCTCTTTTTGCCGCCAACAAAGCTGGCTGCCAATTTAGATATTAAGTGATTGTCAGCGAAAATTGCATTCGTTATGCCTTCCACGGCACCTACTACCAGTGGAGGCACCTGCAGGGTTAACACAAGAGCGAAGAAAGTAGGGTAGTTTTTGCATAATCTATCTCTAGCCGATTTTTGAAAACGATCCTACGGAAATTTGAAGCCATTTGAGTGAAAAAGGCCGAAAGGCGGTTTTTTTACCCCTGATAACTGAACTCGAAAATCATACCAGCAAAGGGAAGAAAGGAGTAAAAAAGAAAAAAGCAATGGTGCACTCTTAGCTTTTATAATGGCTACTTTGGAGAGAGTTTTGGCCGAAAAAAACTGTTTGGGGAAGAGGTCTATTTGGCGTTAAAAAACGTCTTCAAAAGTCCGGCTAGAGCTCTGTTATATCAAATCATTGTTTCCCAAAGCCGTCCAAAATACCCATGGCGAAAAAAGTGAAGCTGTTGCGTTGCCAACCTTATCTTTGCACAAATTTAACGAACTTTATCAGATTTTGAATTGAATGTAAATTGTACAAAAAATGGAATTAACCACGAAGCATTCAAAAGCACTTAAATATGTCCGTGCGTTCTGGATCGAATTGGAATTTGGAAGTGTTGGTTTTTTAGGAGAGGGAGAAACCGGAGTATCCGAAGAAAAACCCACAAAACCGAAAAAAAAAATCAACCGACATAAACAATGGCGTCGTTTTGGGATTTGAACCCGGTCTATGGGTGCGCAACCTTCGCTCCCCTGATATGACAAATACATAGAATCTCTGCCAAGAACACCCCAGGAAATCTCTAATTATAGGAATAACCCATCCACCTGTTCGGTACTGTGACAAGTGTTCGTCAAATCTAAGCAGCACAGAGACAAGATGGAGAACGCAACCATGACCCAAGATAGCTCTGATTTTTTTCTCCTGTTTAAAGAAGTTCCATGGATGATTGTCTTCATCTGTGAAGCAGTGCTAATTCTTACAGAAAATGTCATGACCATTTTAATCTTCTGGGGTATGCGCAAGAGACTTAAGCGAACAAGTTACCTACTCATCAATCTTGCCGTAGCGGACTTTTTTGTGGGGATCGGGCTTTCTATGTTTATTGGCACAGATATTGCAAGAACTTTAAAGAGAAATATTCCCGACAGTTTGGAGATAACCCTGATTATAATAGACCTCAGCGCGACACTGTCTTCCGTAACGTCGTTGGCCTTAATTTCTTTGGAAAGAATGTTCGCTATTTTGTGGCCTTTCCGCCATAGGCTTTTGAAGACACGGTACTTCTATGTCTCCATTGGTGTCGTTTGGCTTATTTCAGTTTCAAATGGTGTCTCAACGCTTTCTTCTCGCACAGGCTACAACATTTTCACCGCTGGGTCATTCATCATAGCCGTCACGGTCATTTTTGCAGCCTATTCTGCCATTTGGATGCAGTCAACGCTACGCAATCGGGTGCCGTCGAGCCGCGAGAAATCCAGCAACATGAGACGAAACAAAAGGCTTGCCAACACTCTTTTTGTTGTAACCGCCTTGTCGCTGATGACCTGTTTACCATATGGCATCACCATTGCTTTCAACGACGACTTTCTCGAGAACTTGTATTCTTTCAGAGTTCAATTCACTTTAGTGGTGATGTACGCCAATTCGTTTCTGAATCCAATTGTGTATTGCTTCAGAATGCCAGCCTTTAAAGCTTCTCTGAAAAAAATATTTTGTCACTGCACTTGTCCAGGCTCGCGGAATAGGTTTGCAATCGAGAAAAGTGACCAATCGTCCGGCAATGCAGCCAGTTTGAAATCTATTAAGACTACAATCGAAATACTTTAGAATAGTACTGGCCTTGTTGCATTGTTTCTTAAGCAGTTTATTTTAAAGGTCTAGATTGAAGGTTCGTGTTCTCAACAACAACAAAACTTTACTAGCAATTACATATCTTACACTGTCCGTAGCAAGTAAAGCTAATATTTGCGGTGCGTAGTTCATGCGAATAAACTAGTTACGATATTCAGGCTCACTCGGGCAAGTTTAGAGTAGTCGGTTTAATAAGGGCATAAAAACTTAACACAATATGTAACTAAAAACGTCACAAAAGCGAATTGTAATCAGAAGTTTAAAGTTCGCAAATATGAAGGTTTTCAATTTTAAGTAAAAGAACAAAAACGAAAATCAAGAGGGAAAAGACGTAATATAGAAAAATAGCTAACTGTTAGTAAAGAGTGGGGAGCCGATTACGCAAAGTAAAATTTATGATTCATATTTTTTGGCTGATTTTACTTTTTCCATCAGCGTGAGTGCATCAAGATAGTCATCTTTTTTTTTTTCAAAATATAGAAAGGTATTTTGCTATTCTTTGGAAGATGTTGGATGGTAAAGTATCTCATTCCACATCTTTGCCCCTAAGTGAGAGGAAGACAGCCTATACAATACCAATTAGGATCTATTGACAAAAAAATCTCTTGAACTTAGTGGACGCTTCAGTGTTATAAGAGTGACGTACAACTGCTTGTTTTGAAGCTTTTTGCTTCTGCAAGTGCCACAATAAACGAAGCCGTGTCCTTCGTTTGCATGTGACTCCATCGTGCATGCTGCAAAATAAAGTACAAGCGATACTGCTGGGTCTTGGAAGAAGATTATCCAATCATAGCGTTTTTGAAAACAAAAAATTTTTGCAAACGGGCCAATGAGATTCTTAGACTAGGGCTGTTTCCTGATAGGTCAGGTAAGTTTAAACTGTTTTAAAGTTTTCAACAGTTCTTTGTTGATACTTGAATTTTTTTGGTTGGCATGCAGAAAACTTGAGAATCGTTGGTTTCCAAAAAACGCTGTGATTGGATAATCTTTCAAGTGCCCTGCTTCAAGTAATCGCACAGTGTTAGTTTCATCGGATACATAACCCCCTGAGAGCTTATATGTTGGCTATGCCAACTTTCTGCAATACATGGGAAGGACTTCTGATATAGGTTTGCTCCGTAGAAAAGCTTATTAGAATTTCAAAACGTTTGCGGCACGCGACCTCTCTAAAATGTTGATTTACAGCCACCACTCATTGTTATGAGTAGCCTTATATTCAATGGTATAACAACAACAAAAGGCCGCTTCCGCGGAGTTCCAAAACACCCTCACTTTCAAAACGAGGCCAAGTGTGCAACCTTTCTTGTGAAAATGAGTGTTATTTGCATGAGCTGGGCACTTAACCTCGTCCGGGGGAACTCAGAAATGGCCTATTACAGTAAAAACCCCGCGCGTAAGAGGCTAGTCGTTTAAGAACCTGCTGGCAGAAATTTACTTTTTTAAAACCCAAAAATAGGAACCTGTTTAGCCAAGCAAGTGGGTAATGATAAACATTTTAACCTAGGATCGAAGTTCGACTTTGAAATTGCTAATTCATATTACAAGAAAATACGGTACCAAACTGTAATATAAAGTAAGTAAAAGTAGTTCTGTAAGTTTCGACAAAAAAGCAGGTTTATATAAATTACAAAATGTAATAATTGCATGCCTTCATGACGAACTTTGCATAAAGAAGGTTTGAAATGTTTAGTTGTGAATAAATACTAACAGTGGACATTCAAGGACCAAATTTTAAGTTTATCTATTTATTTATGTTTTGTAGTCAACAACTATTTCTCCTTTATAGCTTAAATTGCGATCGAATAACTACCTGAAAATAAAAGAACCTTTAAATATATTTCCTCTGAGCGTATTTCGGAATGAGAATATACACTTGAATGACTTGATTTGGCATTCATTGCATCGCAATATAAAGAAATCTAATCGAAATAAATATTCCGATGTATGTAGCGATTGAGTGGACAAAAATCACGGTACAAGAGTTTTGTAACAAAAATTTTGCGTATAACTTCGGCCTTGGCCAAAAGTCGAACTTTTCATGCCGGACGAACCAGACTCTCGCTACTAGGTTAACATCGTCTTTTGGGTCAGATGTCGAACTTAGGACGCATCGAACTAATCAACTGCATCAGATAAACAAGCAATTTTAACAAATTTTCTCCCGAGCGAGGCTAAATATACATTATCATAAAAATATATTTTTTATTAGGTTAGTTCGTGGCATGTGAAGATTGACGCTTGTCCCGGAGACGATCTTCAGACGGATAGAACGTGTTGGACGATCCAAACTCATTCAGACGAACTTAACTGAACCAGACATGGAAGAACTTTTCATGATCTTAACTCACCAAGGTTCGTCTCATGAAAAGTTCGACGTTTGGCCTAGGCCCTATTCCTGAATACGATCAATTGGACGCACCCTTAAAATATCTCGTTAATCGGCCACCTCCTGTTTGTGACCGTGAGGACTTTTTCGTTGTATGTACTTTGCTGCTCACAGTATATGAAGAACTCTTACTGACAATATGGAACTACACATTGTAACTTGGAAAATCTAGTGCATGTGATAATTATAATTATCTTTCATGAGGTAAACGAGTCTCGGAAGACACCCCATTCGGGTTCTATCGTTACCGACCAGCTCCCGTAAGCGAGCACTAAGTCTTCGATACTTTTTTTCTTTTTTTTTTTTTTTGTATTTTAATGAATTTTTTGTTTTAAAATGTTTTACATTTTTGTTTACATTCTGACTTATGAACACGGAACACGTAAAGAAAAAATACAAAAAACGGAAAGGAAAACTAAACATACATCGCAGACTAACACACAATTACATACTTACAAAGAAGAAAACAAACGAAACAAAAAACCCAGTACCTTCTTTTCTATTTACATGAAAAAAAAAGTAAAATAAAATAAATAAATAATAAAGATTAATAATAAATGAAGTAAGCGGAGAAGAGATCGTATGCTAATCAGTTTTATATTTGCCCCATTTCATATTGTGGGTCTCCAACTTATTGTTTGACTTAGCGATCATTGTCTCTATTAAGAAGACAGTATTAATTTTGGAATGAAGAACTCTGATGGAGGGAGGATATTTGTTCTGTCTACAAGAGTATAGATATTGTTTTGCCAGTAATAAAATATGATTCACAAATATCTCATCCTCACATCCAATAATACCAAACAGTATATCTTTGTCTGAAAGATTTTCAATCTTGACCTTATGATCAACAAGCCATTTTATAACCTCAGATCAGAAATTCTTAGTATAATGACAAGACAGGAAAAGATGTTCGAGGGATTCGTCCGATTCACCACACAAGGAGCACGCTGGAGATGGTATAATACCAATTTTGCATAAGAAGGTGTTTGTCACAAGGCATCTGTTTAATAATTTGTATAGGTAATAGCATGATTTGTAGTGATATTTGGCATAAATACCACGAGTGATATTTCAAAATTGTTATACGAAATTTCACGAGCCGTTAGGCAAGTGAAATTTGAGACAATTTTGAAATATCACAAGTGGTATTTATGCCAAATATCACGTACAAATCATGCTATTATTTGTTTATACTACTACCCACAAAAGGTTTGTAATTTTCACATGTAGGTATTTCAAATTAAGCTGAAATACCACTGCTCTAAGCCAATCAAATTGCAGAAATTTTTCATGAAGTAGTATAAATACTGAAATTCGCGAGTCTTTGTATCTAAGGCAACACGATATGGCAAGCTATAGGTTTTTTTCCAGTTCAAAGTATCATTGACAAAATTAGCATCAAACTTTAGTTTAGCAGTTGGTGGAGTGACGATTCTGTTTCGAAGTTCTTTATAAACAATTTTCGAATACGCTTTTTCAAGTAAAACAATTTGACCACTTAAGCGTAACTTAATCTCATCACGCAAATTGAATGGTGTGTCACCTATATAGATGCAGGATTTCAACGATTCACGCCATTGAGTTGGTAGAGCGTCTATTAAAGAGACAAGCCTAAAAGCATCCAGCGGCGAAAGGTTCAAGACTCTCAACTCGCTTTTGATTATAAGTTCATGTTTATTCGAGATTAAATCACCCACTCGAAAGATCCCTTTCTCAGCGAGATTTCGAAAATACACAGACTTGTCACCAACACAAATAAATTTGTTGTTCCATAAGATAACTTTTGACAAGTCTTTTCCATTTAAATCCTGTATATTTAAATTATTTACCGCAGAGCACTTTGCAAAAGATTTTAAGCATTCTTCATAAAAAACTGGTAATTTGATAGTCAATTTCTTCAAATCAAAGTCGCAACATAAGACTAATTTACCACCAACAGGTTTCAGATAATGCAAAAGGATTATTTTCCATCCACTCGGTTGATCATTTGCCAATTTCTTGCAGCAAAGTAGTCTTTGTGTTTCAATTATGGAGTTTAAATGTGGGGCTTTAAGTCCTCCATCTTCGATATCACTGATAAGTGCAGAGCGTTTAACTTTATCCTTTCCTTTCCATATAAAATCAAAGATAATTTTTTTCGCTTCTTTCACAAATTCTTTATCCAATGATATCAAGCTCGTGCGATATAAGAAGATAGGGATAATAAAGGTTTTGACAATTTGAATTCTCCCTATGATAGTCAAATCCCTCCACCTCCAGATTCGTAGCTTAAGTTGGATGGAGCTGATTAATTCATTGATGTTTAGCTTTTGTTTTGCTTGAATGTCATAGGTAAAATGTACTCCTAAGATTTTAGCTGATCGTTTAATTTTTATGTTGTTCAGAGTGGCCTCTTGTACGGTACAGGCCAGGTTACCCAGTAACAAAAGCTCTGTCTTTTCGTGGTTAACCTTTAGGCCAGAGCAAGTTCCATAATCTTCTATAAGTTTAAGAAAGTTTGTTAGAGAGAGGTCATCCTTTAAAAACCCAGTCAGGTCATCTGCGAAAAGACTTAATTTGATCTCTTCTTTATCGACTTTAATACCACGAATGTCATTACTGTTACGTATGTTAACACATAAAACTTCTAATGCCATAATAAATAAGTAAGCAGAGAGAGGATCTCCCTGTCTTACTCCTCTTTCAACTGCAAAGGATGAAGTTGCAAAGCCATTATTTAAGACACAACTCGAGACATTCTTGTAAAAAGTGTGGATCCATTGAATAAAAGATGGTCCAAAACCAAAAATGGATAACGTTCGAAATAAGAAGTCCCTACTAACTGTGTCAAAAGCTTTTTTAAAATCTATACAAACCATTCTTCCGTCAATACTGTATCTCTTTGAGAATTCCATAACGTCCTCTATGGTTCTGACCGCGTCGAAAATGGTTCTACCCTTCACATATGCAGATTGATTGAAATGTATGATGTTTGGTAAAACATTCTCCAATCTCTTGGCAATGGCTTTTGAACCGATTTTAACATCAACATTAATAAGCGAAATCGGTCTCCAGTTTGATAAGTCCCTTTTGTCTTTGTCCTTCTTTTCTATTAGGGTAATAATGGCTTCTTTCTGAGAGTTTGAGAGCTCACCATGATCATAAGAGTAGTTTAAACTGTCTACTAATAGCTGTCCTAAGAGGCCCCAAAAAGCCCTGTAAAATTCGACTGTTAGTCCGTCATTGCCTGGTGACTTGTTACTTTCAAACAGCTGAAGACTTTTGTAACACTCTTCAACCGTTAATTTTCCCTCGCAAATTTGAACATCAGTATCAGAGAGTTTTGGCATTTCAGGATTGTTTAAAAAAGAGTTTAACGTGTGTTCAGATGGGCTAAGAGGGTCACGCTCACAAAGATTAGAATAAAAATTTTGAATTTCTTGCAATATTTTTTTAGGATCCGTGATTAGAACTCCATTATCGTCAAAAACCTTACGGACTGAACTCTTAGCTTTCTTATGTGTTTCGAGGTTTAAAAAGAACTTATTGCTTTTTTCTCCTTTTTCATACCAAGTGGCTTTCGATCGGATTATAGCACCTTTTGCTATCTGCTCATAGATAGAATCATATTCCATTTTTAACAATTCAAACTCTTCCTGGTTCTCAGGAGTTGGTGAACTACCGCATCTCTCTTCCGAAATCTTCAAAGAAGCCTCAATATCAGAGATCTTTCTTCTCCTTTCACGTGCTTTTTCTTTGCTATACTTTATTGTAATTTGTCTAATCCTGTACTTAATTAAATCCCACAACAGCCTTTTATCTATAACGTCTTTGAACTCCTCTAACCACAAAGGCAAACTTTCATTTATCAGTGCAACAAAGTCGTCGTCATTCACAAGACTAGCATTAAACTTCCAGAAAGAGGGGCCGTGTTTTGGTTTGTCTATGCTGTTAAGATGGAGAAAAATTGCCGAATGGTCTGAATTTATCGAAGGAATGATATCGGACTTCTCAATGTCGTCTTGGCATACATCGCTAATCAGCCAATAATCAAGTCTTCTTTGAATGAAAGGATTTCTTTGACGCCACGTAAAGCGTTTAGAGTCCGGATTTCGTTTGCGCCAAATGTCAACCAAATCAAAATCCAGGCATAAGTCTTGTATGTGTTTTACAGAATCTTTTCTAAAAGGTCTACCACCGGAACAGTCAAGATCAGAGTCGAGTGTTACATTAAAGTCTCCCCCGAGAATAATTTTAAGCTCTTCATTAACGGCGCGGTCTTCAATATTTTTGTTTAACTTATCAAAAAAAAGGCATTCGATACTCTTTTTTGTAAGAATCAATAATGTGTGGTAGGACTGGAGTGGAGTCCAATTCGGTCTGTAATCATATGTCTTGAGTGATTAACAAAATCGGACGACCGCGTTGCGGGAGTCCGATTTGTTTAATCACGAGAATGATTACAGACCAGATTGGACCACACGAACTTGTTCTGTTACCAATTAATTAAAACTATAACAAAACTTGTGATACTTAAGGCTTTTTGAAATTAAAACACAAGAAATTCCGAGAGTTTTTTTTCGCGTACGATGGCGCGTACTGTCAATTACTTAGGCATGACGCGTACTGTCCATTTACACTGTTTTATTAGTGCTGAAATCAGGAAAGTTGATAGCCAATCAAATTTGAGAATTTTGTTATAGTTATGATCAGGGATATTGAGGGACCCGGGGCGTGTTGATTAATATCACTATCTAAATTGAAAGTTGTAATTAGTTTTTAGCCGTCTTCAAAAGGAGACACTTCATGAATACTATTTCACCAGGAGCATGCCATAAACCTCAGCAAAGTCCATAAGATAATATTTGCTGGAATAAAGTTTTGCCAAATAAATAATATCAACACTGAAAAATTCTAATTTGAGGCCTTCAATCACTTCAGGCACTTGTTCTGATTCCCTAAACGAAGACTTCTTCGTTTCCGTAAAATGCCAAGAAAGAATTGTCGAATTCTGCAAAGAAGACTATTCTCTTGTATTAGTTGTTTCCTGTCTTACCAAGGAAATTGAAAAACAAAATTTTTCGGAGAAAATTAGTTTCTTTTGTTTAGAGGGATATTAATATTTTAGTGAGATTACTGAGACCTTATCAGGAAATATTGTTAACAAGTTGCTGGTTTAAATGATCTTGTTTTCCGTGAGCGGATATACCGTGCAGGAAAGAGTTGGAATCAAGAGCCATAATGGTCCCATAATGGCTCTTGTTAGAATTCAATGTTATTGCTATCAATTTCTTGGTAAATTAAGGAGCGATTTACGTAAGGAGCAATCAAATTTATAAGTCAGCGTGCGTACCTTTAAGTATTCTGCCGTGCATCTTGTTCGATACAATACTTTTATTGTTTTCTTTTTAGTTTCATTATAGTAAGACAATGTAATAATCAAAATATGAGTCAAATATCGAAACAGAGCTGAAATTGCGTTTGGAAGGCAGTATCAATATTTAATTAACACCTTTATAAAGATATACATTTGTTTCAAGATAGCTGGAAAGCTCAGATGTTCTTCTAGTTAAATATAGGCCGACCGATGCCAAACGTATCTGTTACTCTGAGTGCTTATTTTTCTTTCTGAAATACCGAATATCAAGATACAGGATTAAAACACTAAAAGGAGATAGTAAGTGCTTCTTTGTTACCTTTGTTACGCCACTCCACATAATGAGCCGAACCTAACTGATAAATAAGGTACGTCAGAGGACCGGTGTCAGCAGTTTCTATACTGGTTTTATTCGGCGAGCAAAACATAATGCCGCCATAAGATGATCATTTCCTGAGGCGACACTTAATGTATGAAAATGATAGTATTTACTGAAGAATCTTTTCACTCGCAGTATTTCCTCTCAAGTCACTCCAAAGTACTCCGTAGTCGAACTTTGTATCGCTGAGTAGGGTCCACAAGACGATTGAACCGGGCCTAGTAAAAAACCATTTACTAGGCGTCGGGCCGGATTGTGAAATGGTTGAGACGTACACATGACAAAGCCAACATAACCCTTTAAATAGGTAATTTCATTACGTTAATCTGTATGTCACAAAATGTCAACTACTAGCTTTAAAGGAGTCTGCATAGCGAAGCAGGCCTGCGATCATTATCTGATTCTAATATTGGTCATTAGTCTTATTCTAAATGTCAGTCATGTATCGACACTTTTTAAAATTTTCTTAAATAGGCCTAGAAAGATGAACAACACAAGCCTCGATTATGGTTTACCTTTCTGGTTGTTTAAAGATGTTCATTGGATGGTTGTCTATATTTGTGAAGCTTTTCTTATCCTCATTGGAAACTCCTTAACGATTTACATCTTTTTTCGCATCCGAAAGCGGTTGAAGCGTACAAGTTATTTGCTCATCAATCTTGCAGTTGCCGATGCTTTTGTGGGGATGGTACTTGCTCTTTTCATAAGTGCAGATGTAGCAATTATGCTTGAAAAAGACGTCAGCTTAACTTTTGGTGAAACAGTCGTAGCACTCGATATCAGCGCAACAGTTGGTTCGCTGTCATCGTTGGTCTTAATTTCTTTGGAAAGAATGGTCGCCATTTTATGGCCACTTCGTCATAGGCTTATAAAAACACGATACTTCTATGTGTCTATTGGCTTTGTTTGGTTTCTTTCCGCCGCAAATGTACTTTCAAATCTGTGCCTCTACAACGATATCACGTATGACGATTCTTACAGCGTCTTTACATCAGTAACATTCGTAACGTCTCTTGTAGTCATTACAGTTTCCTATCTTGCCATTTGGATTTCAGTGCGGCGTAATGCAATACCAAGCCACGATCGTAGATCAATGACACAAAGCAGCAGGCTGGCTAAGACACTTTTTATAGTAACCGCCTTTTCAATTATGACTTCCTTGCCATACGGTATTATCATCACTTTGAAAGAATTTTCTGAGGATTTCTTTTCTTTTAGAGTGCAAATTATTATGGCGGTACAATATGCGAATTCACTTCTGAATCCAGTCATCTACTGCTTCAGGATGCCCGAGTTTAAAGCTTCCCTGAAAAAGCTATTCTGTTGTCATTGCTCGGGTGGGAACAGTTTCCATACGAATTCTACACCGTTTAATAAGAATTCTATATCGCTTAAAAATCGTTCTTCATCTCCTACCAGTAGAATAACACTGAGGTCCGTGGAGTTCACGGAGGCTAATAATCGTAACTAGATTTACACTTTCAGTTCCAGGCTTCTGAGGAGAACCTGTCGGTTCCAAGACCAGTTGCTTTTGGTTAGAGATCGCTGGTCTATTCCCTTCTTTTTCTAAAAAAAATCAGTAAGAGTGTTTGATCCTTATTTTTCAGACATGAATTTTCTTCATGTTATTCTTGACTTTCTTTTTGTTATTTCTTCATCAGCCGCATGATGAATACTGTGAGGCCTCAGTGTGGTTCTACCTATTCATCGTGGCGTCATTGCTTATCTTTTGTCTAACAGCCGCCTAGTTAGCTCACGTGAATAAGCTCTCGTCTGCAGAGCAGGAAGTCACGGGTTCAAACGCCCAGACCGGAACAACACACAGGGTATCAAGATAACTGAGGAGAATGTGTTGCCTTTGTTCTAACATCTATAAATAGTTTAGTCCTCTCGCACAAGGAGGAAAAACCGTTGATCCCCTTCACACACTCCTTCACTGTTCTGATTGATTCCTATGGGACGTAAAAAACCTTACACTGCTGTTCATAGAAAGTAGGGGACGTAGACCTCGGTGATGTGGTCAACCTTGATGTGAGCGTGTGTATGTATTGCTGTAGTATCTCTAAGTCAGCTTTCAAGCTACTATGATAATGATGATGATGACCACGATGACGATAAAAGTTTTCCCCAAAAAAGGAGACGCGGTATGTGAAAATTAAAATTGCAAAAGCCAGTTAAGCTAAGGGAGTGATCTATCCCGTTTTTAACTCTTCTGAAGCGGTATTTAAGGACAATACCAACCACTTAACTGTGCACTAAATGTTGCTGGGTAGCAAATACACTAAAAGCGATAAAACAACAACAACAATAACCTTTATTACATGACTATAGATACTTACAGTATTGCAAAAAGTAATGATATTAATAACAGATAATCAAGTGACATTCTTACATGACAGTACACGGAGACTCAAATTATTCAATAATGAAATACAATTCGCAAATCGGACTTAAAATTTCAGAGAGAGCTTTTTCTACTATGATATTTAAATGAATATCCCTTTTTACCGACCCCAGCTGCAAAAATGGGTTTCCGAGGATGGTGAAGATTCAGAGCTACTACCGGCCAAAAGAAACCACCATTTGTGAAAGTCCGGCGCAGCATTCATTTGTTTGTTACATCCTTTGTATTATTCTTAGAGCAAATTAGAAGAATTAGTCAGCCTAATTTAAGAATCATTTACCATGCTTTCTTTGATCTTTTTATTGTTTTCCATTAATCAACTTAATTGATATTTATGAAAAATTGTCGATGTAATATTGTACATATCCGAAGTAAAGTTAATTATGAAAAGCAAGAGAGGATAAAGGGGACAGAGAAGGCATCCCCCATACACACCCTATTCCATAGGTAATTCGTCTCGAGTTATTTTTAAGACCGCAGATCCCAAGGGGGATTAGACAACGGCCAATCACATAGCGCGAATGTGTTCTGCGTGGATGACCCACGCTCAGAGCCACGCGTCCTTCACGAATTGAGGCAGAAAAATATGGCCGAAGACGGGGAGAGCGATATTGCTATTCGTTCTGTCGACGAAAACGACTAAAGAGAGATTTCTGCTAAAGCTGTGTCAGCGAAACGGAAATTAAAAAAGAATCGCCCTTCCACTCTTGTATAGAGCTAACAGTACAGCAGGGAAATCCTTAACACACTGAATATTCTCTCAGGATCATTTATGATTTACAGTTTTAGGAGAGCAATTTCTGGTTTGATATTTATTCTTTTATTAGTCTTCTGTTATAACACTGGGCGTCCTACTTGCTTTATTGTACAAACGACCGGTTTCAACAGACCGGCGAAATTTCTCATTTTATTAAAGCACTGAGGCTACGACAACTTCGAGATAAACTGATTTCACGGCAGAGAGAGTCCAGCGATTCCCTTTTCCCAGGTGAGCGCCGACTCATTTCGCTTCAATATTCAGGAATGCTCTCGATCTCTTTACGCTTTCATTGCCTTTCGCCCGACATGTTTTGCACGGCGTTTAGTCATGCGAACCCTCCACGAAACATCCACGCAACGCGCGAGGTAACTTTATCCTGATTCTAAAAATAACTCGAGGTGAATTACCTATGGAATAGGGTGTGTATGGGGGATGCCTTCTCTGTCCCCTTTATCCTCTCTCGTGAAAAGTTATGAGCATGCGATATAGGCCATTTCCGAGTTCCATTAAATCTCTCACTTTTGAAACGCGACTAAGTGCAAAACCTTCCTTGTAAAAATGATTTTTATTGACATGAAAAAAAAATCATTTTCATACCAACTTAGCCTCGCTTTGAAAGATAGGCTTGGGGCCAATCGGAAATGGCCTTTTGCCAATATGAATTCGCCAAAATCATATCGCTGTGTACATATCCCAGGATGAAACAAGAAAGTTTTAGTAATAATTGAGCTAATAAAAGCTTTTTTCTGAAGAAGAAAACGAAATATTCAGTTAGCAAAAAGAAACGTGGTTATATTTGATAATTATAGGCTCCTGTTATAGGATAAAGAATTTAACAGACCAAGGACATCCTCTTAGGTCTGAATTTCTTTCTTTTTTTGGTTCACATCATACTTAGCCTGTTCCAGGCTCTCAGATAGTGGGGGAAGACGCGAAAGAAAAAGGCACGCGAAAAGTTGGCGGGGCGCGGGGAAAAAGGGAAAGGAAAGGAGAGAGAGCCTGTAATCATTTCTTTTACAACCCTCTTCCGCCCACTTTTGGCACGTTTGAGATAATTAGATTTCGGCTGTCAAACTGTTGAAATGTCAATGAGTTGGAATCTTCTCAAATTTCTCGCGAGATTACTTCGCGCGGCGCTAATCCCTTATGCGAGTGTGTGCAATATGCAGGGGCACCCAACGAGGATATAGTTCAAAACCACTTAACATTGCATTGTTGAACGTATTTTAGTATTTAAACGGTAGATATAGGCATATTTTTATCCCCTAAAAACTTTTCATCTGTTTGGATTTCCTAGCTGAAAGTCCAGTGATCCGAAAATTATAGGGCTCAAAACTTACCTTTTCGAAAATTTCAGCCAGGAAATGGCTCCCGAAAATTCTAGGTAGCCTTTTTTAGGGTAAATATCCGTCTAAAATAGGTAATTATACCATTTTGTAGATGTTCGAAAATCCTAGGAGAGGCAGGCAAGCAAGAAATTTTACATCAAATGTTCCGAAAATTCTAGTTCTCAAATCGTCTTCCGAACAGATATTTTCCCGGAAATTGCCGTTGGGTGCCCCTGAATATGGAGTGTAAAAAGCGGGTCGGTAGGCAACACACGACTTTTCTCTCGTGCCAAAATGCTGCTTGTTAGCCTGCGGACGGCAGACGTTTCTCCTCGCTCATCGCCGCTGAGGGACGTTTCGCGAAACGTCCCTCAGCGGCGATGAGCGAGGAGAAACGCCTGCCGGCGTTCGCAGGCTAGCTGCTTGTAACAAGGAAAGGAATGTATTTTCTCGTACGGGTGGATTATGCTCTGGAGGGCTCTACAATTTGACTGAGCAAACTATGTGATTTTTGCCGTCTGTTTCATGCTAGCCTGTTCACAGAGCCTCTATTTTCTCTTCAAAGTCCGTCGAGCGCGGGTGATAAAATATAAACCGCAGGGGATTTATGATGTTTTTGAAAAGAACGAAAAGAAAAATAAAACAACGTCTGTTTGCAGGCTTTGTAGTTTCATGCTGAGAGGTTGTTACAAGCTTATTGATTTTCTGAGGTTATTGTTTCTGGTCGGCATGATTGATGATTTGCCCTTCATTGCGGCTAAATAAGGGTTTTAAGTTGTTTAATTTTCTCCAAGTCCCTCCTTGATCTGAATGTGATGGTCTCCTACAATGAGTTTTGTCACGCTGGGCCCAGCTCGTTTAGTGTTTTGCAAGATGTTAAATTCTCACGGATGGTGATTTACAGATCCAAATTTCGAAGAATGGATTGCAGCTTAAACTGAAGCTACTTTAAACATGGAGAACTGCGCTGTGAGTCAGTCAAGATTTTTAAACTCCAGCTTGTTCTTCTAAAGAGATCTAAAGATAATGTAAGTCTGGACTGGAGCGCGTAGATAACTCCTTTTTGCGACTGTTCTGTTATCGCCACTTGGTTATCAGGCAAGATCATTGTTTTCACCCTAAATGCGCTGGTTTTTCTTTCGTCCCGATATTAAATAGATAATGAGTCCAAGAATGTCACCAACGTATCAATACTTAGAAGGAGCTCTTACAGAGTTTCAAAACTGGCACAGTTCATCACGTTAAAGTTCCAATGTTTTATATTAGGAAATTTAAAAGAAATTTCAGCATTTAAATCATATAAAGAATCCAAACGCGGTGAAGGCAAGGGGATTGAAATATTTGTAGCAAGGGAATACGGACGCTTTCAAAACTCTTTCTTGTGTTATACACGTACGGTAATTAATTTTCACTGCGCACTTTTAATTTACAAAATGCCCGTGGCGAGACAAATGAAACTGCTGTTTTGCCAAGTTTATGTCATACCCTGAAATTAAAATCCATCTAATTGTGCAAATTGCTGTCAAGCCTTTTCTAGTTTGTTTACTATCGCTGCTTAGTGTTTGTGATTCCTCCAGGGAAAGTTATGATGGTACGCCTGGTAGTAAGATCCGACAAATTGGCTTCCTTTTTCAAAGAATAACTCCTTTCATTGAGGGGGCAGCGTGACCGAGCGGTAAGCTTGCCTCAACCCGGGATCGCAGGTCTGTGAGTGTGTCCAGTCCTGCCCTTACCACTCGCCGAAGCTGCTCCTTGCCGTCCTAAGTTCCCTCCACCTTAGACTAAAGAAATTGTGGTGCTACAGGCATCTGTAGGTGAGTAAAACAGAAAAATGTAGTTTTGTGAACTGAGTGCACATTTTACTGTACAGGTATAACTTGATGAATACCAAACCAATTTTTATGCCTGTCAATAGCTAACTACTTGCGCTCTGCCCTCTTCCAGGCGCGATTTCTTCTTAAAAACGAGTTTAAATGTTGAGTGAACTCGCCGAAAACTACTGAAACAAAAAACTGCACTAGTCTTACATGTTTTGCATTCTCCATTTCCCGTAATATATCCGCGTGCAAGTCTTGCTTGAAGGATACAGGGGCACCCAACGAGAATATAGTTCAAAACCACTTAAACATTGCTGAACGTCTTTGAACCGTAGATATAGGCATATTTTTCATCTGTTCGTCTAGTGATCCGAAAATTAAGGGATCAAAACTTACCTTTTTGAAAATTTCAGCCAGAAAAAAGGCTCCCGAAAAATTCTAGGTGACCTTTTCACGGTAAAAATCCGTTAAAAATGGGCAATTATACCATTTTTGGGGGGTTCGAAAATCCTAGGAGAGGCAGGCAAGCAAGAAATTTAACAACAACTGTTCCGAAAATTCTGGATCTCAAATCGTCTTCCGAACAGATATTTTGCAAAAATTGTCGTTGGGTGCCCCTGAGGATAGAAACAACGATAAAATTGTGTTATGTCCAAACGCCATTGCTTTCGGACAGATATTTTAGAAACTTTAATTAATGACCTAGTATTCTCAAATTGCCCAAGCCTCTGTCTTAAGTCGAGGCTAATTAAGTGCGAGGTTATTTATATAATTATTCATAAAAAAAATGATTTTATTCTCATGCAAATAAAACACATTTCCACAAGAAAGGTTTTGCACTTGGCCGCGTTTTGATACTGATTTCGAGACCTAATAAATCTTATATTTGTCATGATGTGAAGTTATATTGATCTAACTAATATATGTATTCTTTAGCCTTAGAAAGATGACGAATACAAGCCAAGATGATTCCGAACATTTGTTGTTTAAAGATATTCCATGGATGCTTGTATACATCTGTGAGGCATTTCTAATTCTCGTTGGAAACCTCTTTACAATTTATATTTTCTGGAGCATTCGAAAACAACTGAAGCGAGCAAGCTATCTGCTCATCAATCTTGCAGTTGCTGATTTTTTTGTTGGAATTGGAGTTGTTCTTTATATTGGAGCAGATATTGCAGTTCTGTTAGGAAGACAAATTAGTTTGATGTTAGTTGACGCAATAATAACAGTTGACGTCACTGCAACAGTTGCCTCGCTGTCATCGTTGGTCTTAATTTCTTTGGAAAGAATGGTGGCGATACTGTGGCCATTCCGTCATAGGCTTTTGAAAACACGATACTTTTACTTCTCCATTGGTTTTGTTTGGCTTCTTTCGCTCACAAATGTTATTTCACTAAACTTGCGTGTAGATTCTGTTTCCTCAAATGGCTATGCCGACAGCATTTATACATCCGTTACGTTCATAGTCTCGGTTTTGGTCATCACCGTTGCCTATCTTGCTATTTGGATTTCAATGCAACGAAGTAAAATACCAAGCAATGATTGTAAGTCCAAAGAGAATAATAGAACGCTTGCAAAGACCCTTTTCATAGTAACCGCTTTGTCAATTATTACCTGCCTGCCATATGGTATCATCATTGTTTTTGCCAACTTTTCTGAGGATTGCAGGTTTTCTTTTTGGGTTCATATAATCTTCGTCGCACAATTTGCGAATTCATTTTTGAATCCGATTGTCTACTGCTTTAGAATGCCTGAATTTAAAGCGTCCTTGAAAAAGCTAGTTTGTCAGTGCTCACGGAAAAGATTTTTGTTTGATAATAATGCTTTAAGGTCTGCCGGTGGAATAACACTGAGGTCCATGTCACCCGTAAAGACTTCTTAATGCGGGAGAAAGAGAGCCGAGCCTTGTGCATTATGACAATTTTTGTCGGAGACTGAAACGCTTCAAAAAGACTTGAAGGTCTTCTCTAGTCCAAAGGGGGTTTATTCCGGTATCCCATGATGCAGCGCGGATCAACTATCCTTTCTGTAGTCCTAACCCAAGAAAACAACTGGCATACAGGTATTCGCGACGCCACCACTAGCCACTAGGTTATTTTCTCAATGGGGGCGGGGGGAGGGGGGGGGGGAGGTTACAAAATGAAACGCGAAATTTTCCCATCCATTGCTCAGTATCTAGTAGGAATAGCTTAAGACTGATCGGAGGAAAGGCCAGGAAAATATTCCGATTACATGTTACCAACCGAACTGACACATAGTAAAAGCGTAATTGTCTTGTACATAAAATGTGGATTATTTCTACCAAGAAAAACGAGAGTGACCGTACATTATGAGAGTTTTAAGTGAACATTAAACCACCTTCTTTTTCTCAGATTTTTATTGTGTATCCGCGCTTCTTTTCTCTGGAACATGCAGCTGAGCAGCTTGCTAATAAGCCTGTAATTGTTCTCCACTTTTTCCATTTTTAGTTTGCGATTTCCAAGTCATTAGGCAGATTTAGCCACGGCAATGCAGCGCAGATCTAAAAGCCGACTTGACCAATGGCAGAACGGCAAATCTAGCACCGAAAGATTTCCGCGTACTTTAGTGTTCTTATTAGATATACTGCGTTGTCTTTGCTAAATCCGCCTATTGCAATTAGTTGAACATTATCGCTCTCCCCGACATGCAGCCGAGCGAAAAGGCAAAAAATCAACATTCTAAACTTTTCTCTCCCAAAAAATGCGAAAACTAGTCTTTTGTAATTTTGACTGGCTTGGCTCATCTTATCATCGACTTAATCTGTCATTATTACGGAAGTTACGCAATCAACATAAGAAATTTACACACCTGCCGGATTATAGTGAAATATATAAATAGCCATTTTTCACAATTAAATGAAATATTTTTCATATGTTAAAATATCTGATTGCCCGTGATGTTATTTCCAGTTTCTTTGAAGCCGGTAGTTTATATATCACATGTACAAAGATTTGAGACGAAAGTCAAAGCCAAAACCAGTGAATGAGAACAGAGTTATAATCTACTGTGTAATTCTACGGTAAGTTAGTTTGCGGAATTTATCGAGATCTGAGTCCGAAAAGGGTCCAAAAAATTGAAAGCCATCTTTTTTAACTTGGACGATTTGGCAGGAAGCAAAAACATGAACGTTATTCTATATCTTGAATTTTCCATGCAAATGTACGTGTTTTCATGAGCTGATAATAATAAACTTTATCGTTTCTGGACTACAACTTTAGAGTGCTATAATGCTGCCTATCTTCGTTATTTTTTTAAGACGACGCTTTTTGGTCGAAACCATGGATTAATGTGTAGAAATACTTTTCTTCAACAACATGTGTCATAATGTGACAATTTAGGACAATTGTAGTCTGCTACAGACAAACATTTTAGAGGAATACACTAATGGTAATGATTATCTTTGCGAAAAAAGCTGAGGACGGCTTTTCATTTACTAACAATGCTACGGTATAATCTGAGTTCCAATCAACTGCCCATATCACGCCGGTCTCATTTACAAGACAGCAAGAACGCACTAGGAAAAATGGATTAAGTCTTTGGTTCTCTTTTGGTTGAGAGCCTAATCATTTTGAATGCCAAAAATTTCTTGATCGCATATGGGTGTATCACAGAAAACCACTTTCAACTGGCAATAATTTTTTGATATTCTGTTGATATCACCGAACTTTGACTCAGCTCAAGATAAATTATAAGTCCAAGCTGCCGCTGCACTCATGTTACATTCCGGACTGAAGTCTACTTCGCTGTCTATGAACTGTTGTCGTAATAATGAAAAATTATTAGTTTCCTTCATTTAAGAGGTAAAATTGTGAAAAAAATAACTGCATTTGAGGATTTGGTCGTTGGCGGCAATAACAAGGTGGTGGGATTTATAGCTCTTTCCGGGAGAAAAAGATAATAACTGGAATTTTTGCTAGGACCAGAAACTTCGTCTTAACAACCGGCAGGCTGCGTCATGGAGTGGTCATTTGGGCTGGTTCCACTGTATTAAGCAATTTGTCTGCCTTGAACTGGGTTTTAACCTTTTCAATTTCTGTCATTTCTAAAGCAAAACATCCCTACTCTAACAAATTCTCAGGTTTAATTGTGTGATCTTTCCTTGTTTAGGATTGCCTGTTCGAACCCGCTCTTGTAGAGATTTTAGGCTCTGTTTAGAGACCACAGAACACAATGGAAAGCACTTTATATCTGCAGAACTCTTCTTCAACCAATTCAACTCCCACAGTTTTACCACAAGGTCAAACTCCTGAAGTTATTGATCATCCACATGTGGTTATTATATGTACAATACTGGGCGTGGCTAGCCTTGTGGGGACTCTCGGCAACGCCTTAGTTTTATGGTCCATAATGAAGTTTGAAAACTTAAGAACCATAGCGGACTTATTCATTTTCAGCCTATCGCTATCAGATATCCTTGTCACAACAACGTATCAACCATTGAAAGCATATCGGGCTGCACAGTTACAAGAGGCTAATTTATCCTTAGTATCTTTCTCAAGGTTCCTTGGATATTTATCGCTCACTGCATCGATTACAAACATGTTTGGGGTGACTGTGGAGCGTCTTATTTCCATTCGCTTTCCCCTGAAATATGACCAGATTGTAACAAGGAGACGGGCTATCATCATTGTTATCTGCATTTGGGTATTTTCAGTTACTAATGGAATAATTTATTCCAGAGGATATATGTCAGGGTTTTATCTTGCAATGTACTTCATATTAACCATCGCTGGGACAGGAATGATCTACGCTTACATATTTTACATAGCCAAAAGACTGGAGGATGTAGTAATACAAGCGCAAAACCGCTTTGTTGGTGGCAGTGAACGTAAAGCAGCCAAAACTATCATCATTCTTCTTGGAGTGGCAATTGCATGTTGGGTTCCGTTTTTAATCAGTTTGAAACTTTTATCGAAAAATGATGTGAGATCCAAGTGGATCTTCTATTTAGCCCAAGCCTTGGCAACATGCAATTCATCAATTAACCCTTACATATACTGCGTAAGAAGTAGCAGGTATCGCAAAGCGTTTGTTAAATTGCTTGGGTTGCGTAAGGTTGTTGATATCGCGCGAGAAACTTGGACTCCTGCTTATCTTCGAAATACTGATATGAATGAGTTTCAGTTAAACGGCTCAATCAAAGGGGGGGTTTTCACTATTTCAAAGTAAGAAATGGTGAAAAATTGTTTATGATGTTGTGAATGAAGTTTGGTTAGCATTTTTTTTATTCACTCAGTCTATCTACAATCGGCCACAAAATTATTTTAGACACTTTGCCCCAAAGGTTCGATCTCTTTCCCGCGGAAGGTACTCCTTTATGTAAGATATATATAGGTATGTGCCGCCCCAAAGGTTATGGTTTTTGCGCCGTTTCGATGTGGAAAACGAGTATAGACTTTGAACATTTTGGTCTGGAATCGGGTATGGTTGTCGAGGGAACTACGAGAGTTTATAAACGTATTTTTCGTTTCAATTTCAAATGATTAAGAAAGAAAGATAGTATGCGAATTCAAAATGGATTTTAAGAAATCGTTTTGTTGGCGTCTTATCTAAGTAATTTCAGGTTTGAAAATGTGTGTGGGTTGCCAGGTCTGGAAATTCGAGTGGAAATAACATTTTTTGGTCTGAAATAGAGTCAAGCATTCCTTCTAGTGTATGAACTACACTTAAGGTTGGTTTCCACTGACTCGTTCTTAGCTACGCACGAAAGTAAATTTTGCGCTCTTACGCACGGAAAAAATTACGCGACACTGGAAATCAGAACCCTTAACGCTGACCCGTGTTGTAACTACTTATAAAGGTGAACAAAGGTAAAAATTTAGGTTTAGAACGATTATTTAAGGGTACATGTCTGGGCTGAGTTGCTCAAAGCATGGTTAGCTTTAACCATTGGTTAAGCAGTATCAAAACCAATACTCTTTCAAGGTATTAAACGCTGGTTAACGCTAACCATGCTTCGAGCAACTGGGCCCTGGTCTCTAAGAAAATAACATCAACAAAAACAAGTTTTATTTGCATGACTAATGCCACAGAGTAAATGTTACAATATTGCAAAAACTATATATAGCTAACTCTGATTCGTTAATTAATCAAGAAAATAATAAAGATAAAAGTAATCATTGTTAATTCAAAACTTAGAGCGTTGTCACTCACGTGACCAGCATCTATTCAAATGTAATGCAACAAAAGAAATCTTTCGCATAAGGAAAGAAGTCGACTCCCAGAGGACTGCTTTGGAACACCAATATGGCCCCCTTGACGCCATGTGAAAACCGGCTCTATTCTCACAGTAGGAGTAATTATTTCGGAGAGAAGGTTACTTCTCAGTTCGAATAAGAAAATTAAAAATTGATTGCTTATAAAAAGACAGTTTAAACCTGATTACACTCAAGTTCAGTCTCAGTTTTCTATCTTATGGGGGATTGCCATTTGCGCGGAACAAAGTTACCGCAATAGTGCATCGTTCGTCGTGGTAGAGGAAACAACAGCAATATTCAACAGCGAGCCGATCGGCCTCAGGGCGAAGAAAACGAAAGAGAATGAAAATTGAAAATAAAACTGAAAATAATATTTTGTATTATTTGTGTCCGATATTTCTGTTTCAAATACAAACGGCCGCTGTGTGCTGAAACAAAATAGAGTTTTTCGTCAGATAGCAGGGGCGGATCTAGGGGGAGGGTGCAGGGGGGGGGTGCGCACCCCCCCCCCCAGATGACCTGCGGCTTTCTGATTAACACTGTGCAGTCGCTTCACAGTCATACAGAATCTGCTGTATCGTTAAATCTGTATTCTCAGCAGTTCACATTATGTTATTTCCTAGTCAAAAGCCCTCTTCTTCGTATTCGCTTTTACAATTTTTTACGTCATCAGTCAGTTAGTGGTGCACCCCCTCTTAAGAAAAATCCTGGATCCGCACCTGGATAGGATTCAAGCTCGTCCCCAGGGCGCTTTTCCCTCGCTTTGGAGGTGGGGCGGGAAAAGCCAGGGAAAAGCACCCTGGGGACGAGGTTGATAGGATTGTCAATTACAATATAAGAATTTTGAAACTAGAGTGATAAATATGCTTGGTAAACGAACAGACAATAAACGCCAACAGACGCTACTAAAGTAAAAATATAAATGCATGAAACTTTAATGAGAAGAAAAGAGGTAATAAAAATGAAAATAGTATGAAATTAATATGATAGGCGATAGGGTTCAGTGTATATTCTGAAATATGCAAACAATAAAATAATACATATTATAGATGACGATAGAAAAACTGCATAAGCACCATAAAAATGAAGTAAATTAAAATGAAATGTTGATTGATTTCATTGCGTTTGTTGATTCCATAAAGCTCCAGTGCCCCCAGCCTTGTCAAAGGTCGGCTTCCCGAATGAAATGACTTATATAGGTAGGGCGCACTGGTTACTAGGCCATTGTACTCCAAGTCAAGCGTCTTCGCGTGAGGTATCTATGGCCCTATGTCAGAGGTAATCTAAGACTGTCGTGGATTCTGTATTCACGCCGTGGTGTCCGGACTCCGGGCACTGGATTCTACATTTATTGTCAGTGAAACTTGGATTCCGGTTTCCAATCGTGATTCCACAAACAAAAATTCCCCGGATTGCAGAAACCGGAATACCTTACATGGGACAATCTCTAGTAGAAGCGAATGTAACAATAGAGACCTTATAGATTCTAAACCGAGGTCGAATTACGAGTACGAGATTCTCTAAGTATAAACGCGAGCGCTTGAAACCGCGTCATTTTGGCGGGAAAACGTGATAGTCGTCGTCGTTATACGACGAGTTTTAGCGAGGATGGCGGGATAATGGAACAAGTTATCAAATGTTAGAAGTTTTTTTCCATTTTGGGATCAGAGACCCGTTTCTCGAAAGTCCCGGTAACTTTGCGGGCCCGAAATCAAATATTGAAATCAAAATATAAAGAATAAGAACGCGGGTCCTGGCTAGCAAACAACTCCATTTTGTTTCATTAACTGACAGTTTGATCACGTTAGATGCAAAACTATTGAAACCTCGATCTTTAATGTAGACGGAGACAGCTTACCGGGCCCGTTAATTATCCGGACTTTCGAGAAACAGGCTCCAGGAGAGGGCGTATCCCCCATCAATGAAGATAACAGTGCTAATTTTTTATGGTGAAAAAAAGTACAATAAACCTTTCGGTGGTATCTATTTTTTGAAAATACAGTACGCGAAAAAACTTTCAGTCAAATCTCATCTTCGTAGTAGCTTTCGTCCCCGAATCTCAGGAATTAAAGGTCTCTTATAATGACGTGACGAACAAGGGACAACAGCAGGTGAAAACACAACAATTAAGCCACCTTGGTGTTTGTCTTATCTAATGAAAGGCAAATGGGCTTTTATGTGATTATCGCTGTTCATTCACTTCGGTTTGTTTACCACAGTGCCAGTATACAAATAAAGCTGCGACAAGTTGTAGGAAAATAATATATGTTTTTTTTTTTTGCAAAAGATAAAATGTAATTGTAAATATTGATATCACGGACTTGTCAAGTTACATTTAGGGCTCCGATACGGAACGTGTTCTTTCCCACAAAACACTTGCAAAAATTTTCGTTGGCATAACTTATCCAATTTGATGTTCAATTTTCTAGTGATTTTTGTGTAATATTTGAGAAAACATACCAGCTACTATATTGGTCTTATCTGGGAACGCAGCATCGTGTGCGATTACTTGAATGTGAATTCAATATCCGACATGGGGAGCTCAAGTATGAAAAATATCCACGAATTCACGTCCTCAAGGAACTTCTACCTATTACAAGATTTTCAGTCGTTTTGGATTTCGTATTTAGGCGTTACTATAAACAGTATATTCTGTTTCACTTCTGTCCTAGGGAACTTCCTTATTATAGTTGCTCTTCAGAATTCAGCTTTACGCCCTCCATCGAAAATGCTCTTTCTTTTTTTGGCCCTGACTGATCTCTGTGTTGGACTTGTTGCGCGGCCTTGTTTCGTCATTTACGTAACTTCAATGATCGAAGAAAGATTTGACATCTGTCGAATCGCAGAAATCGTAATGCAAATTTCTAGTTTTGCACTGTGCGGGATTTCACTTTGTACGATAACTTTGATAAGCATGGACAGAAGTCTTGCTTTACTGTTTGGACTCAGGTATAGACAAATCGTTACACTCAAAAGAGTCCGCAGCACTATGATTATTTTCTGGATCTTGCTTCTTTCAGTGAGCCTGCTCTACTTATTGAAAGAGGATGCTTTCATGATCACATTCTGTGTGTTTGCACTATTTTGTCTTGTAGTATCGACGTTTAGCTTCTTGAAAATTTATTTTACACTACGACATCGACAATCGCAGGTTGTATCTCAGTCTGAACGCGAACACCGTCAAATGTCCACCCGTGCAAATGTGTTCAAATATAAAAGGACAGTAGCTTTGTCAGTCTGGATATACTTAATATTGACATTGTGCTATCTTCCATTTGTTGTGGTTCAAATAGTAAGAGCTTTGTATGGTGATAGTATCTCTATTGTTATCGCAGAAGGAGTTACTACTTCTATGATGTACCATAATTCCACAATTAACCCATTGATTTATTGTTGGAGCATGAGAGAAGTGAGACAGACAGTCAAGTCGACGATCAGAAAGTTTTGTTGTTTATGCTGTTAGTTTTATGGACAAACAGGAGCCTCAGATTTAGACAATCGTGGAAAGAATGCCTCACATTTATAGCCGGCATGGCAAGAATATCGTCAGATGCGTTAGATGCTGTACGTGAGCATTTATGTATTAATGCAAAAAGTTGAGCAGTGACAAGATTTACAGGCGCTATGTCACTGGAAGAGGATATTTCTGATTAAGGTCAATTCTGTGCTGAAGTTCATTATACTTGCTGCCCATACCCAAAATGCTGCAGTAAAAAAAATTACGAATATGTCAAACAAATTTACCAGGGATCATTAACCATAATATTTTTTAGGTATTTTTTTGCAGGAATACGCCACTTCTACATTTCCCAAAATGCACCTTATTTGCCCCCCTAAATTTTGCATAACCTTTGTTTTCATTTCTCCTGGGTATTACAGACGTCCCAAGAGAAATTGAAAACAATGCTTATGCAAACTTTTTGAGGGGCAAATAAGGTGCATTATGGGAAATGTGGAAGTGGCGTATAGCATTAAAATTTGAAAACACTGATTCACCTTTTTTCGAGTTTTAGTAAATGTCCATCCTTGCCGTCCGGTGCAACAGAGGACAGGAAACAGTTCCAATGCCTATATATAGTCTTAAGTAGTAAGATAAAAAAAATCTGGACTAATTTTTTAGAATCAAATTGTTGCAAAGACATGTTTTAGCTTTTTTATATATATATAAAGTAAATAGCCTGATATAATCATTTTTTAAAGTGCTAGTCATGATTCGTGCGTGCACGTGACCTTAGTTCATGTTATGACTTCAGTCATAGAACTAACACATATTATAAAGAGGATGTAATGTTATCTTACCAATAAGAGTCATTTCTTAGATATATTCTCCTCCACATCTGGAACGGAAAAAGTGCAAGTTATTTAGGCCATTCTTCATACTTTTCTGAAGTAATTTAAGGCATGGGACAACAGCTATTTTTCCGTAAAAATGAAGGGGGTGGTCTATAATATGAACTGTGAATCATGGTGTACAAAATACCAAAAAATATTATAAACCACAAAAAATTATATATACTTCCGAGCACACAAATATTATGCAAATTAAGTCAGTGACCTTACAGCTCCACAAAGTCTCAAAAAATCTTTAAGAAAAAATGGGCGCACTTTTTAGCAAGAGCCTGAGTATTTTACTTAACTGGTGCACGAAAATACAAAAATATAAGCAGCTACAAAACTGCGCTTGGCAACTTTAAAATATCTCGTTCATTTTGCAAATAAACGGGGTTTTCCGACTAGTACCCAGTCTCCCAATATAACATGCTTGTCCTTTAAAAAATGTTGATGTTGCCAAGCGCAGAAATGACATACCTAATGGCCTTAAAATCATGAAACTAGTAGAAAAAAAGTGTGCTCATTTTAGTTCAAAGCTTTTCTGGGTGTGGCGAGGCACGTGACCTCATTTGCATATTTTGTGGGGGCCAAACAGACAAAAATTAGCAGTGTATGTATTCACAAGTTTTCTACCTGCTACTGCTAATGCATCGAAAGATAGACCAGCCCCTCACCTTCCGACTTAATAACTGGGGACCTATGCTTCATTGGATGCACGTGATTTGTTTAATAGGGACTTTAAGATCCGAGACGCGACGGCTGTAAGACGCGACAGGAAGTAGATTTTCAAAGAGGAGACATGTTGCGCATGCTCAAGCCGTTGTCCTGGTGTCACCACGTCGCGTCGAGAACGTGGGTTTTGCGAGTTTGACGTTCTGCACAAAACGTGAGTATATTTGTTCCTGTGCTTGAATTAAATGATGGTATATTCCTCTAAACATGTAACATCAGCCTCCTAGGATCATTGGACATAATGTCTGGCGACATTTTAGATCGCAGAGATGGAAGGATTTTGATCATTTTTAAATTTCTTTCAGGTGTACGAAGCTTATAAAATGGCAGCGCCTTCGACTTCGACTTCGAGCGAGGCTTGCAAGTAAGTCACGAGCTAAAACTGGAAATAGTGAATGCTGGAGTCTTCTGCATACTCTTCTCGTCTCTTGTACCGTTGCAATTCTCGATTTATTGCGTTCATCTGCGGCTAAAAGCCAATTTTAAGCCTGTATTATTTTATTTAATTTTATTAAACTGCGTGTGTTTTTATGCTTCTCTTTAGTTCAGTAATGTTTTGGACTCATGATCATGAAGCCATTCTATGCAGAGAAGTCGTCAATGTAAATCCCTACACAACTAAGAAAGGGTCAACACAAAGAAGTAGAATGTGGGAAAAAATAGCAGACAACTTGAACAAATTCACTGTGCCGAAATTCAGGGTTGATAAGCGATCAGTCCGAGACCACGTGGGAATCCTTGTTTACAAGCATAAGAAGAAACTTCTAGCGGAGGAAAAAGCAACTGGGATAACTCCCGATGAGCCAACGGAACTAGAAAACCTCTTGGATATGATCATCGCGTTGGAGGAAAGTGGCGAAGCGGAATTACAGGAAACACAGGGAACAGCTAGCAAAAAACGTCAATACGATCGGGCTAAAGTGAAAGATGTTAGACTAAAAGCGATGGAGAAGCTGTCAGAGACGAAGAAAAGAGGTTCATCAGAGGATGAAAGCGATGACAAACCGAAGCGTCAACCAAGAAGTGGAGGTGATGCTATCGAACAAAGCACAAACAAAGCATTTCTTGGACTTTCTTAAATGATGCCATGGCTATTTCTGCGAAAGAATCGCCGAAGAATCAGACTGATAAAGAGCGGTTTGCAGCCGCGTCGTCTTGCATCGCGACCGAGATCTTAACTTTACTTTTCGCGCGCAAACGACGGCGTTCTACAGGTCCAGTCCTTTATCAGCCACCGCGTTCTAGAAGTCGTCGCGTCCCAGATCTTAAAGTCCCTAATAGGCTTAGTAAGACGTGCTTCGAGGAGGTGTGCATGTTGAAAAAACGAGATTTTGTCATCGATATGTGATCAGTGTTCGCGTTTTGTAGGAGTAGAAGACAAACCTGCTATTATGAAACTGTCTTGCAAAGGAGCTTCCAAATAGTTTGACTACACTGACTTATGTTAAATTTGTTTTACAATATTGCATTGCAGTTTCAAGTGAAGGTTTCTGTGTGTCCTTTATTCTTTTTAAAATATTTGTACAAAGCCTTAAATCTTTCCGTTTCTTTCAAACTACCTTGATCCGCATAAAGTGACTTACATTTTCAAAGAATCCGGCCTAACTTAACGCAGCCTATTATTAAAAGAAGGGATACTGGTCAGTTTTCGGTTTTGTGATTTCAGCAACTTTTGACCTGTTTCTCAGTTTTGTGGTCCAGTTTTTTGTTCAGTTTATCAAGGACAATGGTTCGGTTTCCATACTTTTATACTGTTTCCTTTTCCAGTTTTGTTGTGATGACCCATTCGGACAACCTCGTCCCCTGGGGACGAGGTTGCCATTCGGAAACAGGTGATTTTCTGCATAATTTTCATTAAAATCTGTCACAAGAACGGCTATAAGTTCCATTGAAAAACAAGAGGGCTCTTTCTGAGTTTGCCCTCATCGACGTTGAAGTAGGTCTACATGTCATTTTTTTTACAATAATCGTAAACAATGCTCCATCTACATAACCTTTCGGCAGGAAGAAATTAAAAGGTCACATGACCACTCGCTTGTCAACTTCAAAAGAATCATTGATATTAAGGCTACAATGCATTAACTATAAATATTATTTTCTTTTTTCTTTGAGCTGATGTTTGTTCATCTTCGGGTCTTTTTATCACAGTGGTACCTCATGCTGAAGATTACTCGAGTACATGTTCTCGAATGCAGTATTAAAAAGCCATTAACGATCTTATTTTGCAAATGAAAGTCAATTTCATATTTTTTAGATTTCATAATATTGTTCAGCCGTTTTTCAGAAGTCAGAAATGTAGCAAAGTAGTGGTGCTGAAATTGCAAAATCCGTGCTTTTATCCTGCACGATGTCTATTATTAAATACGATGAAATTTGCGAAAGAAAATTAGTCATAACCCTCAACTAGGGGTTTGGGCTGAAAGAGGGAAAGATCTGCACTCTTACAAAAAGCTTGTAAATTCACAATTTATAGACATTCTACTATCTCTGTAAAGCTCCAGTTTTTCCGGTCAGCTTCTTGTAAAGATAAGGAAATTTTTATCACCGGCTATCAAAAATAAAGAAAAAGTCTTCATGGCTATTTTGACACCACACTAACGTAGAAAGTAGAGTAGAAAGCGGTGAAAACAAAGCTAGTCTTAATGACCTACCTCGTAATATTCTTCTGCGGTGTTCATAGTACCTCACAGTACCTCTATAAACAAACCCAGTCATTATTATATTGCTGGAGACTACAAGAAGTTAGAAAGAAGGTGAGGTAGACGATAACGCCTCTATGTAATTATGTTGTATACCTAGACTAAGCTTATAGATGGATTTCAGAAAATGGTAATCGAACAGTACCTCTTCATCTTGTTTGGTAAAAAAGAAATATTTTAAAGAGTCTGACAGTAATTCATCCAGATCAAAAAGAGACTTTTGCGGTTGTGTACTTTTTGGTCGTATGTTAAGTAATCACTTTTTGACTTATCCTTTATCTAAGACGTCTTATTCAGAAATCTACTAACTGCTTTGCTTGCATTCAAATATCATTGCCCAAAGCTAGACTAAATCCGGAAAATGTTTGCTTGTGGAATCTGAAAACCAGGGCCTTGGAATCCGGAATCCAACTATCTAAAACCACCATGCTCTGCTCTTTTGATGACCAGGAGGCCAGGTTCCTTAAGTCAGCCTGCAGCAACGATGAATCCTCTTGAGTAACGATGGTTTTAAAAATCTTAGTGTCATCGACAAAGGTGGTGACTCGACTTGATTTCACAACGTCAAGCAGCGAATTCACATACGAGAGAAACAGCAGAGGGCCCAAGATTAAACTTTGGGGCACTCCAGAAGTTACAGGGAGTGCCTCCGAAGACACTCCTAATGCGATTACCCTCTGAAGACGGTTTTCAAGATAAGAATCAAACCAAGCCAGTAAGTTCCCGCCAAAACCGTGTTGTTGCAGCAATGTGAGTAGTTTGCGATGACTTTAATACTTTATCGAAAGCCTTGGACATATCTAAATAGATAATGTCCACTTGTCCCCCCTTGTGCAGTTGGGAACCAATAAGGTAAAACACCTCGACCAGTTGCGTAACACACGAGCGCTTTGCTATGAAGGTATGTTGGAAGCTGCCGACCAGGCATACTTGATCCTTAATAGCATTAAACAAACAACGCTCGGTAACTTTAGAGACTAAGCAGAGTAGTGAGTTGGGTCGATAATGTTCGACGTATTCTTTATTGTCCTTCTTATATACAGGGACTATGTTGGCCAATTTCCATTCTGTCGGGAGGGAGCCAAGTCTAAACAATTTCAGTATTGAAGAGATCACAGAGTGAAGGGGCAATCCCGAGAGCTGTTTCCTTAAGTATCCCGGCTGGAATTTCGTCTGGGCCAGAAGCTTTATTTGTTTACATCGAGACTAGACAAAACAGCTAGGACTTGATTGGTCGTAAACGCCAAGTCACATAGTAACTGGTAAACTTTATTGAAAGGACGCACTTTTCACCAAAACTACATTACCTTTTAACAGCCCTTATGCAACTCTACTGCTTGCTCAAAAAAGAAAATAACAGACTCAACTGTACACCCGTTTTTGTTTTTTGTTGGTTTGTTTGTTTCTTAAATGATCGTATCACCTTGGAAAACTAGGTAACCTTTTAACAGCTTTTTAACAACTCTGCTGTTTGTTCAAAAGTTCGAACATAAACTCTAACCGAGCAACGGGTGGGTGGGAAAACTAGCTAGAGAGCACCGCAAGCAAGACGCCATAGCACTCTTGCACAGCTTCCTGAGCACTCTCATGAAAACACACGGAACTCTCACGAAAATTATAATGTCTGCGTCTCTAAATGTTAACAAACTTTACAAACTAATGTTGCTTCACTACACATAGTAACCAACCTGAGATCTTCAAACGCCAGGTGAAACTCCAAACTGAACAGTGTTAAATTGCAAAACCTACATGAAGATCGTAGACAGACACAAGTCTAAAAGTGAAATCTGCTAACAACATTACCTTTACAATAAAAAGCTAATCACTTGCAAAATGAGATTAATCAGAATCAATTCATCATCTAAGTAATGAATATACTTAGCAAAGGCACTGTGCAAATCTAGAACGCTTTACGGTGTAAAGTCAAAAGTTGGACCAGCGTTAGGCCCAATATCTGGGTCACCATCGTCGTCAACAGGCGTGCGTAACAATTTTTTCAAGTGAAGCTCAACTCCGTACATAAGGCCGATAGCATTCTCCAGTCCCTCATGAGGGTTGCCGTTAAAGGCGTTTTCCAGAGATTTGAGCAACTTGGTATACGCTTTGTTGAACAATACAGCTTGTCTGTACGCTTTTGAGCCGGGCGTATAATCCGACAGCTGGGGATTAGGAATCATTGGCCAAACACCTTCGGGATAAAAGCTTATCTTGGAACCATTGAAGTAGTAGCTGCCGTTGCAAGGCTATTGAGGGTAAACCACAATTATCATCAGTAATCTTTTTAGAGCGTAAAACATTAGGGATCTGGGAGATAAAAAACAATGAACTTGATTGAACGGGCCATAAAAATTTGCTTACATCAATATCTTTCACAGGACGCAGATTGAAAATGTTGCTACAGTTCGTCTGCAGGTAAAATCCTATCTATAAGAAACATTGCTACCCATCCCGCAGTTGAAGGTTCCACAAAAGGATAGAATAACCTGGCTCTTTCTGAAAAAATATGGTAGGTTGAAAGACCTACCAGCTAGATAGCACTACACTGAAGAGGGACATGATATTCTGAACACTCCAAATGTGATGTCTAGAGCAATTTACACATTAAATGAAGTGAATTAAGTAACTGAATCTGAACCAAAGGGCTCATCTGCTTTGAGCTTACAATCGTTCCGTTCCTAGCATAAAGCGAACAAGGAGAGTTGCTACCCTTCCTTTTTTTAAGACCAAAAAGCTTGGTCAATCCATCCTCCCTATATCCCATCTTTATTTTCTTGCCTCGTACAACGTACCTTCGGCGGTTTACCCAAAGCCGCAGCATCAGCAGTTTTTCTATTCGCCTTGATCACTTGAATCCCTCTCTTCTCGACAATTGATTGAAACAAGAAGTAATGTGAAAGATCCTTTTGACCCAGTTCATCCTTAGTAATGGGGTTACAAGGATTGCTTCCTTCACCCTGGTCAATAATCGTGTAAATGGCGTCAACGGCAGAGTGGTAGTCGTAGACTGAAATGTTATCATGCTTTTTAAGATGCCAGCGAGTTGTAACCTGTTTACTCATGTTTCCTGTAAAGATGCTGTTATTATTTCCACAATCTGTCAAATTTCCAAGGACTTTCAAGACGTGATGGTAAAAATTACCAATTGTGTTATAGTGATGTCCAAATTTGCTACTTTCTTTACCAGGGAGCTGAATACATTGAGATAAAGATTAAAAGAAGCAAGTCAATTTCAGAAGAAAACACGGGTGATTTTTGCCAAATACAACTAAGAACAAGTAAGCCATACCCATGTACTTAAAACATTCTAAATTAATCTTCAGTATGACAATGTTACATTATCGTATTTGATGACCCCAATTAAAGCGGTCACGTGTTTGAGCCCTTCCATTTTTATAATCACCAGCCTTCGTGGTAAAGAAGGGAGGTTAGCTGTTGGTAACAGATTTCCCACACAAGCTACCACATAACAAGCTGGAGTGAGAAATTGCGCTCTCTTTCTTAGTAATCACTTCTCTAGCGACCACAATACCTGTTTCCCCATTTTCTTATTTACCATGACTTGACGCGACCGTTCCATTGCAGCAGATAGGTGACCTGAAATTAAAAATAAAAACCTTATTTGTTGGTTTAGTTCAAAGTACATTTAACGGTTGGCCACTTAAAATCATCGTCCCGTTTCCAGCAGTGCACGTCAATATAGTATCCCCAATTAGTACTTTCGTGCCTATAATGAGTGTTTCGAGTAGCTCAGATGACCACGCAAAATGACGGTCCCGTCTCCAGAGGGGGTCTAAAACAGAGTCCTAAATTAGTACTGGTGCTAAATACATTGACACTAAAATGAAGTGCTTTTTATAAAATATACATTTGATGTGTAGTATCGCTGAGTACCGTAAAATTCCGAAAATAAGCCCGGGGGCTTATATTTTTCAAAGGCCCTTTTTGAGGGGCTTATTTTTGGAGGGACTTATATTCGGAGGGGCTTATCTACGAAGGGAAATTTGTGTTTCAAAATTGGTTGGGCTAGCCTTATAGTTGGAAGGAAATTTACTGTTTTTGCTTTGTCTTACTTTGTATTTGAGGACAATTTTCCAAGTACAAGCCCCCGGGGGCTTATATTTGGAGGGGCGATTTAACGGAGGGTTTTTTACGTTACCAGTTTAGGGGGCTTATATTTGGAGGGGCTTGTACATGGAGGGGCTTATTTTCGGAATTTTACGGTATTTTAACAACTGGTGCTGCATTTTGGCGCTAAACCTTTAGTGGGAAAACTGTAAGGTGGAGAACGTGTGACAGCTTTTGCGTGTAACGATTATGATTGCCTGGCCAAAGAAACATCAACTTATGAAACCAGTTTGTGAAACAACTGGAGCTTGAATTAGGACGAAAAGTTATATTTTCGAAGCGGTCAAGCAATTATTCTGGCGATGAATTTCGATAGCAGAAGTTCATTAAAGAAAACAAGCAGGCGATTTGGACAATCAGCTTTAGAATAAGAGCGAAAAAGAGGCAAGATAACAGGCATTTGTTTTGCAAACGAGTTTATCGTTTTTCTCTGATGAAAAGTGCTTATAATATTTTTTCCCCAGTATATTATTTGTTACGTATCGTAGTTAAGTGGTAAGGTAAGGACTCTGCGTAATTATAAAGCGGTCCAGGGTACGACTTTTTGATAGTCCGTTTTTAGTTTTTTCTTTCTGCCGGCTCTTAACCTTAGTTTCACGAGGTTCTGCGATACACGTATTTCTAGAGTAATCATTATTTCATATCACATCTACAATGTAGCCTATTAGAGTGACATAATGGTACGTCATTTTGACGTCATGTAATTGGCTGAACCCAATAGATAAGTGTAAAAACGTCTAAGTAGGAACGTGTCTGATAAAATCATGAAGTTCACTAGCAGACTGATTTAAAAACCAAATTGTTGAAAAATGTTACCCTTCAAAGGGGCACTCACCAACATAGTCTATAAATGAAAGTGCCTATCTCCTAATCAAGTACAGTGTAACAATAGGTCCTCAAGGCTCACCTCGTATACCAGACCTTGCGATGTCCTCCAAATCAGATGGATGGTGACAATGGCCAAGATAGTTGTTCTTGTCATCTTTCAAGCAGCCTGTCCCTTTATCATTCGTCCGACAATGACTGGATCTAGTACGGTTTACATATTCCCAAATATGTACCAGCTTGTCTTGTAGCTCATACTCTGGTTGCTCAATTGTCATAAAAATATTCCTTATTAACGCAAGGGAGATCTTCTCCACTGGAACTACCAAATCAGGCTGTACACCACCGGGAAGTCTTGATGGGTAGTGGGGGATAAAGTCTTCTGAATGAAAAGACGGTTTTCCTCCAACAGCGTTGAGTATGTTGGCAACAAGAGCCATATGCATCATCTCTTGGATCAATATGTCTCTCAAGATATTTTTCACCTCCTGGTTGTAGCTTTTCTTGATGGAGGCCCAAGCAGTTAAGTATGGTGGAATAGTTGAATGTTCCAGCTGAAGTGCAATCTGTAGGTCTTCACGGAGTTGTTCCACTGTGTACAAGTTTTTTGGATTACCAACAAGAGGATTTTCCTGTTTAAGCCATTTCAAGATAACATCGCGCTTGGACTTCGACAGGTCTCGTGTAACAGGCATGTAGTTTGGATGTGATTCAGGTAACTCGAGACATACTTGAATCCTGTGACGATAATTTATAACTTCATGGTAATTCCCTAAATCTACGAAATTTTCAGTCATCACTGGATACAAATTGGCGTATTGCTGGAATATAGGATACACATGATCTAACCAGGTTGGCTCGCCATCAATAGTATAATCGTCAAACACCCGAATAACAACCAGCGAATTAAGTAACTTGTAAGGATCGTTTTTGCACATGTCCAAACAGTCTGTCAGCTTTTGATCGAAGAACGAGTATCTAAAAAAGTAAAGCTGCCCGTCGAGGAAGGTCCTGTTATTCTTAGGATCTATTGTTGATATGTTGTACTTTGCGATCCCATTGGCATCAGTGACAGGATGGGGCAGTACTTCAGGCAAAGGCGGTTGACCGACTGATGGTCCTTCTTCGATAAATCTGGGACAATTAACATTGCAAGGTTCCAGGTTCACAGTTGCGTTATTAAGAGGTTTTCCAAACTTTGTTGCAAAGATCTTCACAGTAGCTTGCTCAGAAGGATTTTTTCGAAAGGCCCACTCATCGTATGGATGAATAGCTCTACCATCTTTAGCTTCCGCTAACACTATCTTCTTGCAGTCTAAGTTTGGCAAGGTACCTTTAACCTATAAATTAACATGGCGTTAAAATTTTGACAAAGAGTACCGACAACGAGGATGTACATATACGGTGAGAAACTCTATCAGTGCTCAGTACGAGCAGTATTTTCAAGAGTAAAAAAGTAAAAGACATTTTATTTTCCGTCCAAAAGCATGTGCTGGATAGACAGTCAAAAGATAGTCTTATGACCACGGTGCAGTCAGCCAACCCCTAAATCTGCCCATAGTTTTTCACATGAGCTAACAGAAGTTTAAAATTTTATGCAGCTTGTTTTTAAACAAAGTTAGGTAAGTTAATGGCCGGCCCCTTTTCTATCATATTTCTATTTGTGTAAAATTGAGACAAAAACAACTTAACCCTACTGAGTCATCGGTCTCCCTAATCCATAAAACGCTATTTTTAGAAAGGAGGCTCTCATAGACCGCGCGACGGGAAGCTTTTTTTGGGCAAACCAAGTACTGCTTACAAAACTTTTTAGCACTGATTCCTGAATAATTTTATGCTGGATTTAAATACTCACAAAGAAAAGTCCAAAGCGATGTTTGCCAATTTTATCTGTTACATGTACGTATAATCATGTAGATTGAGTAATACCTGAGCGACAGCCAATGGTTTGCTATTAATTGTGTCCATATTTTGTGGTGAAAAAGTGCCATATGATGGAAAAACCTGGACTCCGGCAGTGTTGGTATACCAGTTTGGTGACCTGTATCTGACATTACCTAGCCATAGGAAATCATCAGAACAGTTAAGCGCTGGATTTGTGTTCCTAGGCACAGCCAAAAATAAAGTATCCAGGACCCCTCTGTCCAAGTTCCCATTTCCATCAATTGGTAAACTGTTTCCAAAGTCTACAAACACCTTTCTTTTCGCTTGATCCACATAAAACGGTGCATCTTGTAGTTGAGTTGACAATGACTTCAGCATACGACCGTGAGTAACGAATTTTGGAGACTTGACACCCAACAAACCTATTGTGCCTGCGAAATAAAGGAGTCAGAAAAAAGAATGCGTGAACAGGCAGCAAGTATTACAAGCTACACTGATATTCTTTCAAAACTATTAGCAACAAAAGGTTATTGCTTCTATTACATGGCCAGCTATTTGGAGCCACTAGGGGTGAAGCGGAAGTTGGCGTATGTCATCATATTCCTCTTGGTAATTGGTTGACCGCTTTCTCTAACTTAAAAATGACACGAAAGAGTGTCACTGACAAAAGCATTTGCCTGCTGAAATAAGCACATTAAATTATTGATTTTTTCCCCTGAAAATCCGATTTTAAAGCTCTTTAGATGCTATTTGACTGGTTTTGGTCGTACCTTACAAACCGCACACAATTTGCCTTTATCGAAGGAAAAAATCGCAACCTCGCGAACACAACTGTGGCGTGCCTCAAGGCTCTGTCCTTGGACCCATACTATACCTACTTTATACAACGCCACTAGCTGACGTTCTGCGTCATCATAAGATGCAATTTGATTTCTTCGCTGATGATACTCAATTATACATCTCTTTTTCACCAAAAACAGCGACCTAGAATTAGCCAGCACCATTGCGAAAATACAGCATTGCTTGTCTGAGCTTTATAGATGGATGTCTCTCAATAATCTGAGACTAAATAAAGACAAAACTGAACTTCTCTGCCTCTACTCTAAGCACCGTTCCATAACGTCTCTACCACCTCTTCGTTTTGGAAAGGATACAATTCATCCATCCTACTCTGCCAGAACCATCGGTGTCATTTTTGACAGCACTATGTCTATGCTTCCTTATGTCAATTCTGTCTGTATCCTCCAAGCTTGACTAAAGCAATTCTCTCAGTTGTATAATGTGCCGAAGGATGTTTTGAAAAAGCTTCAATCAGTACAGAATGCTGCAGCTCGCCTGATTACATGCTCCCGCAAATATGACCACATCACTCCAGTTCTCTCCGATCTACACTGGCTTCCTGTAAATGAGCGTATTACTATTCAAGATCCTGCTGCTGACCCTCAAGGCTCTACACCAACAAGCGCCCACCTACATTCAAGATTCGGTCATTCGCTATTTACCGCCCAGAACTCTCCGGTCATCCAGCTCACAACGCCTGAAGCCTTTTACCCTTAACATGAAGTCTTATGGGTCTTAGAGCCTCAGCTGTCGCTGCTCCTGACCTATGGAGCAGGATACCTGACAACATCCGTTCACGTGATACTTGATCTTTTTAGGAAAGCTTATTACTGTTGGTATGGCCATTTTTATCTCAATTTTAATTCATTTACTGTTTGATTTGTTTGGAATGTTAATTTTTATTTAATTATTGATTACTTGATTATTTATTTAATTGTTTGGAATGTTAATTTTTACTTAACTGTTTGGAATGTTGTGTAAAGCGCCTAGAGCAGGATTGGATAGGCGCTATCCAAATTTTAATTATTATTATTATTATTATTATTATTATTCAGCTCACCCGGTATCATTTTTGACAATTACCCGCTTTGTGAAGCTGTATGAAGCCGCTCTAAAATTAGGATCGGTGGATCTGTCGGCATCGAACACAGCAAAACACCCACGAAAAGTAAAGAGTTATTCCCAGGCTTTTAGGTTCCAAAAGAAGACTGAAAAGAGCTTGGGGAATACTAAAATCGTAGCCTGAGACTGACAGCCGACATTTGGCGACGCTACCACTGGTTTCCCCGCCAAATGACGTCTGAGAAACGAGTGCAGAAATTCCGTACTGATGACGGGTCACTGACCCAGATCTGGGTAGTACTTCTGATTGGTCGTGCCTCGTGGGAAATATAGAATATAAAAAATAAAAAGACGGAAAAAACTTATACCTGTTATGCGTCCCGTTGTAAAGGTGTTTTTTCTTGAATAGGTCTCGTACATATCAAGATTGAAACGTATAGAAAGATCTTTGCCGGAAATGTTAACTTGGTTCATCGCCCTTTGCAGCTTCTGGATAAACGGGGAACTGTTTCCCTTGTCTATCCATGTAATGTTTGATAGCACCGACTGATAAGCTACACCAAAAGTAGTACTATTAGTTTCTTCCCCTTCTTTGGTAATCTTTTTCTTCCACAGGTATTGAGGTGGTATGGGAGTATAATCAGCTGAAAACAGATCCCCGATTCGAATTCTCCAACCCCACATTTCACAATAATACAATTGAGCTTCATTGTCCAGGTCTACCAACTTTGCAGACGTCTTGTCCCCACCATCTGACGAATAAGAAAGGCAGTTTGGTACGAGAAATTTTCTTAATTTTACACTGACTTTAATAAAAGATTCTTTCTATAAGTATTTCAATACTCACATGATAGAATATTTCCGAAACTTTTCCGGCTTCATTTGAATAGCTTTATAACAATCAATATTCCTCGAGCCCAAATGGGCTTTGAGTCAATAACCCATGAGGCCGAAGGCCGAATGGGCTATTGACTCAAAGGCCACGGGGGCGAGAGGAATAATTGTTTTTAGTAAAATCCTACTAGTTGATCAAAAATGTGGCGACAAAACAACTTTAGCTATCAAAACGCGATTCAGCCGCCATTGTTTTGGTTTTCAAAGCCGGCGCTTTTCGCTATTAGTGGGTGGGCTATAACATATAGCCTAGTAGTAGCTCAACCAATCAGAACGCAGCATTGATAATAGACAACTAGTTGGATTTTACAAAATATATAAATATCTCGGGCTTAAGAAACATGCCTTTTGAGTAGCGCTTTTTCACTCAAATGACTGCAAATTTCGTTAGGTTGGTTTTCAAAAAATCGGCTAGATATATTGTCTTGTCTTGTCTTGTCTTTGACGCTCATGTCATTAGCCTGTCGTTAAAAATATTCCGATTTATAAAGTTCTAAAAGGTTGGACGGACTGGAGACTCATTGTTTCTCTCGGAGCCGTTTAGTGTCGTCACGTAACGCTCCTCCCAACAAATGTCAATGAAGTTGTGGGTTGGAGCATTGCGTGGCGACACTAAAAACGGCTGCGAGGGAGACTAGGAGTTTCAGTGCCCTGACAAATTTTTTTGGGTATATGGTATTCTGTTTCAAGGTTATTCCAAGTACATTTTAGATATACTGGTATCTTATGAGGAAAAAATCGGGTCCCCACCACCACGGCTAGGCTTGAATTGTTTGCAACAACATTCCATTAACTTGTCGCATAAGAACGGTTGTTCTTTCTTTGTAATTAAAATTCCAGTAGTCATTATTAAACTGAAGATTTTGGGTATCTATCGAATATGGGAGACATTTGTCCTCCGTACATGATGATGAATCTTGTTTAATGTTACGATGTGAATCAGTGTGAATCTCACAATCCATACAGTACGTTCCTAGGGCCATTCTTACCCAGTACAGGAGCTCCCAATATTGGATCATCGTTGGCGTTATCTTCTCCTCCAGACTCGACCCAGTCCCCGTTGGTATAGCAAATCCCGGTCACAGTGGCACTTACGCTCCACTCTCCGCTTCCCTTGGGGTTCCATGACATGTCGGATTGGTTGAACTTCTCAGGGTTGAAGTTGGAATATATATTATTACCAGTGGGAGGATCTGCTAGAAACGTCCCACTAAAGTGAAAGTGCGGACACAGCAAGTAGTTCTTGTAAGGGTCATTAGGAAGATCTTCATCTGGAAAAAAAATCATGAAATCAATTAATCGTATCTTCATCGTTGAAGTCCACATCATAGCTGCCATAAGGCGACTTCTTTTACCGATCAGAGCCAAGAATAGACGCACAACTTTATTCCGATTTGAAACCTCGAGGGTTACAGCAATAAGCAAGATGGTAGTTGGCGCAAAACTTCTGACCGCAAAAGAGATACTTCTGATAGGAAACTACTACTTAGTGCTCTTGAAGAAACAACGTTGAAATAAAAGCTGAACTGAATATGCTAGAGGGCGATTTAAGTTACAAACAACAAATGCAAATAAGGGCTAGGCGCACGTGGGATTTCTAGGGGAGTTGATTAACAGCTAAATTGTTCTTTAGGGCGTTAGATACAATACACATATTTACAGCTCCACTACCCTACCAAGCTTATCGACTCCATTGTCAGCCGATGTACTAAAACCAAAAGAGAATAATAGGACAGAAATGGAAACGCCCAGACTAGCACTTGGGATATGTAAAAATCACCAAAGTTGTAATTAGTTGTCGAGGGTAAGAATTAAGCCTTGTTGGTGTATAGGTATAGGTGCTTCATTAATATTCAACTGCGTTACTGTATATAAATTCGTTAGTGTCGAGTAGGTATAGGAATAGGTAAGTCATTAACATTCACACACCTTCCTGGATACTAATTCGGTATAGGTTTACTAATGCATGGTTCAATTTGACCTTTTAATAGGATTGCAATCTTTTTCTTTCCTAGTGGTCTATTCCCCACCCCCGGGCAAGCAAAGGGAGACAATTCCCCACCGCCGAGCTCCTGATCGATCTCATATACGTTTCTTTGGATACATCTTTTTGAAAGCAATAGTGATTTCCGTACAATAGCAAAATGAGACGTTTTCAGAACTTTAAGAAACGTTTTCTAGAGTTTATTGAGAGAAGGATAATACATGTTTGTAGTTAAAACATGAACAATGCATTTGAAAACGAAAAGGAAGAAAAAACTCTTAAGCGCCTTAGAGCACTTTATAAGAACACTAGTCTGAATGTCTATTTCAGTGATCTTGGTTATTCAAGCAATCTGATTGGTTAGCTATCTCGATCTGACTATGACATTCAGACTGGTGGTCTTATAAAGTGCCATGTATCCGTTTTCATATACAGTCTATTTCAGCCCGTGTACAGCCGTCCCCGTCTGTGCACAGGCTAAGTCTATTTAAGTTGTGTTATTATTAAACTAGGTTGAAGAAATATTTCTTTGTTTCTATTGCAAAAAAATCCACCATTCGAGTACGCACCTTACGCACATTCGTTTGAATCTTTAAAACATACCTTGAAATACAGACTGTAATTTTGATAGCTTATTTCTCTCCAACCACTCTCCGATAAATTCGTGCATTTTCCCTTGAAAATACGTAATCTTTAGTTCCGCAGCTTCGTGCAAACCGCACTAGAAACTTTGCAAAATCAAAGAGAAGTTATTTTTATTTACCCCACCCCCCTACCCCCGGGACTGGACAGCTTCAAACAATTCCCAACCCCGGGACCGAAGGGCTGGACTTATCCCGGAGGTTGCCAGGGGAGGACGGTAACAGGTCAAATTGAATATTATGCATAAGGAGCGTTCCTCTTATCTATCATGTGTTCAAAATAAAAGCGGGCAGTTTTTGAACGCGCTATCGTTGTAGCAAGTTCAGGTTGCTAGGAAAAAAGTATTACTGTTACCAATATTTTTAAAACATTGCTCCAAACATGCAAGCTGAATCGAGAGCTACACCTATGTTGACAGAAGATAAGGCGAGTTTTTTACCTGGTCGGCTCTGCGCGCCCGTTTTACCCCCTTTCAATGTTGGAATTGGTAGAAAAAGCGAAGGGATTTTGCTATGTGCTCTGCCCTGAGAAAATGTGCTTTATGTTTTCCCTTGCTTCAGAATGGAAAGAGGACATAGAGTGGATCGCACATCATACACTCTCTGATGTGAAACAATACGCAGTTCAGTAGGTCTGTGATTGTTCGAACAATCCTGTGGATAGACCCGCCAATATCGCATGGTATGAAGGAGCGGCTCTCGTATTTGCCTCAGCCACAGGTCGTAAGATTCCTTCCTTATGGAGACAAAGGCGATGTTTTGGAAAACGACGCCAAGAGGCTAAACAGGAAGCATTTATCCAACACCAGCGCCATACACGCAAAGATGACGAAGAGTGTTTAATGTGTGTCAACGGTTTTAACAGTCTAGGAAGTCCTAACATCTTTCGCGGGCATAGATACAGAGAATGGATGCCCGAGGTGTCGGAATCGTACAAGTTTTATGTTCAAAGAATGAAAGAAGGCTCTCCAGAACATCCAGATCCTACACGTCTTAGTCTAGAGAAAAACTATTTGCTCAGTCAGGTGTATTACAAGTACGCAAGTGACTGCGGTCATTTCCCAGAAAGTTACCGAGTGCTGAAGGCTTTGTGTCAAAGACACATTGAAGGAAAACACGTTCCTTTCCACCGTTATGTCATCACCACTGAAGAACGTGAAGAGATAGAAAGAGATAAAAAGTTACCTTTTTATTCTAGAGCTTTTATACAAGATGCACGAAGATCAAAATGCATCAACATGCTTAGCAATATGAGGAACCCTACGTCTTCCTGTTTGTTCTAAGTTTGTTTTGAATGATAATTTTCATGTAACATCCTGTATAGACAAAAAGTTGTAAAGATTGTGAATTCATCAATAAAAGACCCTCAAAGTTTGGTTGTTTACAGTTTTTATTGAAACGCAACAATGTAAAGGTCCTGAAAAAAATTCTCTAACATTCATAGTAGGTCTAGTCTTGATCTCGTGGAATGGGCTGCTTTTCATACAATAAATTGAGTAAGAATTTTCGCTTATCGATCGCTAGTTCTCTCGACTCGAGCCAATCAAATCTCTCTGTATCTTTAAGCTCTTTTTTAGCCTGCGAAAACATCCGTTCCTCCTCGCTCTTAGCCGCTGAGGACGTTTCGCGCGGAGGAACGTCTGCGACTCAGCGGCAGAAATTCCATACTGATGACGCAAATCAATGTTTACATAATAAATCTGGTAATCATGGGGTTCCAAATATAAATTTGACCAATTTTTCGTGTCTTCTGGTTGATTTGAGTAAATTGTTGTGTCCATCTGCCAACAAGCTCCAGTAAAACTCAAATGCTTCTTCTAGAGACGACTATATTCCACAAATATGGACTGTTTTGTTAGAGATTCTTCGCGTTTACATTTGACCTTTGCGGCCTTTTGTCTTTTGTCTGTCATTTGCGAACAATAGCTAAAACAAAGTAACTACTCCATCGACCAATCAGCGCTTCTGACCGGATTCCGGACAGATTTTACGTCATCAGTATGGAATTTCTGTCGCTGAGTCGCAGACGTTCCTCCATGCGAAACGTCCACAGCGGCGAAGAGCGAGGAGGAACGGATGTTTTCGCAGGCTAGCTCTTTTTGGGTTTCCATCACTTTTCAGAAGGTGCGATCTTTTGTCATTGCACGCATCCACTGTAGATAATCTAAGAGTACTTTTCTCAGCTCTTTTCTTTAAACAGGAAGAAGAGCGTTCTCGGCTCTAATACTAGCCACGTTTTCTGAATCTCCGTTCTCTTCGTTTTGATTGATCAAAGCGTTGAGCTGGATCTCCTGGCGTTTTTCGGCTTCATCAAAAGGGACCTTAAGATCCGAGGACGGCGACGGCGGAGAAAACGTCGCTGAAAAAGTGAATTCGCGTTCTTTCAATCTTCATAGCGATTACTCCAAGTCACTAACTTTGTCAAATGTTGGGGAACCCTCCTAAAGTTGAATTCCTAAGAACCATATTCAAGTTCAGAAAGTGAGAGGAAATTTCGTCGTCGCTTGTGTACTTCCTCTGTACATCGGGAAATTAGGCATTTTCACGTCGTAGTCGTGCAGTGACGGCAAAGAAATGTACAAAAAAGCGTGATGCACGTGCAAAATTGTTGTTTTGCTAATTAAACCCATTGCTTTGGTGGCGTTCCCGTTGCCGTCGCCGTCGTCGGATCTTAAGGTCCCTAAAAAAGCGTGACCACGGCTACAAGTGCTCTGTTTCTTCTTGGGAAGACTCCTTTCCTTGGCTAGAGACTTCACTTTTCTTGGGAGAAATCGCTTTCTTCGCTGTTTTCATAATTTCCTGCACCTAGTTGAAGACGGTTGTAATGATGCTTACAGTTCCACATTGTTTGGTTTGCACAGCACGCATTCTGATAGGAAAATAAATTTCACAAATTAACGCGCCTCTTTTATAGAAAATTGGCCCAGCTGTATAGGTATGGCGGGGCCGTCTAGAGAATTTTGCCAGAAAGTAGACTCTGAGATGAAGCAAGGAAGAGAAAGTATTACGAAACTTGGCCCTTTAGTGCTTTTCGTCACTTTTGGCCTGAGTTTGGCCCTTTTGGCCTTGGTTTGGCTTATTTGGCCTTGGTAGTTATCAAGTCAAGGTTCATAGGTTCTCACGGACTCTTTCAGGGCATTCTATTGTTTCTTGTTGATCACCGAAATCCTCCATTTGAGCCCATTTGGTCCGTAGTGTAGCGCGTATAAAATACGGCTTTGAAGATCGTCACCCTGGACAACAACAAGTTCTAGAGAAGCGAGGTAAGTACTGGTCCATGGCATTTTTGGCAGCTCTGAAACGTATACGCTTCCCATGATTTACCTACCTTGAAGCCAAGAGCACTGCATATACTTTCGGTAGCTTTCAGCATAAAATTCAGGTCGCTTCATCGTGGTAACATATCCATGCATCATTATTATCCATCATGAAGCAAGAAAGTTGGTTTTGACTTGGGTGTTGAATTACACAGCCGTGGCAGCGATTCAGCTTTTCTTGTTGAATGAGTTTGTCAACCATAGCCGCATACAATGGGTGTAATTTACAGGTTGCAGGTTAGAATTTGAAAAAGAGTTAAATGTCCAAAATGGTTTACAGATCTTTCCGAGCCCCTAAAGGAAGACATTACAATAATGTTTTGGTGATATAATATTCCTGACAGTCACGCAGAACTGGAAGTTTCAAATCTCAGTTCTGTAAATCGATCCTTTCGTTCCAGACCTTTCAAGGCAAGAAGAAAGGTTTTAAAATTGTGAGATCAGCTGCTCCTTCATCGCTGCTGTCCTTCTCATCGCTCCTGGCATCGTTAGCACAAACCATAAAATTCCGAAAATAAGCCCCTCCGTGTATAGGCCCCTCCAAATATAAGCCCCCCAAACTCGTAAAGTAAGAAACCCTCCGTTAAATCGCTCCTCCAAATATAAGCCCCCCGGGGCTTGAACTTATCCGTAGATAAGCCCCGCCGAATATAAGCTCCTGCTCGCGCGCGAAGTACCACGGGTAAGAAAATGTGGTAAACTACCCATCCGGGAATATTTGGTAATCACGTGACCGTACGCTCGCCCGACCGTCCGTCCGCACCACAGGCATACCATTGTAAAATAACACAATAAACAGGTATGACAACTCAAAAGCAACTCGGGGTTATTTTGACGGGAAATCTCATAGTCACTCGCGTCTTATGAAGCAGAGGCAACTAAAGACGAAAGCTGACAGCGGAAATTGTCTCTGTATCCGTACATTAATTGTCATGTCCACCAATTTGGAATATAAAGCAAGAGTAAGACAGAGAAAAAGAGAAAGTAGGAGGCAGGCCAGCGAAGCTCAACGAGAAAAAGGGCGACAGAGATCTTGAACGAGATTTTGTTGGAAGAACAACATAAAAATTTTGTAGCGGCGGTGACAAAATGAGAAATGCTAGCGGTAACCAATGCAAGGTGAAAATGAGCGGCAGTGAAAAAAAAGTGAACGAGAACACGTACAACATTTCCTCCATAAAACGTGTAACTAAGGCCCGGTTCAGACGCCGAACTTTTCATGAGCCGAACCTAATTCGAATTAAGGCCGACCCAAGTTATTTAGACCGGCTAAAGTGATTCAGACGCCGATCTTAATTCCAGCCGAACTAAATTAGAAGGCGAAAAATGCGCATTTCGGTCAAACTGCTTACAAAATACGTCATAAGAATTTCTGCATTTGGTTCGGGACATGAAAAGTTCGGCGTCTGAATCAAAGGCGTTCCAAAGTCGATCCAAAGGCGAAATTCCCGCCCGGGCTATGCGAAAAGAACGGCTGAGCCGTTCCAAATTGAAACAGGCGTTCCTAACTGATTCAGACGCCGAACTTTTCATGTACTTAATTCAATGTATTAGGTTCGGCTCATGAAAAGTTCGGCGTCTGAACCGGGCCTAAGAAGTTTCTGGAAGTTTCACGTTGCGGTCGTGCAAAACAACGTCAAAGAAATGTACAAAAAAAATGTGCTGCACGTGCAAAGTTGCTTTTTTGATAATTAGATGCCTTCACCTCTTAGCATTAAGCGATTTTATATTTTGTTTGAATAACCTATAAATATTATCGACAGCCTCGCTTTTAGCCCTGGTTAAATCTATATATTAAACCTATACCGAATTAGTATGCAGGAAGGTATGTGAATGTTAATGATTTACCTATACCTATACCTGCTCGACACTAACTTGACAAATTAATAAGCAGGAACGCAGTTGATTATTGATGAAGCACCTATCCTATTTCTAAGACCCTGGCATGTTTATTTTCCGTTGGAGTTCGAATTTCGTGTAAAAAGTTGTGTTGAATGAGAGCATGTCGGCGAAAATGGCATCTCCTGTTTCCTACCTTGTATATTATTATTGTTTTTTGAGTGAATTTGAACAAATTACTGCAAATTATCACGAAACTTCGTTGAAGCAATAAGGACAACAACAGTTAACTTCATTTAGTATTTCCTAGAAATTTTAGGATGGTATTTTTACCCCATACAAACACTGTAATTTTACTGGAACCGTACTGTGGTACTATCACAGAGCCTGGGTTACCTGTGCTATACCTATACCTATACACCAACAAGGCTTAATTCCGACCCTAGACAACTACTGTTATTTTGCTCAGAGAATCAATCTTTGATTCACCGTTGAAAAAGCCTCCCGCGGGGCTTCTCGTGGGTCATTGACAAATCATTAATTTTCGCGACACGAAAGCTTCATTCTCACACAAATTCGGAATCTTCTGTTTTAAACTTTGCTACCTTTTAACGTATACCGACAGCACCAGAAATTCTCCCAATGCTTAAGTGCTTCCATTTTTTCTTAACTACTAGTTTATTGGTTTAACGTAAGTGCTGTACGTTGCGGCTCGCACACTTTTCGAAACCTTTTGGCAGACGGAATTTGCATTATAGGAATGTTACAGCTGCACAGCTGGTAGCCTGCGAAGCGCAGACGTATTTCCGGTCCTCGCTTCTCTCCCTCCGAAAATTAACTATTTTCGGACTGAGAGAAGCGACGACCGTAAATAAGTCTGCACTTCGCAGGCTACACAGCTGGCTGCCGGTTTAGAGTTTCTGCATGGTTACCTGAATCAATTAATACCCTCAAAGCATTTAGCCTGCCAAAACATCCGTTTC
>OZ037779.1:11333504-11368504 GCA_964035525.1 Porites cylindrica | reverse complement strand
CCAGAAGTATATTTAACAATTATTCCTCGAGCCCGAATGGACTCTGAGTCAATAACCCATGAGGGCGAGAGGGATAATTGTTTTAGTGAAATCCAACTTGTTAGTCAAAAATATCGCGACAAAAAAACTTAAGCTTGCAAAACGAGATTCAGCGGCCATTGTTTTGGCTTTCAAAGCCGGCGCTTTTCGCTACTAGTGGGCTATAAGATATAGCCTAGTAGTAGCTCAACCAAACAGAACGCAGCATTGATAATAGACCACTAGCTGGATTTTACTAAAAGGGGTTATATGCTTCTGACTGAACCAAATAACTATCGTTCGATAACTCTATTGTCTAACTTCAACAGAATTTTTGAAAAAAATAATGTATAAAATCTTTCATAAACGAAAATGAAAATATTGCAAAGTGGTCATTGAGAATATCAGGTTTAGGTGTCGTGTCATGGGTAACTTTGTTATTGTTTTTGTAACCGTTAAGTGAGTTAATTTATTTTGCTTTTTCGGTTTAACAAATTATTTATTCCTTTCCAGGTCTTTTTTTTATGTCAAGTTTGCATCTTACATACTTCACAATTCGTAAAGCTACCGTTAACGTCCGTATTACTCTCTCTATTGTAGGATGACCTCAGACGTTATAAATAACAACACCTAATATGCATACTATTAGCGTCACTAGGCGTGTCACGCATCACTCCATTACATCTCTCCTCCCATCACGTGGATAGAGAGCACCGGTGTGAAAGAACACAAAAAACCTAAATAAATAAACTAAATAAAATAAAAAATTGCTAATAACAAGTAAAGTCCTTGAGTCCTTTGCAGAATCTAATATAGTAGACAAGCAAATGTTCGCTTTTCACTGTATTTAGTGTTCTTTGTGGATCTTGTTTTCCTACTGGGCCTGTCCCAGGATGCATGTCTTCTATCTGTGTCACGCTCTGATCCGGGATGCCCAGATTTCTGCCTACTCTCGTATTCAACTGTGTCGCTGTTTGCTCCTGGCTGCTCATGACCTTGCCGTGATTCACTGGATCTGTCCGTTGACACTGTATCTCCACCCGAGCCTGCTCTGGATTGCTCTGGACCTTGAGGGGGTTCACATGACCTATCAATTTTAACCGCGTCCGGTTCAAATGCACCATCGCTTTTAGAATCATCACACGGAGGTGATTCCCTGCAACCCTTTTTAAGCAGCTTCTATACGGCGTAATTCCTGGTGCGAATCCTCACACTGTTCTTGGCAGTAATCATGCTTTCCTTGACGCCACTGACTACCATACGATCTGGGTTACACAAAAGCGTCAGGCTGTCATTCGTTCCTGCTTGCACAACACCGTGTCCCCGACTTAAATTTTCATCACGGCTGGGTGTCTTCTTTTACCAGCGTATTGCTTCATCTTCTGTTTTTGTTCTCGGTCGCGATAGCGAATAATCGTGTCGTCCCTATGTTTAGGTTCAGCTGTAGGTTGTCCCTTGACCTCAGGGAACTTTCCACGTAATTCCCTTCCGAGCATGAGCCTGTTCAGGATGACTGCAGTAGTTGCCTGCTCAGTTACTCTGTATGCCCTGATTCCCCTGTGCACTTCATTCCTCACAGGTTTGACTTCCAAAGAAGCGATCCCAGCGGTCTTCTTTATTCTCTGCATAAACCTTTCTACATCGCAGTTTGCTTCTGCCCATCCAGGTGTCACTTAACGGTGCTTAAACCCCTCCTCTTGCGAGTATTCTTCAAATTTATGGCTGTTGAAGGGTGGTCCGTTATCTGATTTGATCTCTTTTTGCACCCCATATGCGTCGAACATCCTCCTGATTATCGGTATTGCTGCTTTCTCGCTCTTGGACTCCTCGAATTCAACCACTGGGTATCTGGCATACTGAGGGTAGAATATGAGGGCGATGTCACCGCTCGCCATTGGTCCGCAAAAGTCCACGCTGAGTTTTGCGGGCACAACGATCCGGTCCCCTCTCAAGACAATCCCTTCTACTATAGTTAGTTCATGGAAAACTTGCCTATATTGTTGTGCCCTTGCATCATTTGTGTCTATCCAGCCTTGGTTGATACATTTCTTTAGCGCTTGTAGTGCTGGATCTTCGTCAGTGGCGTCCTTTACTTGGTTTCTGGCGACAGCTTTGGGCGTGCTGCACGTTACAACATAGTTTACATAACGCCGTACCTCCGTAGTCGTTCTCAATTCAAACTTGGATCACTCACAGAGTGGCATAGGGTGCCGTGAGGTGTAATCTGATATGCCAGTTCTCTTTCCCAGGACGATACTCGACCACGAAATCGTACTCCATCATATGGTTGGCGATCCTTCGGATCTGGACCGAGGATGTAGGGGTGGATTTGTTGAACACACTTTCGAGAGGCTCTGAGTCTCTCACGATCTTAAAGGGTCTTCCATACAGGAACAGGTGAAATTTATTGCACCCAAAATCACTTGCTAAAGTTTCTTATTCAATATGGCTGTGGCATATTGCACCACTTTCCAACATTGTCCTCCAGGCAACTGGGAAGAGTGGTCGCTTACGTCAGATATCAAGTTTCCACTGATTTTGACATGTTCAGGGTTCTTTACAAAAATATTATCGATAAGAGTGGATAAGATTATTGCGAGCTTGTGTTGGTTAATTTCGCGATGGAAACGAAGGGAAAAAATCAAACTGTCTTTCGTCATATTAAGGACTTTAGATTGTCTCTGGGACAAATTTCAGAACTCTTGCGACTAAGGAAGGAAAGTTAATGCAATGTTAAACTGAATTGTCCGGATACCGGGCACATACTGTGTTTACATACTGTACGTGCCAGGGAATCCCGCGCTTTGCAAACCAATTGGCCTTGACGCGCAGGTTCACGTGACCTGTTTTCAAGATACCAATGCGGATTCCGTCGCCACGTTCGTAAGTGCTCTACACAGTCAGCAATTACTTTTCTTACTGACTCCATTAGAAGAAACATGGATGTTGGACTCCTAACAGGTAGACTTTCGTAAGGCACCCAACCTGTTTTCGCGTGAGGTGATCTGTCCAGTCCTCTCTCCTGCCGCCGCTATATTGGAAAACGAGAAGACCCTGGGGACAAGGTTGGACAGGCCTGATACTCAGGCTACAGTCTAATTTGAGCGGCGTTGATTTTAGGAGTCAGATTAGAGGAGATATTACTGGAAGAACATCAAAAGTTAGAAACTAACAGCTGAACGTCGAGCTGTTTAGCTACGGCAGGGTAAGGATTCTTATCTTTGTCTGTTTTTGTTCCTTGTAGTCTCCTCTTTAACTAAAGACCATGCAGCAATACTGAATTTAATAAGCAATGTTCGCAAGTTTAGCTGAGCTTAAAGTGCAGCTTGAACTTATAAAGAAGTTCAAGAAAAATGATTTCCACCTAAAATATTAATGAACTCCTCTTTATGGAAATTGTAACGTTAACCAGCTTAACCAAGATGAAACGTGTTGGTATTTTTGACGAGAAAATCATACGATCAACCCACTTCCGGCTTTGAGCACTGATTGAACTAGCATCGAGTCTTACACAGTAAGCTTATGTATTTTGAAATAATAAACGAACATTTTGATTCTTCAGTGGTAATTAATGGCCGCCAAGGCATTTCGATCAAATTGTAAGTCGGAATAATGCAACTTTTTTTCCTCTTAAATAAGTAAATACTTTCTTGTATTCAACTGCGTAATATCATTAGCTCGTGAATATTCATTTCCGCAAGTACCATATACGAAACGAGAAGTAAACACAGACACGTTTTATGTGCATGAGCTACCGTAAAATTCCGAAAATAAGCCCCGGGGCTTATATTTTTCAAAGGCCCTTTTTGAGGGGCTTATTTTGGAGGGGCTTATATTCGGAGGGGCTTATTTACAGAGGGAAATTTTGCGTTTCTAAATTGACTGGGCTAGCCTTATAGTTGGAAGTAAATCTACCGTTTTTGCTTTGTTTTACTTTGTATTTGAGTGTAATTTTCCAAGTACAAGACCCCGGGGGGCTTATATTTGGAGGGGCGATTCAACGGAGAATTTTTTGCGTTACCCGTTTGGGGGGCTTATATTTGGAGGGGCTTATACATGGAGGGGCTTATTTTCGGAATTTTACAGTATTTTGAATGCTTCAGTGTAACAGTATCGGCAATCTACTGTTTTAATCCTAAATTAAGGCTATGTTTTGTGCGAACTTGGGTATTGCTGTAGATTAATGAAAACGAGAAGCGCAGCGCATAGCTGACTTATTCGATCTGATAAATTCACTTTTCTTTGTCGTTCCTTCAGACATCTGGTGCAAAATAAAACAATTTGTTAAAGCACTATGAATATAAACTCACGAAACGTTGCTTAGAGGGAAGACTCGAAGGTTTCAAGGTTTCTTCATGGTTTCTTAAAATAATGGAGGTCGTCGAATACCGAATAGCTAAGATATTTATCATTGTTGTAGATGGTTGCATCATCATTATTCACGAGGTTATCACGTGCGATTCTAGTTTAATGAAACAGTCTTTAACTCTCAGGGGCACCCAACGAGAATGTGGTTCAGAACCACTTAAACATAGCATTGTTGAACGTATTTTAGTATTTAAACGGTAGATATAGGCAGATTTTTATCCCCTAAAAATGTTTCATCTGTTAAGATTTCCTAGCTGAAAGTCTAATGATCCGAAAATTGTAGGGATCAAAACTTACACCTTTTCGAAAATTTCAGTTAGAAAAAAGGCTCCCGAAAATTCTAGGTGACCTTTTTATGATTTTTTACCCTGGATGATACCTTAAAAATGGCCGCAATTATACCATTTTTTAGGTGTTAGAAAATCCTAGGAGAGGCAGGCAAGCAAGAAATTTTAGAACTAATGTTCCGAAAATTAGAGATCTCAAGTCATCTTCCGGACAGATATTTTTCAAAAATTGACGTTGGGTGCCCATGAGTTTTTACTTCTTAAAAGAAAAGAGCCTTTGTTTAGTTACTAGTTACAAAACTAAAGATTTCTCTTTCACTTTTTACATTCAGTTCATTTTACTTGCCGGAAAGTAAGCCTTAGAAATTAAAAGGACGTTTGATCGATTCACGTTCGCGCATTCTAGTCTTATTTGAAACTTTATAACGGAAGGACATCTGTGAGCAGGGGAATAAGTCAGCACAGAATTTGATTGTCGGCGAATTTCTGTAATCGTCCATCGTTCTGCTAGTGATAAGCTAGCCGTTGTTCACTCGTCTTGCTTGTTTGGGGCTGAGTCTTATTCCGGTCAAAGAGAGAGAAAGAGTATCTGGCAAGGTTTCCAGTATAAATCAAAGATTTGTGAACTCATGTCTGGCAAACTCTCCAAGTGTTATCATACACAGTAAACGTACCTTATAACCTCATCTGCTCTTAACGAGTGTCTTTTGGTCCATAACTTTCAAAACAACTGCTCCACAGAATGTCCCTGCGTAACGCAAAAGAGTATTGAAGTATGACTGCACAATAAATGTCACAAAATCTACCTGAGCGGTCCCTTCGGGATTTTCTGTCTTTACGCTGTTCAAGCAAATCGAGATTTTTTCCATATTGACTGTACGACTGTATGTTTCAACTGTAAGTACTTTCCTTAATATTCGCGCGAGCAAGAGCCATAATAGGACAGAGAGGGAGTCTCCCAGTCACGCCCTTGGGATATCTTAATTTCAAAAAAGTTATTTTTAGAACTATGCGGACCATGCGGTAAACTAGTTGACTTCCGGAAGATTTAGCGCGCCAAAGCGAGGCGGGGTCAATAAATGAAAAAAATGGCTGCTTAAGTGGAGGGACGATGTGGAGCGTGTGTACTTGATCAATTGTCCCTCTTCAACGAAGAACCTACCATAGAAAATGGTTAAAACTTCTACACAAACGGATCCTTTACGAGAAACGGTAGAAATACAGTTAAAGCGAGCGCGTGGACCATCGTTTTTGTTGGAACAGCTGGAAAGAGGACAAGTAGCATTGCGGCCCGAATAAGCGTTGAACACAAAATGCGCGGGTCCTTCAAAGACGACCGTACAAGCGACCGTGTGGATGTATTTTCTTTGAAAGAGGAAGGAAAAAAACGTATAAAGGTTTCGAGTATTTTTTCTTAAGGACATGACCAGGAATCATGTGGAAAACACCTTTTCCTACTTTGACTGACATTTTGTACCGTGCTTCACATTGGACAATTAACAATTAAGCACTTTAATATTCTTTAAAACGAGGTGAATAGAAGCGGAATATTCGCGGCGAGGTTAACTGTGATGAAAACAAGAAAATCTTTGCGTGTTGTTTCCCTCTCCGCCTCTTCTCTCGTAGTCTACTGTCTGTAGTGCAATCTTAACGTTCTATATTTGCACGACTCAACCCAGTGCTACAAACAAAGGACAACGCTCGTCCAGCCGTAGTTCGTAGTCCGTAGTCTGCGTATCTTAAACTCCCTATTATGGCTCTTGGCGCGAGTTACTAGAGTTGCCTCCTCGGGATTTCGCCTTCTGGGCGAAATCCCTGCGGGGGCAATTACTGTGAAAAGCCAGCATGAGATGTAGAATCACACAGTTTGCACGTGAAAGTGTCGGACTTTGCCCCTTTCGTGCTTCGTACGTGAGGGAATTCGAGTTATCACACGGTAATCCAGTAAACAGAATTATAAAAATAACTCATGCACACAATTTGCACTTGAAGATGCTGGACTCTGGTTCTTTTACATTTCGTAGGTAAAAAAACGCAAATTGTTATTTTCTAGAAAATTTTCTCAAACGATTTTAAGAAATCACTTGGGCTTTACAATCGCCCCATGTAAGGGAATCCATGACAGTCTTGGATTCTGGATTCCACCCTGTGGATTCCGGATTCCGAGTACTGGATTCCGGATTCCAGGTCAGTGGATTCCGGATTCCAAAAAGGGCTGGATTCCAAATTTTTTTCTGTTTTAATGCTTTTCATCGCATTTCATTTTCGTGTTTGAATCTTGCTATATTGAAAGACGTTGTTTAGAATGCATAACAAGTTTGTTTTCTTTTTCGATTTCATAAATTATGTGAAGAAATGTATTACTGTTCCGTAAGGTATTATAATGAGGGGGACATTGGGGGACTGTCCACACCGCAACACCGCGGAAAAAAATAACAAACACTGCATCACCGCAAAAAAAACGTAGCGAAACACCGACATCGCAATTTTAAATTTTGTCCTTCGATTAATCTAGCCCCAATCTCTATATGATTAGGGATCGAGGATTTCGGAGCTGGTTTGGTGATCAGTAGAGAGTGAAACTGACCTAAAGACTTTTACTTACTCTATTTTTGCGAACTCTATTTTCAGTCATGCAGATAGAAAAATGCTTAATTAGCAGAAACAAAAGAACTCTTGCAAATCATTCCTAAATATTCACGTTTATTCATTTGATTACTGCATAATGAAGTATTGGGAAAAGGTACAGTCATTGCCAGGGAAAATCGAGCCACAATTTGCAAGAAAACGGCCTAACAAAGTTCGTGTGTAACTCCAAATCAATTTTTCCTATCTATGCCATATCATAAACCAGCGAAGGTTAATCAAGTCTTTTGCTATCCACCAATAATATAAGGTTCATTTTGTTTGTATGTCGTTACATTAGTAGTTTTCCTTGTCCAGTCCGAACGCCTGGAACAGGCTACGTCGAAACATGTTTGCAAATTCTTTTGGAACGTTAAAACAGTATTTCGAAGTAATAGAACTGAACAAAACGTTAAAAGCCGTCAATGGCTAATCACCTCTGTCACGAAGAAATGCTTGGTTTTTTAACATGTTTTTGGACATTGTTTTTGTTCTCTTTCTACTTTTTATTGGCCGGGATCATTGTCATAGCGCAAAAAACTAAATTCGGTTACCGCTCTTTTGTAAAACTTTAATTTATAGAGACACAGTAAGCTGTCGAACACGCGCATTGGATATCACTTCTTAACTGAATTGCTTTCACACTTTCTCATATGACTCGTAAGACACGAATTTTAGCCAAATGCAATAAAATACACTTCTCCTAGGAGGAGATAAGCATGTATACTTAGTAAAAGATTGACAATCAAAAAGAGCATTACAGAAGATTAAATTGGACTTCAAGCTGACGAAAGTGTTGTTTCGGTCAGCGCGGCCTTAAAGTGACTAAAGTTGACTGCGTCACATAATTGCCTAATAATGATAACATGGCTCAAAATAAATTTCGGACAGTGGCCGGACCACGTTGATCCACCAAATAAATTTTTACGCTGTCACGTCTCGACGTTTTTGACTGGTTAACTCTTGACAGTCTGCAAGCCCAAAACTATCAGTTACTTGGTTTAGTCGTTGCTGAACCATTTATATCGAGTTCAAAAAGTGGCTTAATAGACAAAACGGCTCAAAACGTAGTCAAAGATAGCCTGATTTGCCCGCGTTCAGTCAAACTGTAGAGCTGAACTTGTTTGTTCTTCATTCAACCTACGCTACGCAAGCACCCCCTCGCTCCTCGCCCTAGAGGTCAATGAAATCCCTAATCTCGTACCCAGATCTCTTGTTCACGAAGCTAAAGGCGAGATCTGGCCCCAGTTGTCGCGTTGAATTTGATGTTTAAAAGATAAAAAAGAACACAAAAATTAGTCGGTTCATACTTAAGATGTGCGCATAACCACGTTTTGATAGAAAAAACTTCACGGCTCTATCAAATTCGTTGTTTAACACGTCAAAAATTGAGGATTAATTTCAAGCATGCGCTCTTTCATGGCCTGTCACATTCCTGACAGGCAATCACGGGCACAAAATCGGATTTGACCAGATCTCGCCTTTGGCTTCATCAATAAGTAAGAGATCTGAGTGTGAGATTATGAAATCCCCCGCGAGTTTTATTTCATACTAGCGCGTTCTAGGTAGCTCTAGGATCCATTTCAAAGAAAAATAAATTACGGGCTAAGCCGATCTCAGATCGGTCTAATTTCCAACAGCGAGCTCAATGTGAACGAGGCCTAATCACAACAGTAGAACCAGAAAACATGAAAAGTCCGTCTGATCCTCGATCGAGTCTGAGATGACTGAGAGATCGAGAGAGACTTGCGCGTTTCTGACGCTTTGGCTCGTTTTAAGCGTTCAACAACTATATAGCGCTCATGTATACGATATGTTTGTCAAGGACGACGTGAGATTTATATTACATTCAATTATGATTGAGAAAAAAATCAATCAGCGGGCTTAAAACTATAAACGTTTAACGTATAACGTTTCTTTTGTTCATGTTTGTGACTTGCTTGCCGCCACATTCTGTACTCGCAGTCAGCTAAAAATTGGTATAAAATTTCACAACACAGTATTACAAATACCTTTTTCTCTCAGCCTTTTGTTTTTGCTTGTGCTTTCCAATAACGTCTTTTTTTAAAAAAAAGAGTGGAAGAGAAAAATCCAACAAACAACAAACTTCAAACCGGTCTGATCGAAGAGGTGGCGAGATTTCACTCGAATGCCGGGGGATGAATGAAAAAGGCACCCACCGCGTCCTAGGCCTTGCACGTGACTACTTTAGTGACAGCTGATTGGTACGGTTCTGACAGTTCCTGGCTTATTTCTCAAATAAAGATTATCGAAACTATGAAACTGTTCTCAGCGAAACTACTAGGACCAAATTAGGGACTAGGAGACTGTGAATTTCTTTTTTTTTCTTTTTAGGTAAACTGTTGAACGTAGACGTTTATTTTCATTTGTGAACCAGGAGGACCAGAAAGGTTCAAGAAAAGGTTCACCCCAGGTGCACCTTTTCCATTCCTATGCCAGGTCAAAAAGCTCGCATAAAATCGCTTTTGATTTCTTAAAGTTCAGCGAGGCGAGTGAACAACAGAGAATCAAACATAGCCAGAGGTCGAAGTTGTTCAATTTATACCTTCAAAAGGCTGCGTTGTGTTCCCTTGAAAACCCCCGAATTTTGTGATCCTCCCAGCCGCTCATAAGCAAGGGTTCCCTCGCTATTATCGAATTTTAATCATGTGACTGTGAGCTCGACCTTTCTCGTGGACTATTGTTTGGACACCAGATATACCGACATTATGTCGTCACGTTCAGGTCTATACCCTCAGGAGGCTCTCCATAGACTGATGGTTTTTCTTTCGAGCGAGTAGCTCAATTTAATCTGGAGTGGATCTTTAGTAAGTTGGATTCCGGATTCCAATCTTTAGTAGGATTCCGGATTCTTAGTGCTGGATTGCGGATTCCAAAGCCCAGGATTCCGGATTCCACAAGCAAAAAATTCCTGGATTCCGGAATCCGGATTCCCTTACATGGGGCGATTTACAATATCTGCAATTAAATTATGTTTCATGCAACGTCAAGGTTCACAGCCTAACATTTATTAACTTCCAAGAAAATTGTCAATTGAAACTGCCGAAATATACTCCTACTCATATCATGTTATTCCACTCAATAAAACAATATCTTATAAGTGTCAACTAGCGTCTTCCAACTTTATTCCCTAACGCAAATGTTTCTTTTTAAAGCCTGGTTTCCATATGATCGCTACGATCGCTGTGATCGCTGCTATCGCTGAGACAAAAAAAGTCAGCGATCGAAGCGATCATAGCGATCATATGGAAACCACTTTCCAGCGATCGCTGAGATAGCAAAAAATCTTTCTCAGCGATCGTTGTCGCTGCGATCGCTGGAAAGTGGTTTCCTTATGATTGCTATGATCGCTGCGATCGCTGAACATTTTTTTTGTCAGCGATCACAGCGATTGTAACGATGTTATGGAAACCAGGCTTAAGTTACGTATCTTTACTGAATAAAACACGTTTCAATAAGTAAATTTCAATAACTACAATACTTAGTAAGCAGGAAGGATGTATCATGTTGTTCACTTATTCATGTTTTTATTTATTTATTTTTTTTTTTTGCCGGAGCGAAAAAGTTCTGTTGAACTTTAAGTTGTAAGCGAGAGAATAAAGCTTGTTTACAGGATTAGCAATACTCGCTAAAACTTCCAAAAAAATAAGCTGCCTTTCAAACATCTAAAACCACAATTTATAGGCCGCATACTTTCGAATTAAAGTCCATATCTAAATATCAATTTTGTTTCATTGCAAGAGCTTTGAAAATATATGATCTTTTATACTCTACCTTAAAGCAGGTGAAACAGAACTCATAAATACGTGCGTTGTACCGTTCGCGATAGCCTAATTCGGTCAGAAATGTCTTGAAGCAGCATCCACACTAATATATGAACCCTTAAACAGCTGCATCACTGTACACAGCGTTTTAATCATGAAGATATTTAATGTAATGCTTGTAAACACCTGTAGCCGTAATAAAAGACGAAATGTGAAGAATCAAGATGGCGGTCTCATTTCCCTTTAACAATGCCATGTTTAATTCGATTTAATAGATGCCAAGATCTCATTGGTTCCTAAGCATCAACTCATAGTACCTTTAACCTTATTGGCTATTGCAACAAACATCCGGACATACAAAGCCACAAAGATAAATACGCTCACACCACTCTCATATGAGCTATTTTTTTAAAATAGCTCAACAATAACCCTCTTGCTTTAACAACTAACTCAATTACCGGCCACATCCCCAACAACCAACAACCCCCAGCCCTCCCCCACCCCGCTCCCCCTGCAATGAAACGGTTCACCTACTACATTTGATGGCTCAGTAAAATACTATAGGCCTTCTGCGAGTTTCAAAATATATTGCTTTCAAAACGAGGCTAATTAAGTGCAAAACCGTGTTAGTAAATTGCCAAAAAAAAATTTTTATATCAATGGCTTTGCAATTAGCCTGGCTGTAAAACAGAGGCTAATGGAACAACTTGGAAATTATCTATTTCATGTTTGTCCAATTTTTTGAAAGTTTCACAAAAATCACAGGTTTTGTTGAGGCCCTCTCAACCTCCTCTTTCACTGCTTTATACTGTTCAGTTAATTTTTGAATTTTGCAGAAATTTCCATTTTTTTTAATTTGCAGTTTTCACAAAAATCACAGATTTTACCTCCACTTTTACTGCGTTTCACTAATGCAGTGAATTTTCAAATGTTTTGTAATTTTTGCAAAGTCTGTGTGCAAACCTGGACATATCTCATTAGATCATTTCAGTGCAACCCAGCTGCAGTTAGTAATATATGGGACACTCGATCCTGCAAGGAAATTGGCTGTGTGTATTCTTGTTGTTGAGTTATACCCCAATAAAACAAAAACCAAAACAACTAGGCAATAAGTTAGGTTACCTTTTTTATTATTATTGTGTTTCACTATTCATTTGCAAGGCAGTGTCCATGGAGTCTACCTGGTGAAGTGCTCTTCAAAACCTTACCTCAAAATGTCAGGCCTGTGAGTCCAACAGGACCCTTTTGTTTAAAAGATGGATACATAACCACTATTCACTGGGTTAACTACAGCACTGACAGCTGAGAGTCACATTAGTATTATCTGACAAGTGGAAAGTATGATTAATATGTTACTATAGCAAGGACTTATATTCCACTTCAACATGTATTAATCAGTCATGGCTGCCTCATCTGATTATCCTGAGGTCGTGAAAGCAACAAGGTCAACAAGGAGTCTGGACAATTCAGAGGTTCATTCTTTTTTTTATTTCTTGTTACAAAAAGTTAAATTACTTTATTCATGAATATTATACTATCGTTGACATGTCAGCTGGCATTTGTTGACTGACATGGTTGTCATGTTGACTAATATTAAGCATTATTTCGAATGAGGCCTGGTCAACATTTGCCTTGACAGTCGGCCAATATGTTCACATAAGGGTGCTTTTAGTTCACAAGATCCAAGAAATTTATGGTTAATTATGCCTTGTTTGTTTAGTGGATAACTTCGATTTACCTCTATACACCTAACTGAAGTTTGTGTTTTGTATTACATTTGAAAAAACGAAAGTGACAAATACATGCCAAAACACATTAAAGTCATTTCCCACGCAGAAGGACATTAGATATTTGTGACTCTTACATACAGGGGGAACTAACGTGGTTGCGCAGTAGTATCAAATTGCAAGATGGCGAATCGTCTAAAGAGAGAATTATGCCCACCATGGCCTGCGAAAGGCAGACGTTTCTCCTCGCTTATCGCCGTTGAGGGACGTTTCGCGAGGAGAAACGTCTGCGACTCAGCGAAAGAAATTCCATACTAATGACGCAAAATCTGTCCGGAATCCGGTCAGAAGCACTAATTGGTCGACGGAGTAGCTTCATTGTTTTAGCTATTGTTTACGAATGACAGACAAAAGACAAAAGGCGGCAAAGGTCAAATGTTAACGCGATGAATCTCTAACAAAACAGTCAATATTTGTGGAATATAGTCTTCTCTACAAGAAGCATTTGAGTGTTGCTGGATCTCATTCGCAGATAAACACAACACTTTTCCAAAATTGACCAGAATAAACGTAAAATTGAGCAAATTTACATTTGGAAGCCCGTGACTACCGGATTTATTGAGTAAACATTGATTTACGTAATGAGTATGGAATTTCTGTCGCTGAGTCGCAGACGTTCCTCCTCGCGAAACGTCCGTCAGCGACGATGAGCGAGGAGAAACGTCTGCCGTTCGCAGGCTATGCCCACCAAAACGTTATGCAGAGAAGCAAAATGATCTGAAGGGTTGCAATGCCAAAAAAAAGTCGAAAACGGACAAAAAATCTTTACGATATAGAGATTTGTGCAGGTGGACAAGGAAAGGAAACGATTTAAAATTCATTTTGTTGGGTTTGGAAATCAATTCGACGAGTGGCGTGATTTCAGTACCAGCGGTGGACAGTTTCCGTTTGTTTGGAGAAAAGTTTTGTCCCCGGCGAAGAATCATTGGAGGACAGAAGGCATATTTTTCATGGGCCTTTATACCGAGCTATTAAAAGAAAGATGTGGTCAAGCCGGCGAGAAGACCCTGAGGTCAGGAAAGAATTACCCATAGAACCTGATGTGTTTTCCTGTGATCTCAGTCGGGCAACCAAAAGCAACTTTCAGATAGCGGAAACAGAAAAAAAACTAGTTAATTTATTAACGAACGTCAAAACAAAAATGAGGGGAAAAAAGGATAATCAGAAAGTAAAATGGTTAACTCGATCGGTCGAGTTGATCGGTCGAGTCTACTTAATTGTTTATTTGGAGCGTAAACGAGAGAGAATCGCCTTGCCCTGATGTATTTTCCCCGCCTTTGAACCTGTCGGACTCGTCTTATGTAGCCGTCACGAAAGCAGCAAAGCTTGGCAGTATAGCCGGCACCAAAGCGCTGAGTTCAATGCCCATTTTACGTTGACAAAGTTCAACAAACCGGCATAAATTATATAACAAAACGCGCCAAATTTATTGTAGGTTTTGAATCTGGCGGTAACAGGCAAGTTGGAGCATGCGTAGTCTCATTCTTGGCACAGGCTTTCGCTCTATTCGAGATTTCTTGTAACAGACTTGTAAAATATTATGCATTAGGTAACATGAAATCGCTTGTTTACGTGTGAAAATCTCTCACTATTATTTTATAATTTAGCAATTATTTTCTTATTAGTTTTAATTACGTGACAAGGGATCAGTGTGAAGAATTAGATTAAACAATTATCATAATTTTTTATTGTAAAAGACTGAAGCAAATTAAGTGGAGCGTGGTTCTTGAACAGAAGTACCAACAGTCTACAACAGTGTATTGTTATTTATTCTCATTGCTCTTGTAGGCTTGCTATGGTGACACCAGTGTTCCAGTGTTACATGTTACTCTTCTTGGTGGTGAGTGGGGTTCATCTGCTGGTGGGTTATCAACCATAAACAGAGAGCTTGCTATTCACCTTTCAAATCATTCAGCGGTGAAGATTTCTTTACTAGTCCCACAGGGAGCTTGCAACACTGAAGAAATAAGAGAAGCAGATGGCTATGGAATCACTATCGTTGAGGCGAAAGAACGTGCAGCATATGATCGTCTTGATTGGTTGAGCATCCCGCCCCAGGACCACTACATGGACATCGTTGTTGGCCATGGTGTTAAACTTGGTCGGCAAGTACAATTCATTAGAGATTCTGCTCAATTTCCAAATTGTAAGTGGGTACAAGTGGTTCACACTGCTCCAGAGGACCTGAGCAGATACAAATGCTATAATGACCCCATTTCAAAAGGTGAAACAAAACACGAATCAGAAGTTGGGCTTTGCAAACTTGCTGATCTTATTGTGCCAGTGGGACCCAGACTAAAAGAAGCATACTCTTCATATTTACAGCGATACAAGACAAATCAAGACCTTTTTTCCATTACTCCAGGCCTTTTTGAAAGGGAGTTTGGGGATTTAGTGGCAAAACAAGACCCTAATAAGGATGGTGAATTCAAAGTGTTGTTATTTGGTCGTGGGGATGATGAGGACTTTGAACTCAAAGGATACAACATTGCTGCTCACGCATTTACTGATCAACGGTTGAATAACAAACCTTATCATCTAATCTTTGTTGGAGCGCCTGAAGGAAAGCAAGAAGAAGTTAGAGAAAAACTTCTTCAGCGCGGTATTGTGGAAGCGCAGTTGACTGTTAGAAAATTTGTACAAAGTAGAGAGAGACTGAAAGATTTGCTTTGTGAAGCTGACATTGCCATAATGCCATCAAAATCAGAGGGATTTGGTCTTGTTGCACTTGAGGCCTTGTCTGCAGGACTACCCATTCTTGTAGGCAGTAGGTCAGGATTTGCCAAAGCATTAGAGAATGTTCTTCATGGTAATGCATGCATTGTGAATTCAGATGATCCTTCAGAATGGGCAAAAGCAATAGAAGCTGTTCATTTAAGGCATGGAATGAGGCTTCAAGAGATAAAATCACTTAGAGCATCTTATGGGGAGATGTACTGTTGGAAGGAGCAATGTGAAGCACTTGTGAACAGAATGCAGAGATTGGGAGATGGTAAGAGTTATTTGTTAAGCGCCGGTGTACTTAATTATTCATGTTATACCAGACATCACACTAATATAGTTAATTCGTAGCACAATATATGCAAATGCAAGGGTGCAGTGATATACATGTGCACTTTTAAAGTTGTATTGGAAGTTGTCCATGCATGAAAAGATCTGTGATGTGTAGAATTAAAAGGTCTCCACCATGTTTAAGGGTCGCAGTTGTCTATGACCGTCAGAATTTATTTTTAGTGTTACTTGGGACGAGTGGTTATGGGTGTTAGAGATGTGAATGTGTTAGAAAAACATAATTTTTATACATTATTTTGTAAGAAGCTTATAATAAAGGCTTGTTCTCGCACCAGATGCTTCTGATATACCAAAGGATGTTTCTGTCACTGAAAAGCAGTCTGGTGCAAAACCACATGCTTCAGCTTCTGGTTTCTCAGGAGAGCAATGTCCAGTTGATGAACAGCCTAAAACTGAGGATTTAGTCAGATTAAGTGAAGAATCTCCCTCAACTTGCCATACTCCTAGCGTTTCAGAGCTCACTTCTGACCAAGGTATGGAATTACATTGACAAGGTGCCAATCGTTTTTATTGTGTCTTAATAAACACTTGATAATTTTTGGCCCTTCTAAAGGGACGCGATCACGGTTATGCGCATGCACGCCGTTTGTCTCTTCAGAATAAATTTGTCGGGTCAACACTAAGTTCGAAATCGCCATTACCGGTACAATCATTGAAAATCCTTCTTTTTATTCCGACATCCGTCGCTTTGACTGGCCTAGTTATACTTCGGTAGTGGTGATTAACGTGTGGTTGTGTTGTTTGACTGGTTACGTTTTAAGAAGACGCAAAAAATGATGTTTTGATCATGGAGGTTCAGAAGAGCATCGTGGCCGTCTGGCAACAGGACGTTCTCGAGAGTGTTTGGAGATAGAGAAGCTTAGCCGATCGATCTGGTATGGTTCTAGGAGTAGTGTGTGGCTTACGAAAAGAATACACGACACTTGGAAAGTGGTTAAAGGCATGAGTCCGTTCAACTTTGATCTGATTTTTGACTCCGACCTGTAGTTATACCGCAACAGGCCGCGCGATCTTCACCGATCTGGTACACTTGAAATGTTCCTTGTATCTTTGCTTTACGATCGTATATGTTTAAGAATTGATGTTTTTAAAATAAATTATTGCCTGAATATTCTGTTTATAATCTAGTTTCTTTATGTGTTCAACTCGATAACATTTATTTGCGGACACACATGTCCAATATACACAAACGGATACGATTCGTCAAACTGATGGTCCATTGGTACCAATGGTACGATTGGTACCAATAGAAAAGCACCCTATTCCAATGGTTCTGTTGGTGCATATACATCTAATTAAGGGGACTTAGATTATTTTCCCATGTGACCTGGTTGGGTACAGGGCAATTCCAATGGTCCATTGGTACCAATGGTACGATTTGTACCAATGGAAAAGCACCCTATTCCAATGGTTCTATTGGTGAATATGCATCTCATTAAGGGGACGATTATTTTCCCATGTGACCTGGTTGGGTACAGGGCAATTCCAATGGTCCATTGGTACCAATGGTACGATTGGTACCAATGGAAAAGCACCCTATTCCAATGGTTCTATTGGTGAATATGCATCTCATTACGGATACGATTCGTCAAACTGATGGTCCATTGGTACCAATGGTACGATTGGTACCAATAGAAAAGCACCCTATTCCAATGGTTCTGTTGGTGCATATGCATCTAATTAAGGGGACCTCGATTATTTTCCCATGTGACCTGGTTGAGTTCAGGGCAATTCCAATGGTTCATTGGTACCAATGGTACGATTGGTACCAATGGAAAAGCACCCTATTCCAATGGTTCTATTGGTGAATATGCATCTCATTAAGGGGACTTAAATTATTTTCCCATGTGACCTGGTTGGGTACAGGGCAATTCCAATGGTTCATTGGTACCAATGGTACGATTGGTACCAATGGAAAAGCACCCTATTCCAATGGTTCTATTGGTGAATATGCATCTCATTAAGGGGACTTAGATTATTTTTCCATGTGACCTGGTTGGGTACAGGGCAATTCCAATGGTCCATTGGTACCAATGGTACGATTGGTACCAATGGAAAATGATGCCATTCCAATGGTTCTATTGGTGCAAAACAAGTTCACTTTTACACCAAGTGAAAACGCGCTAATAATTATTATGAACGTTCCTCGTTCTATAAGAAATCACGCAAAACAAGTTCGCTTTTACATCAAGTAAAAGCGCGCTATAATTCTTATGAATATTCCTCGTTTTATATCCCAATCACGCAAAACAAGTTCGCTTTTACACCAAGTAAAAGCGCGCTATAATTCTTATGAATATTCCTCGTTCTATAAGCCAACCATGCAAAACAAGTTCGCTTTTACACCAAGTAAAAACGCACTAATAATTATTAGGAATATTCCTCGTTCTATAAGCCAACCACGCAAAACAAGTTCGCTGTTACACCAATTAAAAACGCGCCATAATTCTTATGAATATTCCTCGTTCTATTGGCTAACCACGCAAAACAAGTTCGCTTTCACACAAAGTAGAAACGCGCTAATAGTTACAAAGCGAGGGCGACCTATATATCTAGCGCTAATAATATCTCACAAGTTCGCTGTTACACCAATTAAAAACGCGCCATAATTCTTATGAATATTCCTCGTTCTATTGGCTAACCACGCAAAACAAGTTCGCTTTCACACAAAGTAGAAACGCGCTAATAGTTACAAAGCGAGGGCGACCTATATATCTAGCGCTAATAATATCTCAAGGTGCTGCGAGTATAACAAACATCGTACGAACATTAAAATTGAAAGGTAACGCGTCACTGTCGTGTTCGTTCTGTTTATTGTGATTCACGAGCAAACAACAACATGACATATGAATGTCTTCTTTCCTGTACGCAAGCACTATTTTTTGGTAATTCTTACTCGTTAAAAGAACCCGCAACAACGCGGAAAGGCGCGAATCTAGCAAAGTGGTATTGAGGCAAGAGGTTTTAACAACTGTACTCAACTCACTGTGAAATTAACTTCTGAAATTTCTTAAGCGCAATTTCATTATCTACATGGAAGCGTTTAAACCAAAACAAGTTTTCAATGAAGAGTTTCCGAAAAGGGTGGTTATATCATGCTGTTGGTTATGACTTTGTATTGTATTTGGTGGCTCCTAAGAGAGCCGTTTTATATTCAAGTGACTGAGTCACTTTTGACTGTTGACGTGGGGTTTGTCGTGGTAACCCATTGAGGTACACCAGTTTGCTATAATCAACGTCGTAGTAAAACCATTGATGTATTCAATGTCAGCGTTGTCGTTGACAAATTGTATTTGCCGTGCTCTTTTCTCGGCTGTAGCTTGCGATGAGGCCCAGGACTGAGCTAGAAGAATTCATCTACTGATGATTTCAGGATTGCACCCGTTGCCGTGGAAAAACAGCAGAAGTTTGAATGTCTCCTTATCACTCATAAACATGTGAATCGACTGAGATTTTTATTTTATAATGGATGCATATTCACCGATAGAACCACTGGAATGACATCATTTTCTATTGGTACCAATCGTTCCATTCGTACCAATGGACCATTGGAATTGCCCTTTACCCAGCCAGACCACATGAGAAAATAATCTAACTCTCTTAATGAGATGCATATTCACCAATACAATCATTGGAATAGGGTGCTTTTCTATTGGTACCAATCGTACCATTGGTACCAATGGACCATTGGAATTGCCCTGTACCCAGCTAGAAACAATGAGAAAATAATCTAAGTCCCCTTAATGAGATGCATATTCACCAATAGAACCATTGGAATAGGGTACTTTTCCATTGGTACCAATCGTACCATAGACCTATTCGGCTAACTCAATGTTGTACCCAATTCAAACCCTTTGGGAATAAAACGTTTTGTTTCAGGAATTTCCATATCATTTAAATGTGAATGCCACATTATAATGCAAATGCAATACACAAAGAATCTTATCCCCGGGAGATTTGAATTGGGTACAACATTGAGTTAGCCGAATAGGTCTATTGGTACCAATGGACCATTGGAATTGCCCTGTACCCAGCTAGACCACATGAGAAAATAATCTAAGTCTCCTTAATGAGATGCATATTCACCAACAGAACCATTGGAATAGGGTGCTTTTCCATTGGTACAAATCGTACCATTGGTACCAATGGACCATTGGAATTGCCCTGTACCCAGCCAGACCACATGAGAAAATAATCTAACTCTCTTAATGAGATGCATATTCACCAATACAATCATTGGAATAGGGTGCTTTTCTATTGGTACCAATCGTACCATTGGTACCAATGGACCATTGGAATTGCCCTGTACCCAGCTAGAAACAATGAGAAAATAATCTAAGTCCCCTTAATGAGATGCATATTCACCAATAGAACCATTGGAATAGGATGCTTTTCTATTGGTACCAATCGTACCATTGGTACCAATGGAGACCGTTCTTATCACCACTAACACCAATGGAGTCTATTTGTGAGTATTGGACAACCCTCTTTGCGGAACACTGACCCGATGATGTAACGCCAATGAATTTGTTCATTTGCTGATAAGCAATTGAAACTTATCCTCATTTAAGGATAATCTTTATACTCATACGTTGTGTGTGTTTGTCACCGGTCAGGCGCTTTTTGTAGGTATTTCTGGGTTTATATAAGGCGAACTGAGGGAACAGTAACAAAATGTTTGTTTACAAATTTTGTTTGCCGATCGGTGTCTGCTTTGTTAGCGTGGGTACGACCTCGTAAAAATACACGTTGGTAAATGTTTGCTTCAAAGCAGGAGAGGGCTGTAAATTTTTTTCTTATCGGCTGCAACATATATCTGAGGAGTGGCAAAGAATAAACTTGAATTATGTGGATATATAAAATCAAACCAAATGCCCGGAAATACTCTCGCGTGGCGAACAATGAATTTGAATTTGTAAATTTACTTGCGTGCATCTAACTCGCTTCCGATTGGTTTAAAAACAATCAGCTACTGTCAGAATTCACTCATGCGCATTATCGTGAACCAGTCCCTTTAAAGAGTAACTTTTTTTTTTCTCTTTCTGCTATTCACCATTTTCACAAAGACGATAACACACCTTGTGTTCTTTCCGACATTTTGCATAACCTTTGTCTTTGATTTCTCTTGGGACAAGTGTAATTCCCAGGAGAAATTGGAAACAATCGGTTATGCAAAATTTGGGGGGTAAACAAGATGAGTTATGGTCTGTGTGAAAATGGTAAAAAGCTAAAGAATGCTCTGTTTGTGTAAAAGCTTTCCCACACAACAACGAGTTGAGAAGCTTGCCTCTCAGTTTCCTTATACATTCGTAAATTGTAATAAGCAGCATTAATTAACTTGTAGTTAATATGCTTTTAATCAATAATTTTCAGAAACAGCAAACACTGTTAAGATGTCAATCACCACACGTGATTTAAGTAGTGAACTGGAGGACGTCGTGGATAGAATGTTAAGGCAACAACTCAAAGCGTACTTGGAATACAACAAAAAAAACAAGCTTTCTACAGCCAGCGGACTGAGTGACTTCATTAAGCATGTAGAAAATACTTACAACTTTACTTTAACATCTGTGGGTGTTGGATCTTTGGTAATAAAAGGTCAGTGTCCTGACCTGCAAAGTCTGGAAAGTCTGTGGCATGATTATTGTTCTGGTGTCCTGAATGAAGCTGCAGAGAGGTTTTTGGTAACTGATGATATGAAGAAAAAAGTAAACTTGGTGACGCTCAGATTAAAGACTATTATTGAGGAAGAAAGCTATTTGACTTGCAAGAAAGCTCTTATGGAAAAGTCAGGTGAGTTGGTTTAGCACAATTTCTTGGGCAATTATCTTTAGAGGTCTTAAGACAAGAAATTGATTTAATTCTCTGCTAGTGCTTTACAGCAATGTACTCATAAGTATACATGTACATGTAAAAATTAATCGGTCATCTTAGAGACTTCAATCGAGATAATGGAACAATAGACGTTTTTACCGATACGGCGGCCATATTGAATTAATTCTATTTAAGGAGTATTATGCGATGCCCAGGGGGCATGAGCACGATCCGTTGTATTCGCTAAGTATTAGAAACATGGCCTTTCGACACTGTACTGTTTGTATATTTCTCGGGAAAAAGGTGATCATCATTACATCCAAACGCGGCACAACGTCTTTTTCCCATTAGAATCTTATCCTAAGAAAACTTTAAGAAAAAATGCCCCGAAAGGCGCTCGTAAATACTAAACGGATTATGTGCTTATGCCCCTGGGCATGCCATAATACTCCTTAATTAAATCTAACTTATTCAACGTTGTGTACAAGATTTTAAAAACACTTCAAAGCATAACTTAAGATTATGCACTAATAAATCAATGCGGGATAAAAGTGAATTTGCCAAACTGCTCGGCCAATAACATTGTGTGTAAAGGTTGGTTGCTTCTTGACAGCAGCTATCCTGGGTCAAAAGAGCCAGTGTTTTGAAATGATCATTCGCCCCATGTAAGGGAATCCAAGTTGCCTGGCTGTGAGTATTTTCTGTAACAGCGCATTCACAAAAGGTGAATTTACTGAATATTTTTTGTTATTTTACTCTGTGTTAGCAATCAACCGTAGCGTGTCACCTTCAACTGAATCAGATAAGGAAGCAGCTTCACCTCTAACTGACACAAGCCCAGAATATTCTGAGGTAGGTGCTTTGTACTTGAGACTAAAATTGATAACAAGTAAAGACTAGAAAGGAAAAGAAATCGAGCTGTTGCATGGGGTGCAATCTGCAGAAATAATAGCTCGGAAAAAACTATGACAGTTTTCAAACCCAGTTTTATTAGACAACGTCGAAGAGAAAGACTGGTTGGGTTACATTTAACAAGTTGGAATTGTATGAAAATATTATAATGGAAAGATTGAGCTATTTTGAAAAAATAGTTCATATGTCAGTGGTTTGAGCGTATGTATCTTCGTGGGTTTGTGGTTGACGACAGGGTTAATCAAAGGGCCATGCTTCAAATTAGGGTTTCGGATATAGGTCTGGCTTTGTGTGCTCGGATGTCTGTTGCAGGGACTAGTAAAGTTGAAGGTACTATTAGTGGATGCTTAGGGACCAATGAGATTTTGGCATCTAAACACATCGGCGTACGGGAAAAATTTTGTTGGGGGGGCTGAACATAATTTGCCCAAATGAAACTTGTTGGTCACATATGCACAAGATGATTCTTTCGTGACGTCAAGTTTTCTTCGCCGTGCCGTGAGAGTACGGGCGTTCAAAATAGTGCAAATATTTCGGTAAATCGAGATGAACATTTCTAAAATACAAAACCATGAAGTGAGAGATAAAACGTACCAATTTGAACTCTAAAAGAAGTATGAAGAACGATTACTTCGACACCCAAATGTGTCAATAATCCTTTGCATGTCACTCTGCATTGTCTTGTTTGCATACTGTCTTTCAATGTTAATAACGGCGATACTGCGAAGTTGGTCTTGTCCCATTGTGGATCTTAAAAATGTCTTGATGCGGCGAAGGGCGCTGAAAGACCTTTCAGCAGAGCACGAGGTTGCAGGAATTGTGGCCAGGATGGAGATAACTTTATATAGACCAGGTAAAATGTAATGGAGACCATTTTGATGCATGGTCTTTACCATCACGGCTGCGTTTTTTCTCTGGCATGGGCCCCCGCAGTCGTAGTTTTCAAAGATTGACTTCTCACTTGATAGCATTTCACTATCCACGCCATAGAAATTTCATACAGTTTGGATGTTGTTGATGCTTGGAGAACGGCTGAATACGATTTCACCCAATGCGCACAAAACCTCCAGGTCATTGCCCTCAAACCTTGATGGAAGTTCACTGACGACTTTGTCAATACCGGTGTAATAAACTGTGATACGAAAGTGGTCTTTTGCCGTCTGTTGTGAGCTGTCGTTCGCTGCAGCAGGTGTCTCACCTTACTGTGTCCGAACGGTACATCAGTTTTGCCCGAATAATACTATTTTTTTCCCGACGGGGGGGGGGGGGGGGAGGCTGCAGCCCCCCCAGCCCCCCCGCCCCGTACGCTGATGTCTAAACATGATTTTGCTTAAGCTCAAACAAGGGCACTTTGAGACCGCCATCTTGATTCTTCACAATTTTTTCATCTTTTATTACGGTTGCTAAGGGTGTCTTGAAGCATAACACTGAAATATCTTCATGATTCAAACGCTGAATATCTTAGTGTGGGTGCAGCTTAACTTAAGTAGAAACAATAGCGTTAGGAAATAAAATTGGAAGAAGCTAATTGACAGATATTATTGCTTAATTGAGTGGAATTACATGATACGAATGCAGTCAATCAGTATTTCGGCAGTTTGATGATTATCTTAGAAGGAAATGTGTAGTTCCAGAAAATATTCATAGCCTCCCCCCTGCCAAGGAGGGCAAGGGGAAGGGGGGGTCCAAAAGGAGGCAATTTTCGAGGGGGTGGGGGGTTGCTTACGGAGGTTTTTTTTTCGGGGGATCTGGATAAGATTGGTGAGGTACTAATAAATTAGTGACGGAACTGCCACATAAGCTGTTAACCAAACCGCTGTTTCATAATTAACATTAATGACATGGAAAGTCACTCAGTCAACGACAAGTTCTGGAAATTGTAAATATTTTAATTTCTTTCAAACTGCAACCTCCACATCCACCGGTATATGGAAAAGTAGTAAATTATATACCCAGCTTTTTTTGTGGGCCATTCATTTTAGAAAGAGAACATTTAAGACACTGGTAAAATTGTTGGAATAAAACGTTTTAAGTTGTTGTCTAAATATTACAACAGTTTGATTCGCATAAAATAGGTCTTTAAATGAGAGAGTGTCGATTCAGAGAACTTAGCTCCGAAATTTCCCAACGAGGCGGGCCCATGTTCCTCACTCTACTATCCCCCCTCCCCCCCAGGCAATTGAGGCTCTGGTGCATATTTTTTGCTAGCCTCCCCCGCAGACGTTCTTAGGGGTTCGTCACGCGTTCCTGTTTCACCAATGTTAGTGGGGCAGGAACGCGTGACGAACCCCAAAGAATGTCTGCGTGGGAGGTTAATTTTTGCCTAACCGGCCAGGCCAGGATTGGTCCCTTACCTGCTGAGCTAAAATTTAGGTAGAACACTGCAGTCCCAGGGATCAAACCCGTCACTTTCCGCTCTTCCGCCCAGCGGTCGATCAAAGGCGCTAACCCTACCGAGATTTAAATTACATTTCTTGTTTAATCTGCCTGTGTTTCGAAAGTAAATCCCCCGGGGGCACTCAAATAAGTTCGGCCACGCTGTTTAAGACGAGACGTTATATTATGACCCTGATTCGTTACGTTTTGCATACAGAATTAAGTGATTTTTCAAAGTGAAATCATGGAATTAGACTTTTTGGGAAAACCCGTTGCTTCCACAAATCTAGACCGCTCATTTCAAGACTTTAAATAGGGAAATTGTATAACTATGTTTAAGACTCAAGAACCTGAAAACCATGCCTGTTCAGAAGCACATACCTGCCCTTGGCCAAATAAAGGAGCACCCCCCCGGAAGTAAAACTAGATTGAACAACCAGGACCAGGAAGTAGATATTGTAAGGGAATTGATCTGCGGGACTTTATGTATTAAAACGAGCCGTATCCTCTCTAACGAGTCTAACAGACAGCACATTGTTAGCTCCATCGTTACTTTGATTGGGATTTCAATATTTCTCTGTTGCTCACAGAAGGTAATCATCTTCGTTTTGTTCTTAGGCGATAGGTAGAAGGGCTTTGATGAACGCTTTACGTGACGGTAACACTCACAAATCTTTCAAACGTGTCTCCACTCCGCCAGAGCCGCCAAACAAGCCCGTCCCTTCCCCGCTAGAACCCCTAAACAGGCCCCTACTGTTCTTCCCTGAATGGCCAAGAAGGCCTGGTCGACCTCCACCTTCTCCTCGGTCCCAGCACGAGCCGAGAGTGTCTCCAACGCCTGTGATGGGCAGTGAATCTCGATCACCGTTGCCTCGAAGGCGGATTGTTAGCACTCCACTAGGTAGCCCTAGCACAGAGAAATGCTCGTCTGATAACCCCCCTGATAAGCCGCCACCCCCTGCTTCTAAAAAGAGGCCGGTTCCACGTCGTAATATATCCGAACCAGAGCAGTTTCGGAAGGGCCGTGACGCCACCGTGACCGTTCAGTTGGTTCTTACACGCTCCATTAAAGTTGATGTAGCGGCTTCTACCCAAGACTTGGTTCGTGCCGCGGCCAGTACTTTTAAGCTTTCTGAGGATTCGTTTGCATTGTGGTAAGGCGATTTCTGTTTTTGATTAAACTTCTTTCCCCCCTTGCCATTAAGAGGAACTGAAGTGTACAATTTTAGCAGTTAGTCGTTCTATCTTGACATTATCATGCTGTGACTGAAACTCTTATCTAGCCTAAGAAAACCGCAAAAGGTCTAGCAAACATACTGATGACGTGTCACTGCCCAGCTGCCGATTGGTCGTGCCGCGTGGGAAATTTTCCGAAACAATCAGGAGCACTTCCCAGATCTGGGTAGTGACACGTCATCAGACGGTATGCAATTTCTCCGCTCGTTCCTCAGACGTCATTTCGCGGGAAACCAGTAGTAGCGTCGCAAAATGATGGCTGTTTTCACAAGCTAACTCTTATCGGGTTTTAAGCCGTAAGGTGGCGGAGCTATTAAGGGTGTGAATTGAGTCAGCAAGAAGTTTTATTTTTCCTATTCATTATTTTAGGCTTATGAGAAATGGCCAGCTTTCTGCCCTTCAAGATAAAGATCTAAAGGGAATTCTCAACTCCCCAGCAAACAACATGGAAACTATTTACTGCTATGAAAATAAACCTCAGTAAAGATCGTTTGATAACTAATTTTCTTACAGGAAACTACTGAGTAATTTTTTTTACTTGGTAATGTAACGCTTCGAACCGCGTTTTTTTTTTTTGTGAATCGTTCTCGGTAATGACCTGGTTAGAGTGGGATCTGTTGAATGTCGAAACTAACAGACCATTTCCATGTTTCCCAAGCCTCTTCTAGAGAACTCTAAGTGCGAAGTATTCACAAAAAAAAATTAACTGAGTTGTCATGCAAATGAAACTCGTTATTAAATGAAAGATTTTTCACTTGGCCTCACTTTGAAAGCGAGAATTTTGGAAACTCGGAAATGGCCTACTTTATTAGCCAATCAGCATTAAAACAAAAACCAATTGTGACTTGCTGACTCGGATTTCCCTGCCCTTGGTGCTGGCTTGGAAATCTGTTTTGTTCGTTCAATTGTCTTTGCGCATCCTGATTGGTCGAGGTAATTCCTTTCATTGTGCGATAGTCAAGTGAATATTGCTGTCAGTAATACAGAGCTAGGTTTCGTTGAGTAAATTACTTTTTATCTTTATCTTTCGCTTCAGAAAAAAAATCAGTTGGTGTTGTTTAGATTTAATAAGAGTCATAGTAAAGGAAATAAGACAGAGAAATCACTGAGGACGTACATTCTAATTATCTTGAAAGCGGAAATGCCTTTTAGTTAGCGTTGTTTCGAATTTAGCCAATTTTGCGTATCAAAGAAACATTCCATGAAGTTTGGAATAGCATATTGTTTTGAATGTTACCCTTGATCTTTTTGTAAGGTTCCTGTTAGAGACGTGTCGAATCTTTGTGAGAATCTTTAATAATCAAGTAAACTAAGTTCTTCCTTCAGTCTTAGCAAATCTGGAGATTTCATAAACTGGGAGAATAAAAGGCATTAGAATATATTAGTTTTCTACGATTTTAGTCCAAATAGTCATAGAAAATCGTAAATAACGGGAAGTTCTTCTCACTACTTTTCATGCAGTTCGATGTTATTGTTTTGAATATTTAATGAACAACGTAAGAGTTCAATAGCTCAGGCGTCGATCGCTTCTTCAAAACATTCTCGACTTCAGAGTTATTCTCTATTGCGTATTACTAAGGACTGAAGGACTGAGGCATGACTAAGGCTACGCGTGTACAGTTTTTCTCAGAACCTTCGCGGCCTTTCATGGCCTAAAAAACCGAAAGCTCTGAAGTCGAGAATGCTCGTAGAAGAACTTGATTTTGTCGGGTTATTTATTTGATGATACATATTGAATCATGCCGTTGTATACGGCTTATGAGTGTCTAAGGTCTTTGCCCATTTGCGTCCACACTGAGATTTGTAAAAGTGTAAGGCCTGTCTTGAAGGTCTCTTTTTTTTGTAAGCGAATTAATACAAGTATTTTACAGTAAAACGGTATAAAGTGAGATATCTCAAACGGTTTTATACCTACAAGAAAATAAATAAGATTTTCATAAAGTTGCAGTAGTCTTTATTAATGATGCCAAAAATCATAGCCGAAAAGCGCGATTCAAAAACGTTACCAACGCGCGTATAAGTAGGTTCGGCCACCTTAAGGACCTGTTTACAGGAAGGTGGGGCTCCCGAGGTAGGTGAGGTAACCCGCTTAGGTGGGGTAACCCGCCTGTGCATATAATCTCTCATTTTAATTTGAACACGTTTACATGATAGGTGAGGTGACCCCCCACATGTTACCTCACCTATCTGGGGTCCCCCACTTCTAAGTAAACAGGCCCTTCGAGTCTTCCCTCTAACTAAAGCAACGTTTGGTGAGTTGATAATTCATTGCCTATTTCATACCGCGTGGAAGCCTGGCACTACCGGATTTTCCCGGACTTTTTAAATTCCGGATTCAAAATGGCTTCCAAAGCAGAGGGTAAAGCAAAGGTCATTGCGTGCAGTTGAAACGATATTAAGGGCCAGATTACTCCAGAAATTTATTATTCTACAGCAAAGAACAGTAGTTTTACTGCTATGAAGAACTTCGATTAAAAACCTTGAGAAAAGAAAGATTTAATCGGAGACTTTCGCTACTTGAAGTATTGGAAGGATTCCCGAATTGTTCGACAAAAAATTTGAACAAAGAACCGTCGCGTTTTTTAAGGCGCTGGATCCGACCGAATATTGGGGGATGATAAGGAAGTGGGTGTACCTGTTTTTACGAACCGTAAAATAAAGACTACTAAAAAGGGAACATGCCAGAGTAACCCTGAGTGAAAGGGCAACGTCGCATTAGGTCGGCAAGGCTTATATTACATTAGGTTTTCTCTCCGTCGCTGCGTACGGTCTCAGTAAAAAATCCTAAAGATCTGACCAGAGACAATTCTCTCTGAACATAGATAAAAGCAAGTATACTTCAGTCTTAAAAGAGAGGCATTTCTCTTCCGGTAACACTGCAGTTCCTGTCAGACCAGACATCATGCATTGAGCAATGTTAAAAAACACAAGTAATTTTTCTTGGCGGGATAAATTGTATATAGTATATAGTGTCTTTTTGAGGCCCCTGCTTGTGATTCTGTACCTTCCAGTTACATTGCAATTCTAGTAATTTAGACACTACTCAAGACATCTAAAAATTCATTGATCTGAAAATGTCAAATGGCAATGTCTTACAAGAGCTCACTTGTTGAGCTGCCTCTTTTGGGAACTTCTTAGGTCTACGAGCATGTTTACAATTTGGGCAATCACCTTGTAATCCAATCAAGAATAGTCAAGAATGTCACGTGACAGAGACAGAGCCCCATACTCATAGATTATGGTCAACCTCTTTTCTTTTGGTTGTCACGTGATTGACCGACCTCAGTTGGCTAGCATGCAATGAGTTTAGACTAGTCCCTTATTATCCTGCATGTGATTTAAGAACACTAGGTTTAACATACATAACGCCACAAAGTTCACTACATTCAGTACCTTACACGGACATTGGGGAGTTTTTAAGGTACGGAGACCACGGACTACGAACTACGGCTGGACGAGCGTTGTCCTTTGTTTGTAGCACTGGGTTGAGTCATGCAAATATAGAACGTTAAGATTGCGTTACAGACAGTAGACTACGAGAGAAGAGGCGGAGAGGGAAACAACAGGCAAAGATTTTCTTGTTTTCATCACAGTTCACAAAAATGCAAGTCAGTTTTGCATGTGATCTTATCTTTAGAACAATGAACAAATTCTTCCATAATTGAAGGAAGCAATTACGTCGGGTGAAATTGGTAAACAAAGTTTTCGTTATACAGGATTTATTTTTTTCGCCCATGAATACTTATGTCATATATTAACCCATTCGCTCCTGGAGATTTTGCCGAAAAACGTATTTTGAAGGTACTCGAGTGGTTTTCTGGTCACTGTCCTGCTATAAAGAGCTAAAACTTACCACAAACCGGTTTACAGGTCGTACACTTCACGGCCTTCTGATCCAGATGCAAAATATCAGCTTGCGAAGTTCGGGCATGCGCAGAAAGCAAAATTTCGAGATTTCGGGTTTAAAAGTGACACAGCAGTCTTGACTTTTACTTTTCGCTTTCTCTCCTTCCCTCTTTTTTCGCTTTTCTTGCCTCATTTTTTTTTCTCTCGCTGGGCATTCAGTAGGCTTCATTTTGGTGGGAATAGTTTTTTTCTGCGCGGGAAAAATGAACAGTCACGTGTTTTTGATCATGCGCAGTAGCACGTTTAACCGTAGTCGTAGTCCGTAGTCGCCGTATCTCCCTATTTCTCTTTTCCGCGACGGGTAAGCCCTTCTGTACTGCCCTTTTAAGTTGTGCTTCGGCATACTTAGGTTACGGTCGGTACGTACATATTCTGTGTTCTTGCCTGTAATGATCCTCTACTTTACAGAAGCTGGTAGAATTAAACAGAGGACAATTTATAATCATCTTTGGTTCGAGCGACCTGTTCATAGAACAATTGCTTGCACTTGCGGCTGAGTGTCGGATTCTTAGAGTTTAGCTTCAGGTCATGACAGAAATACTGCATCCTTTCCTTACTAAGTTTAGGCAGATTCTCCGAAGGAAAATTGATCAATATTTCGTCGAAAAAGAATGCTTTCGTTCGAGTTTTTACTCTGACTATCCTCTAACTATCTGCCATTTTGAAACTGGACTTTTTAAGGTGGCTCGCCTGGATTTTTTTGAGGGGATACCTCCCAAGTTTGAGCATTAACTACGTCGCCATGAGTAAAGATATGGGAAAAAGATGACCACAACTGTATTATATAAAGACGAAAATTTCTTATGATCTGGGTTTTATTGCAATCGGAGTCGCCATGGCAACATAACAACGCCATTACGTTTTTTTATTTATCTTTGTATTTCTCTGTACAGGGAGTTTTTTAAAAAATCGCTTAAGGGAGTTTGTACGTACCTGCCATAATTGCTTCAATCATGGCAAACTTTGAACAAATTCTATGAGAGCGTTTTCGAGATATTTTGAAACGAAGTTTTAAGCATCATAAAAACAGTGAAATAGCATGCTATCCACACAGTTAGCTAAATTTTTAAGAAAATGATAAGCTTTGGAAACGCGGCTTCATCTCATGGTAGTTTGATTCCATTGAAAACTGCGTACGAAAAAAGAGGAGAATTGCTCCGGGCGATCTCGAGTAAGAAGAATTTTAGTAACTTGTATTCAGCTGCTTTTGTTACAGTTTTTGCACATAATTTGGTCCATGCCGTAAAGTTCTCGCTTTTAAATAGGGCCTCAAATATAACCAATTTTCCCCAATTTTCCAATATTTTGTGTTTACAAGTGAGCGTCCTCATTATTCACTGGCATTGTTTCCAAGTTTTATATGCACTGCCCATTTAGCAAAATGATAGAATTTGCATCAAAAAAGACTCTCGGTTAAATCTCCGGGATATGCTAATTACCGGGTAAAGAAATTGGTGATATATTATAAAGAGTTGCTGTGACGTTATAACCCGAGTAAGATAATTATTAAAGTATTGCATCCTGCACGATGAGCCGTGACGTTCACCGTCTCGGCTCTCACTGCTATCTGTGACACAAGCCAATTATTAGCATATTCCGGATATGTCTTCCGAAAGTAATCGAGAGTTCTTTTTGATGCAAATTTATTTCTTTTTGCTAAATGTGCACGTGCATATAGAACTTGGAAACAATGCCGGTGAATAATGAGGACGCTCACTTGTAAATACAAAACCTGGGGGGAAAATTGGTTATATTTGAGGCCCTATTTAAAAGCCAGAATTTTACGGCAGAGCCTCTCTGTTCGTTGCGCCGTACTGACGAGCCCCCAAAAAAGACGAAACAGCTGTCTACGGCTACGATCCCGCTCTGTTTTTGGTTCTTTCGTTGTCGTGTTGATGTCTTGCAAAGTTAATTTCCACGTTGTACGATCAGCTTTGCAGAATTCAGTGTGTCCCTTGACTGTAAGCTCACACTATACAGGATAGGTCTTTGTGATTCCACGAAAACCTATCTGTTATAATGTGAACAGCAACGGCCCAGGCCGGCACAAGTCCTTTACACAGTCCAACATCGTGCCTGCTTGGTTGGAAGAGAGGGTTTGGTGCACTAAATTCCTTTTCTTACTCCTGAAAATTTACTTCCGTCTCAGTGGGTTCCATTACTCGCTCATACTTATTATTTCCGCGGTGGTCAGTAGTATAGGAGGGACCGGTTACTCCTCTTTTTTGGGGAGGATTCTCATTAGCGTGGGGAGGAATACATTAACGCCGATGACGTCATAGGCTATTGTCTTGATCTCATGAATAAAAGGCGCAGGAATCTCATTAAGATAAGGTCGAGTGCTATTTTAAGTTGGTTTAGGTTTTCTAGTTACTTTAAGGTCGATAAACGTCTTCGTTTTCTATTGGTTAGTTAGAAAATAAGAAAAGTTTTCATTGGTTAATTCATAGTGCCTGAGGAGTAAAGTCAAACTTGTCTCTGACTTAAAATCACTGAGACGTAACGTAATTATGCAAGTTCTATTTCCTGCTGCTGCGATTGTCCTGGTTCCGGTTCACTGATTTTTGGCAGGTAAATCGTGCATATTAATGAGGGCAAAGGCCAACTAGCTCTTTTTTACACTGCAAACAATGTTTTACTCACCCCTCTCCTTTTCATTTTTTTTTTACTTTCCTCCTCCTCCACAATTTTACTATTTTCGTTCCTCAATTCCCTCCTCCTCCTCCTCCTCATTTTTATTGTTTTCCCTCCTCCTCCTCCTCCTCCTCCTCCTCATTTTTGTTTTCCCTCCTCCTCCTCCTCCTCATTTCTATTGTTTTCCCTCCACCACCACCACATTTCTATTGTTTTCCCTCCACCACCACCACCACCACCACCGCCACATTTCCATTGTTTTCCCTCCACCACCACCACCACCACCACCACCACCACCGCCACATTTCCATTGTTTTCCCTCCACCACCACCGCCACATTTCTATTGTTTTCCCTCCACCACCACCGCCACCACCACCACCACCGCCACATTTCCATTGTTTTCCCTCCACCACCACCACCACCACCGCCACATTTCTATTGTTTTCCCTCCACCACCACCACCGCCACCACCACCACCGCCACATTTCTATTGTTTTCCCTCCACCACCACCACCACCACCACGACCACCACCACCACCGCCACCACATTTTTATTGTTTCCCTCAAAAGACCAAAGAGGCCAAAATCAGGCCTAAAAGGCCAAACTCAAGGAGGGAAACAAAAAAAGTGTGGTGGCGGTGATGGTGCTGGTGGTGGTGGTGGTTGTGGAGGGAAAACAATAGAAATGTGGCGGTGGTGGTGGTGGTGGTGGAGGGAAAACAATAGAAATGTGGCGGTGGTGGTGGTGGAGGGAAAACAATGGAAATGTGGCGGTGGTGGTGGTGGTGGTGGTGGAGGGAGAACAATAGAAATGTGGCGGTGGTGGTGGTGGTGGTGGTGGTGGAGGGAAAACAATAGAAATGTGGCGGTGGTGGTGGTGGTGGAGGGAAAACAATAGAAATGTGGCGGTGGTGGTGGTGGCGGTGGTGGTGGTGGAGGGAAAACAATGGAAATGTGGCGGTGGTGGTGGTGGTGGTGGAGGGAAAACAATGGAAATGTGGCGGTGGTGGTGGTGGTGGTGGTGGAGGGAAAACAATAGAAATGTGGCGGTGGTGGTGGTGGTGGAGGGAAAACAATAGAAATGTGGCGGTGGTGGTGGTGGTGGTGGAGGGAAAACAATAGAAATGTGGCGGTGGTGGTGGAGGGAAAACAATGGAAATGTGGCGGTGGTGGTGGTGGTGGTGGTGGAGGGAAAACAATAGAAATGTGGTGGTGGTGGTGGTGGAGGGAAAACAATAGAAATGTGGCGGTGGTGGAGGGAAAACAATAGAAATGAGGAGGAGGAGGAGGGAAAACAAAAATGAGGAGGAGGAGGGAAAACAATAAAAATGAGGAGGAGGAGGAGGAGGGAATTGAGGAACGAAAATAGTAAAATTGTGGAGGAGGAGGAAAGTAAAAAAAAAATGAAAAGGAGAGGGGTGAGTAAAACATTGTTTGCAGTGTAAAAAAGAGCTAGTTGGCCTTTGCCCTCATTAATATGCACGATTTACCTGCCAAAAATCAGTGAACCGGAACCAGGACAATCGCAGCAGCAGGAAATAGAACTTGCATAATTACGTTACGTCTCAGTGATTTTAAGTCAGAGACAAGTTTGACTTTACTCCTCAGGCACTATGAATTAACCAATGAAAACTTTTCTTATTTTCTAACTAACCAATAGAAAACGAAGACGTTTATCGACCTTAAAGTAACTAGAAAACCTAAACCAACTTAAAATAGCACTCGACCTTATCTTAATGAGATTCCTGCGCCTTTTATTCATGAGATCAAGACAATAGCCTATGACGTCATCGGCGTTAATGTATTCCTCCCCACGCTAATGAGAATCCTCCCCAAAAAAGAGGAGTAACCGGTCCCTCCTATACTACTGTGGTCCGAATAGGCGTTTACATTGCACCAAAGTATGACACCAAACCTATCCGGTATGTGACGCTCCACCTTCGAGCTATAACCGTTCTTATGTGGGAACAGACGCCTTATCTGGCATGGTTTTCTTGGCGGCGCAAAAGCTATGTGTTATAGTGTTAACCAAGCCTTAGACAGTTAACAGGACAGGAGAAATCCCAAAATTCTGTTTTCGCATTATTTTCCAGAATTTTGAACGGCTTTATCATATAAAATCCAGTACTTGGCATGGTGATAGTTTCAGCATAGACTAGGATAAGCTTTCATTTTCTGT
>OZ037779.1:11216004-11331004 GCA_964035525.1 Porites cylindrica | reverse complement strand
CGCAGTAGCGCAATCGGCTAATCCCTCAACTTAGAGTCTCCTCTGGTCTTACGGGTCACACAGGTGAGTCAGTTCAAACCCCGGGAAGGCCAAAATAGTAGAGAGATTAAGATTGGCGTTTACGCCAAACGGCAAAGGTCAGATTCAAGTTGAGAATTTTTTAGAATAGAAAATAAACAGATAAAAACTCTACAGAACAATTCTTGTGTATAAAACTGACGTGAAACTACTTATTTTCTAGTTGAAGTAATGAACAGTTAACGACAATTAAGGGAAAAACTTGGTCACGTGGTACAAATTCACGTTTGCCGTTTGGCATAAACGTGAATCTTAATCTCTCTAGTAATTCTTTCTTCCCCGAAGAAGTTAAAGAATAAATCAAAGAAGTCGAAGTGATCTCGAGATATCTCGAACTAATTCGGCTCTCACTTCGTCAAATAGCCGAATAGAGCCGAAAACCTACAGACTTTGCTTGTCCAATCTTGTCAAAAAATTGCAACTTTGATACATTCCTGAGCGTCGCGAATCCTTTACTTCGCGCTCCGCCGAAGTAATAATTTTACTATCCTAAGGGGTGTATTCTATTCGAGAAACGTTTGTGTTTCAAACCGAAATACTATACATTTCGTATATTCATTCCTAGCTTATGTTGCTTTTTCTTCTTGTCTTCGCCGTGAGGATCAGTTTGTTGTTGCTATTTTTTTTTTCTCTCGAGGAGCACGAGGACACGCCGTTGACACAGTAAACGATCCTTTTTCGGATCTTCTGTTTTTTTGGTTGTGACGAATCCGTATGATCTGAGATCATAAATCCGTTTTTGGATTTTCCCAAAAAATTCCACCCTTAGACTCCTAACAGGTGGACTTTCGTCGTGAGGCACCATGGGCTCCTGGAGGCACCCAATCAGTTTTCGCGAGAGGTTTTCTGTCCATTCCTCTCTCCTGCCGCCGCCAAATTGAAAAACGAGGAGACCCTGGGGACAAGGTTGGACATTTTATGTGGACATACACAGAAACATTCGCCGGTGTCGGTCTGATTTCGATTTTGAGTTAGTATCATCTAAAATCTCCTTTCTCGTAGTCCGTTAGGAAGGCCTGATACTCAGGCTACAGTCTGATTTGAGCGGTGTTGATTTTAGGAGTCAGATTAGAGGAGATATTACTGGAAGAACATCAAAAGTTAGAAACTAACAGCTGAACGTCGAGCTGTTTAGCTACGGCAGGGTAAGGATTCTTATCTTCGTCTGTTTTTGTTCCTGTAAGTCTCCTCTTTAACTAAAGACTATGCGGCAGTATTGAATTTAATAAGCAATGTTCGCAAGTTTAGCTGAGCTTAAAATGCAGCTTGAACTTATAAAGAAGTTCAAGAAAAATGATTTCCGCCTAAAATATATAATGAACTCCTCTTTATTGGGGAGCATCTCACGTATGGTGCCTAGTGCGCTTTTGGATGCTTCCCTCTCTTCGTACACTTATTTTTTCAGTGTATATGTTTACACTTTTACTTAATGTATTGGAGAAAACCGTTATAAAAAAAAATCGAAACTGTAACGTTAACCAGCTTAACCATAATGAAAAGCGTTGATGTTTTTGACGAGAAAATCATACGATCAACCCACTTCCGGCTTTGAACACTGATTGAACTGGCATCAAGTCTTACACAGTAAGCTTATGTATTTTAAAATAATAAACGGACTTTTTGATTCTTCAGTTGTAATTAATGCCTGCCAAGGCATTTCGATGAAATTTTAAGTAGGAATGATGCAACATTACACACTGATTCTTTACCAACTAACTCAATTCCCAGCAACATCCTCAACAACCCCTCCCCCTCCCCACTTCCCCTGCATTGAAATGATTCACCCACTACATTTGATGGCTCAGTAAAATACTATAGGACTTCTGTGAGTTTCAAAATACAAATTGTTGCTTTCAAAACGAGGCTTAGTGAAAAAAAGTGCTAGTGAATACCGAAAAAAATATTTTTATATCAATGGCTTCGCACTTAGCCTGGCTCTAAAACAGAGACTGATGGAGCAACTTTGAAATTATCTATCTCATGTTTGCCCAATTTTTTGCAAGTTTCACAAAAATCTCAGGTTTTGTTGAGGCCTTCTCAACCTCCTCTTTCACTGCTTTACACTCTTCGGCAAATTTCTAAATTTTGCTGAAATTTTCCAATTTTTTCCTAATTTGCAGTTTTCACAAAAATCACAGATTTAGTTGAGGTCTTCCTTACCTCCCCATTTACTGCTTTTCACTAATGCAGTGAATTTTCAAATTTTTTGTAAGTTTTGCAACTGCATGCAAACCTGGACATATCTCTTTTATTATTATTGTGTTTCACTATTCATTGGCAAGGCAGTGTCTATGGAGTCTACCTGCTGGTGAAGTGCTCTTCAAATGGTTGCCTCAAAATGCCAAGCCTGTGCACGTGAGTCCAACAGGACCCTTTTGTTTAAAAGGTGGATGCATAACCACTATTCCCTGGATTAACTACAGCACTGACATCCGAGAGTGACATTATTATTATCTGACAAGAGGGCAGTATGATTAATATGTTACTATAGCAAGGACTTATATTCCACTTCTCTTCATCAGTCATGGCTGCCTCATCTGATTAGCCTGAGGTCATGAAAGCAACAAGGAGTCTGGACAATTCAGAGGTTCATTCTTTTTTTTTATTTCTTGTTACTAAAAGTTATACTTTATCCATGAATGTTATACTGTGCTGTTGACATGTCAGTTGGGATTTGTTGACTGACATGGTTGTCATGTTGACTAATATTAACCATTATTTTGAATGAGGCTGGGTCAACATGTTGACTTGACAGTCATTGGCCAATATGTTGACATATATTTATATATAAGGGTGCTTTTAGTTCACAAGATCCAAGAAATTTATGGTTATGCCTTGTTTGTTTGGTGAATAACTTTTATTTACCTCTATGATCACGTATGTATACACCTAATTGAAGTTTGCGTCATTGTATTGAAAAAAAAAAGGAAAATGACAAATATATGCCAAAATATATCCAGTTCATAACTTGTTTCATGCCTGATAGACCTTTAGATTATGAAGGAACTTCTCATATTTTGAAACTCTAAAACAAAACTCTTCCTCTAAAATATGCTGATTGTAAGCTGTTAAGCTATTTATCAAAGCGCATGTCACTGTTTTAAGAATAATACTGAAATCTGAAAGAAATAACATTGATATGCCTAATTTATTCCTGTTTAAATGAAAGTATCTAGAAAATGTTTGGGGGTCTTTGGGTGGGGAGTGAAAAAAAAATTGGCTATTCTACCCCTACATGTACATTGTATCAACTTACATATGGTCGATGAAACCAATTTTTTTTATAAATAATTTCTATTACTTTGGTTTCTTTCATTTTTATTAGTTTTAATTACTTTCTTATTAGTTTTGATTAGGTGACAAAGGATCAATGTGAAGAATCTGATTAAACAATTATCCCCAGCGGGGGGGGGGGGGTACTCAGGATTTCAAGTGACGGGGGTGATCGAAGGATTTTTTTGGGTTTGAAATTTTCGATTCCAGGATTTTTTTGGGTTCGAAAATTTGGCAAGTATTTTTTTGGGTAGCTTGATTTGAGTAGGGATTTTTTGGGGGTATTAAAAAGAATCAGTAGTGCCCTGGCTGCGTACTGTAGTTCTACGAATACAGTACAAACAAATGTGTTTTGCTGTTGTTTAATAGTTAACAATGGTGTCGCTTTACATGCCACGTGTTAGGCATGGGATTTTTTGGGGGTTAATTTTTGGTCCAGGGATTTTTTGGGGGTTTTGCTGGAAGCCCTAGGGATTTTTTTGGGTCTTGACTTTTTGTTCCATTCGATCATCCCCGTCACTTGAAATCCCGAGTACCCCCCCTGGGCAATTATCATAAGTTTTTTTTGTAAACACTGAAGCAAATTGAGTGGGCGTGGTTCTTGAACAGAAGTACCAACATTTACAATATGTTCTTACTGTTATTAATTATTGTCATTGTTATTGTAGGCTTGCTATGGTGACACCAGTGTTCCAGTGTTACATGTTACTCTTCTTGGTGGTGAGTGGGGTTCATCTGCTGGTGGGTTATCCACCATAAACAGAGAGCTTGCTATTCACCTTTCAAATCATTCAGCAGTGAAGATTTCTTTACTAGTCCCAGAGGGAGCTTGCAACACTGAAGAGATAAAAGAAGCAGATGGCTATGGAATCACTATTGTTGAGGCGAAAGAATGTGCAGCATATGATCGCCTTGATTGGTTGAGCATCCCACCCCAGGACCACTTCATGGACATCGTTGTTGGCCATGGTGTTAAACTTGGTCGGCAAGTGCAATTCATTAGAAACTCTGCTCAATTTCCAAATTGTAAGTGGGTACAAGTGGTTCATACTGCTCCAGAGGACCTGAGCAGTTTCAAATCCTACAGTGACCCCATTTCAAAAGGTGAAACAAAACATGAATCAGAAGTTGGGCTTTGCAAACTTGCCGATCTTATTGTGCCTGTTGGACCCAGACTAAAAGAAGCATACTCTTCATATTTACAGAGATGTAAGACAGATCAAGAAGTTTTGCCCATTACTCCAGGCCTTTTTCAAAGGGAATTTGGGGATTTAGTGGCAAAACAAAACCCTAATGAAGATGGTGAATTTAAAGTGTTGTTATTTGGTCGTGGGGATGATGAGGACTTTGAACTCAAAGGATACAAAATTGCTGCTCACGCATTTACTGATCAACGGTTGAAAAACAAACCATATCGTCTAATCTTTGTTGGAGCACCTGAAGGAAAGCAAGAAGAAGTTAGAGAAAAACTTCTTCAGCGTGGTATTGTGGAAGCACAGTTGACTGTTAGAAAATTTATACAAAGTAGAGAGAGACTGAAAGATTTGCTGTGCGAAGCTGACATTGCCATAATGCCGTCAAAATCAGAGGGATTTGGTCTTGTTGCACTTGAGGCCTTGTCTGCGGGACTACCCATTCTTGTAGGCAGTAAGTCAGGATTTGCCAAAGCATTAGAGAATGTTCTTCATGGTAATGCATGCATCGTGAATTCAGATGATCCTGCAGAATGGGCAAAAGCAATAGAAGCTGTTCGTTTAAGGCATGGAATGAGGCTTCAAGAGATTAAATCACTGAGAGCATCTTATGGAGAGATGTACAGTTGGGAGGAGCAATGTGAAGCCCTTGTGAACAGAATGCAGAGAATGGGTCATGGTAAGAGTTATTTGTTAAGTGCTGATGTAGCATTCATGTTGTCCCAGACATCACACTAATATAGTTTTCATAGCACAATATAATGTGCAAATGTAAAAGTGCAGTGCACTCACAAGCACTGAATGCATTTTGTTCTTTGATCACATTGTTGAGTGGACACGCAGGTTCTATAAGATTTTCTCCGCAAATTTAGTACACCAACATAATCCCAGAATATTTAACCATTTTATTATGATAGCTAGATAAATATGGCCAAGACATATAAAATAATGTACCTCAGTCTTTAACAGTTACTTTCCTAAGAAATCATGCACCTTCAAATCTTGTACTGTAGTGGGGAGGGGGGGGGGGTGCGCATGTAGCCATATTTGAACTTCAGTGTTATTATTTTTAAACTTCACTGAAGGAAAACATACAAAGACAGTCAGTTTTGCGTTGGGAAGTGACAGACATGCAAATTAAATTGGCTACTTGAAATTTTGATATGGCTACTTTCCTTTATAAGAATGTAGGTCAAAGTTTGATATAGCTGACTGTATAACCATGTAGGATTTAATACCCTTTTGAAATTTAATCTTAAAATGGATCTATAGTACGTTAAAAAGTTATGACGTTTTTACCATCGAATTTACTCTGAATTCCTTAATTATTGCCTCTTGAGTTTAAATGTTTTGTGCACACGTTTTAAAGTTGTATTGGAAGTTGTCAATGCATGAAAAGATCTGTGATGTGTAGAATTAAAAGGTTTCCACCATGTTTAAGGTCACAGCTGCTGTCAGTGTGACCGTCAAAATTTATTTTTAGTGTTACATGGGACGTAGTTCTACACAAGTGGTTATCGGTGGTGGAGATGTGAATGGGTTACAGAAACGTATATATATTATTTTGTAAGAAGCTTATAATAAAGGCTTGTTCTCACACCAGATGCTTCTGATATACCAAAGGATGGCTCTGTCACTGAAAAGCAGCCCATTGCAAAAGCACGTGCTTCAGCTTCTGGATTCTCAGGAGAGCAATGTCCAGTTGATGAACAGCCTAAAACTGAGGATTCAGTCGGATTAAGTGAAGAATCTCCCTCAACTTGCCATACTCCTAGCATTTCAGGGCTCACTTCTGACCAAGGTATGGAATTGAATTACATTGACAAGGTACCAAACTTTTTTTTACGTGTTTTAATGGCTTGTTTTAATAAACTCTTTAGAATTTTTTGGCCCATTTAAAAAGTTTTTTTTTTCTCTCTGCTATTCACCACTTTCAGATAGACCACTCACCTTGTTTACTTCCCAAAATTTTGCATAACCATTGTCTTCAATTTCTCTTGGGATGAGTGTAATACCCAGGAGAAATTGGGGGGTAAACTAAATGCGTGCAAGATGTATGTGAAAATGGTGAATAGCTAAGAATGCTCTGTTTGTGTAAAAGCTTTTTCAAACAAAGAGCTGAGGAGGCTCACTGAGTTTCCTTATACATTAGTAAATAGTTTGTTTTTTTCTTGAATAGTAATAAGAAGCAGTAATTGACTTATTCTTAATATCAGGGGCATCCAACGACGGTTTCCTCCTTGGGCTATCCAGAGTACTTTCAGATATCTAGAAAGGCATTCTAAGCGGTGCTATAAACTATGTATCTGTTCGGTCATCCTGGTTGAACTTGAGTCTTTTCGAAATTACGAGGGATTCAGTATTATTTTTCTGAGTATTAGATGCAATTTAACGTATTACGAAGGAGAAAACTTTTCCGTTTCCTCTTTCCATCACATTTTTGAATCCGAAAATTTTAGGTTTCCTTTTTCCTATAAAAAATAGCCCAACCTGGAGAGTGAAATGTACAAATTAAACTTCAGAAGGTCGTAGGGAATTTATTAGTTGAACTTAGAAAATTGTACATGAATGGAGCGGTTGTCTAGGAATTTTTAGCCGTCCTTAAGTAGTAGAAAATTCTAGGCAATATTTACTTCTCTGAACAGATATTTTACAGAAAACAGTCGTTTGGTGACCCTGTAATATGCTTTTAATCAATAATTTTCAGAAGCAGCAAACACTATTAAGATGTCGATCACCCCACGTGATTTAAGTAGTGAACTGGAGGATGTCGTGGATAGAATGTTCAGACAACAACTTGAAGTGTACTTGAAATACAATAAAAGAAACAAGCTTTCTACAGCCAGCGGACTGAGTGACTTCTTTAAGCATGTAGAAGATACTTACAACTTTACTTTAACATCTGTGGGTATGGGATCTTTGGTAATAAAAGGTCAGTGTCATGACCTGCAAAGTCTGGAAAGTCTGTGGAATGATTATTGTTGTGGTGTCCTCAATGAAGCTGCAGAGAGGTTTTTGGTAACTGATGATATGAAGAAAGAAATCAACTTTGTGACACTCAGATTAAAGACTATTATTGAGGAAGAAAGCTATTTGACTTGCAAGAAAGCTCTTATGGAAAAGTCCGGTGAGTTGGTTCAGCACAATTTCTTGGGCAATTATCTTTGGACAAAAAATTGAGATAATTCTCTGCTAGTGCTTTGTAGCAGTGTACTCATAAGTATACATATACATCGCATTAATAAAGCCGTCATCTTAGAGACTTCAGTCGAGATAATGGAACAATTCAATGTATGGAACCTTTGCCAATCAGGCTGCTTTTCTTGTGACGTTTTGTGTTATGGTTTGTTGCCATATCCAAGTACTTAATACAACAGTAAATTTGTATAACAACATTGTAAACTAGATTATACATTTTAAAAGTGAATTTTGCCAAACTGCCCGGCCAATGACATTTTCTGTAAAGGTTGGTTGCTTATGGCAGTGGTACTTGACAGCTAGAATGATCATCGTCGTAAGGTGTTTCACTGCGGGGTGGATCTTTAACATGAGAGCAATAGAGAATCTTCTGAGCTTCAAATTACTTCCCTGAAACAGTTTGCACTAAAAGAAAAGATAAAGTAATGATAATGCATATAATGTTTTAATCGAAATAACATTTAGCATGTTATAAAAAAAGATGTTGTAACGTTTAGTTCAACAAGTAAACTATGTTATGACCGCAAGAGAGGTGGCTGTTGGTTGACGTTCACGTTCATGTGCGGTAATGCAGTAATTGTACCTGGCCGTGAGTATTTTCTGTGATAGTGCATTCACAGAAGATGAATTCAATGCGTATTTTCGTTATTTTATTCTGTGTTAGCAATCAGCCGTAGCGTGTCACCTTCCACTGAATCAGATCAAGAAGCAGCTTCACCTCTAACTGACACAAGCCCAGATGATTCTGAGGTAGGTGCTTGGTACTTGGGACTAAAAATTAAAACAAGTAAAGGCTAGAAAGGAAAAGTCATCGAGCTGTTTCATGGGGTGCAATCTGTAGAAATAATAGCTCGGAAAAAAGTATGACAGTTTTCAAACCCTGTTCCTTTAGACAACGCCGAAGAGAAAGACTGGTTGGGTTTCATTTAATATAAATTCAGGGCTGTACTCTAGCAGAGCCCGGTGGCCCCTAGCACCCAACTTCTGCTCTTGGACGACTAGAAAATCTTAGTATTTTCATACAAATCATATGCTGGGCACCCTAGATTTTACAGGTTCAGAGCTCTGGGCTCTCTTCTATTTTTCTTAGAGTACAGCCTTGTAAATTGGAATTGTATGAAAATATTATAATGGAATGATTAAGCTATTTTGAAAAAATAGCTCTTATGGCAGTGGTTTAAGCGTATGTATCTTTGTGGCTTTGTGTCTTTGTGTGCTCGGATATCTGTTGCAGGGACCAATAAGGTTGAAGGTATTATGAGTTGATGCTTATAGGAACCAATGACGGAGATTTTGGCATCTAAACATGACATTGCTTAAGGTCAAAAAAGGGTACTTTGAGACCGCCGTCTTGGTTGTATGAAGCATAAGTTAATTGCACATGTTGTAAAGCCGAGGTGATTTCTTAAAACCGTTTGAGCAAATTTTCCTAGTAAACAATTTGCGTTCTTTTATTTACGAATTGTAAAAGAGGCAAAGTCCAAAGTCTTTACTTGCAAACTGTGTGCATGAGTTATTTTTATAATCCTGCTTACTGGATCACTGTGTGATCGAATTCTCTTAAGTACGAACTACGAAATGGGCAAAGTCCAACACTTTCACGTGCAAACTGTGTGACTGTATATCTCATGCAGAATGGCTTTTCACAATAATAATAGTAACTTGAATATTTGAAAACCTCTTTAGTTTTGTAACTAGTACCTTAAGTAAGGGCTGTTTTCTTAAGAAGCAATAACTTATAAAACTTTTACAATCAAGTCGTCAGAGTGAAAGACTGTTTCATTAAGTAGATTCGCAAGTGACAACCTTGTGAATAATGATGATACAACCATCTACAACAATGATGAAAATCGTGACATTTCTTACCTATTCGATATTCGATGAGCTTCATTATCTTAAAAAACCTTGAAGAAATCTTGAAACCTTCGAGTCTTCCCTCTAACTGAAGCAACGTTTGGTGAGTCGATATTCAAAGTGCTGGAACAATTTATTTATTTTGCAACAGATGTCTGAAAGAAAGACAAAAAAACTGAATCTATACTATGAGGAGCGACTCAGCTGTGCGCAGCGGTTCGCGTTTTCATTAATGAACAGCAATACCCAATTTCGCGCAAAAAATAGTCTTAATGTAGGACTAAAACAGTAGATTGTTGATACGGTTAGACTGAAGCAATCAAAATAGCTCATGAACGTTAAACGTGCCTATGTTTTAAAGGAAAGTGGTCGGTAATTTTTCGTTGCATCTTCGTAGAAATTTCCAACATTAGCTAAGTGATGTTTCTTAGAACAAGGTTTTTGAATACACTAAGAAACAATGTTATGGGCTGTCAAAAGTGTGTCGTTTGCCTTGTAATTTCAGATTAGAAGTGATTTCATAGAACTTCATTGTAGATCGGGTTGTAAATGTATATTATCCTTTTTTAATCATCCTAGGACAAGACGCAGGTCCTGACCCATATGGAGAGAGCTGAGAAAGCGAAAGTAAGTTCACTGCGATAAAAAGAATACTGGGTGTGCACGCTTTGTGTACTTAAACAAAGCAAAATATGTGAAATGTGAAAAGCATCATTTGGTGGGAGTATTAATTTATTTTTTCTCTCTCTGATAAAAGGATATTAATTTTTTGAAACAGGTTTCGAGAGGCCCTCTACACAAGGCTGCTGCCAGTGGACAATACGAGATGGTTAAAATGCTTCTTGAAAGTGGTGAAGATGTGGACCAAAGAGATCAGGTTTAAGTCTTCCCTAGCCTATGTAAATCTAATGCTTACGGATTCTTACATCCTTTTCGTACTTTAGTAGATTATGAGCAGAAGCCTTACGTTCATGAACCAACGCACCACTCTAATCGGCCGGTAGTGACAAGCGCGATTAACAGGTAGCATAGTGTTGTTGCTGAAAATATCTATAAGTCATAACTTTTCTTCTGTAGAATGCCTAAGCTATTTTCACACTTTACCGGATACCGTATTTTTTCGATTATATTAACCGTCCTGGGCGCTTATTAAATATTTGGACCTTGAGAGTGGGCGCTTATTCGAAGCTGGGCGCTTATTTAATTTTCATCTTTTTCAGCAAGTGTAGCATGTTTATTTTGCAACAAAACAGTAAATGGTAATAACAAAACGCGAAGGTGTAACAAAGCAACGTTTCTGTTAGCCTCCCCGCAGACGTCCTTTGGGATTCCAGACGAACGAACCCCAAAGGTGGGGGTGCATTGGTGGTCAATCTTAATCTTATTATTCAGTACTGTAATCATCCGGACGATCACATTCAAACTTCTTAAATATACAACTTTGTAGTTTTGAAAAGGTATGGAGACCTAATTTATTTTGAACTTGGGAGGAATTTCCGCCTTGAAATTTTAATAGGTTGAGGCGAAACTGAAAATGGCTTTAGTCATTTTATTTGTCTGTTTTGTGTTTGTTTGTTTTTACCTCAGGAGCCTGAAAAATGTTCAGTGTTATCTGCATTTTCTTAATAAAGAATCAGTGGTTTGAATGAAAACATATAGCTTTGTTCTACCAAGTTGTAATGAAAGAGTTGTATGGGGCCCGAATTATCCTATTTTTGCGGTGCAGTCTCATCAACGTGCGATGGAATACATTATCTTCGGGACGTCATAGCCTTTTGTCTTTATCTCATGAGAAAAACCGGTGGATTGTCATTATCTTCTCTTTTTGTGTGTTTCTATAAATACAACAGAAACAATAGGCTGGTGACGGATGAGGAGGGAAAACAATCGAATTGTGGTGGTCGTGTTGGTGGTGGATAATCACGCGTGTGCACTGAGCTGTGCAGACGTGTTCTGTGTGCTCCGATCTTAATTCACGAATTCTCCTTTTTTCCTGAACCTACGTATGCTGAAAACCGTTCAGTATGACGGGTAACGACAAGCTACGAAAGGAAAATCAAGCTTTGCGTAATGAAATTGAAGAATTAAAGAACAAACTACAAAAAGTTTATTTATTTTTACTGCAATCTGCAACGCTTTCTAATAGATTAAGGTTTTTGTTTTTATTAGATAATTGTTGAAAATGAAGAAATGATCGTGGCAGTGAACGCAATTTATGCATTTGCGTAAAGAAGCCTGAAAAAAATTCTGTTGTTGTGGTGGTGGTGGTCGTGGAGGGAAAACAGAAATGTGCTGGTGGTGCTGGAAGACGAGAAACAATAGAAACGTATAGAAGCTAAAAAGTGATGAGGGAAAATGAAAATTTTTTTTGGTTGCAGAAGGAGCTAGTTTGCTTCGATATTCATCAGTATGCACAATTTTTGTGCCAAGAATCAGTGAACCAGAACCAGGAAAATACGTAGTCTGCAATGGACAATGACAGCGGCAGGAAATAAACGTGCATAATCAATTAACGTTAGGGCTCAGTGATTTTAGGTCACAGGCGAGTTAGCGCTTATTCCTTCGACAACATGTTTCAACCAATAAGCCATTTCCACATTTTCCATAATACACCTTAGCCCCCCCCAAAATTTTGCATAAAAAGGGAAATGTGGAAGTGGCGTATGAATACTTTTTTAGTTGTAAGTCGACCAATCAAAACAAGAGATTCATCTACCTAAAAATTACTGGAAAATCTGTCAAACTGGAAAAATAAAACTAGATGACAAACAGGTTAAACCGGTGAAGGATTTGTGAATCTATGTTCAATGGGCTACATCGGACTTATTCATTCAAACATCGATCTCCTCGTGTACTTAATTGAAGGGGAAAGGTTCGGTACATTGAAAGTTCGATGTTCAAACTGGGCCTTAGAAATATACAAAAGGTACGATAATGAGAATCCACTGCATTTTATTCATGAGATAAAGACAAATGGCCATGACGTCATCGGCGGTAATGTATTCCACCGCATGTTAATAAGATTCCATCGAAAAAAAGGATAATTCGGTGATGCGCCCTATACTACTGGAAAGTGGCCTGCGACGTGGCATTTGGACTAAAGTTTAGTTTTATTCTTTGACTGGTCCTTGTAAACTGAAGAAGATAAAGTAGAGATGCTATGGCTTTGGTCTAAACTAGGCGTTTAAAAATTAATCCAGTAGCAGACTCTAAGTATGTTTCATAAAAGGACATCATTAGTATGACACTGGATGGCTTTTTTTCGATCTTATGTAACCGCGTTATTTCTTCCTGTTTTCCATAGTTTTCTTTGACTCCTCTTCATCTTGCCTCTTGGTATGGACACCAATCTGTAGTCGAACTATTGTTGAAATACGGAGCGAACGTCAACAATAAAGACAAGGTGAGCAATAAAGGGTGGGGCAAGGGAAGTTCTTGGTTTCTTTTTTTATTATTCACACATGAATCTCTCTAAGATGACCGATTAAATTGACTTGGCTATTCTCACTGCCTGCATAACTAGCGCAGCACGAAATGTGACTCTAAACCTTTAGATTCTGCCAGGCTCTTCATGTCTCCGGGGCGGGCATGATACTTTGCGGTCTTTCTGCTTAGATTCCCATGTTTTGCATCTATCGGTGATCATTTGGGCCGCGTTCCGGTCAAGGAAGCTTTTGTCGCCCCACCTTCCTTCACTGGTGCCGGTTGACGAGGCCACCTTTGTCGCCTGCTGCTTACCTTGTTGCCACAGTTGTCGCGGTCTCCCGCCAGAACTTAGTTTATTGTAATGTGGTAATGGGTATGCAGTGAAGATAAACTACTATATGTTGTACATGTACTACCCTATGTATACATACCGGTAGTTAGAATATTCTCTCTTGTTGGCAAATAGCACGTGGCATGTAACACGATTAACTCTGCTTGTGTCGTTTTTAGTTTCAACGCACACCTCTGCAAAAAGCTGAACGTCAAAACCACCACTCCATAGCGCAGTTGCTGCGGAAGAATGGTGCCAGGGCAAGTCTTCATCAACCAGTAAGATATTAGATTGTATGTGCCTCTTGCCAAGCGTTGTCTTTCAGATGAAATTCGCTTACTTTCGTCGGTTGTATTCTATACCGATAATGTTGAACACTACAGTACGTCCTTTACATTGTCGTATGAGCTTGTGTCTAAGCCTACATCGCGTAGACCTTATGCTTGTCCCTTCCCTACACGAACGTCATTTTTATTCCCTTGGTTCTGACGCCCACCCGGAGATCACAGTGCAGTAAATCCTATATTAAACGGACACCAAATTAAGCGGATGAGTGGATCAAATTGTCTCAAAGGTTTCTTACCATATTTACTGTGAAATTACTGTAAAACGAGCCATTAATAGTCGACATTAGCGAAGGCCGAGTATCTGTCCGCTTAATAAAGGTATCATGGTAGATTTTAAGTATTGGTTAGCTGGCGTTGCGTCTTATACACATGCGCTCCCCCGACACATAACATTTGACAAATCTTTTTGTCGTTGATAGTTTTCTAATAAGAATAACAGGAAATTAAAATTTGTGTAACGCGCACGTTTCTTCATATATATTATCACAGTTGCGATTTGTGAATTTGATCATAGTGAGAATTATTAACAAAATGGTGCGAAAAAACTCACATTTCTGTTTTTAAGTAACCTGCCCTTATGTTACCAATGACGCCATATATTTTAACCATAGCAGCCAACCACCATCACATGTTGTGTAAAATGTGTCCATTTGCAATAAGAATACATTGAAATCCTCTTAATCTCTTATCCGCAATAAGAATAGTTAAAAAGTAGTGGCAAATGAATTTTCTTTTTGTTATTTTTGCTCAAAAGATGGTCATTTTTATCACAGGTCTGTCTAAAGAAACTCTCAAGAAAAGCTTTCTTGAAAGTGGATGAACAATCTGGATTTAATCTGCTCCAGGCGGCTGTCTTTGAAGGAAAATACGACATTGTGTTAAAGGCAAGTCGCCTTTTTGACAACTTTGTAGAAGAGATGAAACTTACAAAAACGGGAAAAAACGCCAAAGAATTTGTAGGAAAAACGGCAGTTGACTTCTTGTCACTTAGAAAGAGACAAAACCCATTTCATGTTGATATCAAAAGGATTTATGAAAAGTTGGCTAAGCAGAGCAGACTGACTGAGCTGCAGTGGAGTACATGCAATGATGATGTCGAACAGGCAGTTGAACTTGCATTAAACGACGGTGTAGATATCAGTGCCCCAGGATCAAACAATGATTGCGCAGCTTTGCTGCAGACGAGTCGTTCATCCTCAAGTCAGTTTATTGAGACCCTCATTGATCTTGGGGCCGACGTTAATGCCCAAAGGAGAGAATGCAAAGAAACGCCACTAATGTTAGCAGCTGAGTGGAACAACTACATGGCAGCAAGGTTAATTGTAAGGCATGGAGCTGATGTAAATGTCCATATTAGTAATGGGTGCACGCCACTGCACGTTTCAGTCAATGAAGGTCACGAAAACCTCGTCAGATTGTTGCTTAAACACAACGCAAAGGTTAATATTCAAGATACTTATGGAAAAACACCCCTTCACCAATCATTCTTAAAAGGTAACGAAACGCTTTGTAGATTGTTACTTGAACACAAAGCGGATGTAAATATTCAAGATAACCATGGATATACAGCCTTGCACTGGTGTACTAAAAAGAATAACGAAAACCTCTGTAGATTGTTACTTGAACATAACGCGGATGTAAATACTCAAGATGAAGATGAATATACACCATTGCACTTGAGTGCCTCTCAGGGTAACGAAAACCTCTGTAGGTTGTTACTTGAACATAACGCGGATGTAAACACTCAGTATGAAGATGGATATACACTCTTGCACTTGTGTGCCTCAAAAGGCAACGAAAACCTCTGTAGATTGTTACTTAAACACAAAGCGGATGTAAATATTCAAGATAAAAGTGGATATACACCCTTGCACTGGAGTACTAGAAGGGATAACGAAAATCTCAGTCGATTGTTACTTAAACACAACGCGGATGTAAATACTCAAGATGGAGCTGGATTTGCACCCTTGAATTGGTGTGCCTTAACGGGGAACGAAAACGTCTGTAGATTGTTACTTGAACATAACGCTGATGTAAATATTCAAGATATTCATGGATATACACCCTTGCACTCGAGTACTAGAAAGGGTAACGAAAACCTCTGTAGATTGTTACTTGAACACAAAGCTGATGTAAATACTCAAGATGAAGATGGGTGTACAGCCTTACACTGGTGTGCCAAAGAGGGAAACGAAGACCTCTATAGATTGTTACTTAAGCACAAAGCGGATGTAAATACTCAAGATGAAGATGGATATACACCCTTGCACTGGTGTGCTTTCACGGAAAACGAAAACCTCTGTAGATTGTCACTTGAATACAATGCGGATGTAAATACTCAAGATGAAGATGGGTATACACTCTTGCACTGGAGTACTAGAAATGGTAACGAAAGCCTCTGTAGATTGCTACTCGAACACAAAGCGGATGTAAATATTCAAGGTAAAGATGGATATACACCTTTGCACTGGAGTACTAGAAATGGTAACGAAAATCTCTGTAGATTGTTACTCGAACACAAAGCGGATGTAAATATTGAAGATAGAGATGGATATACACCATTTCACTGGTGTGCCAGAGATGGTAACGAAAGCCTCTGTAGATTATTACTGGAACACAAAGCGGATGTAAATATTCAAGGTAAAGATGGATATACACCCTTGCACTGGTACGTCTTAACGGGGAACGAAAACCTCTGTAGATTGTTGCTTGAACACAAAGCGGATGTAAATATTGAAGGTGAAGATGGATATACACCCTTGCACCGGTGTGCCAAAGAGGGTAACGAAAGCCTCTGTAGATTGTTACTTGAACACAAAGCGGATGTAAATATTCAAGGTAAAGATGGATATACACCATTTCACTGGTGTGCTAGAAAGGGTAACGAAAACCTCTGTAGATTGTTACTCAAACACAACGCGGATGTAAACACTCAAGATGAAGATGGATATACACCCTTGCACTGGTGCGTCTTAACGGGGAACGAAAACCTCTGTAGATTGTTACTTGAACACAAAGCGGATGTAAATATTGAAGGTGAAGATGGATATACACCCTTGCACCGGTGTGCCAAAGAGGGTAACGAAAGCCTCTGTAGATTGTTACTTGAACACAAAGCGGTTGTAAATATTCAAGGTAAAGATGGATATACACCATTTCACTGGTGTGCTAGAAAGGGTAACGAAAACCTCTGTAGATTGTTACTCGAACACAACGCGGATGTAAATACTCAAGATGAAGATGGATATACACCCTTGCACTGGTGTGTCTTAACGGGGAACGAAAACCTCTGTAGATTGTTACTTGAACACAAAGCGGATGTAAATATTGAAGGTGAAGATGGATATACACCCTTGCACCGGTGTGCCAAAGAGGGTAACGAAAGCCTCTGTAGATTGTTACTTGAACATAAAGCGGTTGTAAATATTCAAGGTAAAGATGGATATACACCATTTCACTGGTGTGCTAGAAAGGGTAACGAAAACCTCTGTAGATTGTTACTTGAACACAAAGCGGATGTAAATACTCAAGATGAAGGTGGATATACACCCTTGCATTGGTGTGTCTTAACGGGGAACGAAAACCTCTGTAGATTGTTACTTGAACACAAAGCGGATGTAAATATTGCAGGTGAAGATGGATATACACCCTTGCACTGGTGTGCCAGAAAGGGTGACGATAACCTCTGTAGATTGTTACTTGAACACAAAACGGATGTAAATACTCAAGATGAAGATGGATATATACCCTTGCACTGGTGTGTCTTAACGGGGCACGAAAACCTCTGTAGATTGTTACTTGAACACAACGCGGATGTAAATACTCAAGATGAAGGTGGATATACACCCTTGCACTGGTGTGCCTTAACGGGGAACGAAAACCTCTGTAGATTGTTACTTGAACATAACGCGGATGTAAATATTGAAGGTAAAGATGGATGTACACCCTTGCACTGGTGTGCTAGAAAGGGTGACGATAACCTCGGTAGATTGTTACTTGAACACAAAGCGGATGTAAATACTCAAGATGAAGATGGATATACACCCTTGCACTGGTGTGCCTTAACGGGGAACGAAAACCTCTGTAGATTGTTACTTGAACACAACGCGGATGTAAATACTCAAGATGAAGGTGGATATACACCCTTGCACTGGTGTGCCTTAACGGAGAACGAAAACCTCTGTAGATTGTTACTTGAACATAACGCAGATGTAAATATTGAAGGTAAAGATGGATGTACACCCTTGCACTGGTGTGCCAGAAAGGGTGACGATAACCTCGGTAGATTCTTACTTGAACACAAAGCGGATGTAAATACTCAAGATGAAGAAATGGGGAACGAAAACCTCTGTAGATTGTTACTTGAACTTAACGCAGATGTAAATATTGAAGGTAAAGATGGATGTACACCCTTGCACTGGTGTGCCAGAAAGGGTGACGATAACCTCGGTAGATTGTTACTTGAACACAAAGCGGATGTAAATACTCAAGATGAAGAAATGGGGAACGAAAACCTCTGTAGATTGTTACTTGAACATAACGCGGATGTAAATAGTCAAGATGAAGATGGATATACACCATTGCACTGGAGTACAAAAAAGGGTGACGAAAACCTCTGTAGATTATTGCTTGAACACAACGCGGATTTAAATATTCATGATTATTATGGATATACACCCTTGCACTGGTGTGCCTTAACGGGGAACGAAAACCTCTGTATATTGTTACTTGAACATAACGCGGATGTAAATATTGAAGATAAAGATGGATGTACACCCTTGCACTGGTGTGCTAGAAAGGGTGACGATAACCTCGGTAGATTGTTACTTGAACACAAAGCGGATGTAAATACTCAAGATGAAGATGGATATACACCCTTGCACTGGTGTGCCTTAACGGGGCACGAAAACCTCTGTAGATTGTTACTTGAACACAACGCGGATGTAAATACTCAAGATGAAGGTGGATATACACCCTTGCACTGGTGTGCCTTAACGGGGAACGAAAACCTCTGTAGATTGTTACTTGAACATAACGCGGATGTAAATATTGAAGGTGAAGATGGATGTACACCCTTGCACTGGTGTGCCAGAAAGGGTGACGATAACCTCGGTAGATTGTTACTTGAACACAAAACGGATGTAAATACTCAAGATGTAGAAATGGGGAACGAAAACCTCTGTAGATTGTTACTTGAACATAACGCGGATGTAAATAGTCAAGATGAAGATGGATTTACACCATTGCACTGGAGTACAAAAAAGGGTGACGAAAACCTCTGTAGATTATTGCTTGAACACAACGCGGATTTAAATATTCATGATTATTATGGAAATACACCCTTGGACTGGTGTGTCTCAGTGGGGAACAAGAACCTCTGTCGTTTGTTACTTGAACACAACGCGGATGTAAATATTTAAAGTAAAGGTGCACCTTTCAGCTTTGAACAGCAATTGCAGTAAAATAATCGATCTCCTGGTAAAAGTATGGGGTGCAAAATATCAACATCTGTGATTCACAACGCACGCCTCCTCTTCACCTGGCAGGTAGATGTGGTAATGCACCAGCTGTGAAAAAGTTTTTTTATCTAGAAGCTGATGTTAGTGTGGTAAAAGCAGATAAAAACGATGCCATTAGACTGAAACGTTTAAAGAATGAACCGGAGAGGATTGAGGAATATATTGAGTTTGGTTTTCCACGAGGAGCTGATGTTAGTGTGGTAAAAGCCGTTAAATACGATGCTATCAGACTGGAATGGTTAAAAAATGAACCGGAGTGGATGGAGGAATATCTAAACTTTAAAAAGGGTTCTACGCAAAAGCCTTTGCAGAACATCTCAAATCAAAGAAAATACTGAGGAAAACCCCTTCGTGTACAACAAAGGAAATAACGCACGAACCGGAAGCTGAATAAGTGAAGACACTTAGTAAATAAACCCCTTCCAGCGGCTATATATTGGAGGATAATGCCCGCGACTGAGAGCGTTTCCGAAAAATAAACATTTGCCTTAGAGGCGAAGCTTCGAGAGCAAATGTGAAATTTTGAGGACAATCTCGCAGCGAAGGGCATTATTTTCCTATATGCTAGTAAGCCAGAAAGGGGTTTATTTATTTTATAATCCTCTGGTTAATTTTTTCATCTCTATAAAACAAGAGGTGAGCGTGCGTGCGAATGACGCAAACAAGCACATTGATTGGTTGATTTTTTTTTAGTGAAACTGTGATTGGACCAGGGCTTGACAGGCTGTCATGTCAAATGAAACCTCGCAACGCCCCATAGATCAAAACTGGAAAAAGGAGCGCTTTTAGTTAATGTTTTACCGCAGCAATGTTTGAAAACTACTCAAAAAAAACCGTTTCTAATGGATAAGTAACGAGAATCCAACCATATCACTAACTGCCGCTGCAAGAGTTAGGAAAGTAATTTTAACTATGAAACACAGAAACTGAACAATCTGGAGCAGTTGGCAAAAACTCGGATTTGTTGGATTTGTTGCTGTGGATGGTGGAAGCTGAGGAAGTCATACAAGGGAAAGGTAGAAGAAATAATAAGGCCCATTTGTACTGACCGGAATTTACTTGAGTTAAGCTTTTAAATCGCCTTATAATCGAATATGACTCGAACTGTTGCTCTGTAGTTGGTTACGCACTGTACGATTCGATCAATTTATCGCTTTCATGGCCCGCTACGCTTTTTTCTCTCTTTTCTCCATGTTGAAAGTAACAAAAAAGGCATATTTTCGTAAACACTTTGAAGTCTTCTTTTCCATAGCTAACAGCTATGACTGCATAAAGAACTGTAATCAAGTTACTTTTTCTCATGTCCGTTTCATAGCTTAAGCTTATTTTATTGATTTCTCTGTATTTTTCGGAACTGTCATTTGCGAACAGCTCAAAAGTTTCGTTTAACTGGATTATTCAAAACAAGTTTGTTTTTACGGCTTTCATTTTAAATCATGTATTAAAGAAGATAAAAACTGAAAAGAGACTCACTTTGTTGACTCTGTGATGCTTTCTTGCCACTGAAAAATCGTACGGCCGACACGAACGGGGTGTATTTATCAATTATTCCTCGAGCCCGAATGGGCTCTGAGTCAATAACCCATGAGGCCGATTTGGTACCACGTGACCCAAAATAGCCCATAAAATCGCGCCAAGATTAATCAGTGGATTATAATAGCAGTGAGCCACCCCACATCAAAGGCGACCTCATCCTCAACAACTGTAAAATGATTTAAGGCTTAATTTAGCCTTTTTTGTTTTGTTTTTGCTTTTGTTTTCAGCGTTATAGTGTTTTTGAAAAGGGCCAGGCTGTTTAATCCATAAAGCTGTTTTACTTCTGTTCCAACAATCCAACCTCGTGAAGTTCAACGGGTTATCTTTGCTCTTCAATTCCTTCTGTTCCACACGGAACGGAATTTCTGCATGTAAACCTAACGAAAAGTTGTTTCCCCTCACGGCTAGGATCTTCCTGCCTCTAAGTAAACAGCCCCTAAGCAAGGTCTTGCTTTGAAGGCCTCGGCGGCAAAATGGGACTCAACCTTTCCTTGAGTGCTCCCCTCGGTTACGGTACGTTATGATTTTTTTGAGATTAGTGAGTCCGTGAGTCTTAGGACTGGAGCGCAATGCCCTGTAGTTCCTCCGTTGGAATTAATACTTTTGTTTTAGCTTAACAGTCTACGCGACTATTCTGATGGTTTTTGAGACAACTTCCTCGGAAACATCCCCCCCAGGTCTCTTTCGGCCATGATATATGTTTGAGTGTCCTGGCCTTGAGTACTGCCGACCAACTACTACTGAAGCTGTCTTGTGGGTAAGATCCATCTCATTTTGAAAACTTAAGGGTAATTTTCAATAGGAACTTTGGTGCTGCATTGGGGTGTGTGTATGTGTGTTGTGGGGGCGGGGAGGCACTGGGTGGGGGGAGGAAGTTAACCTGTCACTGGCCTGTCACTCGAAAAATGCTAATGGACAGACGTTTGAGAACCTCAATTGCAGTGACTCAGGATGTGTTGAAACCTCCACTCTATGACCCTAAAGAGGTCCTCTCTAAGCTAAAAGAAAGACAAAGAAAGCAAAAGCTACAGCATGACAAAACAGCGGGGGGACTACCACCATTGAGGGATGGTGAGGTTGTAAGTGTTAGAGAAGGCAACAAGTGGAAATCTGCTAGGTCTACTAGAGTTTCACAGGTTCTTCCCTCATCCAGACCTTGCAAGGTTGAAACAGCTCGTGGCGGAGGGTATCGAAGAAACCGTCGACATTTATTGAGAACTGAAGAGTCTCAGATCCCGGAAATCACCCCTACACCGGAAGTCTCAAATGATAAGGACCTGACAGACACCAAATTTGAGCCATCCTCTGTTACAGTGGCCCACGAGAATCCTGGAACACCGCCAGCTGGAATGTCTATTTCTACTACCACGCGGTCTGGTCGGACAACTAGAAAACCACAGAGATTTAAGGACTATATGTTAAGTATTAGCAAGAGAGGATGATCTAGCTCATTCTCTCTTGGTATTAGATACAAAGCAGACTTCTTCTAGCTTTTCACTAAAGCATAATGTTTTCAGTTTGCAGAAAAGGACACATTGCTCTTGTTGCAGCGTTATCTCCAGTTTGTTTTGTTACAGTTTGTTTGCTAAATCAGGGGCACCCAACGAGGATATAGTTCAAAACCACTTAAACATAGCATTGTTGAACGTATTTTAGTATTTCAACGGTAGATATAGTCATATTTTTATCCTCAAAAAATTTTTCATCTGTTCGGATTTCCTAGCTGAAAGTCTAGTGATCCAAAAATTATAAGCATCAAAACTTACCTTTTCGAAAATTTCAGCCAGAAAAAAGGCTTCCGAAAATTCTATGTGACCTTTTTAGGGCAAAAATCCGTTAAAAATGGGTAACTATACCATTTTTAGATCAGGTTCGAAAATCCTAGGAGGAGCAGGCAAGCAAGAAATTTTACAACAAATGTTCCGAAAATTCTAGATCTCCAATCGTCTTCCGAACAGATATTTTCCGAAAATTGACGTTGGGTGCCCCTGTTAAAGTCAGTAATTTATGTTTTTTTCTTTAAAAAGGGGAATGTAGCATCAGGTCAGCGGTTATATTTAGCGCATCCCTACTTTAATTAAGTGTGTTCTTATGCATAGGCCATCTTTTGTGTGTATTTTGTCGTCTCGGAGAACACTTAACACACAGTTAGTTCGGTTTACAGACTTTAAGTGCGCGCGCGCATGCTGTATCTTGATGTAGGTGATGGAAATCTTGATTTTTTTATGTACTTAACACAACACATTTTGTTTGTAATTTTTTTTTAACTTCCTACTGTCTCCTTTTTATCTACTACGAATAAATTATTTCCTTCCTTCCTTCCTTCTGACTACACTTATACGGAATAGTATGTTGTCCCGATAACGTACGCTTGTTATAGGCACTCGTAACCATTAGAGCACACATTCTCCTCAACAGACGTTTTTACCAATACGGCGGCCATATTGAATTAATTCGATTTAAGGAGTATTATGGCATGCCCAGGGGGCATAAGCACGATCTGTTATACTCGCTTAGTATTAGAAATATGGTCTTTCACTTTAAATTTCTCGGGGAAAAAGGCGGTCATTATTACATCCAAACACGGCACAACGATCTACTTTGCCCATTACAATCGTATTCTAAGCCCCGAAAGGCGCGCGTTAATACTAAGCGAATATATCGGAATGTACTCATGCCCCCTGGGCATCCCATAATACTCCTCAAATCTAACTAATTCAATATGGCCGCCGTATGGGTAAAAAGGTCTATTTCTCTCCAGTTTCCAGTGGTGCTAATTGCGGATGTATCCGAGGATGTACTTAAATACTATACCGGATAGCTCTTTCGCTCGCGCATATCAACGGTCATATGTGCCACTCCGATCTTGAAATCAGATCGATCACATATCAGATAGGTTTTTGTGCCACTCTTTGTGTCAGTGTGAACAGGCCGGAGTAGCTTTCCATGTCGACATGATCAGCTAGTATCCGGTATAGTAAGACTGATGGTTTGAACCCAAACAAACATGTTATTACGTGAACAAGTCACAATTCCCCCTCATGAATGGTGGCTGCGAGTGACTTCACTTTGGCCGATAATCCAAGATGTTGGGGAATTGATCCTCTACTATATAAATCCTTGTTTTTTTCAGTTTGAGATTCATTAGAGAGGGATGTCATGTGTTTCAGGTTGGACAATGTCGGTAACATCACGTGTTCTTGACACTTGATCAGGTGGTGTGCAAGTAGGAGCAACAATGGCTTGTACCTTAACAAGATTGTGCAGCCCAAGCAGTTTGACAAACGCCTCATAATACCTGCGGCTTCTCACACAGTATATGTATGGATTGATGGAAGAATTACAAACCGACAAAACTTGCAGTAACGTAAAAATGGTGAAGTATGTGGTATTATGCACATAACTGGCAATGACGCGAGGAACCACCAAGAGTAGCCTGTTCCAGGCGTTCAGATAGTGGGGAGCGGTGCAAAGTAAAAGGAAGCGCGAAAAAGTAAAAGCGAGGGAGGAGGAGAGGTGCCCCTCTACTTTTCATCGCTTTCTCTACTCCACACCGCTCTCCACTATCTGAACGCTTGGAACAGGCTACACCAAGAGAGGAAACCAACACACAATCGCTACTCCTAAGATGACTGCGATGGTTTTTGCTGCTTTTCGCTCCCTACGAAAGCCAGTTCTTTGTTCCCTAGTAGAGGCATCTTGTACGTGAGCCACCGACCGTTCCAGCCTGCTTGCAACCACAAAGATGTAAACATATATTAAAATTGTTCCAAGAAGAACCGCCACAAAATAACTTGACAAGTAAGTTGCCGGAGCGAGGTCTTCAGACCATATTCCTCCACAGGCTATTGAAAATACCCAGATACAAATCAATGTCACCACAGCACGTGTTTTTGTCACCAGAAGTCCATATTTTAGGGGAAATCGAATGGACATTAGGCGTTCCACGGTTACTCCAAGCATGTTTGTTATCGAAGCAATCAGCGCGACATATCCAAGAAAGGCGCTAATTATAATAGATATCACAAACTTCATAACCGTGGAGTCATCTGACAAATGCACAATCCTGTATACTTTTAAAGGTTGATACAATACCGAAACGAGGAGGACTGATATTGATAGGCTGAAAATGAACAAGTCTGGTATAGCTCTTAAGTTCTCGAACTTGATTGTTTGCTCTCTTGGGAGGAGACAACTAAAGTGTTCCCAGTTGTTCCGAAAATACTACCAAGGCCCAGCACGATGCACAAAACGAGCAACTGGATAGTCAAGTGTTCGGTTTTCTGTCGGAGCAGTAGGCTTCATAGCAAGGTTATCTGAATTCGAGTTAATAAAAAATGACGCATTTTCCATCGTCGGCGGCGATTATAACCAGTCACCCGCGGAAAAAAAGAAAAAACGTGGAGTTCAGTGATAAACAAATGAGAGATTTTATTGTAAGATTTCTTTGATCCGGAATATGACCTTAATCAATAAGGGAACAAATAGAAATCAGGAGAAATGATAGAGTCACTCAGATATCAAGTTTCCTCTGATTTTGACCTGTTCAGGGTTCTTTACAAAAATATTATCGATAAGAGTGTTTGAGTTATTGTGAACGCGTGTTGGTTAATTTCGTGATGGAAACCAAGACAAAAAAATTAACTGTCTTTCGTCACATTAAGGACTTGAGATTGTCTCTGGGCCAAATTTCAGAACTCTTGTGACTAAGAAAGGAAAGTTATTGCAATGTTAAACTGAAGTGGCTGAATACTGGGTTACATACGTATGTGCCAAGGAATCCGGCGCTTCTCTGCATTGACGTGACAGGTTCACGTGACCTGTTTCCAAGATACCAATCAGTGATTCCGTCGTCAGGGTCGTAAGTACTCTACACAGTCAGCAATTACTTTTCTTACTGACTCCATTAGAAGAGACATGGATGTTAGGGTGCGTTTTTTCGGGAAAATCCAAATACGGATTTTCAAATCCAAATCCGGATTTCCGAATCCAAAAACAGATTTTGAGTTTTTTTGGGCATGTTCAAAAACGGATCATGGATCCATAAAATACACTCTCGGGGTGGATTCGTCGGATCAAATCCAAATTCGGATTTTTGAGATTCAAAATCTGAGTGTTTTTTTGGGAAAGGATTAGAAAAAAGTATTTTTGACAAGCGGTTTTTCGCCAAAAAAAAATGGTCTGAACCTATGTTGGTGGCGTCTTATTAAGTTTGAGCCATATCATTCCATGTAATTATTGGTAGACTGTTTTCAGACCCTTAGTTGTCATGTTTTTTGTACGTATGTAGTGTCTGCTCACGCCGGTTTATTTTCCAAGTTAAAAAAAAAAACAATTCAACGGCTTCAATTTTAAATGCTAATAATTTCTATCCTAAGGAATGTATTCTATTCGAGAAACGTTTGTGTTTCAAACCGAAATATATACATTTCGTATATTCATTCCTAGCTTATGTTGCTTTTTCTTCTTGTCTTCGCCGTGAGGATCAGTTTGTTGTTGCTGTTTTAGTTTTTTTTTTTCTCACGAGGAGCACGAGGACATGCCGTTGTCATAGTAAATGATCCTTTTTCGGATCTTCCGTTTTTTTGGTAGAGAAGAATCCATATAATCTGACATCACAAATCCGTTTTTGTATTCTCCCCAAAAAACGCACCCTTAGACTCCTAACAGGTGGACTTTCGTGAGGCACCCAATCTGTTTTCGCGAGAGGTGTTCTGTCCAGTCCAGGGCGGATAAACTTTTGGGCGGTGAAACGAGCGCTCCGCTCTTCATTTAATGTGTGATGCGGGGTAGGACTGACACGAGCGCTCTTTCCGCGCTTCCGGTGCGCTTGAAGGCCAGCGAAATTTTCCTTTTTGCAAACCGGAAATCCTATTTTCTTTCTGTAATTTCAGGCTTCAGTGCTAAATAGATAAATTCGTTTCTTAACAATATCAATAAACAGTTTCACATGTTTGTGTCTGTATGCCTATAAGTCAAACTTGTTGGTCGTATAATGCCAAAATTTGAGTTTAATTTGAAAGTGTTGAATACCTTCTCGTTCCACTAAATATCACCTAATCGTCTTTCGCCGTTTCGTTTGCAAAAGCTTAACACTTCTTAACCTCAATTTTTACATATGTTAAAGGGGGATAAATTTTGTATAACATAACAAAAAATTAGATTGATATATTTTGATATAGTGGCGTTGTACTTCTTCAAACTTTGCTTCTCGCCATGGCGATTCGCAAATCCGGCAACCGCATGTAAACAAAATTTGTTGAGGTTAGTTGTAAGATTTTTTCTCCGTTTTTCTCTCTAAAACAAAACAAGGTAAACAGTAAAAACTTAGGGAAACTAATTTTGAAGTTTCGCAGAAACAGATAGACGTATGAGATGATTTTTTTTTTCAAAATCAAAAAGAAGGATGATGGTGATTGAAATTAGCATAATTTCACCTTGCACGAGCTGCGGGCATTTATAAAACACACGTCATCTAGTTATGAAACACGATCTGCTGTCTTTTAGTTTTGACATGGATGAGATTTTCCTTCGTGTTTTAGACAGTACTTAGTTGTTTTTGTTTTGGAATAACATCAACATTGGCGAGTAGTAGAACGAAAATACAATTCAGTGGTAGAGTCATGGAAGAAGAGAAACCCTTTGAAAGAGGTGTTTGTCTACTCCAATTAAACCTCCCGCAAAAAATAGCAACATTTGCCTCTCGGAGACAGCGTACCAGCACAAAGGAACGAGGAAGAAGAGCAAGAAAACAAATTAAGCCGCCATAATTCAGTGACAGCGGCAGTGTCTAATGGACAAACCACATCACAAGCCCTGACCGTGGAAAACAAGCGACATTTCCAAGCAGAGTCCCAGTCCACTGCATCACACCTTTTTGCTCGGACGCGCTCGTTTCACCGCCCAACCTTTAAGGTGACAATTTTCCACGGGCGTAGAGGGAGGGTGAGTTTTCGTTACTCAATTAACTAGTCAGCGGTGTCCTTCAACGCTGTGGTGGGTAATTGATGTATGGGAATACATATTGTATTGATTCCAAGTGACGGGGATGATTGAATGGGGCCGCAATTCAAACCCCCCCCCCCCCCCCCCAAAAAAAAAACATGCTTCGATTATGGGGAATGTTTTGCCTCCCAATAATAGTGTTGTCCACAAGTCACACGTACAGTAGTTGGATGTAACTAATTTTATTCACGATTCACTCTCACTTAGTTTCACCGCAATCACGATGTCTCTAAAAAATAAAAAGCATTTTCCTTTGTTCTATTTTAACGCAACCGCGAATTCCGAATCGCGAATCTATGCTATAACCCAGTATTTGCCGAAAAGAAATGACAGTAATAACAGTGGTTTGTAGATTCTATTTTGATATTGAAGTTATTAGGATCATTGTATTTGTCACGCATTCTCTTGTAATCAAAAATATCCGATACGACAGAGCATCATTTTTTTTAGACCCACCCCTCGAGTCCTGCAATTGAAGCATAGTACAAACCAGTTCAACCAATCGGCGCTATAGTTTCGACATTGTCGAATCAGGGGAAAGGGAGGCGGGGCTAATTCGAAATTAGGAGCACTTTTAAGTGTTTTAGTTCTTGGAAGGGCTTGCTTCTGCTAGAGAGTGCTTGCAATAAGAAATCATATCAAAGAACATCAAAGACGAAATCATATCAGTGTTTTAGTCTTGGCTGATGTCGAAATGTTGTTATTTTTGTTGTTGTGCTTTGATGAGACTGGGAAATAAGGGAAATTTTGGAGCACCACATATTGGTTGGTGTGATGTCTTAGCGATTTTTACGGACTTAATATAGGCAGAATTAGATGTAGATGATGAAGATAATAATTTGAATCGATGGAAAATCATGTCTGTTTTACCTTAGGTTTCTACTTAAAAATGAGTAACAATCAATTCAACAAATTGCTAAACAAAACACCACAAACTTTGCTTTTCCAACACCCCCGGCCACTGTAAAGATCCGGAGACTTTCATGTTTAACTGTCAATCATGAGCAATACGAACGAACTTAACTTTCTGTGCGATTTTACGCTCTTCATGCACTTAGGGGCCGACCATTTAACTCTTGAAGGGGGGGGGGGGGGGGGGCGTGATTTCTGGTCATCAAGAATATTTTTTTCTAGGAATCTGGTGGGCAGGATATTTTTCCCCTTTTTTTCCCATAAGCTTTCTATTACTTTTGTGCCGCATGCAATTTTTTTCTTCTGACAAGCGCTTGCAGGAAATTTGTTTTCAAAATCACCCCCCCCCCCCCCCACCCCCAAGAGTTATGGTCGGCCCCTTACATAAAAATGAGAAAAATTTAATAATCCTGGTCAACCAACTTCCAAAAATGCTGATAAACAAAATATAATAGAAACTGACGGGTTTAATTTACTATTACCTTCAACGATCCATGAACGCAATGTCTGGATTCAGAGCTTTATACTGTAAAGGGGACTCCAAAGAAAGTAATGGGGATATTTCCTCTGTTGTGTTCAAAAATGGGCTGAGCTGTATGTGCAAATTAAGAGACAATCAAGGTGCCACTTCAAGCAAATAACCACAATAATTTGGTATGGAGACAGTTTACAAAGGATATGAAAACATGAAGATAGTTATCTTTACGTCGAATTCAAAGAAAGATATCTGTCGATCAAATCAGTTAGACTTTCTGCGTCTCCTTTATGGACTGCAAAGAGGAGCCGTCGGCTCCTGACTGCAAAAAAGTAATTCTCCGAAATGCGAACATTGTCAAAATTTCCTTGAAGAAATGCAATATAATCCCTTTTTCCCTTACTTCGTCCACGGAAGACTTCATAATTGTCCCTTGAAAACCTTGATCTCGCCAGTCTGGTTTTCCGCCAGATTGCGAAAAAGGGCCATAAATAAGGTGAAAAAGTCGACCAGAAGCGTCCCGAGAGGTTAACCGGAAGTCCCTCTTCATTTTGCCAAACTACCGCTGACTAATGAATAGAGTAACGAAGACTCACCCTCCCTCGACGCCCGTGGAAAATTGTCCCCCCAACCTTTATCCGCCCTGGTCCAGTCTTCTCTCCTGCCGCGGCCATGAAGACCCCGCGCCAAGGTTGGACATTTTAAGTGGACATACATAGATACATTGCTATGGGATAATGGCGGTGTCGGTCTGATTTCGATTTTAAGTTAGTATCATCTAAACTCTCCTTTCTCCTAGTCCGTTAGGAAGGCCTGATACTCAGGCTACAGTCTGATTTGAGCAGTGTTGATTTTAGGAGTCAGATTAGAGGAGATATTACTGGAAGAATATCAAAAGACTAACAGCTGAACGTCGAGCTGTACAGCTAAGGCAGGGTAAGGATTCTTGTCTTTGTTTTTGTTCCTTTAAGTCTCCTCTTTAACTAAAGACTATGCAGCAATGTTGAATTTAATAAGCAATGTTCGCAAGTTTAGCTGAGCGTAAAGTGCAGCTTGAACTTATAAAGAAGTTCAAGGAAAATGATTTCCACCTCAAATATTAATGAACTCCTCTTTATTGGGGAGCATCCCACGTATGGTACCTTCTAATTTTTTCAGTGCATATGTTTTCACTTTTACTAACTGTATTGGAGAAAACCGTAATAAAAAAAATAAATCGAAACTGTAACTTAACCAGCTTAACCAAGATGAAAAGCGTTGATGTTTTTGACGAGAAAATCATACGATCAACCCACTTCCGGCTCTGAACACTGATTGAACTGGCATCAAGTCTTACACAGTAAGCTTATGTATTTTAAAATAATAAACGAACTTTTTGATTCTTCAGTGGTAATTAATGCCTGCCAAGGCATTTCAATGAAATTGTAAGTAGGAGTAATGCAACATTTAATACACACTGATTCTTTACCAACTAACTCAATTCCCGGCCACATCCCCAACAACCCCCACCTCTTCCCCTTCCCGCTCCCCCTGCAGTGAAGCGATTCACCCACTACATATGATGGCTCAGTAAAATGCTATAGTTCTTCTGTGAGTTTCAAAATATAAATTGTTACTTTCAAAACAAGGCTAAGTGAAAAAAAGTGTTTGCGAATACCAAAAATAAAAATTTTTTATATCAATGGCTTCGCACTTAGCCTGGCTGTAAAACAGAAGCTAATGTAACAACTTTGAAATTATCTGTTTCACAAAAATTGCAGGTTTTGTTGAGGTCCTCTGAACCTCCTCTTTCACTGCTTTACACTGTTCAGCAAATTTTTGAATTTTGCTGAAATTTTCCAATTTTTTTTAAATTTGCAGTTGTCACAAAAATCACAGATTTAGTTGAGGTCTTCCTTACCTCCCTTTTTACTGCTTTTCACTAAAGCAGTGAATTTTCAAATTTTTTTTTGTAATTTTTGCAACTGCATGCAAACCTGGACATCTGATACAGACTAATTAACATTTGTTGGAAGGGCATTTATTACACAGGAGGAATTTATTTGAAAGTGGGCACCAATTTGATCATTTCAGTGCGACATAACGGCGGTTAATAATATAAGGGGCACTCTTGCAAGGAAACTGGCTGTGTGTATTCTTGTTGTTGATACCCCAATAAAACAAAAACCCAAAGAAGTAGGCAATAAGTTAGGCAAGACTTTACCTTTTATTACCGTTAATTTGTGTTCACTATTCATTGGCAAGTCAGTGTCTGTGGAGTCTACCTGGTGAAGTGCTCTTCAAATCCTTACCTCAAAATGCCAGGCCTGTGAGTCCAACAGGACAGGAACAGGAACAGGAAAAGGTGGATACATAACCACTATTCACTGGATGAACTAGTACAGCACTGACACTCTGCTGAGAGTCACATTATTATTATCTGACAAGTGGGCTGTATGATTAATTTGTTACTATAGCAAGGACTTGTTTTCCCCTTCTATTCATCAGTCATGGCTGCCTCATCTGATTAGCCTGAGGTCATGAAAGCAACAAGGAGTCTGGACAATTCACAGGTTCATTCTTTTTTTATTTCTTTTCACTAAAAGTTATACTTTATTCATGAATGTTATACTATGCTGTTGACATTTCAGCTGGGATTTGTTGACTGACGTGGTTGTCATGTTTACTAATATTAACCATTATTTCAAATGAGGCTTGGTCAACATGTTGACTTGACAGTCGTCGGCCAATATGTTGACATATATATATATATATATATATATAAGGGTGCTTTTAGTTCACAAGATCCAAGAAAGTTATGGTTATGCCTTGTTTGTTTAGTGAATAACTTTGATTTACCTCTATGATCACGTATGTATACACCTAATTGAAGTTTGCATCATTGTATTAAAAAAAAATGAAAGTGACAAATATATGTCAAAATATATCCACTTCATAACTTGTTTCATGCCTGATAGACCTTTACATTATGAAGGAATTTCTCATATTTTGAAACTCTAAAACAAAACTTCCTCTAAAATATACTGATTGTAAGCTGTTAATTTATCAAAGCGCATGTCACTGTTTTAAGAATAATACTGAAATCTGGAAGAAATAACATTGATATATGCCTAATTTATTCCTATTTAAATGAAATTTTCTAGACGTTGTTTGGGGGTCTTTGGGTGGGGGAGTGAAAAAAAAATTGGCTATTCTACCCCTACATTGTATCAACTTACGTCAGAAACTTTTAAGGGGTTGAAATGTGTAACTCTCATATGTTTGCTTTGCCCGATGCTCGTGATTATTCATTTTCAAAAGTACCATTATTTGGAACGAGAAGAAGAGATGACTGACCAATCAAACTTCGTAAACAACGTGACGTAATTTCACTTCAGGTTCCCCTTGCCCGCGTAAAAAAATGGGCGACAAACAGGGGAAAAACTTCCGAAAGCCGAGAAAGCTTTCAAAGGTTGAAACCAGGAATCTTACCAAAACTTTCAACAGGATATTATTGCCTTACCACCCGGGCCAACGTAACATTATGAAACCCACTGACGTCCTCACAGCTTCTTGAAGTTGTCACTTCAAAAAATGATGCCTCTTGGACCCTCTGCACAGTAAACTTATACTGCAAATAGGGTTTTAAAATTATTTTATTAAAAGTCTAGAATAAACAGTAAAAAATATCTTTGAATAAAATTCATTAGCTGCGTATCGAAAAGTGTCAAAAACTGAACCTGACATCTTCGCAAAAAGTGATGCGCGTAACGAATGTGAGAAACATTTAAGCTTAATAAATTCAGCTTGGATGTTGTAGTCACGATCGTGTTTTGAGCTAATTTTATGAATGAACAAACTCAAAACAATAGACAGAGAAGTGGTTTCTTGAAAATTTTTATTCAAAATCCAAAAAGTTAATCCTTTAAAGCAATTCAGAAAACACTATCTGGATCGTAAATCCGTTCACGCAAGTGAAATCGGCTTAGCACATGGCAAAATTCAACACAAAATCCATCTCTAATCGGGGCACATTTTGTAATTTCCCTTTAGCGCTGATAAAACGTCCATGAAACATTTAAAAATGCACAAATTCACTTTCAAAAACATAATTGTCTTGGCCATAGAATGCAAAATGTACCTGAAAATTCGGCAAAAACTTTGCTGCCTTGGTTGCATTTCAAAACAGACAATGCGCTCGGTCGTGAAGAAAACAAGGTTGAATTCTTCAAAGGACGATTTCTTGATGAAAAGCTCCCCTTCATCCACAAAAAGTTAGCTGAGCATTCTTTTGAACTTTCTCTTTCCATTTTTTGTCTTTTAACGGTGTATTTTTAACTTTGGAATGCTGAACTCTTGTCTTAAAACATCTGCATGGTGATTGCACCGCAGCCATTTTGTTGAAAATGGATATCTGACACTAAGGTTTCCAAATATGGTAAAAGTGAATATTCACGTGCATTGAACGCAAGTTACATGTTTCAACCCCTTATGAGTTTCTGCTTACGTATATAATTGCTATATTACTTTGTTTTCTTTCATTTTTATTAGCTATTATTTTTATTATTAATTATTTTCTTATTAGTTTTAATTAGGTGACCAGGTATCAATGTGAAGAATTAGATTAAACAATTATCATAATTTTTTATTGTAAAAGACGGAAGCAAATTAAGTGGGCGTGGTTCTTGAACAGAAGTACCAACAGTTTACAATATGTTCTTACTGTTATTAATTGTCAATTTGTTATTGTAGGCTTGCTATGGTGACACCAGTGTTCCAGTGTTACATGTTACTCTTCTTGGAGGTGAGTGGGGTTCATCTTCTGGTGGGTTATCAACCATAAACAGAGAGCTTGCTATTCACCTTTCAAATCATTCAGCGGTGAAGATTTCTTTACTAGTCCCAGAGGGAGCTTGCAACACTGAAGAAATAAGAGAAGCAGATTGCTATGGAATCACTATTGTTGAGGCGAAGGAACGTACAGCATATGATCGTCTTGATTGGTTGAGCATCCCACCCCAGGACCACTTCATGGACATTGTTGTTGGCCATGGTGTTAAACTTGGTCGGCAAGTACAATTCATTAGAGATTCTGCTCAATTTCCAAATTGTAAGTGGGTACAAGTGGTTCACACTGCTCCAGAGGACCTTAGCAGATACAAATGCTACAGTGACCCCATTTCAAAAGGTGAAGCAAAACACGAATCAGAAGTTGGGCTTTGCAAACTTGCTGATCTCGTTGTGCCTGTGGGACCCAGACTAAAAGAAGCATACTGTTCATATTTACAGCGATGCAAGACAGATCAAGACGTTTTGTCCATTACTCCAGGCCTTTTTCAAAGGGAGTTTGGGGACTTAGTGGCAAAACAAGAACCTAACAAGGATGGTGAATTTAAAGTGTTGTTATTTGGTCGTGGGGATGATGAGGACTTTGAACTCAAAGGATACAACATTGCTGCTCAAGCATTTACTGATCAACGGTTGAATAACAAGTGTTATCATCTAATCTTTGTTGGAGCACCTGAAGGAAAGCAAGAAGAAGTTAGAGAAAAACTTCTTCAGCGTGGTATTGTGGAAGCGCAGTTGACTGTTAGAAAATTTATACAAAGTAGAGAGAGACTGAAAGATTTGCTTTGCGAAGCTGACATTGCCATAATGCCGTCAAAATCAGAGGGATTTGGTCTTGTTGCACTTGAGGCTTTGTCTGCAGGACTACCCATTCTTGTAGGCAGTAGGTCAGGATTTGCCAAAGCATTAGAGAATGTTCTTCATGGTGATGCATGCATTGTGAATTCAGATGATCCTGCAGAATGGGCAAAAGCAATAGAAGCTGTTCGTTTAAAGCATGGAATGAGGCTTCAAGAGATTAAATCACTGAGAGCATCTTATGGGGAGATGTACAGTTGGAAGGAGCAATGTGAAGCCCTTGTGAACAGAATGCGGAGAATGGGTCATGGTAAGAGTTATTTGTTAAGTGCTGATGTAGTATTCATGTTGTACCAGACATCACACTAATATAGTTTTTGTGGCACAATATAATATGCAAATGTGCAAATGTAACAGTGCAGTGCACTCACAAGCACTGAATGCATTTTGTTCTTTGATCACATTGTGTAATGTACATGCAGGTTCTATAAGATTTCCTCTGCAAATTTAGTACACCAACATAATCCCAGAATATTTAACCATTTTATTGATAGCTAGATGAATATGGCCAATACATATAAAATAATGTACCTGATCAGTCTTTACAATCCTTACCTAGTAGATTCAGTTACTTTCCTAAGAAATCATGCACCTTCAAATCTTTTATGGTGGGGGGGCATGTAGCCATATTTGAACTTCAGTGTTGTTATTTTTAAAATTCCACTGAAGGAAAACATACAAAGACAGTCAACTTTGTGTTGGGAAGTCAGACAAACATGCAAATTAAATTGAAATTTTGATATGGCTACTTTCCTTTATAATAATGTAGTTCAAAGATTGATAGAGCTGACTGTATAACCATGTAGGATTTAATACCCTTTTGAAATGTAATCTTAAAATGGATCTATAGTACTTTAAAAAGTTATGGTGTTTTTACCATCAAATTTTTGTATGGAAGTTGTCAATGCATGAAAAGATCTGTAATGTGTAGAATAAGGGTCTCCGCCAGGTTTAAAGGTCGATCACAGCTGCTGTCAGTGTGACCGTCAAAATTTATTTTTAGTGTCACATGAGACCTGGTTCTACATGAGTGGTTGTGGGTGGTGGAGATGTGAATGGGTTACAAAAACGTATATACATTATTTTGTAAGAAGCTTATAATAAAGGCTTGTTCTCACACCAGATGCTTCTGATATACCAAAGGATGTTTCTGTCACTGAAAAGCAGCCTGTTGCAAAAACACATGCCTCAGCTTCTGGTTTCTCGGGAGAGCAATGTCCAGTTGATGAACAGCCTAAAACTGAGGATTTAGTCAGATTAAGTGAAGAATCTCCCTCAACTTGCCATACTCCTAGCATTTCAGGGCTCACTTCTGACCAAGGTATGGAATTTAATTACGTTGACAAGGTGCCAAACCTTTTTTTGTGTTTTAATGGCTTGTTTTAATAAACTCTTTAGAATTTTTTGGCCCATTTAAAAGTAGTGTTTTATTTTAGTGTCTCTGCTATTCACCACTTTCAGATAGACCACTCACCTTGTTTACTTCCCAAAATTTTGCACAACCATTGTGTTCCATTTCTCTTGGGATGAGTGTAATACCCAGGAGAAATTGGGGGGGGGGGGGGTGGTAAACAACATGCATGCAAGATCTATGTGAAAATGGTGAATAGCCAAGAATGCACTGTTTGTGTAAAGCTTTTTCAAACAAAGAGCTGAGGAGCCTCACTGAGTTTCCTTATACATTAGTAAATGTATATTTTTCTTGAAAAATATACATTTTTCAATTTTTCTTCTTATTTTTCTATTTTTTTTCTTGAATAGTAATAAGAAGCAGTAATTGACTTGTAGTTAATATCAGGGGCATCCATCGACGGTTTCCTCCTTGGGCTATCCAGAATACTGTCAGATATCTAGAAACGCATTCTAAGCAGCACTATAAACTTTGTATCTGTTCGGTCATCCTAGGGGAACTTAAGTCTTTTCGAAATTACGAGGAATTGAGTATTATTTTCCCGAAAGTATTAGATGCAATTTAACGTATTACGAAGGAGAAAACTTTTCTGTTTCCTCTTTCCATCACATTTTTGAATCCGGAAATTTTAGGTTTCCTTTTTTCTATGAAAAATAGCCTAACCTGGAGAGTGAAATGTGAAAAATTAAACTTCAGAAAGTCGTAGAGAATTTATTAGTTGAGTTTAGAAAATTGTACATGAATGGAGCGGTCGTCTAGAAATTTTTAGCCGTTCTTGAGTAGAAGAAAAGTCTAGGCAATATTTACTTCTCCGAACAGATATTTTACAGAAAACAGTCGTTTGGTGCCCCTGTAATATGCTTTTAATCAATAATTTTCAGAAGCAGCAAACACTATTAAGATGTCGATCACCCCACGTGATTTAAGTAGTGAACTGGAGGATGTCGTGGATAGAATGTTCAGACAACAACTTGAAGTGTACTTGAAATACAATAAAAGAAACAAGCTTTCTACAGCCACCGGACTGAGTGACTTCTTTAAGCATGTAGAAGATACTTACAACTTTACTTTAACATCTGTGGGTATGGGATCTTTGGTAATAAAAGGTCAGTGTCCTGACCTGCAAAGCCTGGAAAGTCTGTGGAATGATTATTGTTGTGGTGTCCTGAATGAAGCTGCAGAGAGGTTTTTGGTAACTGATGATATGAAGAAAGAAATCAACTTGGTGACACTCAGATTAAAGACTACTATTGAGGAAGAAAGCTATTTGACTTCCAAGAAAGCTCTTATGGAAAAGTCAGGTGAGTTGGTTTAGCACAATTTCTTGGGCAATTATCTTTGGACAAGAAATTGAGGTAATTCTCTGCTAGTGCTTTATAGCAATGTACTCACAAGTATACATGTACATGTATTGATAGAGCGGTTATCTTAGAGACTTCAATCGAGATAATGGAACAATTCAATGTATGGAACCGTTGCCAATCAGGCTGCTTTTCTTGTGACGTTTTGTGTTATGGTTTGTTGCCATATCCAAGTACTTAATACAATAGTAAATTTGTAAAAACAACATTGTAAACTAGATTATGCATTTTAAAAGTGAATTTTGCGAAACTGCCCGGCCAATGACATTTTGTGTAAAGGTTGGTTGCTTATGGCAGTGGTACTTGACAGCTAGAATGATCATCGTCGTAAGGTGTTTCACTGCGGGGTGGATCTTTAACATGAGAGCAATAGAGAATCTTCTGAGCTTCAAATTACTTCCCTGAAACAGTTTGCACTAAAAGAACAGATAAATTAATGATAACGCATAAAATATTGTAATCGAAATAACATTTAGCAAGTTAGAAAAAAAAGATGTTGTAACGTTTAAGTTCAGTAAACTATATTATGACCGCAAGAAAGGTGGCTGTTAGCTGACGTTCACGTTCATGTGCAGTAATGCAGTAATTGTACCTGGCTGTGAGTATTTTCTGTTATAGTGCTTTCACAAAATATGAATTCAATGCGTATTTTCGTTATTTTATTCTGTGTTAGCAATCAGTCGTAGCGTGCCACCTTCCACTGAATCAGATCAAGAAGCAGCTTCACCTCTAATTGACACAAGCCCAGATGATTCTGAGGTAGGTGCTGTGTACTTGGGACTAAAAATTAAAACAAGTAAAGGCTAGAAAGGAAAAGAAATCGAGCTGTTTCATGGGGTGCAATCTGTAGAAATAATAGCTTGGAAAAAAGTAAAACAGTTTTCAAACCCAGTTCCTTTAGCCAACGTCGAAGAGAAAGACTGGTTGGGTTTCATTTAATGTAAATTGAGGGCTGTACTCTAGCAGAGCCCGGTGGCCTATGGTACACAGCTGCACCCAACTTCTGCTCTTGGGCGACTAGAAAATCTTAGTATTTCATACAAATCATATCCTGGGCACCCTAGATTTTACAGATTCAGAGCACTGGGCTCTCTTCAATTTTTCTTAGAACACAGCCTTGTAAATTGGAATTGTATGAAAATATTATAATGGGGTGATTGAGCTATTTTGAAAAAATACCTCATATGGCAGTGGTTTAAGCGTATGTATCTTTGTGGCTTTGTGTCTTTGTGTGCTCGGATGTCTGTTATAGTCGCAGCCTTTACGCGCTATAGTTTTTAACACACAAACTTTATTCTCGAACTTCTACAACTGGTGCAGGGAAACAAGTGAACCGATGTGAAGTATAACGAAGTATAGCGAAGTATAGCGAAGTATAGCGGTACTGCAAAATAACAATTAAACAAATACAAAGTCAAGATAAAACAACCTACAAACTGAACGAAAGCAATAAGGCAATCTAGAAATGCGAATGAAACAAACGAGATACTTACAAGACGATAGCGAGATAAGGACGAAAAACTAGGACGAGCAAAACCCCGGCAAACATTAAACTGTAAACTGGACCAAGCGCAACTAACGAACGACTGACGCGAAAAAATAGAATAAAAGCTAAATATACGATATGCAGAAAAATCCTAACACGAAGGACAAAGCTACGCGGACAATTAAAAACTAATGAACCAAGCAACAGCACTAAAGGCGCGAACACGAAAATAACTAAGAACGCGGCGAACATAAAAATACTATAAAGGTAACGGAAAACATTCCTGGCGCTTACATTCCGGCCCCCAAATACAAATCGCTTGTATTTACCTAATATTATAGAAAAAGGAGCCAGGAACTAGCACAAAAAATTAACTATCGAAAACAATAATCTTCTTTAACGCCAAACTCCTGAAGCGAAAAATAGTGTCACGAAGGCTTAAGTGCCTCAACAGGCTTCATTGTTCAAACTTGATAGAACATCACGTAAGCTCAGTGAAAGTCACGCAAAGTCTCTTGAACAAATCCGGGAAAACAAGACACTTTCAATGTTCAATTGATTCCAGCAAACATAACTTCGTAATGGGTCGCTCCAAAGTAGAGGTCTTGGTTTTGACTCTTACGCGACGCACGAAACCATCTCTATCTGGGAACACTTCTGTGATTCGACCAATCGGCCACACGTTCCTGGGCGTCGATTCATCAACGATAACCGTGTCTCCAACAGTGAAGTTTCTTCTCGGTCGAAACCATTTCTGGCGCTCCTGCAACGAAGGAAGATATTCTCGTTTCCAGCGACCCCAGAACACGTTTGCCAAATACTGCACTTGACGCCATCTTCTCCTGGAATAAGTGTCGTTCTTTTCAAACAGCCCTGGTGGTAGAGATTCGTTTTGGCGAAGTAGTAGGAGGTGATTCGGCGTAAGAGGCTCCAAATCGTTAGGATCGTCGGAGACCTTGGTCAGCGGCCTTCCATTAATGATACTCTCAGCTTCACACAATAAGGTTTGAAGACACTGGTCGTCAATGACTTGCTCCTTGGTCAAGGCTCCAAGAATCTTGCGAGTGGATCTGATAAGTCTTTCCCAGACTCCACCGTGGTGGGAAGCCGCTGGAGGATTGAAGACCCATTTGATACCTTTCTGTAGAAGGGTGTCGTGAATCTTGGCCTGATTCCAACTTGAGATCATAGCGCGAAGTTCCTTTTCAGCTTCCGTGAAATTCGTACCATTGTCTGAACGGATCTCTTTAACCTGACCTCTGCGGGCAATAAATCTTCTAAGAGCTAAGATAAAGGAATCCGTGTCCAATGTGTGGGAAATCTCCAGATGGACTGCTCTCAAAGCCAAACATGTGAAAATAGCTCCATATCTCTTTACCAAGCTTCTCTTCTGGCGGACAAGGAAAGGACCAAAGTAATCAATTCCAACACATGTAAAAGGGGGTTGATCTGGAGTGACCCTGGAACGAGGTAAGTCAGCCATTTTCTGTTCTCCAGCGGGGCCATGGCGACGTTTACACTGGAAACAGGACGACAGTACACTTCTTGCCGTTGTGTTGGCTCGAATCAACCAAAATCGCTCGCGCAAGAGGGCTAACACGTATTCTCTCCCAGAGTGACCACTTTTCTCGTGAAGGAACCTGATAAGCAGTACACCAAGTGGAGAATCCTTGGAGATAATTATCTGATGCCTTGATTCGTCAGGTAAAGGAGCTCTGCTAAGTCGTCCGCCAACGCGAAGTACACCACCAGTTAGGACTGGGCTTAATTTTGCAAGGCAGCTTGACGTCTTTACACAGCCTCCTTTCTTGATGGTTTCAATTTCCTCAGGAAATGTATTCCTCTGGTCAAACATAATTTCTCTTTCTGCAAAGTCTAAGTCTTGACAAGACATTGGCTCCAGGCTGAGGGGACCAACATTTCCGTGACCATTCGGGCCAGGCTCTCTCATTCTTAATCGAAATCTTCTCTGGCAGCGAAGACACATTGCAATAAATTTCAGTAAATTCATCCAGGAGCTAAAACGCTTCACGATTCGAACAATGCTTGCATAAACTTCGCTGACGGATACAGCGAATGATTTTGGCTCTTTCTTGATTTCCGGATCATTCTCGGTCAGCTCTGCGCTTTCTTGGACATGGTCCGCCCACTCAGACTCGGTTGTTAAAAGGAAAACCGGCCCCTTTAACCAACGGCCATTACGAACAAACACGTCCGCCCGTAACGCCCTGCGAGGCTTCATCAGCGGGATTGGATTTCCTGTCGATGTATCTCCATTGGGACGGGCTGGATTCCTCTCTGATGAAGGCAACGCGGTTTGCAACGTAGGTATGGAAACGCTTCGACTCATTCGCGATGTATCGTATGACGGTCATTCTATCTGTCCAAAAGGTCACTTTATCGATGGGTATCTGCAACTCCTTCGTCAAAATGTTGTTCAGCTGCACCGATACGGTAGCAGCCGTCAATTCCAATCTGGGGATGGTAGTTACCTTCAAGGGAGCCAGGCGGGAGTTCCCAATGAGGAATGAACAGAATATCCGATCTTGCATGTCGACTAAGCGAAGATACGATACGGCGCCATAGGCCACCTGAGAGGCGTCGCAGAAATGATGGATCTGACATGAAGCGATATCCGAGGACTTGACAGGTTTGACGCACCTTTCAGTGGCAATTCGGGAAATCTTCGGTAGGTCGTCTACCCACGCTCGCCAGCGGGTCAAGTGAAGATCTGGGACCTCGTCGTCCCACCCCAAACCCCGTCTGCACAATTCCTGTAGGAGAAGCTTTGCAGGAAGGATGAAAGGAGCTGCCATACCCAGAGGATCATATAATGAACTGACCGCTGAAAGTATGCCACGCCTAGTACACGGCCTATCTTTAATGAACACCTTAAAGCCAAACTGGTCAGCCTCCATGAACCATGACACACCCAAGGCCCTCTCTACTGGGAGAACATCGCAGGTTAGGTCAAGCTCTTTACTTCCTTTCGCTCTATCTTCGACAGGTATGGACTCTAATACCAGGCGATCGTTGCTGACCCATTTCGTCAAGTTAAAGCCTCCTTTATTCATCAGGTTGCGCAGATCACAAACGTGCTTAATTGCTTCATGACTGGAAGGTAGAGATTTCAAGCAGTCGTCGACATAGAAATTCTTCAGAACAGTAGAAACGACTTCAGGCGGAAACTCGTGCTGGTGATCTTCAGCATTTCGACGCATGGCAAAATTAACACAACTAGGCGACGAAACTGCACCGAAAAGATGCACGGTCATTCGGTACTCTTTCAAACCCTTAGCGAGATTACCACCGGGCCACCAGAGAAACCGCAGAAAGTCACGGTCCTCAACAGGAACACGCACTTGGTGAAACATAGATTGTACATCTCCCATTACAGCCACTGGGTCTTGTCGGAAACGAAGCAGTATTCCAACCAGGTTGTTGGTCAAATCAGGACCCTGCAGCAATTCGCTATTCAAAGACATCCCTTGGAACTGAGCGGAACAATCAAAGACGACCCTTATCTTCTCAGGTTTCTTGCTGTGGTACACACCATGGTGTGGAATATACCAGACCTTTCCGTCAGCTCTACACAGATCTTCAGAGGGAACCTTTTCAGCGAAACCTTCTTGGATTACGCTTTCAAGAGATGCAACGTAGTCTTCCAGAAATCTGGCATCCTTAAGGAATTTACGTCTCAGGGAGAGGGCTCTGCGCTCGGATTGGCATCTATTAGCAGGCAACGTCAAACTTGGATTTCGAAAGGGCAAACGAACTTGGTAATGGCCATCCTCACACTGCATAACCGAGTCTTCCACAATGTCCATGAACTTCAGATCTTCACGAGACATTCCTGTGCCGTCATTTAAACACGCATCCGCAAAGTCAGCACACGCCACGCACATAGGATGGACGTCAATAGACTTGGTGAGGTAACAAGCAGAAGGGACATATCTTCCTGTTGGGCCATTGATTACCCAACCGAACGCCACCTTACTAGCGTAGGGGCCTCCTCCGACAGCTGGAATAACTTCTTTCGGTTGTAAAGCTTCTGGGACATCTGACCCAATTAATAGATCAACTTGAGAGTTCAGCTCAGTTAGGTAGACGAAGCCTCTAAGGTGTGGCCATCTATCTACATCTTCCTGTTTGGGGACTTCATCCTTAGACACAGGCATAGTAGGTCTGGAATAAACCTCTCTTAATGGGACAACAACATTTTCATCCAAGTCCGACACCACTAAACCGCTGGCCACGACGCTATCAACCTCCTCTGCCGTACCCATCGTAGTTAACTTCAACTTCAAATGCTTGCCTTTAACGCCAAGACGATCCAAAAGCATGTTAGAGCAGAAAGTGGAATTGGAACCCGTATCCAGGAGGGCATAAGTCTCGATGCAAAAAGGACGTCCTTGTGCTCTGACCTTTACTGGTACGATTGGCAAAGCAGTCGCAGGACCCACTGTGGTCGTCAAATTGCAGACTCGCTCTACGCCACTTGACTCATCACTTAATAAACTCTTCTGATTAACACCTTGCTGGGATCTGTTCTGATCTTCCTTCTCTCTGGCTCTAGCAGGTTGTTGACTCGCATTCTCAGATGTCGGCTGCTCGTGCTTATCTTCTGAAGAATCAGAGTGCATAGGCGAAGCATGTCTTCCGTTACAGTGTGAACACGGCTTCTTCTTGTAGCATCCCCTTGATTGATGACCCCCTCTCAAACACGAGAAACAGAGTCTTTGCTTCATCACAAAGTCGTAACGCTCACGGACGGGAATTTTAGCAAACGCTGGACAGTCTACGAGATTATGGATCTGACGGCAAAACAAACAACTCCTTTTCGAGAGATCTTCAGACTTCTTCTCCTGAGACTTGTTTTGATCCATGGGACTCTTCTGAGATGAAGTGGAGAAGTTACCTAGCTCTCTAGGACCAGGCCCAGAACCCTCGGGTTTTGATTTCGTCCCTCGTGTCTGGCTCTTCCTCTTATCCTAAGCCAAGAAGGGAAGTTTTCCGAAGATTGGATTACTTAGGGCACGTGACTTCTCCTCAACGAATGATGCAATGTCTTCGATACAAACTTCTCTCTTGTCCGCATTGAGGATACGATCAGCATTGTCCCGCCAGCTACTCTGCAGTTTAGGTGGCAGTCTCTCAATAATCTTTCTCATGTTGTCCGGACCTTCAATCTTGTTTAAGTATCCGATAGCCTTCAGTGTATTTGTGCAACTTGACAGAAGAATTGAGAAACCCTCCAGTGACTCGGCGTCCTCAGCTTTGATGTAGGGACCATTAGTTAGCTGGTCGACATAAGCCATCGCGATATTGTGCTTTTGGCCAAATCTAGCCTCCAACAGCTTCTTCGCCTTAGAGTAGCCGTCTCCTGGGTTTAGGTACATACAACTCCGCACGATCTCCCGCGCTATTCCACTCGTATACTGCTCAAGATAGTACAGTCTCCCACCGCTATCACTCTCGTTACTCTCGATTACAGTCTCAAAGGCACGTAGTAGCTGAGTGGATTCCCGTCAAAGATAGGCACCTGTCTTCGGGGTAGCGTGTTTTTCTGCTGCTGATTCACAAACTCCTCCATGACACGATTCTGCTGTTCGAGGATGTGATAGGCTTGGTCACTAAGGCCAGACTGCTCATCAGAGTCTGAACTGGACTGACTTGGAACCTTGTGTTTAGTCTTGTGTTCTTTAGATCTGAAATTGGCACCATGGAAGACCGGAGATGATTCCTGCTTTAAATCTCCAGAAAAACAATCAGAAATGGCCGCCGCGCGCGGATCCACGCGAGGAACGCGAGAGATGAGCGAGGAAGACGCGACACGCGTGTTCCTTTCTGAATCAGCTTTCGCATACGCGCTTTCCCTGGCCACTGCTTTCTTAAATTCCGTTGCAAGTTTTACTTGATCCCTTTTAAACTTGAGATCAAGTTCTTCCTTTTTGAGCCGTAATTCAGATTCGTTAATGAGCTGACGCTGCTTTAGGGCGTGTACTTCGGCTTGAAGCTCTGCAATTCTCGCAGCTTCTTTTGCCCTTGCAACAGAAATGGAACTAGCTCGAGAAGATCGGCTGTACGCCGAACCGCATCCGGATCGTTTCCTGTTCCTTAACAGGAACGATGTCTGTGAGACACTGTCATCGGGAGTAACATCAAGGTCTTGAATCCGGATCTCCGTTACACGCAACCAGTCGTTAACCGTTTGACAGAAGAAATTCAAACTCGACACAGTGTCACTGAAGTAAACTACTGATTCCTGTCTTGGGCTCTCATCGATTAGGGCAGCATTATACTCCTCGTGTGCATCTGTAAATCTTTGAAAAAGGGAAGTAATCTCTGTCAGTTTCACCTTGACTGCTTCAAGATTGCTCTCATCCGTTAATAAGCTGTCAATTTCTTTACGCTTGGCCGTCAAGGCAGAGAGCACTCCGCCTCTTCTCTTTCTAAGTTCTCGGATTCTTTCCATTGTAACTGCTTCTTGATCCAGTAAAGAATTAGGCTTCCGCGAACGGGTACTTGAACGACGAACACTTTGACCATTTTTCCCGGCGGAACACGACAAATTGGCTTCCTGAACCACATGAGACATCGTCCAAAGTCCAACAACTCTCGTCTTTACGAACATAGTCGCAGCCTTTACGCGCTATAGTTTTTAACACACAAACTTTATTCTCGAACTTCTACAACTGATGCAGGGAAACAAGTGAACCGATGTGAAGTATAACGAAGTATAGCGAAGTATAGCGGTACTGAAAAATAACAATTAAACAAATACAAAGTCAAGATAAAACAACCTACAAACTGAACGAAAGCAATAAGGCAATCTAGAAATGCGAATGAAACAAACGAGATACTTACAAGACGATAGCGAGATAAGGACGAAAAACTAGGACGAGCAAAACCCCGGCAAACATTAAACTGTAAACTGGACCAAGCGCAACTAACGAACGACTGACGCGAAAAAATAGAATAAAAGCTAAATATACGATATGCAGAAAAATCCTAACACGAAGGACAAAGCTACGCGGACAATGAAAAACTAATGAACCAAGCAACAGCACTAAAGGCGCGAACACGAAAATAACTAAGAACGCGGCGAACATAAAAATACTATAAAGGTAACGGAAAACATTCCTGGGGCTTAAATCTGTTGCATGGGCCAATAACGTTGAAGGTACAATGTGTTGATGCTTATAGGAACCAATAACGCGTAGCTTTTGGCGTCTGAACATGACATTGTTTAAGGTCAAACAAGGGCACTTTGAGACCGCCATCTTGGTTGTATGAAGCATAAGTTAATTGCACATGTTGTAAAGCCGAGGTGATTTCTTAAAACCGTTTGAGCAAATTTCCTAGTAAATAATTTACGTTCTTTTATTTACGAATTGTAAAAGAGGCAAAGTCCAACGTCTTCACTTGCAAACTGTGTGCATGAGCTATTTTTATAATCCTGCTTACTGGATCACTGTGTGATCGAATTCTCTTACGTACGAACTAGGAAATGGGGAAAGTCTAACACTTTCACGTGCAAACTGTGTGACTGTATATCTCATGCAGAATGGCTTTTCACAATAATAATAGTAACTTGAATATTTGAACACCTCTTTAGTTTTGTAACTAGTACCTTAAGTAAAGGCTGTTTTCTTAAGAAGCAATAACTTATAACACTTTTAGAATCAAGTCGTCAGAGTGAAAGACTGTTTCATTAAGTAGATTCGCACGTGACAACCTTGTGAATAATGATGATACAACCATCTACAACAATGATGAAAATCGTGACATTTCTTAGCTATTCGATATTCGATGAGCTTCATTATCTTAAGAAACCTTGAAGAAATCTTGAAACCTTCGAGTCTTCCCTCTAACTGAAGCAACGTCTGGTGAGTTGATATTCAAAGTGCTGGAACAATTTATTTATTTTGCAATAGATGTCTGAAAGAAAGACAAAAAAACTGAATCTATACTATGAGGAGCGACTCAGCTGTGCGCAGCGGTTCGCGTTTTCATTAATGAACAGCAATACCCAATTTCGCGCAAAAAATAGTCTTAATGTAGGAATAAAACAGTAGATTGTTGATACGGTTAGACTGAAGCAATCAAAATAGCTTATGCACGTTAAACGTGCCTATGTTTTAAAGGAAAGTGGTCGGTAATTTTTCGTTGCATCTTCGTAGAAATTTCCAACATTAGCTAAGTGATGTTTCTTTAGACCAAGGTTTTTGAATACACTAAGAAACAATGTTATGGGCAGTCAAAAGTGTGTCGATTGCCTTGTAATTTCAGATTAGAAGTGATTTCATAGAATTTCATTGTAGATCTGGTTGTAAATGTATATTTTTCCTTTTTTAATCATCCTAGGACAAGACGCAGGTCCTGACCCATATGGAGAGAGCTGAGGAAGCGAAAGTAAGTTCACTGCGATAAAAAGAATACTGGGTGTACACGCTTTGTGTACTTAAACAAAGCAAAATATGTGCAAATGTGAAAAGCATCATTTGGTGGGAGTATTAATTTATTTTTTTTCTCTCCGATAAAAGAATATTAATTTTTTGAAACAGGTATCGAGAGGCCCTCTACACAAGGTTGCTGCCATTGGACAATACGAGATGGTTAAAATGCTTCTTGAAAGTGGTGAAGATGTGGACCAAAGAGATCAGGTTTAAGTCTTCCCCAGCCTATGTAAATCTAATGCTTACGGGTTCTTACATTAGGGCCATTTATACGAGGAAAAATAAGACGCGTCTTATTTTTCCTCATATAAATGGCCCTAATTATTTTCGTACTTTAGTAGATTATGAGCAGAAGCCTTGCGTTCATGAACCAACACACCATTCTCATCGGCCGGTAGTGACAAGTGCGATTGACAGATAGCATATTGTTGTTGCTGAAAATATCTATAAGTCATAACTTTTTTTCTGTAGAATGCGTAAGCTATTTTCACACTTTACCGGATACCGTATTTTTTCGATTATACTAACCGTCCTGGGCGCTTATTAAATATTTGGACCTTGAGAGTGGGCGCTTATTCGAAGCTGGGCGCTTATTAAATTTTCATCATTTTCAGCAAGTGTAGTATGTTTATTTTGCAACAAAACAGTAAATGGTAATAACAAAACGCGAAGGTGTAACAAAGCAAGGTTTCTGTTAGCCTCCCCGCAGACGTCCTTTGGGATTCCAGACGAACGAACCCCAAAGGTGGGGGTGCATTGGTGGTCAATCTTAATCTTATTATTCAGTACTGTAATCATCCGGACGATCACATTCAAACTTCTTAAATATACAACTTTGTAGTTTTGAAAAGGTATGGAGACCTAATTTATTTTGAACTTGGAAGGAATTTCCGCCTTGAAATTTTAATAGGTTGAGGCGAAACTGAAAATGACTTTAGTTATTTTATTTGTTTGTTTTTACCTCAGGAGCCTGAAAATGTTCAGTGTTATCTGCATTTTCTTAATAAAGAATCAGTGGTTTGAATGAAAACATATAACTTTGTTCTACCAAGTTGTAATAGAAAGAGTTGTATGGGGCGCGAATTATCCTTTTTTTGCGGTGCAATCTCATCAACGTGCGATGGAATACATTAACGTCGCGACGTCATAGCCTTTTGTCTTTATCTCATGAAAAAAAAAGCGGTGGATTGTCATTATCTTCTCTTTTTATGCGTTTCTAATACAATAGAAACAATAGGCTGGTGGTGGATGAGGAGGGAAAGCAATTGTGGTGGTCGTGGTGGTGGTGGATAATCACTAGTGTACACTGATGTGCAGACGTGTTCTGTGTGCTCCGATCTTAATTCACCAATTCTTCTTTTATCCTGAACCTACGTATTCTGAAAACCATTCAGTATGACGGGTAACGACAAGCTACGAAAGGAAAATCAAGTTTTGCGTAATGAAATTGAAGAATTAAAGAACAAACTACAAAAAGTTTTATTTATTTTTATTGCAATCTGCAACGCTTTCTAATAGTTTGAGGTTTTTGTTTTTATTAGATAATTTTGTTATTCATCTACTTGTCTTGTCCCGCCACGACTAGCTGTCCAGCTATTTGCGGGGCAAACTATTCAACTTGTGTCTTTTTGTACAAAGAATAAAGTTGTTGTTGCTGTTGTTGTGGTGGTGGTGGTCGTGGAGGGAAAACAGAAATGTGGTGGTGGTGCTGGAAGACGAAAAACAATAGAAATGTAGAGAAACTGAAAAGTGATGAGGAAAAATGAAATTTTTTTTTTGGTTGCAGAAAGAGCTAGTTTGCTTCCATATTCATCGGTTCATCACTATGCACCAGGAAAATAAGTTGTCTGCAATGGACAATGACAGTGGCACGAAATAAACGTACATAATCAGTTAACGTTAAAGCTCAGTGATTTTAGGTCACAGGCGAGTTAGCGCTTATTCCTTCGACAATATGTGTCAACCAATAAGCCAGTTCCACATTTCCCATAATGTACCTTAGCGCCCCCCAAAATTTTGCATAAGCATTGTTTTCACTTTCTCTTGGGACGTCTGTAATACCCAGGAGAAATGAAAAACAAAGGTTATGCAAAATTTTGGGGGGCAAATAAGCTGCATTAAGGGAAATGTGGAAGTGGCGTATGAATACTTTTTTAGTTGTAAGTCGACCAATCAAAACAAGACATTCATCGACCTAAATAGTACTGGAAAATCTGTCAAACCGGTAAAATAAAACTAGAAGATGATAAACAGGTTAAACCGGTAAAGGCTCTGTGAGCCGAGTATGTTCAATGGTCAAACATCGATCTCCTCGTGTACTTAATTGAAGGGAGTAGGTTCGGTAAATGAAAAGTTCGATGTCTGAACTGGGCCTTAGGAATATACAAAAGGTACGATAATGAGAATCCACTGCATTTTATTCATGAGATCAAGACAAATGGCTATGACGTCATCGGCGGTAATGTATTCCACCGCATGTTAATAAGATTCCATCGAAAAAAAGGATAATTCGGTGATGTGCCCTTTACTGCTGGAAAATGGCCTGCGGCGTGGCATTTGGACTAAAGTTTAGTTTTATTCTTTGACTGCTCCTTATAAACTGAAGAAGATTAAGGAGAGATGCTATGGCTTTGGTCTAAACTAGGCCTCTAAAAATTAGTCCAATAGCAGACTCTAAGCTTATGTCATAAAAGACCATCATTAGTATGGCTTTTTTAACCGCGTCATTTCTCCCTGTTTTCCATAGTTTTCTTTGACTCCTCTTCATCTTGCCTCTTGGTATGGACACCAATCTGTGGTCAAACTGTTGTTGAAATACGGAGCGAACGTCAACAAAAAAGACAAGGTGAGTAATAAAGGGTGGGGCAAGGGAAGTTCTTGGTTTCTTTTTTTATTATTCACACATGAATCTCTCTAAGTTGACCAATTAAATTGACTTGGCTGTTCTCATTGCATACATAACTAGCGCAGCACGAAATGGGACTCTAAGCCTTTAGATTCTGCCGTGCTTTCATTTCTCCGGGGCGGGCTTGATACTTTGCGGTCCTTCTGCTTAAATTTCAGTGTTTTGCATCTATCGGGGATCATTTGCCTCCGTTCCGGTCAAGGAAGCTTTTGTCGCCCCACCTTCCTCCCCTGGTGCCGGTTGACGGGGCCAACTTTGTCGCCTGCAGCTTACCTTGTTACCACAGTTGTCGAGGTCTCCTGCCATAACTTAGTTTATCGTGATGTGGTAATGGGTATGCAGTGAGGATAAACTACTATATGTTGTACATCTACTACCTTATGTATACATACCGGTAGTAAGAATATTCTTTCTCTCTTGTTGGCAAATAGCACGTGGCATGTAACACGATTTACTCTGCTTGTGACATTTTTAGTTTCAACGCACACCTCTGCAAAAAGCTGAACGTCAAAACCACCACTCCATAGCGCAGTTGTTGCTGAAGAATGGTGCGAGGCCAAGTCTTCATCAACCAGTAAGATATTAGATTGCATGTGCTTCTTGCAAGGCGTTTTATTTTCAGATGACATTCGCTTACTTTTGTTGTATTCTATACCGATAATATTGAACATTACAGTACGACCTTTACATTGTCGTATAAGCTTGTATCTAAGCCTACATTGGAATTCAAGGCCTGCCCTAGTTACCTGCAGGAGACAACAAAAAGGTCAACATTGGTTGGGAGGGTGGAGGAGGGATCCACAAAGTCACAGCTTCAAAATTGTAACATCAATTTTGTCGTCCGCTGGAGCCATTTTCATACTTTTGGTCATAAATCATTATCATTACTGTCAAACTCAGAAAAGCACGAGCGTTGGAAATGTTTTAGAAATGCTCATTGTCTTATGTTAAGGAAAGTTAGCGGGCAGCAAACCGCAAAATACCGTAAAATTCCGAAAATAAGCCCCGGGGCTTATATTTTTCAAAGGTCGTTTTTGAGGGGCTTATGTACGGAGGGAAATTTGCGTTTCAAAATCGATTGGGCTAGCTTGTAGTGGGAAGGAAATTTACTATTTTTGCTTTTGTTGTACTTTGTATTTGAGAGCAAATTCCATTATAAGCCCCCCGAGGGGCTTATATTCGGAGGGGCGATTTAACGGAGGGTTTTTTGCGTAACAATTTTGAGGGGCTTATATTTGGAGGGGCTTATACATGAAGGGGCTTATTTTCGGAATTTTACGGTAAATACCGTTGCTGTCTGCTTGCAGCTTGCTTTTCCCACACTTCTTTGGCTCAGTTCTTCCCTCGACAAATAACATTCCACAGATCTTTTTGTCGTTGATAGTTTTCTAATAAGAATAACAGGATATTAAAATTTGTGTAACGCGCACGTTTCTTCATATATATTATCACAGTTGCGATTTGTGAATTTGATCATAGTAAGAATTATTAACAAAATGGTGCAAAAAAACTCACATTTCTGTTTTTAAGTAGCCTGCCCTTATGTTACCAATGACGCCATATATTTTAACCATAGCAACCAACCACCATCACATGTTGTGTAAAATGTGTCCATTTGCAATAAGAATACAGTGAAATCCTGTTAATCTCTTATCTGCAATAAGAATAGTTAAAAAGTAGTGGCAAATGAATTTCCTTTTTATTATTTTTGCTCAAACCATGGTCATTTTCATCATAGCTCTGTCTAAAGAAACTGTCAAGAAAAGCTTTCTTGCAAGTGGATGAACAATCTGGATTTAATCTGCTCCAGGCGGCTGTCTTTGAAGGAAAATACGACATTGTCTTAAGAGCAAGTGGCCTTTTTTACAACTTTGTAGAAGAGATGGAACTTACAAAAACGGGAAAAAACGCGAAAGAATTTGTAGGAAAAACGGCAGTTGACTTCTTGTCTCTTAGAAAGAGAAAAAACCCATTTCATGTTGATATCAAAAGGATTTATGAAAAGTTGGCTGAGGACAAAAGCAGACTGACTGAGCTGCAGTGGGGTGATAATGATGTCGAACAGGCAGTTGAACTTGTATTAAATGACGGTGTAGATATCAATGCCCCAGTATCAGACAATGATTGCACAGCTTTGCTTCAGGCGAGTCGTTCATCCTTAAGTCAGTCTATTGAGACCCTTATTGATCTTGGGGCCGACGTTAATGCCCAAAGGAGAGAAGGCAAAGAAACGCCACTAATGTTAGCAGCTGAGTGGAACAACTACATGGCAGCAAGCTTAATTGTAAGGCATGGAGCTGATGTAAATGTCCATATTAGTAATGGGTGCACGCCACTTCACGTTTCAGTCAATAAAGGTCACGAAAACCTTCTCAGATTGTTACTTAAACACAACGCAAAAGTTAATATTCAAAATACTTATGGAAAAACACCCCTTCACCAATCATTCTTAAAAGGTAACGAAACCCTCTGTAGATTGTTACTTAAACACAAAGCGGATGTAAATGTTCAAGATAATCATGGATATACACCCTTGCACTGGTGTGCTGACTGTGGTAACGAAAACCTCTGTAGATTGATACTAGAACATAACGCGGATGTAAATACTCAAGATGAAGGTAAATATACACCCTTGCACTGGTGTGCCAGAGAGGGCAACGAAAACCTCTGTAGATTGTTACTTGAACACAAAGCAAATGCAAATATTCAAGATAAACACGGATATACACCCTTGCATTGGTGTGCCAGAGAGGGCAACGAAAACCTCTATAGATTGTTACTTGAATACAAAGCGGATGTAAATATTCAAGATAATCAAGGATATACAGCCTTGCACTGGAGTACTAGGAAGGGTAACGAAAACCTCTGTAAATTGATACTTGAACATAACGCGGATGTAAATATTCAAGATGAAGATGGATATACACCCTTGCACTTGTGTGCCTTAAAGGGTAACGAAGACCTCTGTAGATTGTTACTTGAACATAACGCGGATGTAAATATTCAAGATGAAGATGGATATACACCCTTGCACTTGTGTGCCTTAAAGGGCAACGAAAACCTCTGTAGATTGTTACTTGAACACCAAGCGGATGTAAATATTCAAGATAAAGATGGATATACACCCTTGCACTGGAGTACTAGAAGGGATAACGAAAACCTCTGTAGATTGTTACTTAAACACAACGCGGATGTAAATACTCAAGATGAAGCTGGATGTACACCCTTGAATTGGTGTGCCTTAACGAAGAACGGAAACCTCTGTAGATTGTTACTTGAACATGACGCGGATGTAAATATTCAAGATATTCATGGATATACACCCTTGCACTGGAGTACTAAAAACGGTAACGAAAGCCTCTGTAGATTGTTACTGGAACACAAAGCGGATGTAAATACTCAAGATGAAGATGGATGTACAGCCTTGCACTGGTGTGCCAGAGAGGGCAACGAAAACCTTTATGGATTGTTACTTGAACACAAAGCGAATGTAAACACTCGAGATGAAGATGGATATACACCTTTGCACTGGTGCGCTTTAACGGAAAATGAAACCCTCTGTAGATTGTTGCTTGAATACAAAGCGGATGTAAATACTCAAGATGAAGATGGATATACACCCTTGCACTGGAGCACTAGAAAGGGTAACGAAAACCTCTGTAGATTGTTACTTGAACACAACGCGGATTTAAATATTCATGATTATTATGGATATACACCCTTGCACTGGTGTGCCTCCATGGGCAACAAAAACCTCTTTAGATTGTTCCTTGAGCACAACGCGGATGAAAATATTTAAGGAAAAGGTGCACCTTTCAGCTTTGAGCAGCAATTGCAGTAAAATAATCGATCTCCTGATGAAAGTATGGGGTGCAAAATATCAACATCAGTGAGGCACAATTCACGCCTCCTTTTCACCTGGCAGGTAGATGTGGTAGTGCACCAGCTGTGAAAAAGCTTGTTTAACTAGGAGCTGATGTAAGTGTGGTAAAAGCCGTTAACTACGATGCCATTATACTGGAAGGTTTGAACCGGAGAGGATGGAGGAATATCTAAACTTTGAAAAGGGCTCTACGCAAAAGCGTTTGCAGAACATCTTAAATCAAAGAAAATACTGAGGAAAACCCCTTCGTATACAACAAAGGAAATAGAGCACGAACCGGAAGCTGAATAAGTAAAGACACTCAGTAAATAAACCCCTTTTGGCGGCTATATATCGGAGGATAATGCCCGCGGCTGAGAGATTGTCCGAAAAATAAACATTTGCCCAAGAAGAGAAGCATCGAGGGCAAATGTGAAATTTTAAGGACAATCTCGCAACCAAGGGCATTATCCTCCCATATATACCAGGTACGAGTCTGGATACATACTAGTAAGCCAGAAAGGGGTTTATTTATTTTTTAATAAAATAACTAAAATAGTGCGCGTGCTCTGATTGGCTGAGAGGAGTGTTTGCATGAGAGAATGTAAACATGGTTGTGGCGTCAAGATGTTTTGCTTTTCGCACGAAAACAAAATTGACACAGCTTGTTTGTAAAGATTTTCCAAGTTTCAGCCGACGAAGGAATGGGTAGATAAAGTAAACTTGTCGAGTTTTGAACTCAAAAACTTTTTCAAATTCGTGCTTGCGTGATTAGCACTTGAAAAGCAAAACATCTTGACGTCACAACCATGTTGACATACTCTCATGCAAACACTCCTCTCGGCCAATCAGAGCGCGCGTACTATCTTAGTTATTTTATAATGAGAAATTTTAGGGGGATTGTCGCTTGATATTCAGTGGATCGCATCGGTGGCATGCTTGCGTGGATGCACTGTTTCGCTGTTTCGAAAATGAATAAAAAAAAGTTGTGTTTATGTAGGAATTTCATCAGTATCTATAAAATAAACAGAACATTACATGGCCGCTTAGGGATACGAATTTTATCTTCTCATGCTGAAAGTATCTAAATTCGTATTCCCGCGCGGCCAAGTAATATCCTCTATTTATTTTCGTAAACACTTTCAAGTATTCTTTTCCATAGCTGACAGCTATGACTGCATAAAAACTGTATTCAAGTTACTTTTCTCATCTTCGATTCATAGCTTATTTTATTGATCTCTCTGTATTTTCCGGAACTGTCAGTTCCGAACAGCTCAAAATTTCGTTTAACTGGATTATACTAAACAAGTTTGTTTTTACTGCTTTCATTCAAAATTATTAAAGAAGATAAAAACTGAAAAGAGACTCACTTTGTTGACTTTGTCATGCTTTCGTGCCACTGAAAAATCGTAGGGCAAATATCGACACGGACGGGGTGTATTGCCTGATACCCGCCCTCCGATTTGGTACCACGTGACCCAAAATAGCCAATAAAATCGCGCCAAAATTATTCAGTGGATTATAATTAACAATTATTCTTCGCGCCCGAGTGGGCTCTGAGTCAATAGCCCATGATGATGTTAGGAATAAGATTGACTCTAACCAGTTAGTCTAACCAGGAATAAGATTGACTCTAGCCAGTTCGGCTTCTTTTAGCTAAATTCGTTGTATTGCGCTGTGTGTTTTGGATATTTTGGGTTTTTCTGTTCCGTCAATCATCTTAGCGGACCTCTTAGGAAATAGATGTCTACTTGCACGAGTTCAAAAGGTCATGGTTTGTGATTCGTGATTGGTGGATCTTGATCCGTTTTGTTTGTTTCGTGTTTCAAGGTTCGTTGCTTTGTGATCGTCCTATTTCGGGCAATAATCGACCTGTTAAGTTTGCTTCGCCGATTTTTATGATCTTTCTCATTCTTGTCACTCGCAAGAATAAAGCATCGTCTTCCTCCTTCCTTCGACAAAAATCCACTCACCATCGCGATTTCCTTCGCTATTCTTAAGCAATCTAGAGTCATTCTAAGCCAGGCTGGGCGAGCACGTTACATTGTGATTTGCGTTAACCCCGTCTTCACTAAAATGATTGACGGAACAGAAAAACTCAAAATCCCTTCTAAGTTTGCAAAACGCGCAGTGCGATACAACGAACGTAAAAGCGTTTTACAGCGAAATTCGTTGTGGATTACGTGGTGGATTACGTGATTAACCTGGTGGATGTACGGTACATCAACCACGTTTTGCCTCCGTCATGATGCACACCTGGTTGTCTTATCTAGATTCACCTAATAAACTTTTACCGTATTGTTCATAACGTGCTGATTAGAAAACTAGTGAGTTAGACGATGCCTTATACCATAGATCATCAGGTTCCTCTCAAACCGAAGACAATGCTAAAATTAAAGAGTCGTTTTCAGGTTGGCTCTTAGTCAGTTTTGGTGTACCCCAGGGGACTAAACTGGGTCCTATTTTATTTCCCGTTATGATTAATGACTTTTCTATACCCACTCCTCAGACGAAACTGTGAAAGCACGTAGACGATGTTTCTATATCGGAATGTCTCACTAAGTCTACATTAGACACTAAGCTCCTGGCCCCGGTTCCTGGAAAGCCGATTAAACTATCCTCCGATTAGCGTCAAATCCACGATTAATTTTCTTATTCCTTGGATAACTAATCGTGGGTTAAAAAGGAATTCCTGAAAGCGAAATAAACCCACGATTAACTAATCCGAGATTGGTGTTAAAATAAACCGGTTTAACTAGTTTTTGGGGTGATTGCTTTTAAAAAATATGGCACGAAAAATGTTTAGGCACGGGTGAAGTAAAGGAAAATGGCGGAAAATGAAGTGGTCAAGGTTGAACCAAAGGAGAAGAAGAGGAAACCGAAATTCTTCATCTACGTAGAAATAATTGGCCCAGTTTTTATAACATAGTCCCTATATTCAATCCGCAGTCCACAGTCCATTTTTTATAATGACCAAATTTATTACATGAAGTAGTAACCACCTTGGCAACTGCTTATGTTTTCTCCTCTTCTTTCTCTCGAGGTCGTTCTTGGGGATTTCTACCAAATATTGAATTGACTCTCGGCCAAACCTGCTTTTACTGAAAAGCTCTTCATCAGTGAATTGGTCGAGATCAATTTCTTGCTGTCGGAACTTTTTTGCACGTATTTGAGGCAACGGTAAGTCCGCCATTTTGTTTGTTTTACAAACGTTTTCCCCCGATTAGTGACTTAATCGACCTCGCTAGGTGGGTTAAAATTAACACTTAGTTTATTCCTAGATTAAGGTTAATCATGCTTTCAGGAACAGGATCAAATCGTGGGACAAAATGTATTCCGCGATTAACGAGATTTAATCCTTGATTAGCGCTAATCGGCTTTCTAGGAACCCGGGCCTGGTCTTCGATGAACCTTATGTAGGTTAATGCTTAAAGGTGAAAAGCTGCGTTCTAATTGGTTGAGCTACTACTAGGCTATATGTTATAGCCCACAAGTAGCGATAAGCGCCAGCTTTTTGGCGGCAAAAAAGGATTAAAGTCTAGCTTTAACTAACTAAAGTTGTTTGGTCTCGATATTTTTGACAAACTGGTTAGAGTTTACTAAAAGAAATATTCCTCTCGCCCTCATGTTGCGTTCGTTTGCACACCCTGTTGCATGTTGTTGGATGTTGTTGCGTGTTGTTACGCAAAGTTTAAAACCGGTCAAACTTTTCAGTCAACAACTCCCAACATTTCTTTTGTTCCGTGATCGCCGAAGCGTAGCGCAACAATGTTGGATCCGTTTGTACAGCTCTTCCAACATTGTTGGGCCCACGCACGCTCATTACGCATGGTTTACAAAGACTTATGGATTGTATCCTTTCCACGATGCACTGCAGGTCCCAACATTGTTGGGAGTTGTTGCATCCGTTTGCAGACTACTGCCAACACGCACGCAACAACTCCCAACATTGTTGGCGCAACAATGTTGGGAATGGTTGCGTCCGTTTCCACACAGCCTCAGAGCCCATTCGGGCTCGAGGAATAAGTGTTAAGTGTCTTCACTTATTCAGCTTCCGGTTCGTACGCTATTTCCTTTGTTGTATACGAAGGGGTTTTCCTCAATATTTTCTTTGATTTGAGATGTTCTGCAAAGGCTTTTGCGTAGAACTCTTTTTAAAGAATTATTTTAAGTTTAATAAGGAATTTATTTCAAGAGAAACAAGAAGAAACAATTTTATATACTTACCTGCAGTAAGAACTGAGACCTCCAAGAAAAGTTTTTATTATAATGGCTCAGTTGTGTATAATAATTATTTAGTAAATAAGAATTGGTTTTAATTGTTATACTGTACTATTATTAACTTATATATAGTTACTTAGTTTCTTATTATTTATTTTGAACTTTTTTTATTAGTCTTAATTTAGGGCTCCTATTGATAACAGATATACTTTGAAGTATTCTGAAGGGATTACCCTAGTTAAATATAGGTTTACTACTACTAAAGTTTAGATATTCCTTCATCCTCTCCGGTTCATTTTTTAAACGTTCCAGTACGATGGCATCGTATTTAACGTCTTTTACCACACTAACAACAGCTTCTGGAAAAACACTCAACAAGATATTCCTCCATCCTCTCCGGTTCATTATTTAAACGTTCCAGTCTATCGGCATAGTTTTTAATAATAACAATAACTTTATTTATATTGCGCTCATATCCTGAGCTCATGGCGCTTTACAATAAAAAAAAAGGGAGGGAACAAAATAATTTACATATCACAAGTATGGAATAAAAAAATATTAAAAATCTATTTACAATCCACATATTACAGGTTTTAAGATCATTTTACAGAAACAATGGCCCACTCTCTAAAACTTACCTAAAAAGATATGTTTTCAATCCATTCTTAAAACCAGTTAAAGATGGTGACTTACGGAAATCTAATGGTAGCAAATTCCACAGTTTAGGGGCACACACTGAAAAAGCCTTATCCCCGTAAGTGTTCGTGAATGATCGAGGTTGTTCTAACAGCTGCTTAGATGAGGACCTCATGTTCCTGGAATGTGATTGATAACTAAGTCTGTCCGCCAGATAGCTAGGTGAAAAGTTATTAAGTGACTTGAAAACTAGCAAAAGAATTTTAAAAACAATACGATAATTAACAAGAAGCCAGTGAAGGTCAAATAAAACAGGCGTAATGGGATCAAATTTACGAGTCTGAGTAACGATTCTGGCGGCAGTGTTCTAAACATATTGAAACTTCTTCAACTGCATTTTTCTGCAACCGTACACAATAGTTTTTAAGGAGTTATAATATCTCCTCTAGTGGGGCTAATTTAACTCCTTACAGTGGAGTTATTTTTGGGGGAGTTATTTAAACTCCAAAAAACAAGTTTAGAGAACTCTTTTTCATGAGTAAAAGTGACCCAGATATCAAGGAGTTAAAATAACCCTAAAAAAGGAGTTATCTTGTTCCTAAAATTTTTACTCCACTTTCAGAGTTAAATTAACTCCAAAAAGAGTAAAAACAACCCATGTAAGGAGTAAAAGTAACCCCATTTCGGAGTTATTTTAACTCCAGACTGGGACTATAAAGAACTCTTTTTCAGGAGTAAAAATGACCCAAAATTCGGAGTTAAATCAGGAGTTAAAGTAACCCCCACAAGGCGGTTATCCTGTACCTAAACTTTTTACTCCATTTTTGGAGTTATAATAACTCCCTAAAATTACGGTGTAGAGCAAGGAATTGCAATAGACTAGTATAGATGTTATAAAAGCATGCACAGCAATTTCGCTAGACTTCTGTGTGGGATTTTTGCTTATCTTTGATAAGTTTTTGTCTGCTTTTACCACACTAACATCAGCTCCTAGATAAAAAAAGCTTTTTCACAGCTGGTGGATTACCACGTCTAATATCATAGGTGACGAATTACTCCTTAATTTTGGCGCGAAATTTCAGCGTTGATTTGTAATTTCACACGTGAAAATTACAGAATTGCCATGGCAACCTTCCGTACGTCTCAGTGTCAAGATGGCGACGAAGTTTTGAAATGTCATGTATGAAGATGTCAGGGCAAAAAAGACGCTTTTGAAAACCTGAACACACGAAAGAGCACATCAAGAAGGATTCTAACAGGTATTTTGTCGAAAAACTCTGAACTTAAGCCAAATTTAAGCCCTAAACGTTCGAGAGAGTGCAGGAGTTCTCGATCGATACGATCCAGGATAAACATGTCAAAAACGTAATTCGTCACCCATGATATTAATAGGTAATCAAATGGTATACTCGTGAAACTTGCGTTTTGTCCAAATCCTAATAATTTCTCTCGCCTAAAGGCTCGGGAAATTAAAAGGATTTGGACAAAACGCGCGTGAAATTATTCCCTAATTTCACTCGTCACCATTTGATTACACATACTAACTGCCCGGTGAAGAGGAGGCGTGCGCTGTGCATCACAGACGTTGATATTTTGCACTCTATACAATGTACTTTCACCAGGAGATCGATTATTTTACTGCAATTGCTGTTCAAGCTGAAAGGTGCACCTTTACCTTAAATATTTACATCCGCGTTGTGTTCAAGTAACAATCTATAGAGGTTTTCGTTTCCCATTGAGGCACACCAGTGCAAGGGTGTATATCCATAATAATCATGAATATTTAAATCTGCGTTGTGTTCAAGTAACAATCTACAGAGGTTTTCGTTACCCTCTCTAGTACTCCAGTGCAAGGGTGTATATCCATATTCATCTTGAGTATTTACATCCGCGTTATGTTCAAGTATCAATCTACAGAGTGTTTCGTTCCCCGTTAAAGCACACCAGTGCAAGGGTGTGTATCCACCTTCATCTTGAGTATTTACATCCGCTTTGTATTCAAGTAACAATCTACAGAGGTTTTCGTTACCCTTTCTAGTACTCCAGTGCAGGGGTGTACATCCACCTTCATCTTGAATATTTACACCCGCTTTGTATTCAAGTAACAATATAAAGAGGGTTTCGTTTTCCGTTAAAACACACCAGTGCAAGGGTGTATATCCACCTTTATCTCGAGTATTTACATCCGCGTTGTGTTCAAGTAACAATCTACAGAGTGTTTCATTTTCCGTCAAAGCACACCAGTGCAAGGGTGTATATCCACCTTCATCTTGAGTAGTTACATTTGCTTTGTATTCAAGTAACAATATACAGAGGGTTTCGTTTTCCGTTAAAACACACCATTGCAAGGGTGTATATCCACCTTCATCTTGAATATTTACATCCGCGTTGTGTTCAAGTAACAATCTACAGAGGTTTTCGTTACCCTTTTTAGTACTCCAGTGCAAGGGTGTATATCCATCTTTATCTTGGATATTTACATTTGCTGTGTGTTCAAGTATCAATCTACAGAGGTTTTCGTTCCCCGTTAAAGCACACCAATGCAAGGGCGTATGTCCATCTTTATCTTGAATATTTACATCCGCTTTGTGTTCAAGTATCAATCTACAAAAGTTTTCGTTACCTTTTTTGGTACTCCAGTGCAAGAGTGTATATCCATCTTTATCTTGAATATTTACATCTGCTTTGTATCCAAATAACAATCTACCGACGTTTTCGTTACCCTTTAAGGCACACCAGTGCAAGGGTGTATATCCACCTTCATCTTGAGTATTAACATCCGCGTTATGTTCAAGTAACAATCGACAGAGGTTTTCGTTACCCTTTCTGGTACTCCAGTGCAAGGGTGTACATCCATCTTTATCCTGAATATTTACATCCGCTTTCTGTTCAAGTAACAATCGACAGAGGGTTTCGTGACCTTTATTGACTGAAACGTGAAGTGGCGTGCACCCATTACTTATATGGACATTTACATCAGCTCCGTGCCTTACAGTTAAGCTCGCTGCCATGTAGTTGTTCCACTCAGCTGCTAACATTAGTGGCGTTTCTTTGCATTCTCTCCTTTGGGCATTAACGTCGGCCCCAAGATCAATGAGGGTCTCAATAAACTGACTTGAGGATGAACGACTCGCCTGCAGCAAAGCTGTGTAATCATGGTCTGATCCTGAGGCATTGATATCTACACCGTCATTTAATACAAGTTCAACTGCCTGTTCGACATCATCATTGCATGTACCCCACTGCAGCTCAGTCAGTCTGCTCTGCTCAGTCAACGTTTCATAAATCCTTTTGACATTAACATGAAATGGGTTTTTTCTCTTTCTAAGAGACAAGAAGTCAACTGCCGTTTTTCCTATAAATTCTTTGGCGTTTTTTCCCGTTTTTGTAAGTTCCATTTCTTCTACAAAGTTGTCAAAAAGGCCACTTGCTTTTAAAACAATGTTGTATTTTCCTTCAAAAACAGCCGCCTGGAGCAGATTAAATCCAGATTGTCCATCCACTTGCAAGAAAGCTTTTCTCGAGAGTTTCTTTAGACAGCCCTATGATGAAAATGACCATGTTTTGAGGAAAAATAACAAGAAGGAAATTCATTTGCCACTACGTTTTAACTATTCTTATTGCGGATAAGAGATTAACAGGATTTCACTGTATTCTTATTGCAAATGGACCCATTTTACACAACACGTGATGGTGGTTGGTTGCTATGGTTAAAATATTTGGCAACTTTGGTAACATAGGGGCGGGCTACTTAGAAACAGAAATGTGAGTTTTTCGCACCATTTTGTTAATAATTCTCACTATGATCAAATTCACATATCGCAACTGTGATAATATTTATGAAGAAACGTGCGCGTTACACAAATTTTAATTTCTTATTATTCTTATTAGAAAACTACACGAACGACAAAAAGATTTGTGGATTGTTATGTGTCGAGGGAAGAACTGAGCCAAAGAAGTGTGGGAAAAGCAAGCTGAAAGCATCCAGCAACGATATTTATTTTGTGGTTTGCTGCACGCTAAGTTTTCCTTATCCCCAATAAGATTGAACATAAGACAATGAACATTTTCAAAACATTTTAAAGGTGTTTTGATACAGTTTTTTAGAGGCCATACCGAAATTTTGCAATCGCCTTAAAAGTGGTTTTTTCCTCGTCTGATCGCTATAAAAATTTCACTAGTAATTGGCTATGGATTGAAATTTGTGAAAATGTAGTTTCAAGTAAAATCGATATTACCACGACAACAATAAACAAAAAACTTTGAAATTGATAAAAGCCGAATTCTAGACCAGATACTGAAAATCGAACACTAGGAACTTAAAGCTTGGTGTTTAGCAAATAACCTCCGTAAGAAGTAAAAATTTCGGTATGTTTGAATTCGACTAAAACGAAAATATATTTCAAACCTTAAAGCCGTGATAGATTATTTAATAAAGACGTTATAAATGGACTCAAATTATTCTTAAGTAGCGTCAGAATGCTGCTTAATATCATATTTTGATGCTAGGAAATTTTCGTGTATTTTCGTTCTTGCGATCTTGAAAGCTAATTCGTTTTCTCACCACCTGCATAAGTGCAACTTCATTCAAAATTTGGACTTTTCGCGCTTTTTTGTATATCTATGAAACGACTCGAACGAATTTTTTAAAATCTCTTCACATAATCTTCATAATGTATATAATAACGTCTGAAACTTTCATTGAGATTGATTCACTTAAAATTTCAAGGCAAACCTATCCTACGAATCTGTCAAACTCCTGCGTTACAACAGTAGTATAGGGCGCACCGGTTAGGCCTCTTTTTTGCGCAGGAATCTCATTAGCGTGCCCAGGGATACATTAACTAGGTGACGTCATAGGCTACTGTCTTGATCTCTCCACCACCACCACCGCCACCACATTTCTATTGTTTTCCCTCCACCACCACCACCACCACCGCCACCACATTTCTATTGTTTTTCCTACACCACCACCACATTTCTATTGTTTTTCTTTCTACCACCACCACCACCACATTTCTATTGTTTTCCCTCCTCCACCACCACCACATTTCTATTGTTTTCCCTCCACCACCACCACCGCCACCACATTTCTATTGTTTTCCCTCCACCACCACCACCGCCACCACATTTCTATTGTTTTCCCTCCACCACCACCACCACCACCGCCACCACATTTCTATTGTTTTTCCTACACCACCACCACATTTCTATTGTTTTTCTTTCTACCACCACCACCACCACATTTCTATTGTTTTCCCTCCACCACCACCACCACCACCACATTTCTATTGTTTTCCCTCCACCACCACCACCGCCACCACATTTCTATTGTTTTTCCTACACCACCACCACATTTCTATTGTTTTTCTTTCTACCACCACCACCACATTTCTGTTGTTTTCTCTCCACCACCACCACACCACATTTCTATTGTTTTCCCTCCTCCTCCTCCTCATTTCTATTGTTGGAAAACAATAGAAATGAGGAGGAGGAGGAGGAAAAACAATAAAAATGAGGAGGAGAAGGAGGCGGAGGAGGAGGGAAAACAATAGAAATGAGGAGAAGGAGGTGAACGAGGAGGAGGGAAAACAATAGAAGTGAGGAGAAGGAGGAGGAGGGAAAACAATAGAAATGTGGTGGTGGTGGTGGCAGTGGTGGTGGAGGGAAAACAATAGAAATGTGGTGGTGGTGGTGGAAAGAAAAACAATAGAAATGTGGTGGCGGTGGTGGTGGTGTTGGTGGTGGTGGAGGGAAAACAATAGAAATGTGGTGGCGCTGGTGGTGGTGTTGGTGGTGGTGGAGGGAAAACAATAGAAATATGGTGGTGGTGGTGGAAAGAAAAACAATAGAAATGTGGTGGCGGTGGTGGTGGTGTTGGTGGTGGTGGAGGGAAAACAATAGAAATATGGTGGTGGTGGTGGAAAGAAAAACAATAGAAATGCGGTGGCGGTGGTGGTGGTGGTGGTGGTGGAGAGATCAAGACAATAGCCTAAGACGTCACCTAGTTAATGTATCCCTGCGCACGCTAATGAGATTCCTGCGCAAAAAAGAGGCCTAACCGGTGCGCCCTATACTACTTACAACGTGTACTGTTTAGACGTTATGCTAATTTTTCCAAAATAATGCGCACTGTACATACCTCCATGACTAGTACAATTTAGTTTGAACAAGATCATTCTTTCTTGGTTTGAATGTATCGCATCTTTTGAATGTAAAACATTTACGATACTCACACTGAAATGTACTAGTCATGGATATATGTATTGTCCGCATTAATTTGGAATTTGTCCGTTTAATATAAAATGATGTTCGTGTAGAGAAGGGACAAGCATAAAGTCTCCTCGATGTAGGCTTAGATAAAAGCTCATACGACAATGTAAAGGTCGTACTGTAGTGTTCAACATTATCGACATAGAATACAACAAATGTAAGCGAATTTCATCTGAATTCGAAAGACAACGCTTGGCAAGAAGCACATACAATCTAATTATATCTTACTGGTTGATGAAGACCTGGCCTGGCATCATTCTTCAGCAGCAACTGCGCTATGGCGTGGTGGTATTGACGTTTAGCTTTTTGCAGAGGTGTTCGTTGAAACTAAAAACGTCACAAGCAGAGTAAATCGTGTTACATGCACGTGCTATTTGCCAACAAGACTGAAAGAATATTCTTACTACCGGTATGTCTACATAAGGCAGTACATGTGCAACATATAGTAGTTTATCGTCACTGCATACCCATTACCACTTCACGATTAACTAAGTTATGGGAGGAGAACGCGACAACTGTGGCAACAAGATAAGCAGCAGGCGACAAAGGTGGCCCCGTCAACCGGCACCAGGGTAGGAATGTGGGGCGACAAAAACTTCCTTGACCGGAACGCGGGCCAAATGATCACCGATAGATGCAAAACACGGGAATTTAAGCAGAAGGACCGCAAAGTATCATGCCCGCCCCGGAGATATGAAAGCACGGCAGAATCTAAAGGTTTAGAGTCCCATTCCGTGCTGCGCCAAGTATGTATGCAGTGAGAATAGCCAAGTCAATTCAATTGGTCATCTTCGAGAGATTCACGTGTGAATAATAATGATAATAATAATAATAAACAAGAACTTCCCTTGCCCCACCGTTTATTACTAACCCTGTCTTTAGTGTTGACGTTCGCTCCGTATTTCAACAACAGTTTGACAACAGATTCGTGTCCATACCAAGAGGCAAGATGAAGAGCAGTCAAAGAAAACTACGGAAATCAGGAAGAAATAACGCGGTTAAGTAAGATCGAACAAAAGCCATACTATTGAGGAGTCAAAGAAAACTATGGAAAACAGGAAGAAATAACGCGGTTAAGTAAGATCGAACAAAAGCCATACTATTGATGGTCTTTTATGAAATAAGCTTAGAGTCTGCTATTGGATTAATTTTTAAAGGCCTAGTTTAGAACAAAGCCATAACATCTCTACTTTATCTTCTTCAGTTTACATGAAGCAGTCAAAGAATAAAACTAAACTTTAGTCCAAATGCCACGTCGCAGGCCACTTTCCAGTGGTATCTGGCGCATCACCGAATCATCCTTTTTTTCGATGGAATCTTATCAACATGCGGTGGAATACATTACCGCCGATGACGTCATAGCCATTTGTCTTTATCTCATGAATAAAATGCAGTGGATTCTCATTATCGCACCGTTTGTATATTTGTAAGGCCCAGTTAGAAGATCGAACTTTTCATGTACTGAACCTTCTCCCTTCAATTAAGTACACGAGGAGATCGATGTTTGAATGAATAAGTCCCATGTAGACCATTGAACATACTAGGCTCACAAAGCCTTTACCGGTTTAACCTGTGTGTCATCTTCTAGTTTTATCTTACCAGTTTGACAGATTTTCTAGTAATTTTCAGGTCGATGAATGTCTTGGTTTTGATTAGTTGACTTGCAACTAAAAAAAAGTATTTATACGCCACTTCCAGATTTCCCATAACGCAGCTTTTTCGTCCCCCCATCCCCCCCACCCCTGCCAAATTTTGCATAACCTCTGTTTTTCATTTCTCCCGGGTATTACAGCCGTCCCAAGAGAAATTGAAAACAGTGCTTACGCAAGATTTTGGGGGGCAAAGAAGGTGCACTATGGGAAATGTGCAAGTGGCTTATTGGTTGATTCATATTGTCGAAGGAATAACTCGTCTGTGACCTAAAATCACTGAGCCCTTACGTTAATTGATTATGCACGTTTATTTTCTGCCACTTTCATTGTCCATTGCAGACAACATATTTTCCTGGTTCTGGTTCACTGAATCTTGGCGCGAAAATTGTGCATAGTGATAAGTATGGAAGCAAACTAGCTCTTTCTAACACCAAAAAAAATTTTTATTTTCCCTCATCATGTTTTAGTTTCTCTATATTTCTATTGTTTCTCGTCCTCCAGCACCAGCACCAGGTTTCTGTTTTCCCTCACGACCACCACCACAACAACTTTATTCTTGCAAATATCTGGCAAGCTAATCGTGGCGGGGCAAAACAAGTACATGAACAACACAATTATCTAATAAAAACAAAAACCTTAAACTATTAGAAAGCGTGGCAGATTGCAACTGAAAATAAGTTAAACTTTCTGTAGTTTGTTCTTTAATTCTTCAATTTCATTACGCAAAGCTTGATTTTCCTTTCGTAACTTGTAGTTACCCGTCATACTGAATGGTTTTTTTCATGCAATCTCGGGAGACACAAATAACAATGGTGAAATGAACAAATGCTGGTGGACAAACAAAGGGAGCTAATGAGCGATATTTTGTTTACCGTCCACCAGCATGGCGGCGATGACGTAACGTGAAAACCACCTAATCAGAATACGTAGGTTCAGGATAAAAGAAGAATTCGTGAATTAAGATCGGAGCACACAGAACAAGTCTGCACAGCTCAGTGCACACACGTGATTATCCACCTCCACCACAATTCGATTGTTTTCCCTCCTCATCCACCACCAGCCTATTGTTTCTGTTGTATTTATAGAAACGCACAAAAAGAAAAGATAATGACAATCCACCGCTTTTTTCATGAGATAAAGACAAAAGGCTACGACGTCGTCGACGTTAATGTATTCCACCGCACGTTGATACGATTGCACCGCAAAAACAGGATAATTCGGGCCCCATAAGACTCTTTCCATTACAACTTGGTAGAACAAAGCTATATATTTTCTTTCAAACCATTGATTCTTTGTTTTAAAAAAAATGCAGATAACACTGAACATTTTTCAGGCTCTTTTGATGAAAACAAACAAACACAAACAGACAAATAAAATTACTAGTTATTTTCAGTTTCTGCTTCGCCTCAACCGATTAAAATTTCAAGGCGGAAATTCCTTCCAAGTTCAAAATAAATTAGGTCTCCATAACTTTTCAAAACTACAAAGTTGTATATTAAAGAATTTTGATTGTGATCGTCCGGATGAGTACAGTACTGAACAGAATAGTAAGGTTTTTGACCACCAATGCAAAAGTGATCATCAGAGTCACCGTCCCGAGCGAGAGTCACCATCAGAGTTTTTCTTGACCCTGCAGACGTCCTTTGGGGTTCGGTCAGGAATCCCAAAGGACGTCTGCGGGGAGGCTAACAGAAACCTTGCTTTGTTACATCTTCGCGTTTTGTTATTACCATTTATTGTTTTGTTGCAAAAAAAACATACTACACTTGCTGAAAATAAGCGCCCAGTCTCGAATAAGCGCCCACTCTCAAGGTCCAAATATTTAATAAGCGCCCAGGGCGGTTAATATAATCGAATAAATACGGTATCCGGTAATGTGAGAACATAGCTAAAGCATTTTACAAAAGAAAAGTTATGACTTATAGATATTTTCAGCAACAACAATATGCTATCTGTCAATCGCGCTTGTCACTATCGGCCGATTAGAATGGTGTGTTGGTTCATGAACGCAAAGCTTCTCTGTTCGTAATCTACTAAAGTAAGAAAAGAATGTAAGAATCCGTAAGCCTTAGATTTACATAGGCTGGGGAAGACTTAAACCTGATCTCTTTGGTCCACATCTTCGCCACTTTCAAGAAGCATTTTAACCATCTCGTATTGTCCCCTGACAGCAGCCTTGTGTAGAGGGCCTCTCGATAACTGTTTCAAAAAATTAATATCCTTTTATCAGAGAGAAAAAATAAATTAATCCTCCAACCAAATGATGCTTTTCACATTTGCACGTATTTTGGTTTGTTTAAATACACAGAGCGTGCACATTATTCTTTTTATCGTAGTGAACTTACTTTCGCTTTCTCAGCTCTCTCCATATGGGTTAGGACTTGCGTCTTGTCCTAGGATGATTAAAAAAGGAAAAATAAACATTTACAACCAGATCTACAATGACGTTCTATGAAATCACTTCTACTCTGAAACTGCAAGGCGAACGACACACTTTTGACTGCCCATAACATCGTTTCTTAGTGTATTCAAAAGCCTTGGTCAAAGAAACATCACTTAGCTAATGTTGGAAATTTCGACGAAGATGCAACGAAAAATTACCGACCACTTTCCTTTAAAACAAGGCACGTTTAACGTGCATGAGCTATTTTTATTGCTTCAGTCTAACTGTATCATCAATTTACTGTTTTAGTCCTACATTAAGACTATTTTTGCGCGAAATTGGGTATTACTGTACATTAATAAAAACGCGAACCGTTCCGCAAAGCCGAGTCGCTCCTCATACTATAGATTCAATTTTCTTTGTCTTTCTTCCAGACATCTGTTGCAAAATAAATAAATTTTTCCAGCACTTTGAATATCAACTCACCAAACGTTGCTTTAGTTAGAGGTAAGACTCGAAGGTTTCAAGGTTTCTTCATGGTTTCTTAAGATAATGAAGCTCATCGAATATCGAGTAGCTGAGAAATGTCACGATTTTCATCATCATTGTAGATGGTTGCATCATCATTATTCACGAGGTTGTCACGTGCAAATCTACTTAATGAAACAGTCTTTAACTCTGACGACTTGATTCTAGAAGTGTTATAAGTTATTGCTTCTTAAGAAAACAGCGTTTAATTAAGGCACTAATTTCAAAACTAAAGAGGTCTTCAAACATTCAAGTTACCATTATTATTGTGAAATGCCATTCTGCATGAGATATACAGTCACACAGTTTGCACGTGAAAGTGTTGGACTCTGCCCATTTCGTGGTTCGTACGTGAGAGAATTCGAGTTATCACACAGTAATCCAGTAACCAGGATTATGAAAATAACTCATGCACACGGTTTGCGAGTGAAGACGTTGGACTTTGCCTCCTTTACAATTCGTGAAATAAAAAAACGCAAATTGTTTACTAGGAAATTTCCTTAACCGGTTTTAAGAAATCACGTCGGCTTTACAACATGTGCAATTAACCCAGGATGGCAGTATAAGAGTGCCCTTGTTCGACCTTACACAATGTGGTGTTTAGATGCCAAAATCTCCGTCATTGGTTCCTATAAGCATCAACTCATTGTACCTTCAACCTTATTGGCCCCTGCAACAGACATCGAGCACACAGAGACACAAAACCACAAAGATACTTACGTTTAAACCACTGCCATATGAGGTTTTAAAAAATAGTTCAATCATGCCATTATAATTTTCCATACAATTCCAACTAATTTTCGACGTTGTCTGGTGGGCGGAACTAGGTTTGAAAACTGTGACACTTTTTTCCGCCGAGCTATTATTGCAGAATTGAGTAGATTGCACTCCCACAACGACTCGATTTCTTTTTCTTTCTAGTCTTTACTTGTTTTCATTTTTAGTCCCAAGTACCAAGCACCTACCTCGGAATCATCTGGGCTTGTGTCAATTCAAGGCAAAGCTGCTTCTTGATCTGATTCAGTTGAAGGTGACACGCTGCGGCTAATTGCTAACACAGAACAAAATAACAAAAATACCCATTAAATTCATCTGTCGTGAATGTACTATTCAGCTGACTATTACACAAAATACTCACAGCTAGGCACAATTACTGCACTAATGCACATGAACATGAACGTCGACTAACAGACATCTCTCTTGTGGTCATATAGTTAAACTTAATCTTAATCTTAGCTTAATCTTATTTCGATTAACATTTTATGCATTATCATTAATTTACCTGTTCATTTAGTGCGAACTGTTTCAGGGAGGTAATTTCAAGTTCAGAAGATTCTCTTTTGCTCTCATGTTAAAGATCCACCTCGCAGTGAAACACCTTACGACGATGATCATTTCAAAACACTGGCTCTTTTGACCCTGGATAGCTGCTGTCAAGAAGCAACCAACCTTTACACAAAATGCCATTGGCCGAGCAGTTTGGCAAATTCACTTTTATCCCGCGTTGATTTATTAGTGTATAATCTTAAGTTATGCTTTAACGTGTTTTTAAAATCTTGTATACAATGTTGAATAAGTTAGATTTAAGGAGTATTATGGGATGCCCGGGGGGGGGGGGCATAAGCACATAATCCGTTCAGTTTTTACTAACGCCTTTCGGGGCATTCTTTTTCTTAAAGTTTTCTTAGAATAAGATTGTAATGGGGAAAAGATCGTTGTGGCGTGTTTAGATGTAATCATGATGAGTGACCCTATTTGGTAGAATGGCAGACTGACGGAATGACGGAATACAAGGAACATTCTAAAATACGGAATATATGGAATACTCTAAAACACGGAATTTACAGAACATTCTGTATTGGTTTGAATTCGACTGACAAAAAAGTAGAGGCAAAGAATACATGGTTGTTTTGAAATATTAAAAATTCAATTTTCGTACTCCCGTTAGTGCCGAAAGACCATATATCTAATACTTAGCGAGTACAACGGATCGTGCAAATGCCCCCCCTGGGCATCCCATATTACTCCTTAAATCGAATTCATTCAATATGGCCGCCTCGCCATATCGGCAAAAAGGTCTATTGTTCTATTATCTTGACTGAAGTCTCTAAGATGACCGCTTTATTAATACATTTTCATGTATCCCTAAACGTACATCGCTATAATAAAAGCACTAGCAGAGAATTATCTCAATTTTTTGTCCAAAGATAATTGCCCAAGAAATTGTGCTAAACGAACTCACCTGACTTTTCCATAAGAGCTTTCTTGCAAGTCAAATAGCTTTCTTCCTCAATGATAGTCTTTAATCTGAGTGTCACCAAGTTGATTTCTTTCTTCATATCATCAGTTACCAAAAACTTCTCTGCAGCTTCATTCAGGACACCGGAACAATAATCATTCCACAGACTTTCCAGACTTTGCAGGTCAGGACACTGAACTTTTATTACCAAAGATCCAACACCCACAGATGTTAAAGTTAAGTTATAAGTATTTTCTACATGCTTAATAAAGTCGCTAAGTCCGCTGGCTGTACAAAGCTTGTTTGTTTTGTTGTGTTCCAAGTACGCTTTAAGTTGTTGTCTCAACAATCCGTCCGCGAGGTCCTCCAGTTCACTACTTAAATCACGTGTAGTGATTGACATCTTAACAGTGTTTGCTGTCTCTGAAAATTATTGATTAAAAGCATAATTATTAACTACAAGTTAATTACTACTTCTCATTACAAGTCAAGAAAAAGTAAACTATTTACCAATGTACAAGGAAACTCTGTGAGGCTCCTCAGCTCTTTGTTTGAAAAAGCTTTTACACAAACCGAGCATTATTAAGCTATTCACCATTTTCACATAATTGCATGCATCTTGTTTACCCCCCAATTTTTCCTGGGTATTACACTTGTCCCATGAGAAATCGAAGACAATGGTTATGCAAAATTTTGGGAAGTTAAGAAGGTGCATGGTCTATCTGAAAATGGTGAATAGCAGAAAGACAAAAAAAAAAACAGTTACTTTTTAAAAGGGCCAAAACTTCTTAAGAATTTATTAATACGTGTAAAGAGGTTTGGCACCTTATCAAATAATGTAATTCTATACCTTGGTCAGAAGTGTGCCCTGAAACGCTAGGAGTATGGCAAATTGAGGGAGATTCTTCACTTAATCTGGCTGCATCCTCAGTTTTAGGCTCATCAACTGGACATTGCTCTCCTGAGAATCCAGAAGCTGAAGCATGTGTTTTTCCAACAGGCTGCTTTTCATTGACAGAAACATCCTTTGGTATAGCAGAAGCATCTGGTGTGAGAACAAGCATTTATTATAAGCTTCTTACAAAATATATGTATATACAACTGTATGCTTTGTAACCCATTCACATCTCCACCACCCATAACCACTCATGTGGAACCACATCCCATGTAACACTAAAAATAAATTTTCAACGGTCAAAGACAACTGCGACCCTTAAAGTGGTAGAGACCCTTCTTCTACACAATAATTCACAGATCTTTTTATGCATTTACCACTTCCAATACCACGTTAAAAAGTGTGCACAAAGCATTTAAGCTCAAGAAGCGATAGGAATTCAGTGTAAATTCTATGGTAAAAACAACATAGCTTTTTAAAGTACTATAGATCCATTTGAAGATTTCGCCTCAAAAGGGTTAAATCCTACACGGTTATACAGTCAGCTCTATCAAGCTTTGAGCTACATTATTATAAAGGAAAAGAGTACACATCCCAAAATTTGAAGTAGCCAATTTAATTTGCATGTTTGTCACTTCCCAACACAAAACTGACTGTCTTTGTATGTTTTCCTTCAGTGGCAGTTTAAAAATAAGTTCAAGTATGGCTCTACATGTAAAAGAATTAAAGGTGATTTCTTAGGAAAGGAATCTACTAAGTAAGGAGTGTAAAGAAGTAGTACATTATTTTACGTGCTTGGCCATATTTATCTAGCTATCAATTTAATGGTGAAATGTTCTGGATGGGACAATACGTACACGTACTAAATTTGCAAAGAGAACTGATAGAACCTGTGTGTACACTCGGTAATGTTGTCAAAGAACTACATACATTCAGTGCTTGTGAAAGACTATCACTGCACTCTTACATTTGCATATATTTTGCTACAAATTAAATATATTAGTGTGATGTCTGGTACAACATGAATAATTAAGTACATCAGCACTTAACAAATAACTCTTACCATGTCCCATTCTCTGCATTCTGTTCACTAGGGCTTCACATTGCTCCTTCCAACTGTACATCTCCCCATAACATGCTCTCAGTGATTTTATCTCTTGAAGCCTCATTCCATGCCTTAAATGAACAGCTTCTATTGCTTTTGCCCATTCTGCAGGATCATCTGAATTCACGATGCATGCATTACCATGAAGAACATTCTCTAATGCTTTGGCAAATCCTGACCTACTGCCTACAAGAATGGGTAGTCCTGCAGACAAGGCCTCAAGTGCGACAAGACCAAATCCCTCTGATTTTGACGGCATTATGGCAAGGTCAGCTTCGCACAGCAAATCTTTCAGTCTCTCTCTACTTTGTATAAATTTTCTAACAGTCAACTGCGCTTCCACAATACCCCGCTGAAGAAGTTTTTCTCTAACTTCTTCTTGCTTTCCTTCAGGTGCTCCAACAAAGATTAGATGATAACATTTGTTAGTCAACCGTTGATCAGTAAATGCTTGAGCAGCAATGTTGTATCCCTTGAGTTCAAAGTCCTCATCATCCCCACGACCAAATAACAACACTTTAAATTCACCATCCTCGTTAGGTTCTTGTTTTGCCACTAAGTCCCCAAACTCCCTTTGAAAAAGGCCTGGAGTAATGGACAAAAGGTCTTGATTTGTCTTGCATCGCTGTAAATATGAAGAGTATGCTTCTTTTAGTCTGGGTCCCACAGGCACAATAAGATCAGCAAGTTTGCAAAGCCCAACTTCTGATTCGTGTTTTGCTTCACCTTTTGAAATGGGGTCACTGTAGCATTTGTATCTGCTCAGGTCCTCTGGAGCAGTGTGAACTACTTGTACCCACTTACAATTTGAAAATTGAGCAAAATCTCTAATGAATTGTACTTGCCGACCAAGTTTAACACCATGGCCAACAACGATGTCCATGAAGTGGTCCTGGGGTGGGTTGCTCAACCAATCAAGACGATCATATGCTGCACGTTCCTTCGCCTCAACAATAGTGATTCCATAGCCATCTGCTTCTTTTATCTCTTCAGTGTTGCAAGCTCCCTCTGGGACTAGTAAAGAAATCTTCACCGCTGAATGATTTGAAAGGTGAATAGCAAGCTCTCTGTTTATGGTTGATAACCCACCAGCAGATGAACCCCACTCACCGCCAAGAAGAGTAACATGTAACACTGGAACGCTTTTGTCACCATAGCAAGCCTACAAGAACAATGACAATAAATAACAATAACAACATATTGTAAACTGTTGTTCTGTTCAAGAACCACACCCACTCAATTTGCTTCAGTGTTTACAATAAAAAATTATGATAATTGTTTAATCAAATTCTTCACATTGATCCTTTGTCACCTACTCAAACTAATAAGAAAGTAATTAAAACTAATAAAAATGAAAGAAACCAAAGTAATAGCAATCATTTATACATAAATTTGTTTCATTGACTATATGTAAGTTGATACAATGTACATGTAGGGGTAGAATAGCCAATTTTTTTTTCACTCCCCCACCCAAAGACCCTCAGACATTTTCTAGCAACTTTCATTTAAATAGGAATAAATTAGGCATATCAATGTTATTTCTTTCAGATTTAAGTATTATTCTTAAAACAGTGACATGCGCTTTGATAAATTAACAGCTTACAAGATGAATCAGTATATTATAGAGTTAAGAGTTTTGTTTTAGAGTTTCAAAGTATGAGAAATTCCTTTTATATCCAAAGGTCAGGCGTGCTACAAGTTATGAAGTGAATTATTTTGGCATATATTTGTCGCTTTCGTCATTTTGAATACAACACCCAAGCTTCAATTATAGGTGAGGTAAATCGAAGTTATTCACCAGAGAAACAAGGCATAACCATAAATTTCTTGCATCTTGTGAACTAAAAGCACCTTATTATTCATTCAACGAGAAAATGACGTCAAAAATGCAGCGTTCTTACAGGTTAAGGCACAGTGGGAACGAGGCTGAGTTGTTTTGGTTGTGAAAATAAAAATGGCGGACACTTCACTCGTTTCAAGAGTAAAAACTACAGCTGGAACTAGGCGTAATGATAGCAAAAAAACATAGCAAAAATAGCAAGAACGGAGGGCGACATCTGCTATTTGGAGAATATTTGCGGAGCTGGACAAACCTAAACGTAAACTATCGAAGATAAACCTTAACATCGATGCAGGTAAGCTTGTTTTAGCTATGTTTTTAAACTAGGAATTATTTGAATGAATAATAAAACAATTATTGAATTCGGCTTTCGTATCATATGAAGAATTATGGAGATCTCGGAGGGTGTTATCCGCCTCGGCCTACCGGGCCTCGACGGATAACACCCTCCGAGATCTCCATAATTCTTCATAAGATACTCAGCCCCATTCATTAATTGTTAAATATTAGTCAACATGACAACCGTGTCAGTCAACAAATGCCAGCTGACATGTCAACAGCATAGTATAATATTCATGAATGAAGTATAACTTTTTGTAACAAGAAATAAAAAAAGAATGAACCTCTGAATTGTCCACACTCCTTGTTGCTTTCATGATCTCAGGATAATCAGAAAGAAGCAGCTATGACTGATGAATAGAAGGGGAATATAAGTCCTTGCTATAGTAACATATTAAGACAGAATCCACCAGGAAATTGAGTAAGTTTAATTTTAAGAGGTCAAAAACCTTGTACCAGAATAATTTAAAGAATATTGCATTCTTTTTTACATTTTTCAGGAACTATAGATGTAATTATTTCTGTAATAACGCCAAAGAAAATTTCTTATGGGAGCCCGAGAAAATGAAGTGTCAAACTTCACAAAATGACATCTTACACATGAAATTTTCAGAACTGCTTTTCACAATTCTTGTGAAATTTGACATTTATTTTCTCGGGCTCTCATAAGAAATTTTCTTTGTTGTTATTACACATAACTAATTACATCTATAGCCCTTGAAAAATGTAACAAAGAATGCAACATGGTTTAAACTATTTTGGTACAAGGTTTTTGTCCAACGAAAATTAAAATTACTCAATTGATGATGGATTCCGTCTTAAACATACTGCCCACTTGTCAGATAATAATAATGTGACTCTCAGCTGTCACTGCTGTAGTTAACCCAGTGAATAGTGGATATGTATCCACCTTTTAAACAAAAGGGTCTTGTTGGACTAACAGCCTTGGCATTTTAAGGTAAGGATTTGGAGAGCACTTCACCAGGTAGACTCCATAGACACTGCCTAGCCAATGAATCAAGTGAAACACAATATTAGTAAAAAAGGTAAACTTGCCTAACTTATTGCCTACTTGTTTGGGTTTTTGTTTTACTGGGGTATACTAAACATCAAGAATACCACACAGCAAGTTTCCTTGCAGGAGTGTCCCAGATATTATTAACTGCAGTTGGGTCGCACTGAAATGATCTAATGAGATATGTCCAGGTTTTGCTCACAAACTTTGCAAAAATTACAAAAAATTGGAAAATTCACTGCGTTACTGAAACGCAGTAAAAGGGGAGGTAAGGAAGACCTGAACTAAATATGTGCTTTTTGTGAAAACTGCAAATTAGAAAAAAAAATTGGAAATTTCAGCAAAATTCAAAAATTCACTGAACAGTTTAAAGCTGTGAAAGGGGAGGTGGAGAGGGCCTCAAAAAAACCTGTGATTTTTGTGAAACTTGCAAAAAATTGGGCAAGATGAAATAGATAATTTCAAAGTTGCTCCATCAGCCTCTGTTTTACAGCCAGGCTAAGTGCAAAGCCATTGATATAAAAATGTTTTTTTGGTATTCACTAACACGTTTTTGCACTTAATTAGCCTCGTTTTGAAAGCAATATATTTTTCGATATTTTGAAACTTGCAGAACGCCAATAGTATTTTACTGAGCCATCAAATGCAGTGGGTGAATCTCTTCAATGCAGGGGGAGCGAAGAGGGGGAGGGGTGGGGATTTCTGGGGATGTGGCCGGGAATTGAGTTAGTTGGTAAAGAATCAGGGTTCTAGTTCTTAAAGCAAGAGAGACTGGGAACGAGGTTGGTTTGATTGGTTAGTTATTATTACTTCTCGGTTAGGATTTAAGCAATAGAAAACGTCTTTTGTGTTTGCATAGCCTGATATAAACACTAGAGGGGTTGGGAGAATTCGAGACAGTTATGCAAACACGAGACTAAGTCGAGGGTTTGCATAACTGTCGAGAATTCTCCCAACACCTCGAGTGTTTACATCAGGCTATGCAAACAAAGGAAAAAAGTGTTCTATTGCTTTTATAAAATAAATTTCCCGAGAAAAAACGCAAAACTCTTTGTATATATGGCACTGATTAAAAGAGAAATTCTTACCAGTCGCAAAGTCTTGTCCACGAAGTCTTGCACGCGAAATGTATCGGTCAAATCGAAGCTTCAACATGCCCCCCCCCCCCCCCCTCCGGGCATACCCCGGGCATTTGACACCTTTGCCGTCCCGGGGAGGAGGGAATTTGATTATCAGAGTCTTCCAGGGGGTGGGGAATTTGATCCCATGCGTTAGGGGTGGGAACTGCACCCTCGATTTCATGTGAAATCTCTGGCGTGGCGAGCTATCATGGGGGCCTTGGTGTTAGAGGATTTTCGTGGAAAAGATTGTGCCTTTGTGGCCAATTGGTTACAAGGCTTGTGCCGTATTTGAAGGTTTTTAAATTTTAATATTTTCAATATTGGATTCAGGCTTTGAATACATGAATGTATTAAGTTGTGTTTATAATGAATTACAATACCTATACCGGCGATTCAGTGCAACAATAAAAAGCTCAACAGAGGTTAATTACTTTGACCTGCCGCGTGTATGTTAATTAATAAGATGAGCGATGATGCATGTCAGTGAATTTGTCATGATGTAGTAATCTCAATAGGTGGGATTTTTTTTAAAGAACGCTTTGTAATTGTTGCATGACACACAAAGAAACTCTGAGCCTTCAGTAACCTTGTAGCAGCGATTTCCTCCGCTTTGCACGAGACCTTTGTTCGTAGTAAATACGCTAACAGTGCTTCTCAGTTTTTGTTATTTTGAATGCGAATTATTTGCTGTATTTATTAAGATTTTGTCCGACAACCGAAGGCGTTTCTGCCGTCCTTCTGTCATTTATGTGCCTGTGAAATGTCCCCGGGGTGGGGGCATTTGATCACCTGAATGGATCCTAGTGTGGGGCATTTGAACGGCAATTTGGCCCGGGTAGGGGGGAATTTGAACAATAAGCTTCGATTTGACCGATACATAATCAGTTAAGATACCTTCCAAAATACCACTGGTAGCCCAATGAAATATGAGCATCGGCATTGTTGCGTAACATTCAAAATATAAGGATTTGTATGGGAAAAAAAACCTATCGTTTCTGTAACCTACGAAAATGAAGGGATTTCGAAAAAAACAGCTTACTTCACTTAAAATGTGTGTTACGTCTCTCCTGTGTGGTCCAAGGGCCGATTTATGGCCGATTTATGGGTTTGTATGTAAACGGTTTTCTCTCCATAAGGTTGGGCACTCCAGCGAAGCGGCTCGACTGATCCACCGAAGGAAAACGGCCGTAAATTCGATCCAACTGCTCCAATCGCCTCCAAATTCCGCCTAGATAACACACGATAGTTCTCCTTTCCATTCGTTATCTTGCTTCAAGACGCCTTTGCACCGAGAGCGAATCAAAGGTCGCAAATCTCTGCAACCTTTCCCGTCTGACGCCATCGACTGAACCTCGGCCTGAATTCCGCGTTACCGTTGAAAGATAGCGACACGGCCTGAGACTCAAATTACTCGCACTCGGGGTGGGAGACAGTCTCTTGTTCCCCTTGACATCAATACCCGAGAAAGAAAACAATGGGAGCAAGAGCCTGCAGGGGTGTAGGCAGGATTTTTCAAAGGGGGGGTCACAAAGGCTACTCACCAGGGACACCATCCGGGGATCACCGACTATATATGGTGTATACCGCTGCTCTCCCTTGTGTATCAGCGGGTTCAGTCGTATTATCGCGGCATGAAGGCCCATATTAACTAAAGACAAGAGCCGTTGACGAAAATACTTTACAAAAAAAACAATTTTTAAAGTGGGCTTTTCAACAATGGCTTTTACGGCCAAGATATTGTCATGGCGTTTTCGCCATTTGAATATTGTTGGTTGTTTGCTCAAAAGAAGGCCTACCAAGGGGGGTCACGGGCACCCCAGGATCCCCCCCTAGCCACGCCCCTGGACTGTCTCCCACCCCGAGTGTGAGTAATTTGAGTCTCAGGCCGTGTCGCTATCTTTCAACGGTAACGCGGAGTTCAAGCCGAGGTTCAGTCGATGGCTTCAGACGGGAAAGGTTGCAGAGATTTGCGACCTTTGATTCGCTCTCGGTACAAAGGCGTCTTGAAGCTAGACTACGAGTAGTCCCCCATTTTTCCTCAGGGATAGTAGAGCGAGCAAAACGCGAGCGCGCGTGAAAATCAACCCACGCGAGAAAAGCAATCAGAGCGCGCGTAATATCTTAGTTATTTTATAAATAGTACTTGGGGAAATGAATATTCCACGAGCTAATGATATTACACATTTACAGTTGATTGAGTTGAATACAAGAAAGTGTTTATTTATTAAAGAGAAAAAAAGTTGCATTATTCCGACTTACAATTTCATCGAAATGCCTTTGCGGCCATTAACTACCACTGAAGAATCAAAAAGTTCGTTTATTATTTCAAAATACATAAACTTACTGTGTAAGACTTGATGCCAGTTCAATCAGTGCTCGAGGCCGGAAGTGGGTTGATTGTATGATTTCTCGTCAAAAACACCAACGCTTTTCATCTTGGTTAAGCTGGTTAACGTCACAGTTTCGATAAAGAGGAGTTCATTAATATTTTGGGCGGAAATCCTTTTTTTTGAACGTCTTTATAAGTTCAAGCTGCATATTTAATTAAGCTCAGCTAAACTTGCGAAAATTGCTTATTAAATTCAATATTGCTGTATAGTCTTTAGTTAAAGAGCAGACTTAAAGGTACAAAAACAGACAAAGACAAGAATCCTTACCCTGCCGTAGCTAAACAGCTCGACGTTCAGCTGTTAGTTTCTAACTTTTGATGTTCTTCCAGTAATATCTCCTCTAATCTGACTCCTAAAATCAACACCGCTCAAATCAGACCAGGGGGAGGGGCTGGCAGCGAGATCTGGAACCGAGTTTACATGATCGCCCCAAGATCGCCAAAGATGGCCCCAGTTAAGAAATTTGACCGAGTCAGACTGAGTACCAGTTTTCCTTCAAAACAAATATGGCGGAGAATGCAGACAAGGAAGCGACGATTAGTGTTTGCTCGGTTTTAAGTTTTACGGCGTCCAAACATCAAGAAAATTTTTTCACGAATTTTTTAATGGTATTTTTGGACAACGGGCAACCCACGGGAAATTTGACATTTCCAGTTTTCAAATGTCAATTTCCCCATCCTTGGGTCTTCATTTTGAGTCAAATTCCCATCCCTGGGGCAAACTAGTAGGCACTCACAACAGTCTGTATCGCATCACTGAGCGTCTCCAGAGAGTAATAATTGGGGACAGAAAAATAATGGTACCCACAAACTTTGTGAATTTTCGCAAGTGTAAAAGACGTCAGTTCTAGCTGGATATTTAGCGTTGCTGGCAATTTAACACATGCTATACTCCCGAAAGTACCTTTGACTTGTTTCAAACAGTGTTTACAGCAATGCAAAATGTGCAATGCCAGAACATGATATGCCAGCATCAAGAAGGGTTAATGTCTAAGGGCTGGTGTTTTGTACCTGTGGCCCAGCATTTCATTTAATTGGACGTTTTGAGTATACCAGCAAATCTAACACGGAATTCGAGGACTCTTTCATGTCTTTACGTATGATTTCTTTATCTTTCATTTTATCAGAAACTTGTGGTAGGGCAGCGTCTAGTGAAAACATGTAAGTAGAAAGTATATTTTCAAAATGAGTCTTGGTGCAAGTGTTGCTTATCAATGCTGAGGGACAAAATACTTTTTGTCGTAAAACGCAAGTTTCATTCTGCCATCCTTCACAAAGAAATGAAAACATCAAAATGTGGGAAACTCATCCAAATGACTACCGGGTATTTTCTAAGATGGCGGACTTCTTGTCACTCATTCCCTGGTCATCCACTTTCCAAGATAGCGGCGGCTGGGTCAAATTCCCTAAAAACGCGCGCTTCACTGAGTCTAATTCCCGTGGGTTGCCTCCCCCCCCCCCCCCCCCCCCCCAACTACTGATCGCATGAAGCTGTCTTGTGGGTATGATCCATCTCATTTTGAAAACTTAAGGGTAATTTTCAATAGAAACTTTGGTGCTGCATTGGGGTGTGTGTATGTGTGTTGTGGTGGGGGGGGGGGGGGGGGGGGGGGAGGAGGTACTGGGCGGGGGGAGGAAGTTAACCTGTCACTGGCCTGTCACTCGCAAATGCTAATGGCCAGACGTTTGAAAACCTCAATTGCGGTGACTGAGGATATGTTGAAACCTCCACTCTATGACCCTAAAGAGGACCTCCCTAAGCAAAAAGAAAGACAACGAAAGCAAAAGCTACAGCACGACAAAACGGCGGGGGCACTGCCACCTGGAAATCTTGCTTTTTTATGTACTTAACACAACACATTTTATTTGTATTCTTTTTTTCTAACTTTCTTCTGTCCCTTCTTTATCTACCGCGATTAAATTATTTCCTTTCTTCCTTCCTCCTCCCTACGCCTATGCGGAATAGTTTGTTGTCCCGATAACGTACGCTAGTTATAGGCCCTTGTAACCATCAGAACACACATTCTCCTCAATAGACCTTTTTACCGATACGACAGCCATATTGAATTAATTCGATTTAAGGAGTATTATGGTATGCCCAGTTTTCAGTGGTACTAATTTTTAGTTATACCACTGCCTTTATTCCCCCGGATGTAATTCTACACTATACCGGATAGCTCTTTCGTTCACACATATCGACGGTCCAGGGGCGGATCCAGGATTTTTTTAGGAGGGGTGCACTCGTCTCTTGCTCTACTTCAACACCAATAAATCACAGCTGTATTAGAAACCGAAGGTCATCTCAGGAAGGGGGGGTGCGCACCCCCTGTACCCTCCCCTAGATCCGCCCCTGCGGTCATTTGTGCCACTCCGATCTTGAAATCAGATCGATCACATATCAGATATAGGTTTTTGTGCCACTCTTTGTGTCAGTGTGAACAGGCCGGAGTAGCTTTCCATGTCGACTTGATAAGCTAGTATCCGGTATAGCCGTGTAGACAACCTAAGACTGATGGTTTTAATCCAAACAAACATGTTATTACATGAATCAGGCACAATTCCCTCTCATGAATGGTGGCTGCGACGGATTTCACTTTGGCCGGTAATCCAAGATGTTGGCGAATTGATCCTCTACTATATAAATACTTGTTTTTTTTTCAGTTTTGAGATTCATTAGAGAGCGATGTCATGTGTTTCAAGTTGGACAATATCTGTAACATCACGTGTTCTTGACACTTGATCAGGTGGTGTGCAAGTAGGAGCAACAATGGCTTGTACCTTAACAAGATTGTGCAGCCCAAGCAGTTTGACAAATGCCTCATAATACCTGCGGCTTCTTACACAGTATATGTATGGATTGATGGAAGAATTACAAACCGACAAAACTTGCAGTAAAGTAAAAATGGTGAAGTATGTGATATTATGCACATAACTGGCAATGGCGCGAGGAACCACCAAGAGAGGAACCCAACACACAATAGCTACTCCTAAGATGACTGCGATGGTTTTTGCTGCTTTTCGCTCCCTGCGAAAGCCAGTTCTTTGTTCCCTAGTAGAGGTATTTTGTACGTGAATCACCGACTGTTCCAGCCTACTTGCAACCACAAAGATGTAAACATATATTAAAATTGTTCCAAGAAGAACCGCCACAAAATAACTTGACAAGTAAGTTGCCGGAGCGAGGTCTTCAGACCATATTCCTCCATAGGCTATTGAAAAGACCCAGATACAAATCAATGTTACCACAGCACGTGTTTTTGTCACCAGAAGTCCATATTTCAGAGGAAATCGAATGGACATTAGGCGTTCCACGGTTACTCCTAGCATGTTTGTTATCGAAGCAATCAGCGCGACATATCCAAGAAAGGCGCTTATAGATATCACAAACTTCATAACCGTGGAGTCATCTGACAAATGTGCAATCCTGTAAGCTTTTAAAGGTTGATACAACGCCGAAACGAGGAGGTCTGATATTGATAGGCTGAAAATGAACAAGTCTGGTATAGCTCTCAAGTTCTCGAACTTGATTATGGAGGAGACAACTAAAGTGTTTCCAGTTGTTCCGAAAATACTACCAAGGCCCAGCACGATGCACAAAACGATCACAACTGGATAGTCAAGTGTTCGGTTCTCTGTCGGAGCAGTAGGCTTCATAGTAAGGTTAACTGAAGTCGAGTTAATAAAAAATGACGCATTTTCCATCGTCGGCGGCGATTATAACCAGTCACCCTTGGAAAAAAAAAGAAAAAACTTGGAGTTAAGTGAGAGGTTTTATTATACGATTTCTTTTATCCGGAATATACCCTTAAGTAGTCAATAACGAAACAAATAGAAACCAGGAGAAGAGATAAGTAGAGTCAATACAAAACAGTAGAGACGAAAGAGTAGGCAACGCTGCGAATCAGTACCTATGCTCTCCTTTCTATTTTTTTGATAGTTACGCTAGATAAGTTTGCGGTCAACTCTCTCTTAACGCCGAGACACCTAGAGTTGGTCCCTGCCTTTCTTTACTCCCTTTATTTGTTAACTGTCTATAAGACGGACATCTCTCCAAGACGGACGTCACTTATTGCCGGCAGTCTCAAAGGTCTCAATCTTAAAGAGAGTTGACTGCAGTTTGAAACTGTCGACTTTTCATCAGTTTCTTCTTTATCAATTGCATCTCTGCTGTACAGTTGAAAAAAGTTAAGGGCAACGATTCCTTATTTTAGGTCGGTGGTTTCGAAATCGCCATCATGAGACTAACAAACTTTAGGCAAACGGTGGGCAAGGCCATTTGTTCATCAGTGCTTCGTTTTACGGGTGTTTCTTAAAGCTAGTTAAAACTACAGGGAGAAAAGTCGGAACAACGATCTGAGGTCACAGCAGGGAACAAATAAGGGGTCTCCCGCACTGAAGGACACACACAAAAATCTATACCAATCCGCTTTTAGATGGATACGTGGCTATCCTGTATGCAAAAATTAAAAGTTTTTGTTTAAACATAACTGAAGACGCTTACGTAAGATGTTGCTAGAAGAAATTTTTCTGCTTTCTTGTCTTCTGTCTCCAACCAAAGTCATTTGAAATTAACGGAAAAACTATTAGCTACAGAAAATAATAAGATTTTGTTGTATTAAGTTCGTGAGGAAAAAGTGGACGATGACCGCTGATGACGCTGTTGAACGCAATGTGATGATAAACGCCTCCTCCCGATCGTAGGTTTAAAAGATAACAACACTTTTCGTTTAAACTTTATAATGAGATTGAGACCCGCTTGAACACCCTTAAGCTCTTACCGAGTCACGTATTTTCCTGTTCCTTTTTCATTTGCAGAACAAGAGATATCATTATGATTGTTTACCATTCATAAAAGTTGTCCGGAAAATCGGCTTGGAAAAGTCAATGAAACACGACGTTTTGGAGTCGTTCGAGTGGAACATTTCCGAGAGCAACGGATCATCCGAAAAGGTAGTCCTGTTTTTCCGGACTGAACGTTCCAAATAGAAATTTGTGTTCCATTTCTTCAAAGCCATCCTTGATAAATGGAAAATCATGGAACTGATTTGTTTCCGGGACGAAATCTACCTGAGTCCGGAATTTTGTTTACCGGCGCAAACCGTGAACCGACCGGTTTGCCCATGTAAGGTAACCGACTTGATGATTTTAAAACGGACCATTTACATTCTTAGTCTAGTTCGTCCTCACATTTTGAGCCGCTTCATCGGTTCGGGACGTTTCCCATATAAAGAAGCTTGTCTGGATGGAAAGACGCGCGAGCTAGGGGTCTCCATTGAAAGAGCGAGTTAAGCATCGATAAGGTGTCATCGATAAGGTGTACTATTTTACCATTTTTTTACACGGTGCATCGACAAAACATCCGAAACGTACTTTAATTAATTTTACCTTTTCTATGGAATTTCCCTTTCTCCTCGTCTGGCTACTTCATGATTTGCGCGGGTATGATTTGGAACGGAAAGAAGGTCTGGAGCCCTGGTGGAACGTGTGTAAAAATTAAATGGCGGACTGCAATATAAAACACACGTTTTAAACTGATTCTATTTCGATCTTTCCTCTCACTAATCATTTCCTTCAAATTAAAATTTCAATTTAAATAATAATAAGGATGACATTAGAATAAAAATCACTTAAAAACAATTTTCACAAGATTCAGATGTCTGCGTGCCGCACTGTTCGACGGCCAATGACGCGAGATGGAACCTTAGTTGCACGATATATGCACATTTCCCTTTTAACTTGTAAAAATGGCAGCTTAGTTTTCACCTATTTATCAGCTGATTTTGTCATCACGTAGCTGTATTGAATATCACCCTTCACAAAACAATCTAATCGATGAAGTTTTCTATTCTCTCAGTTTACTTTCGGAAAATTTCAAACAGATGCAAATGAAATTCAGCTTTGAATTTATACCCTTTAAATTAAATGTTAAACATTTAAAACAGGACTAACTGAGATGGAACATGGTAGTTAATGTTTAGCAGTATAATAGCAGTATAACCTAAATTATACATACAAAGGATTGCTTTTTAGCGTACTAAAAGCACAAATAATGTACTTGGAGAAGTCAGGGTCAAGTTTCAAATGGATTACGTTTCCGAGAACCATTAATGTAAGCACTCGTTGATGCTGTTAATATTTATATGTTCAACAAAAGTAAACAATATTGTCCTTATTGGGTTAGGAGGATTAAAATTCAGGCTATTTAATTTGGTTATCCATTTATTGCTAAGTTAAGCTAGGGGACATGAATTTGATTTGTCAATGAACGGAATACACCCCTCTAATAAGAACTCTTGGGCGCTTCTTTCCCGGCGACCTGAAAATTGTATTATATATTTCCGTACTTCAACTGGGCAAATAGAGCATTTTCGATTTCATTGATGGTACTGTTTAACATTCATTTGTTTGCAATTTGAACCAATCTAAACTAATTGAAGTATTGCAAGACAGCGACCGGCGTCAGTTGGTCCAGCTGTATAATTATGGCTGAAACACCAATATAAAGGTTTTCCAATTGAAATCACGCAATCAAATGTACACTTTCCAAGGGTACGTGCGGAGCACGCTCGGCGGAAGCTCTTGAAAATTACGTAAGTGCAAAAAGCTAGCAGGAAAATTTCGTGATGTAATCACGTTCTCTTTTCTTAGCTGCCGCAAGCGATTTGATAATCATCATCATAATCATATTCAACATTGTCGTCGTCATCATGACGTCATCATCGTATCATCATCATCATCATCATCAGTCTTTGACCGAAAACAAGAGTAATTCCATATCGACATTGAGGTTTCTAGATTGTAAGAGAGAAAAAGAAAAAAATCGAGACATATCAAGATCCATGACGTGATCTGAGAAGACTATGAATTGTTAGACAAGTTATCTCCATAAAGCAGGCTATTCTTCTCTCCAGTTTTTCCCATTTCGCTGACTCTTGCAGAGCGCCTCGACATTACCATAAATAAATGTCCGATTTACATAGCATCATATTTCGTATTTAGCCATCAATTATATTGGAAGCTCAGTGGAGAATAATGGTATTGCAGGGCCCTTTTTTTTCTTCTTCTTCTTTTTTCTTCTCTCTTATTTTTTCAGCAATACGTATAACAGATTATCGGCCTGTTTTTATAAAAGGGGGTAGCACACTAACATAGGCCGGAGAATTCCTAGGAGACGGTACACAAAATGTTTTCATTTGACAAAGTACATTTTATTTGCCTCGTATATAAGGCGCATATTCAACATCTCTGTTTAATGCAATCTGATGACGCTCTCATCGGAGCAATCGTAAGAGTCATTTAATTGCACGCGTTCATAATTCGGGATTATAATAAACGACTCAAGCGAAAGCGAGCTTCTTGCAATCAGCCTATCGGTTTTGATCACTTCGATGCGAGAATTGACCAACTTTGTGATTGTGAAGGTGGCCGGTAACTTGAAGCAAGGATAAAGTAGTTGAATTGGAAGCAATCTTGGGAGACAGAAGAAGTAGAAAGGTTCAACACGTTTATAAGCACGGTTTAAACAGAACAACAGAATTTCAGGCAAGCAGGGAAAAAATAATAAAGTATCGAGATTTCTCCTGGGATTTCTCTTACCTTAGTCGATCTTCTTGGATCGTAACAACAGCATTCAACAATATTCCACTATGTTCTTACTTGTAATACGCAAATGTTCGACTCATTCAAACTTTTTATCTAAATATAACCTACGCACACGTGTTGCAATATAAGCAACGTCTACTTTTGTATGAACATGACTAAAGAAGGCAATATAGCCGTTTGCAGATAAATGATACTCGTCTAGCTTAGTCCGCTGTACTTTCTTAGGCTAAGAGCTGGAACAATGGGGTCTTTGCGATTCGCCTTCATCTGTGTAAGTGTCAATATTTATTGAACATGGAGTCCTCGTGTGTATTTACTGATAAATTGCAATAAAGCAACTTTAGTTAATTTTTTCAGAAAATAATAAAGAGAATGACTAACCTCAGAGTGACGATGCTGTTCGCATGTCTCTTCTTAATTTTTTAGGACAAAAATGACACTCATATAGACTTGAGTATTATTTTAAAAATGTGCAAGGCAAGGACGGAAATATCTTTTCCTTTGTTTTGGCTGCCATTATAATAAGCTTATTGTTGTACATTCTATTCTGAGGGTTTGTCATTCATAACTTTAATTTTCCTCTTGCCGGGAATTGAGCATTGTTTTAGTGTCCGTCTGTTTAAATACATATTTCTCATCACCAGAGTTAAATTTCTTTATTCCTTAAAAAGGATCTCCCCGACAGGCCAATTTTTCAGCTAAACGTCTAAAAGCCCAAGTGAAGATATCCAAGTCTGTCTTACCACCATGAATTTCGAGAAATTGCCAGTTTGTCTGCGATAGAGTTTTTCTTAATATTTTCGACATAGCTGACCATAGGAAATTTGTGTACATTAACTAAAAACAAAAGTATATAAACAATGATAGATTGTGGTCAATCCGTAAGGCAATATCGAATTAGAGCGACAACATGAATTATGTCAATTTATGCTTTTCGCTTGGGCCTCCTTAAATAAGGCACGGTGCTGCCCATGATCTCCTGGAGCTAGTTTACTGGCCTCAATTTTTAAAAATCAAAAATTTTACAAACAAGACATGGAGAATGAAGTCCATGACCGGGCTAATGAGTTTTTTTCCTCGGCCTATGCCTACTGTAATCTACATATGAAGTATTACCCGGCCAAGTGAAAATAAGGGAAACCCAGAACCGTTGCAAAAAATTTTACTGATATCTCCGTGAGGTTATGGTCATAATTTTGCACAGTATTTGACAAGAAAAGGAAAGAAAGAGAAAATCGAAAATTTATTAATTTATTGTATTCTAACTTATTGGATGAACAATGCAAACATAATTTAAACTGTTTTTATTAAGTTCAGTACAACCAGCTGATTCAACCTTCACTGGCGAGGCCAAAAATAAGTTTACATCTTTCAAAACATTGAACAACAGAAAGGCTCTACCTATTATTATTAAAAACTGAATCATTGGATAATGCATTTCTAGCATTTTGATTGGCTTAGCCGTTATGGTATATGAGCTATTATACCATGCTCTCCATATATGGTCGGTGTACGCGTCAGTTTAAAATTGGAAGCTAGCTGAAATTTTTTTCCGCGAAGGATAGAACGGCGCCCGAAGCAAATCGTTTTAATTCATTTCTTAGAATACTAGAAATGCAATTTCATCGAAAGAAAAAAGACAAAAACAAACAAAAAAGCCACAAGAGCTTGTTTGAAAGTTTGTCGAAAAACACCTGAAAACACATGGAAGTAAAGTACCTTGACCAGCTACCAAAGAAGACAAGTGTTGTTTCTTCATGATCGCGAAGCCATTCGCCGATCGAGTCACTCGCCGATAGATAACTGTGGCTTGTTTATCCGACATGAAGAATGTAAATCACAAGTAACCAGCCACAAATACAGGCTATGCAGCTATTCACTAGAGCAATCGAGGCGGCAGTATAGCTTGTTTTCTCGTTCAGCAAAACCAGCTTGTGGCTTCAAACAACTTCATAACAAGCGACCGAGGTAATAGTTTTTCTCCGTTGTTCTTACTTTTATAACTGCACCGAAATTCCAAATTCACAGTAATTTCGACGGCTGTCACTTAAAAATTCCTTTCCTTCACATTATCTGCCAGGTTTTTTTAGCTGTTCTGCTGTGTAAAATTCTAGAATCCCGATGAGTTTTTAAAAAACTAATGTTCATCGCTACAATGTTTTGATTTTTCATTCATGCAGTCCAGGCGAGTCCGTTCGCGCGTTGACAGTTTTGATAGACGTGTGACATGTGAATAGCGAAAGTCCCTTGTCTTTTCCGGTTTGTTCTAGTCGGGGAGATTCAACGAGATTTTGTGGGAGTTTTTAATAAAACAATTATTCCACTCGCGCTTGTTGGATATGAGATGATTATCGCCTGAGTAACATTCCTTGCCTAAGTTCTCTAGATATAGGCGCCTAGCAAAAAGTGATCGAGACTGGTCAGTTTTGCAGTAAAAGGAGCGATATGATTCCAAGACTTTGGAAAGTGAACGCAGTGACCGCTTAATAAAGGTATACAGGCTTGATAATATTGTCGAGCAAAAATGCATGGAATATCTTACAAATCATTTTTTATATGCCTGTCAGAATTTCGAGACCATGAAAAAACCTCGGTGCAGCAACTGCACAAGCTATTTTCAGGGTAAATTCAATTTTCAAATTTCATCTCCAGAATACAGCCAACTAAGCTGAGTCCCGCCTTCCTTCGATATCTATTACGTTAGAAAATTACACATTTCGGCTGCCAAAAAAAAAAAAGAAAAAGAAAAGAAAATGCTAGTGAGAAGAAGTAGTAATCTCAGAATTCCTTATTCTGCCCTTATCTTCTTAAAGGAGTTGTTTCAGGTCAGTTCTGTGCTATAGTTGTTGCTTAAGGCCTTTAACCTGATCATAGCGATGGTTTTTCATAAAAACAAGACAATGCAAAGAAATGGGTTTCCTTTGTTCCTAGGTAGAAGCATTTTTTTGCACCAGGAAATGGAACTGTACGCACGGGTGTAAGGGCATACGTGGACGCTATCAACAAATTCCATCAGGGATTACTGACCATAATGCATTTTTTTTTTCTTATTTTTTGCAGGCATAGCAGTAAAACTTGAAAAATGTGGTTCAAGTTTTTCAATTTTCAATCCATCTCCATCTGTACTATCCTAACAGACGGCAGGAAACAGTTTCAATGCCTCTGATATATAGTCTTGAATAACAAAACTGGATCATTACGTTCGGAATTCAATTGATTCAAAAACACATTTTAGCTTTCTTAAAACCGTTGGATTTCTTCGAAAACAAACTTGAGGCTTGAGGCTATAAACCTCTGTGTCTTAATTGTACTTACTGTCAAGGCCCATTGATTCTCTGAGTTGTCTACTTTTTGTGTTGTCGTCTGATATTTGGCCACGTTTATCAATTCAGTTTCCGAGATTCATATGGGAGAGCCAAACAAAGCAAAATAATTATATCTCGGAATACTTAGTTGCAGCAGCTCTTACTCGTGACATGAGTAATCGTCTAATCCGAGTCATGTTCAAACTGTTAGTCTAAGACTGAAACCACATTTTATATACTATAGCTAACTGATTTTAATTAACTTGGCCCTTATGATTTCCAGCTTACCTGTCAACGAGTTCTGCGGTTTTCTGAACTGACAATTTGTTTATTAGATCACAAGGACGTCCAAACGTGCGTTTCAACCGAACTCTCTTACTTTAGTTTGTGAGTTTGCCTTTCCCCTGAGGGCTTATTATAAACTGCTTTCGAAAGTTTATTCATCGATATAAATTTGCTCTCAGTGGAAAGGTTCGAAACTTAAAGGATTCTATTTACGTACTAATCAGTTGTCATCGCCTGAGGCTTTGTTTAATGAATTTCGTTGAGCCTTCAGTAGGTCGCTGGTATCAGTAGAGTAAAGACGAATCTAGAGCCTATACGATTTGTTAAGCAACGTGATATTAAAACGTGGCTGCCACCTAGGGGGTAAGTAAACAGTTTGGGTAAGCAAATCATAATAAAATTTGCGGCAGCAGGAACAATGCCATCGATGGCGAGGTTGATGGTGAAAAGCGAGCAATCAGATTTGTAAGCTGGAGTTTTCAGCGGGATACCTGCGAAACTATTTAAGGGGCATTGCTACCATCGTATACCGCATATTTAGTTCCATTCGGTGATTTGGGAAACTTTCGATCCCATGGGTTTTATATTGATACTTTTCTACGAAAGCATGCCGTGGCGTATGCTACTGAACCTGTTATAAATTCTATCATGAACTTCTTATTACTTCAGTGAGAAAAGATAACTTAAAAAAATTTAATTAAACTGAACTTAAATATCATTTCTACCGGCATGGGTGTTTGATTGAGAAACGCGAAATCATGCTATTACGGAATTCCAATTAAAATCTGAGGCTATGTTAACACCGATAACGCCGGATAGCTTTTGCGCCGGCGCGAAAACCCTACCGGATAAGGCTTCTGCTCACGTAGGACGGTGATTTTGGCGCGATTTCTGAAACGGAGCAAAGATGCGCCGCGCTGATCTCTAAAGTGGAGAGTCACATATTCGATAGATACCGGATAGCTTTTGATCGTGTCGGTACAAAAAACTATCCAGTATAGTCAGTGAACATAGCTTGAATCCAAGGATGAATTCCGCCACACCACTGTCTATTTTATGACGTAACTAGGGTATCTAAAAGATAGTAATGCTGCGGCACATTCTGTTGATACTGGCATTAGTTAGGCAGTGAGACTTAAAAGAATCGAAAGTGACATTGAATGTCCTATTTACATGTTGGAAAGTACTAGAATAATTACTATCAGTCTATAGAAAGAACTCGTGGGAACGTTGTTTAGAAAATGATCAAGTGGTTATAACTCTGGTTTTCCCACAGTAAATTGTAGGAAATAATAGAAATTCAGATTGTTTATCCATATATTTAATATACAGTGCATGATATTTTCTCCGGAAACACAATACTTTTCTTGCTGTTTGTTGCACTTTGTTAAGAAAGAGTTATTTAGCTATATATTTATAGAAAACAACAACACAAAAAACGGAAAAAAAAAGAAAAAGGAAATAAGAATTCGGTAAGAGTCGAACCCTGCACCTTCGGCTCAACGCGACTACACCTAACCACTACACCACAGCGGCTGATTACGGGATTTTGAGGAAAAGTCTTTCATTTTATTCCTTTTCCATGAAACTTCCGCCGGCACGATGATCGCCAGCCGCATTAACCGAGCTATTAACAGTGAAAAAACAACGTACACGCATATTCCATGGTAATGAATGAATGAAAGAACATAATTATGCTTTAATTTCAAAACGCCGATACACGTCCTCGTCTGCAAAGTAGGACACAAAACATATGTTTTGTTATCTCGATTTCCGCTGTTATTTTGAAGCGAATGGTCGAAATCACATCTATTTTCGGCTCATACAGTTTCTTAAGAATAGCACTGCATGACATTTTCTCACTTTCACATCACCTTCTAGCAAACTGGAATTTGTATATCCCCCGTGTTGCGGAGTCGAAGAGCAAATGCTCATCTTCTCGTCAGGTTTAACACCTGGACGAGTCAAAGGCTGTTGAATTGAAATCCAATCCCCTAGTTAACCATTGTACTCATCTGAAAGACTCCTGCGTGTCTTAAAATTTGGCAAGACCTCTAACCGTGCTGTAGAAAATTTGCCACAAAGAAAACTCTAAGTCTGAGCAGCGAACGATGAACTCTCTCACCCACCGAACTTCCCCTTGTTTTTATTTGAGTTGTTCGTGGCGCAATGCACTCTGGTTAAATGCAATGCATTGTGGTAAAAAGTGTGGTTAAATGCAATGCATTGTGGTAAAAAGTGATGAATTCGAGAATTCGTCGCCCCTTATATATTTCCTTTAAATCCTGATTATGTTGCTGCTCGCTCCCTTCGGTCGCTCCGCAGCAATAACAATAATCATGGTCATCAACAATACAATACAATACAATACAATACAATACATTTCTGTTGAAAATATTTAAAGTTCAGGATAGATATGCTGACCTAAACACGATAATCTCCGATTTTAAAAAATATTAGCCCCCGCTTATCTAAATAGCTGCATGCCTCGATTTTCTTATCTCAATTTCTCTCGTGACTGACCTTTTTTATTATAAATATGGTACTTTTTCACTTCAACTATTCGTAATAAATCTTAAGCCGTCTACACACCACCTGCCTCGATTAGCCTTGCTATTTGCAGGTGGTGTGACATTTGTATATTTAATGTAAGAAATAAAGATGTTGTTGTTGTTGTTGTTGTTGTCAACATCATCGAATATTTATCCAGGATAACTTCAGTACCAAGTACTGTTATCAACGGGGTCTTGCTGGCTAAAAAATTTAAAATCTGATAAATAAGAATAAACAAAAATATAAAAAAAGAAAACATGCACTTGATTAAAAGCCGTTTAAAACTACAATAAAAAGTACAAGTAATAAGAAGTACTAAAGGATAAACAAATAAAAAGAAAACATGTACTAAGTTAAAAAAAACCGTTTAAAACTATAATAAAAAGTACAAGTTAAATGAGCAAATCCAGAGAAGAAACTTTTATGAACTGCTTGTTCGATTAGCAGATTTAAAAAAACTGCAGACTTTAAAATCAAAGGCTGGATGTGATTTCAAAAAGTATCCTTAATATTTTATGCTGCAGGATTAAGTCAGTTGGTAGGGCACTTGAATGGGAGCTCAGATTCGCGGGTTCACTTCCAAGGGCTGGACCCATACTCAGGGTCTTAGAATAAAAAGAAGGTACTTCCTTTGCACTGAAATTTGTCAGACCTTTGCGTGGCAATAATTACCCCCGTAGAAATGACAGTCCCCTTTTTCTCTTAACCTGCGACGGCAGAAGCCTCCCATCGCTCCTCGTCGAGCTAGTACTAGCCGGTAGTTCGCGAGAGAAACGTCCTCAGCGGTGAGGAGCGACGAGAGGGGGCCTGCATTCGCAGTCTAGTCTTCTCTAGGAAACGTTAAACAGTTTCGGCTAGTTTAGTTCTTGTGGCGGCTAAATACATAGACAATTAAGTAAAGAAATTTTTGGTCGGATATACGGCAAAGCTTTCTTTTTACGGAAACCTCCCTAAGATGGATCCCCATCTGGAGTCTGCGCCTACCTTCCTTCAGTTTGTTTTTGATTGGTTCCCATAAGGGGACTACTCATTTATTGATGTTTGATGGACACCAAACGCTATTTCTTGTCCTTCTTAGACATACTTGTGAAGGCAGAACCACAGCGACAAACTAGTGAGGGTCAGCTGGATCTTTAGTAGACCTGGATCAGTAAAATCTTGAGTACCAAATTTTAAAATTAAAACAGTAAACTGATCCTTACGGCAGGAAGAGTGATGAGAAAAATATAGACAGAAAATTATTAAATTAGTCGGTGAATTAGACATAGTCGGCCTTGTACGTGGCAAAACTAAGTTAATTCTTATCTGCAGGAGCCAAACGACGACAAAGGGTTATTAGAGTATCTTTGACTGCCATTCTTACTTCTTTGATCTTCCAACAGTAAAGGACAGGATTCAGAGATGAATTAAGATAAACCAATGTAGCTGTGAAAGCTTCTGCTACAAAAAGGGTAGCACTTATCCCACGAATAGTTTTTACAACTGTCACAATAACAAACGGCCCATTGCATACCACTAAAGCCAACTGAACCCAAAGAGCACTATACACGGTCTTCTTGTACTTTTCAATGTTGAACATCCCGGAACTCACTTGGTTACATGTGTCAAAACGATCGTGAACTTGCAACATTTGATAACGGAGCTTAAAGTATATTTTTGAGTAACAGAGAGTAGTAATGGAGACTGCCACTACTATCACAATACAGCAACCAATTAAGTAAATAAACGGGTTCCATAGGTACAAGAAGGCATTAGCAAAGCTTACAATCCATATTATGATTATGACAATCCACATCCGTTGAACTGTTACAATTTCTCTGTAACGAATCTTCAACTGTAATGCCAGAAGTCTGTCGACGCTGATCGCAGTCAGGGTTAACACGGATACGCCACATAACGCTGCACTAGTTATATAGGCAGAACGCTCGCCGATAAAACAAATTTTCCAACGCTTGTTGATGACTGATACAACATGGATAACGAAAAGTGGCTGCGAAATTAGGCCAACAGAAATATCGGTTGTGGCAAGACAGCGAAGCAAGAGTTTTGACGGCGAGTGAAGAGAAGATGTCCGCCAAAGTGCAAGTAAAATTAAAACATTTCCAGCGACTGCTGTTATAGACAAAATAATATTTGGAGATAGCGCGATGTATGAGGTGATTACGTGTTCTGTGTTTTGGATTAAATCGACACTAGCTGAACAAATCGACCCCTTTGATAGGCGATATATTTTACTGTTTGTTGAAAACTTGGCCATTTCTTTTCAATTTTAGTTTGTTCAACTTTAAAATTAAGCGTTGCGAATTCAGTCTATTCATCTGGCTGCAAAACAAATTGGTTTTTGAAAATTGACAGACTTAAATCGCTTAATTGCTTTTTTCATTTAAATGATCAGGAAAAGCCAGCATGCTCTCCAAGCCAACTGGGCATTTATTGTATTTGCTTGATTGAATAATCGACTGCGGAGGCTTTTCCACGGGGATCAGCTGTTGTAAATGCAACCCAAACCTGTTTTGGATGCCGTAATTTTGCTATTGTTTGCCAGTTGTTTGACACCATTAACAAAAAACTGTAAACTGCAATTTTGTAACTATGGATTTTAATTTCAGGATTAGGTTTCCCCTCAAGTTCAGTAATTGCAGAACAAAATAATTTTCCGAAATATTGGCGCGTCTCTCAGCCCCTTGTTTGTAAATTTACCAAGCCATGAATTCTAAATCAACAACTGCTGATGGTAAGTTCGTTTATCGTTTCTCTCCCAAAATAGCAACTCGATGTTATTGGTTACAAAGTTTAAACAGTTTAATGCTGAGTCTTCATCAGGCGATGAGGTCAAACTGATTGTCAGTGAAACTGAAATTGTGCTAAGCCCACACTGAAAAATAAAAAGATGTTTCAGCCCCGAAGTGTCAATTTAGCCCTGCGGGCCAAAGTCTGATTCAGCCCTTCCTGGAGCCATTGGAGCACAATTTAGGCCAAAAAAGCTCAATCAAAAGGCTATTCCAGCCCACGCTAGGGCCCATTTCAGCCCTTGCAACCAAATCAGCCCTAGCTAATTGGACTGTAGTTATTTATTGTCTTATTGGCCCTGGGGGTTTTTCCAGATCTAAAAATTAGCACACATTAGAGCTTCACATTTAGTGTACAATTTGCTCCTTATATCATGGCCATTGTGATACCTAGACGTGTGATAAATCTATTATTGCCAAAACGGAGAATTGCACTTGTCCAGTTAGTATGCTCATAAGTCTCTTACCATTGTGGTTACCATTTCCTAATGCTTACTTATGGGGCAAATAATATTTCAGAAAAAGTCTTATAGCGGAGCTGCATTTATAGGGGATGGACGGGTATTTTCATTTGCTAGTCAGGTGACTTGATCGCACTACATCAGTACAGACTCTCGGGGAAGGGGAGGGGAGATTCTGGATATAGGAGAGACGAAGTCTACGTTTGTGTTACAGTGGACTGGCCTCCATTTAACGAACCTCTATGTAACGAACTCCTCGGTATAACGAACGATTTTCTTCAGCCCGGCCAAAATTACAGTAAAATGTATGGAACAGAACCTCGATTTAACGAAATCCTCGTTATAACAAAGACAATCCACAAGCGCAAACGTAAAATAAACCTCCACATAACGGATAAATGTCAGACTGTCATAAAAGATGAATGGCAGACAGACCAACTTCGACAAAATTTATGTATACAGTAGTTTTAAGCAGTTTTGTTTGCCTGTTCTTGACTTTCTAGTGCCCTAGCTATGTATAGCTGGTACTAAAATGTTATTACAGTAATTTTTCAGATCCGGAAATGCTGGGTTTTGTAAATTAATTATTAACTATACCTCGATATAACGAACATTTTGGTAGTTTTCCCGAAAATTCGTTAAATGGAGGTGTTCGATATAACGAGCCCTCGATAACGAACAATTTTCCCCAGTCCTTTGGCATTTCGTTAAATCGAGGTTTCATTGTACAAGCTTAGGGAAAAATTTATATTCATTAACGAAAAAACCTTATATTGACTAACCTCTGCATACCAAGGTCAAACGGAAACAAGTCGTGAGTGAATCAGAGGGTAAATCGAAGCAAAGAGAAAATGAAGGTCATACGATAGTTCAATACCGTAAAATTCCGAAAATAAGCCCCTCCATGTTTAAGCCCCTCCAAATATAAGCCCCCCCAAACTCGTAACGCAAAAAACCCTCCGTTAAATCGCCCCTCCAAATATAAGCCCCCAGGGGGCTTGTACATGGAAAGTGCCCTCAAATTCAAAGTAAAACAAAGCAAAAACGGTAAATTTCCTTCCAAATATAAGGCCAGCCCAATCAATTTTGAAACGCAAATTTCCCTCCGTAGATAAGCCCCTCGGAATATAAGCCCCTACAAAAATAAGCCCCTCAAAAAGGACCTTTGGAAATATAAGCCCCGGGGCTTATTTTCGGAATTTTACGGTATATACAATGTGCGGCACGCGATATGTAAAATTAGGTCATGACGATAATGAACACTCGGTGATATAACTAACTATATCAGATTTCAATATAATGCTTTTTAATTTACTTGGTCACAAAAGATATATTACATCTCTCCGCATTATATTTCTTTGAAAATTCAGTCATATTAAATAATCCTATGAATAAATTCGATGTTTCCAAGGATAGGACTTCCTCGTCACCATATTAAAAATACCTCCTAACCTTGTCTTATCAATTGAAAATTTGTTTACCTCTTAATGAAAATACTGTTTGAATTGTACAATCTGTCATCCTTAACATTCCCAGCCAAAAAAATTCCAATTTCATTTTAAAGTATTGGGTCAAAAAGTATGCCCAGTTTAATAGAACTGCCGAAGTCCTTTGTTTTGAATGACCAGACCGAGATTCTTTGCTTCGTATTAAGAGAGTGTGCTGGGGTTGCCAAAAACAAAGTTATTAGCTGAAACACGACCCCTTTTAAAAGATGTGAGAATACAATACTAGTTTGTTTTTTGTTTGTTTGTTTTTGTTGTTGTTGATTTGATGTATTAGTTTTTTTCTAAATTGTTAGAATTAAATAGAGTGCTATCATCAGCATGCTACCCATGCTGGATTTCCGCCGCTCTTTAGGTTCCAAACTTGTTCCTTTCCGGAACAGCGGCTGGTAATCGAGCCCACGTGCTGCCTTTGTAGTGAGAAATTGTTTAACAATACAGTCAAAACCCGCATATAAGAACCTCACGATTAAGAACGTGTTGGGCTAAGATTTAGGCATTTCACCTGTTGAGACCAAAATCTACCACCGGTTCTTATTTGGGATAACAGGAAAAAACAAAAATATACGAAGGCCAGTAAAAAAAACAACAATGACGACGACAAGAACAAAGAAAGTAACACACAAAAATCCAGCGGACCTTAAGGGAGTTTGTTTGCTTGGAGTGTGTGTAACAAGTTTATTATCATCAAAAAAGAAACCGCACCCATATTAATTTAGATGACAGGCAATTCGGCTCTTACTGTCGTAAGAACAGGTTTAGGAACTTAAATAGCCTACTTTCTCAGAAGATGCCCAATATAAAAGAAACTTTTACGCTAAGTTGGGAAAACGTAGGTCTTATATCTTATATGCAGGTTTTTACTGTATGCGATTAAAAAGGGCTTTGTCTGAGGTCAGTATCGTCAAGCCATGTATTAAGGTCGGTAGAAGGAAAACAGGATGCTGTTGGATCTGCAAAAGGAGGAACTCGCAGTGAGCCTTATAACAATGCATTTTCCTCAACTCCAGGTAAGCAGTTTGAAAAACATAAAACATTGGAAAACAACGGCAACAGCAAATCTCCATTGTATGACCAGTCCCTCAGTAACTCGTCAGTTATTATTAGTGAGATTTAGAATCACGTAAACGCCTAATTGTACCACGTGACTAAGTTACCGTTTACTAGCCATTTACTGTTTACTTTATCTACAAAAAAAAATAAGTATTTTCATGTCAGTCTCATCCATGAGGATTGTTTTTTTTTTTCAGCTTTTACCTGCTCCTCTCCTAACTGGAGAAATTGCACACTTGAATCTCGCGTTTGCCGTTTGCCGTAAACGTGAGTCTAAATCTCTCCATTACGCACCACGCCTGGACTTAAGCATAACTTAGAAATGATTTATTGTGTTAAAATAAAATCGGCTTTAACTCTTGAGACCTATCTTCTGAATAACCAATATTACTAAAATGCTCAGTATCACTTTTGGAGCTTAAAAGGATTTAAACCAGACACCATAAACCATCACCATCCATCGCATTAAGTAAATAAATGTTGTGGAACAAAAAAACACTGTTATTTCAGTGGTCGAGATCTACTCTTCCTGTACTCACCACTGAGAAGAATGCTATTTTCCTACATCTAATCAAGTGGCAGCTAAAAAGACAACAGAAATGGGCTGGTTAAAGCCCCGTTTACACAAATCCGGTTTTTTTAAAACCACATTTTTAAAAAAAAACGAATGGGCCTTGGATGAACGATTGGAGTCACTGGTTTCGTGTGGACAGAAGGCGGAATCGTGTATATAATAAAAACAAAATGTGCGGTTTAAAAAACATTGGGATTCCTGTGGATGTCCCTTCGTCCGGCGCCACCTCTCGCGACTTCGCGCTCGCTCACTCGCTTAGGAACTCGTGAGGTCGACAGGTAGCAAGTATTGGTGCAAAAAGCCGAATATTTTGTTGAGCAGTTTTATTCTAAAAGCAAAAGCAATTTAAATTGATCCATCACACTGTCATTCAACTGGCTAAACGTAAGGAGTACGTAATTCAATTGACCAATCAGAACATAAAGTAATAGATTACATCTAACTTTGACTAAAGCGGGGAACACGTCGAAACACATACACCTTCAAGACCGATTACGGTACCTTTAACAAACCAAAATAACTTAAAAACTAATGCAGCGCGGTGAAGACGAAATTTTACACCTTTATCTTTTGTTTAAGAAGTAAACAAACCAACAAAAGAAACTAGAGCGATTTCTTTATCTTCTCTAAAAAACACCGATCACATCTGAGCTTCAATAGCATTTAACAATACACCATCATCCTAAACAAACTCAAACAGTGTGCAAGGAGGAAAGCAGCACTCACACGAATGACATCCACCCACTTTAAGTGAAAAAAATGGAGGAGAAAACTGCGAATTACTTGCAGATTTAGTTTGTTAGTCAGTCTAACCCGCTTTCTGCTTTGAGATGCGATCATGAACAACTAAAGTAACTAAAACAAGGCGTACTATTGAGCTGACCAAACAACTCGCTTTCGACACAAACCTTCCACTCCACTGCCTCATTGACGCATGTTAGCTCTTTGGGCGTGAATCTCAGTAAATGACCAATCACATTAATCAACTGGCGCGACTGGAAATGAGAGAACAAAAGTAGAGTAATATAACACCAATTAAGGGCGCCACAAAGTCCTGTCCTATAGACTGCGGCAGCCTAGTGAACTTCAGTTGTATGAGCGCCGGTCTGCCGAGCGGGAAAGGGCCGCTGGATCAAACCCCGGCCGGAACCAACACTCAGGGTCTTTTGATAAATGAGGAGAAGTTCTGCCTTTGTGATGACATCTGTAAACGATCAGACGGAACGTTCTAGGCTTTCAGCATATGACGATAAACCTTTGGTTCCGTCTCACAACCCTTACACAGTATAAGTAAATTCTGTGGGACGTTAAAAAACGCACACACTGTTCGCACAGTGTGGTAGTCTATCGCAAATTCAAAATCACATTATCCTCATTATTTCTGGTAATTACTTGTAAACTGTATCACAAGCAGTCAGCAAAAACCCCTCAGCCAGTGCTGTAAATTTTATCTCTGAAAAGCGTTGAATGGAGTGGATAGTAAGATATTTACAATTTGCGATTAACAGAACAGAGCGGCACCAAGATTCAGGACTTCTTAAAAATTCGACAGAAGAAAACCAAGATTACCTGCTTGTTTGAGCTGCACATATACTTCAAAACGACATGTTTTAAGTATCTTCATGTGAATTAAGGTGAGCACAATGTACTGGTTTAGTCACTGTCCTATCCATAATATTATCAATTGCGTAATTCATTAACAAAAGTCTACCAACGGTTTTATTTGACTGACTGATTGATTGATTCTTTCGTTCATTCATTGATAAAAAATTGAAAGCTTGATCGAATACTTAACTACCTGAGGAAAAAGTCTTTTTAACTAATGGATCACCCAACAAAAAGACAAACAAACCCGAACTGTCTGTATGGTTTACGGGACATTTTAAAGGAAGCCCGTCTGGCGCACTAATTATGTAGCCAATAAAAAGCACCCACCGTCAATGATGCCTAGACCCCTAACAGTACAATGTACCAAGGTAACACTTAAGTGACCCACGTGCTTGAAATAACAATAAACATCAAAGGATACTTAAAATTAGTTTCCAGATAATCATATCTTTCTCTTTCTTTATCGCTATGGACCATGACGTCACCGTTAGGTGTGCCAGGACTTCTTCTCTCTGTACCCTCACTCTCAGGGGCTGTCATTTTCTGGAAAAGATTGACAGGTTTTAAATAAATAAATGAAATAACTAACTATTCAATAGTACCGCATCCACTACGTGAATCCCCGTCTACCATTCCCGATCGAGTAATCAGGGCTCGAAATTAACGCTCGCAAACTTGCAAAATGCGAGTGATTTTGATAATCTGCGAGTGAGAAAAACATCCACTTGTAAACGTTTGCGACTTAGAATCATCCACGTCTCCCAAACATTTGGAGAAAGCTGTTCGAAAGCAAAAAGTAAACAGTAAGTTATTTCCTAGTCCGGTCACCGAAATGAGTTCCCGGTGGTCTTGAGATAACGATTTTACTGATAATTCGTTTTGAATTCAAAGGAAAAGAATTCGCTTGTGGTCTCACCAATTTGCTAGTGCAAAAAAATCGATCTTAACAGTGAAACTTTGCAAGTGCACTAAAAAGTTAACTTCGAGCCCTGGAATTGGAATCTGGAAATACTAGTTTTGGATTGACAGATTTCAAATAAAAAAAATTAAATAGACAACGATTCAGTAGTACTGTATCCACTACATCAATCCCTGTCTACCATTCCCGATCAAACAGGAACTTGGAAATGCTGGTATTTGAATGAATACATGATGTCTAAAGCTAAAATAAAAGGGGCAACAAAAACTGAAACTTGTTTTGCAACATTGCCGCCAAACTAGTTGCAATGCGATATCGCGCTTGTTACCACCCACGAATCAAACAAAGTCCCAGTCTTCTGTAGCTCAGTAGTAGGCGGCATCATGCCGCTCTACCACTGAGCTACAGAAGACTAGACTAGCTACAGAGACTAGTCACCAGAAGGTCATGGGTTCGACTCCTATTACGAGAACTCGATTTTTTTCCTCTGAGCCGCCTGTGTCACTGACTGAAACATCGTCTTTCTCATGTATTCACCAGGCTCAAAATTCACCTTCACATCTCTATCATGGCACAGGTTTGACAAAACGTGAAAAGCCAGCAAACACGCCAAGAAACAACCATAATATGTTAATAACAACAAACCAACCCTTACCAGTTCCCGCTGAAAAGCCTTCTTCAATTCGATTATTTTAGCTTGAAGAAGTTTTATTTTCTGTAGAGAAATATGCGAAACATGACTCTAGATATCATAACGTACCGGGAATTCAACATGGATAGGCCCTTTGCAGCTTTCCATTCACGTGGTGCAAAACCGCCAAGTTGGGACGCAAAAGTCGCACTGGGGCAAGACAAACAACAGGCAGACATAATTTTAAATGGTAATTTCCTTTATTTGTCTTGTACCAGTGCGACTTTCGCGTCCCAACATGGCGGTCTTGTACCACGTGAATGGAAACCTTCAAAGGACCTATTAAGACAACACAGTCTCCACCCAGGATGCATATTAGCAACAACAGAAAAAATGATAGAGAAGAGTTGAAAAGCTGAAAAAGAGACTGAAATGAAATTCAAAGATTACATTTTGATATCTAACCGGCCCTTGGAGCAATCATGTTACCTTATCCTTGTCTTCAAGATCTGTTTCAAGTCGACTGTTATCTTTTCTGAGGTCACGCAGCTGTTGAGAAACAAAATATGGTAACTAATTTATTCTATCGAATATTTTTTAATAAAACCAAATTCATCCTCTGCCACTGTAAAAAGAGAAACCTGTAGTTAAAAAAATAACCGGGCAATTGGTTGATTAAATGATTGTTTGACTAATTGATTGATTGACTGACGGACTGATTGATTGGTCTTGTGACACACTCACTAAATTCTTAGCCTGCGTAGCTGGCGACAGCGGAGCCGCCGAGCATAGCGAGACTCATCCCCATTCTTCTCATAGTCATTCCATACATAAATCTAGCAATGTGTATGTTGTGGTTCAATTTTATCCTCGGTTAAATTTCCTTTTCCTTTGTTTCAAACTCATCATCATATATTACGGTTTTACCGTACCCAAACACAGAGGAAAATAATTTTTTAACCAAGGATAAGATTAAACAAACCACAGCATGTATGTCTAATTACTTTCAACTGTGTCATCGTGATAATGGCCTACGCTTGAGGGGCTAAAAAACAGACCCTTCCACGATCGATTTTTTCGGCAACTTCTAACATGGACCAGTTAGTGTGAATCCGTCGACACCACAACAAAGAGCGCCTTAAAATTACGAAACTTACCAAGTTTGAAAGTGATACGTCTTAAATGAGCGAAGATATAGGTCCGCAAAGTTGCGAAAATTTACAGACGTTTGCAAGACGTTTGCATATTTATGCCCCCCCCCCCCCCCCACCCGCCACTATACAAACGTCTGTAAAATTTCGCGACTTTGACGAGAGATATCTTCGTTAGTTTTCAACAAATCACTTTCAAACTTCGCAACCTTTCTTGCAGCTACTTAAAGGTGCTTTTTCCAGTGTAGATAGTATTTCCCTAACTTGTCCATGTCAAAAGTTAAAAAAAAACGTGGAAAGGTCTATTAATCAAACTACTTTTAACAGGAGACTGACCTCAATTTGATGACCTTACTGGGTAAATTGCTGGTTAACTGTCATAGAGAGGATTATGGAAGATTAAAGAGACTAACCTCATTCTCATCCAGTTGAAGCATCTAATAGCAAGAGAAAAAGGAACCAGTGCCGCGTTAGGGAATTAATAAAGTTTACCATAACAATTAGCTATCAGTAAAGATGTACATGGCAGACTTTTATACTCAAATAGCCAAGGAGAGCTCAGTAGAATAGGTGAATCGACTTTTCACGGTTTTTTCAACTTTTTTCATGGGCAAGTCAGGGAAATTCCGTCGACTCTGCCGGAAAAAGAGTCTTCAGATTAGTGAAATTGCCAATTTTGAAAATGATTTTTTTAAAAGTAACATAAGATATAGTTCCTCGGAGTCGTGAAATTTTACAGACATTTGTATGGTCGGGGGTTACAAACTTGCCCCCCACCCGGTACAATCGTCTGCAAATTTTTGCAGCTTTGCAGAGCTATATCTTCGCTCGCTTTAGACCTGTCACTTTCAAACTTGGCAAGTTTACTAATATAAAGACGCCTTTTCCAGTGGTGTCGAAGGATTTTCCCTAACTGGTCTTTGCCAAAAGTTGGAAAAAAAACCGTGGAAGGGTCAATTCCTTGCAAAGTTTAAAAAAGTCCCATCCGCACTGCAGAAGAAAGAAGGGAGAGAAAACAAACAAATCCAGAAACATTGTGCAAAAACCTACATGAGTCAACTGATACTTTACCTCTCTTTCTTGGAGTTGCTCTTCCAGTTCTTTAATTCTTATCTTTAAATTTGAAATCACCTTTTGGGAGTCTTACAAAGAGAAATATATAGAAATCAGATAAGGCAAATACCAACAATGACATTACTGTATGGTAAATGTTTTGGGATAAAACGCAAACTGTGTTATAAATAACGCCGGACTTCTTACCTCTGTTCTCTGAAAAATAATTCCTATCATTTGCTATAAATCTGTTATTTTCTTCATACTGTCTTATCTAGGGATAAAACAAAAGTGAATTTTTGTTTTCTATTTTCAAACTTGTTTTCCCACGTATATTCGATTGTACCTTTAGAGAAGCACAACACAAGAAAAATGACTTGTAAGTCATAATGGCATACAGTACAAACCCGCGACTAAGAACTTACATTTTCCCAGGTTAGCCTAAACAGTTTATTTGGTCCATTTAGCTTATTCCTTATATTTTATCTGAACACCACTGTATTGCAGTTGGAGGGAAAGACAAATATCTCCAAAGAGGATCCTCAATGTTGACTCATCTTATTTGCACAAGTGTACAGAATTTTTTTTATAAATTTTAGAAAATAAGAAAACTAAACTAAACAGGTTCTTGTAAAGAGGGGGCCTAAATGGCAAAGTTTAGCCTAACAGGTTCTTAAAAGCCAGGTTCTTAGTTGCGGGTTTTTACTGTAATAATCTTTTCCAACGATATAAATTGGCCACATGGAAATGAAAAAGCGAAACGAAATTGTGTTGTATGCAATAAAAGCGGCATCCATTTAACTCATAAAAATTCAAAACAGAATTGCAAAGGAACTCTCTAAAGGGGAAACTAAATTGGGCATATCTATCGCTCTTTTAATAATGTGAAAAACGAAATGCAGTTGAGACTATATTTCCAACACTTTATCGCCAATTTTCTAGGCTGTGACGCCCGGTGGTATTATATTTTTACAAATATCCAGGCTATGATATTTATAGGAAGTTCGGCAGTCAGTGAGTCAACCAACTTTAGTTGTTGAACGATTTAGTAATTCCTCCTTCTCTGCAACTGCTTGTCTCAGGTCGGCAATCGTCTTTTCCCTGCGAGAACAAAGAAGGAGCCCGCCTTAACAATAATCCTTCAATTATGAAACTTAAGCAACCATAGCAACTTCCCACGCAGAATGCTTGAGCCCGTAAAAGTCTATTAGAGAATGAATTCAGTGCTAGAGCAAGCCATCTTGCAAACTACCGTTTTCCCATCCTGCCTGATTTATAATTTGCCTCGCCTCTGTATTTAAGTTGAATGCCGGCGTCAATACAACGATGCTTCTATCGATACCGTAAACTATCGCTTATAAGCCCTGGGTTTAATCATTTTCATAACTAAGGGGTTTTAGGACGGCTTATAAACGGAGGGGCTTATATCCAAGGGGGGCTTATAACCGGAGGGGCTTATATCTGAGGGTGGCTTATAAACGGGGGGGCTTATATCCGAGGGGGGCTTATAACCGGAGGGGCTTATATCCGAGGGGGGCATATAAACGGAGGGGCTTATATCCTAGGGGAGCTTATAACCGAAATGGAAAAAGGGCTATGAAACAAGCTTTACCAGTGCTGATCAAAATACGTTTTGCACTTACTGGTATTTAATTAATAAGCTTTAAAACGTCATAATAAATCGAATTCATTTTGATACAAGCTAGAGGGGGGCTTTCAATAGGATGTTTTTTTTTTGTTGACAGGTAGATGGGCCAATAGAAGGCGCCGGGCAGGGGGCTTTAAAATCTACCAACGATGATATGTACTTTTTAGTGACAGACCATTTCTTCGCGAAGTGATTTACCTCGTTAGCGATAGTTTTTTTTTTTTACATTCTAAAGCCCCTTGTTTATAAGTCTATTTGTCTTGAAGGACGAATCATGCCGCGAGAGCAGAAAGAAACAAGGAATGATGAATACCCCATAAACTTATCGACAATTTTACCTTTGTTTGAGGACATCTTCCGCGTACTGGTAACGGGCCTGTTAACGATAAATTATGGAGGCATATAACATCAGAATATTTAGTAACCAAAACTTGCTTGTACAGACACTGATTACTGACAAAAAAGCAACTTTTCTGATTCTGCAGTTGCAATGAAAAGCATTCCCACAAAACATCCAAATAAGTGAAGTGTAGTCTGCGAGTAGTCTCTCTTTTTTCTTCAGATTTAGTGAGGGGAGACGAGTGCACGCGCGCACGAGCGTCGACGCGAGAAACGAGGGCGGCTGCTTGAGAAGAAAGAAAAAAGCGTCTCGAGTCTTCAGTCACGCGAGTGGTCATTTGCGTGTCTCGCACGTTTTGCTCGACGGACCAAGAAAAAAGAAAGACTGCTTGTATTGTAGTCTAAGTGAAGTGTTACCTTAGTGCTACTTAGTTCTTGTTTGAGATTTTCCACAGCTTCAGGGCTCAGATTACTTGTAAAATGAGAGGGCGAATCAAGCTGTGATTTAGAGAGAAAAAAAACGTTGTCTTATGAGTTTGCGCACGGAAAAGATCTAGCCTTACGTTCACAGTGATTCATAATTTTAGAGGTAAGCAGAAATTTAACGTTTAAGGTTTAGCAATGATATGAATTACCTATTCAGCTAATAGAGTAAAACAAGTAATTTAGCTGGACTTATTTACAAAATAACTGATTTCATCACCTCTAAAACCAAATATCAAGTTTAAAATATTAACAATTTCACATGTCTAGAGTGTGTATTTCCTGGCCAAATCCTGTTTATTCAGTATTCGTCCGGATAAGCACTGGTTTCCGATTGACTGGGATTTAACGATCAATGTGACTTCAGAGGAGGTGACGTCAGGAATGTAAAATCAACGTCAGCCTCAGCTGGTGTATGTGCAATTTCTCAACTCAGGGATTGGGTAGGGAGAGGAAGTGGTGATGGGGAGGGGGGGTGGGGATTCGCTTTCTTTCCCACTATTCTCCACACCCCAAGCTGACAGCTTGCTCGAAAGCCAACTACAAGAACATCTTCTTTAAAGCGTGAGTTGTAATAACTTAAGTGTCAATGTTGCGCATAAGGGATTCTGGTCAATACAAGCTCTAATTCCTAACGGGTTTTCTGTTAAGCTCTGTTGTATTTAGAACATTTAACTTCTATGACGCTTTTTCCAACATTTATTCTCACCTTATTTTCTTTAAAGCAAGTTAAAAGATCATTTTTCTCCTTTAGATTTTCCTCAAATTTTGCGATCTGAAAATATGGTGGTGAAAAGAGCACACAATGCTATAATGCGATCAAGACATTAACCAATTAGATACGAACGTTTAGAGCCATTTATTCCACATATTTTAGCTTAGACCAATCAGCGAGGTTACGTTTCATGGAAGTGTTTAAGTTTAGCTTCATTTTATTAGTTTTGTTAATTTAAATAATACTATGCTATATTCACTGTTAAAAAAAATGATTTACTTCATCCACTGGTGTTTATGGAGTTCAAAATTTTCTATTTCTTTAAAACATGTAAGAAGCTTTATACGACTTTGCAAGTTATTCATATTTGTTACTAGGATAATCCGTCACTTTTCATTCGATAAGTCATAAACAGATAACAGACAAATACACATTCACCAAATTTTCGTGCAACATCTAATGACCAATAAAAAGCCGCAGCAAAGCCACACCAAAGTAAGAAAATGAAGAAGGGATATATCATCAATGACATCCGTCCCTGTTGCAACTTACTTGGCTTTTAAGCTCATTTGTCTCTTTCATGGCGTCCTCCAAACACAGAGAAACATGTCTGTTCTCCTCCGCTTTTGACATTAGTTCGCTCTGCAAATAAATACAACTTTCAGCATTTTTAAAAATTTTATGCCTGAGCACGAATAACGAAAACACAATACTGACAAGGAATTATAATTATAACGGTACGATGCAATACATTATACGATACATAAAGATTGTGTCAGGGGTGGTGAGCGAGTACGATTTTCTTACAAGCAAAGACGCCATGAATTAATTTGATTATCATATAAGTTCTAAGGTACTACACTATACCACACCTACGTAAATACAACACAAACCAATGGAAAGAACGCACTACAACGAAATTCAATGTTAAACATTTGAAGAGGCCGAATCACGACATTACCAAAAAGCATGGGGACTGCCACCATATTTAATCAAACGAAAATAACGCCTCAAGACAATAAAAGAAGTTACGAGTAACACCGTAAATACAAAAGATCGTACGGACGGCCCAAATGAAGACGATTAAAACGGATGGCAATTGAGATTTTTGAAAAACTTCTTAGCCTAAACGTTTTTTAAAGTTCATCAGAGTTGTCATTTGTAACGCTTGATATTATGCTAAGGAACGCATTGTTTTAGCCTAAAGCTTCCATTTTGTCGCTTGCAAGTAATTTCTTAGCTAACGTTAAGTTTAATGGCAAAAAGGACGCCTTAAAAGTAGTAATACAACGAACTAGACAGCCGTAATACACTATAGCAAAGAAGCGCTACGTATCCTGACCTGCAGTTGCTCTTTTTCTTCCTCGAGGTCGGCTATTCGTTGTTTGTACGAGTCTTCTTGTCTCGAATACTCGTTCTCGAACATTTTCAATTGATCCTTTAAAGCAAAATTTAGAATCGGTAAGCTAAAAAGTGAATATGTCTGTTTTTCGTAAGCTATATCGGAGGAAACCAGCCCTTACTGGTTACAAAAGGAGAGATTCGGTTTGGTTTTCTTCCAAACGTACAAAACAACAACAACAACGAAAAAGTTAGTTTAGTTGAATCAACAAGTTATCAATATCTGACAGGATGTAAAGTTAGAACAGCCTAGTAAATCCCATATCTGGAATTTTATTTCGACTCTTACCAATTTCGTTTGCATTTCAATTTTTTCTCTTTCCCTGGCCGCTTCCAGGAGCCTCACCTATTAAAAGAGAGCCATAAAATAAAGGTGCACAAGATTACTATCGTCACATGCATCTCAAGCTTTTGGTGATCGAGGTTGAATGAAAGAAAGTCAGAAAAACAAGATCAACCAAAGGATCATATGGAAATACTGATATGTTTAATTTGCTGAGTTAAAATGTTTGCTTCCAATGTTATTAATCTTGTTTAGCTAAACAGCTCCAGTTTTTTCGGGAAGAGAATGAATGGTAAAGTATTGACGCAAACTGCAACGCCCAGATTACCTGGTCTTCCAAGTGCGCGGCCTGCTCCGCTGAAGAACGTTTTCCAGTCTTGGCATCTTGTTGTATTCTTTCCAATTGCTGCTCGAGCTGAAGATTCTACATAGAACAGCAAAAGAAGATTCATTTATTACCCCATTGTAAATAAGAGTAAGAAGAAGGAGAAGGGTGCCACTGGAACAATAACAATATCAATAAACAACCTTCATCCAAACACAGTGAAGGAAAATGCAAGGTAGCTTAGGGATCATGTTGACTACGAGTAAGCTTTTTCGCTCTTGAAGTTGGGGAGGGAATAATGACATTTTCATGTGCTTGTTTTCATTATTCTGTCACTCAATCATCAGGATGTACATAGTATGGTTAAAACTCGTTCCTACAAGGCTCTGTTACAGGCGTGAGTGACGGCGGAAGTGTTAGATAGACGGCAGAGTTGCCATTTTAAGACGTAATCCACATAACTATAGCCCAACGTCTGCATAAAGATCCACAAAAATTATACACTGTGAGTAACCGAAACAAGCTCTCTCTAACAGCAGTAACCATGCAGCAAAACGTACTTTACTTCTCCAGATTTCATAATCCTGATCGTATTTTCTCTTGCATTCTGTTAGCTCTGATTCCTTTCTCTCTAGTCTTTCATTAAGTGTGCTCACCTAAAAAGAAGAATTATATCTAAATCTGTTTGAAAAGCAGCAGAGTAGAACTAAAAAAATTGAAACTTGAAATAATTAAAAAGTTTTCACTTTTAGACCCAAAAATGACGTCAAAATGTTCACTGAAACTCAAGTGGACCCAGGAGCCGCATGCGAGTGGTTTCGACGCAAAATTTGAACACTTTCAAGTCACTTCTATAGATAATGGAAAACTGTCTTTTTCTTAAGTAGTTCGGGCACCAGTTGTTCAAATGCTGGATAGCACTATCAACGGGATGAATCGTTATCCGGTGGATAAGTATTAGGAAAAGCAATTACGCTATCCATTGGATAGAGATTTATCCGGTGGATAGCGCTATCCTCCTTTTGAACAACTGGGATCTGAAGAACAAGTGAATCAACATGTGAGAGGGGAGACTGGGGCTTCATAGGTCCTCACCAGAGATCCAAGTGTGTTGATTCGATCGTTCGAGTTCGTCCTCAACTCGTTAAGTTGATCACGAGATTCCTGCAGACGGCTCTCGAGTTGTTCTCGCTGAAAAAAAGAAGTCGAGTTACTTTACTTACGCATTCAATTCTCCTTAACTAACTAACTACTTAAATGATATGATAAACGGATACTTGTCTGGTAGAAGTACACTCACAGATTGGCGCTTTGCTATTATACGCCACATCTACTTGGAATTTCAGAAATGTTGGTTTTTGAGGAAAGAGAAAATTCCCGAGAGTATCCGGGAAAAAACCTCTCAAACCTTAAACGTCTCTGAAACAAATTAAAGTTAGATTCCCCGGCGTTTATTAGTGGTTGGAAACTAGCTCCTGAAACATTACGACAACAATAGCGTCACAATAGTTGTTTAACCCCATGGAATGAACCCTTAACAGCTTTTGAACAACAGTATATTAACACCTAGGCGAAGCAACAACCAAATGTAAGCGTAAAACGTCCCACGCAGACCCGTACCTCTTTTTCCATGGCATTAACTTGATCGCTACCGGAAAGTTTGCTATCCTCGAGTCTAGAAAAAAAAAATACCAAAAAAAGTATCAGCATCAGCATCAGTAACATCACTGAGAGTGGTGAGTTTGTCTCTATAAAGTTTTATTTGAGAAAGCTATCGGAATAAAATTACTGTCATTTTTCAGTCACATTTCTGCCAAATTACCTGGAATGGAACCGATAAAGTAACTAACGCAATACCCCGATTAGAGTCAACGCCTACTGCATATCGCTGACACACAAATCAAACCGTAGTCTGTGACGACACTAAAAACGGCTGTGTAGCAGACTAGTCAAACCGATGCCAAACCTGCATGCATTTTCCCGCGCTTAGTCACAGGAACAACTGTCAGCCAAAGTGTTATTTATTCAACTTATCAGGGGCTAGATCAAAAGACGTCCATTGATGCAGTTCCTGTGACTGCATGGAGGCTTGCCATCCTTTATTATTCAATGCTGTGTCCGGCAGTGGTGGGTTTTGGGGAAAATTTCGAGGAATTTTGAATTTTGGAAAGCGGCTTTAGTTTACGAGGGAGCCAATGAAAACGCGCGAAACTTGCGATCCACTGTTTTGGTAATAGCACAATGCAGTCAATGCAGCAGACGCTGTATATTACACATAAAATGACTGCCTGAGATTCGCCGATCATACCTTCGTTGTAAATCACCCACTCGCTCTTTCAACTGAGAAGTTTCGTTATCTTTTTCTTCAAGTTCCTGTGAAACCTTCAATCGCAGGCAAGAGAAAAGAAACTGTGTAAGCAAAAATGTGTATTCTATTTATTTCACAACTACTTTTTTTAATGCTCCTCTAATTCTTGATTCCCACGAATGCACTTCTATTAGCCTCTCAAGATAATTTCCACTCCACAGTATGTCGAAAGTTGCCATTGTCAAGAGGAACTTATAATTCTAAACAAAAGTTACGCTACTCCAGACAATCAGAACCTATTTCCATTTGATTCTCTGTTCGTACTTTTCCCTTTTAGCCTCAGACTGCGTTCTGACAACCAAAAACGCAGAAAACTGATATATGACGACTCTTGGCTAGAAAAAAAAAACAGCTTCTTTTTCTCTGAAAATAAAAATAATACATCTCGCACCTTATTCTTATAAAGAGAGTGTGTTTGACGCAGATTGGCCAGTTGCTCCTCTGTTTGACTGTGATTTTTCTCTGCTCTGTCGAGCTGCACTGATTTCTAAGGTTTTAAAGACAACATCATGTCAACATTCCTTAGAAATCATGGCAAACCAGCTACCGTTTGACCAAAAAATTGATAACATAAGCTGAGTTCATGAGGTAAAATTGGCCGGCGGTTCCAGAACTGAGTGAATACAAGTGAACTAAATTTGTATAGCCACGTAGATGGATTTATAAGGTGACAATTCGAGCGCTAGGCCATTGCACTGAAATGCTCAAGAAGCAAGGACCAATCCCTGTAGTATCCCTACAATTTAGTCGAGCATTTCGCAAACTTACTCCGAAGAATGTCCATCAAAAGTATTTAAATTTTAATTCATCTTTTCTTAAGACCCTCATAAAATTATTGTATTATAACGGAAACCTGCCAGACAAGGAATGGCATTATTAAGTGCGACTTAGTAAGAGCTAAAGTTATTATTAATTACTGCACGATGATATATTGTCGATTATAGTTAACAATATAGAATGAAAAACCCCTCGTACCTTAGTCAGTTCGTTTAAAGTG
>OZ037779.1:11063504-11211004 GCA_964035525.1 Porites cylindrica | reverse complement strand
GAACTGCCAAGATCTGGTGGTTGCTTAGTGAGGTTCTATCTAAGCTTGCTTACAAGAAGTTGCAATAATTTACTATTGCTTTGATGGGAAATTTAAAATAGAGGCTCACCCAGCTGGCTATTGACAAGAGACAAAACAATCCCACATGGCGGTTTGACTTCAGTTAACTGGGGTATCAAAATTATATGGAAACAGCATACAAAAAATGTGTAATGAGCCTGAGGTGTAGGTGACAACATAAAACATGCATTATAAATAAACCTTTTTTTGCCTATAAAGACAGGCTGTGCTTAGGAGAGGCCCCTGGCATCTTTTCTTGGTTACTAGGAAATCATTCTTCACTTTTACACAAAAAATTGCATGCTGGATTTCACAGGTTCAAAGCACTGGGCTCCAAACATTTTGCTTGGAGCACAGCTTTAAAAGAGACGTTCAACTTGAAGAGATGATCGTAGGTACATGAAAATAGTCCCTTCCATCTAGCATGTTGCCTTTAATATTATAAACATTTTTCAAGTGAATCTCATTTAAGGTATAAGAAGTTCAAGTGACAAGTTCAAGTTTATTAAAAACACTTTTGATACAAGCCATAATTAATCCTTGCCCACAAAGTAGCCTATAGCTAATCGAGGCGGGAAGGAAAAGTAAAAACGTTACAACAATAGGGTTGAATCATAACAATAACGTTAAACAGATACACAAACATCAACATATTGAATCAACTAGACAGTGAATACACATAACATATTCCATTCTACTGCATCAAATACATGTACCTGCAATCTTTGCCTCCAGCTTGTAAACTTGCTCCCCTCTCTTTGCAAGCAGATCAAGAATTTCTTCCCTTGATGATCTGCTATTAACCTAGATGTACAATGAGAGAGAAAACAAGGGAAATCATAACAATATTATACAATCCTGATAGTTGATACTTGGGTTTACCTAACCATTAGTCCAGCCGCTATTTGGAGAGTGGTTTTGTTCTTTGGCAGGTTTGTAGAGAATAATGTGAAAATTTCAAGATGGTAATGGCAGTGATGAACTTTACCAAGTTATTCTGCCTTGATTGAGGACAAAGTGGTCAGGTGTTATGCCTACCTTCTCTCATGATATGAAAAAATTGGGTGCCGACCTCAGGGCTGCCATTAAGAGCTGAGGGCCTAGGATTTCCCCTGACTACTACGAACGTGGGCCCCAGCTACTTTTATACGAAAATAGAAGAAAAATAGAACCAAAAGAAAACCCTGGCTGTTTGATTCCCTTCCTACTTGTTGTATTTACCCAGCAACTTGAATTCTTAGTGACAGCCCTGGCCTATCTTCTATCCAATAACATATGGAGCTTTTTTTTAAAAAAATGACGACAGGGGTAGGACAGCGACCAAAGCTGGAACAATTAAGGCCGAACAAATCAGGAGAGTTGGAAATCATGCCTACACATGTACTTTAGGTATGGATCTAGGACAAATACTGACCGATTTCCTAAACAAGCGCCAAAGATGCAAGTCCCTAGGGGGGTCTGACGGCATGCTCCCCATGGGAATTGTTTTATTTTAACTTCCCAAAGTCCCCTTTCCTGGGTTTCTCAGCCATTCAGACAGGATATTGGCCAGTTCCTTCTCCTGGAATGAAGCCTTGCACTTGGAAAGTTTTTTTCTTTTACATATCTGTTATGAAAAATCTGACCGATTTCTGTAAACTAGTGGAAACCAGTGTGGATCCATGCCTGCACTAAGGGGATTGAAGACCTCAGTCCCTTAACAATGCAAGCCTCACAAATGTATGTGTTGTAGTTAATTTTTTATCCCAGGTAATTTTTATTTTTCCTTTGTTTCAATTTCATTAGCATACATTACCATACCCAAAAACAAAAGGAAAACAAAAATTACCTGAGATAAAAAATTAACTACAACATATGCAAATAGCCAGCACTGATTTGAATGCATGATAATTTGGACTGTATTTGTATCATAACTCTAGAGCCAAAAAGAACTACACTTCTAAAGTGACTGGCTGAGGCTATTTTAACAACACCATCCACAAACAACAAACAGAGGGATGCTTGTTGTAGACACATATAATTCAATTACCATTTGACAACTCAGTCAAGCAAAACTCATGACTAAACAAATTTATTACAAAATATTGTTTCATTACAAAAGTGCTAAACAGCATAAATTATTTCACGATAGCGACTGATAATGGATAAAGATCCATTAGTTGAATTCAATTCACAGATAAAATCAACTCTCGTAATTTACGGCCAAACTCTAACAAAGACAACCAATTTACCAACCTTGCATTTATTATTAATGAAATGCAGTTTACTTAGATCAGATCCAGAATAGAATCTCTCGTCTTTTAATACCTTTTTAGTTAGAGTAAGGTTATTCTAATCACTTCATCGCTTTTACCAAACTAATTTTATTCTGGGAGATATGGGTACTGGTATAATGAGCCGGCAACGTGGAAGAATAATTTAATTCAAGTCCATAACGCAGCGCTTTGGTTTGATCAATGATTCGATCCACAAAAGAGCATTTGTTTACTTGCAGTTGAGAGCCTTGAAGCTTTAGCTAATAGTTTCATTCATCTTTTGGATTATTTTAAGTTTACTTCCTTTAAGTTCTAGCTAAAACGTTGGACACGGTGTAGTCAAGGTCACAACGAAACAATGTAGGATATTAAAAAGTCATGAGAGAAAGCAAGATGGAAAGCACACGTTCCCTGATACTAACCGTAAAATTCGAAGAAGACTCAATCGGCGTTCCTGCTGGAGTTGAATTTGATCTGCTCGTGAATGAAGCATGCCTTGATACATTATACCCAGATGAAGCGACACTGCTTTCACTGTAAATAGATTCCCTAGATTCGTACAAGCTACTTGCATTGCTAAGCCTTCGTCTCTCCCACTTATTCTCAGTCCAGCCATTGACTTTAGGTCGCCGAACGCTTGGGCTGGAAGGTAAAGGACGACTGGAATCAGAGTTTTGTTCCTCCTCGGCGATCTTCTGCTTGAGTTTTGCAAACATTGAGGATCAATTAGCGACTTTTTAATCGTTGTCGATTCATAACGTGCCGCTCTATTTTGAACGACTTCTCCAACAAGACCTTGTTCCACTTCCGTTTACAGGCCGGTCTTTGTTTACGCATACTCACGTAATCATTGCTGACTAGAATATTGCCGGCGCATGCAAAACCGGAAGTAAAAATACAGAAGACACGAGAACAGAACAACCTGGTCCCCAGGGTCTTCTCTTTTTCCATTGAGTATTTCACAGCCATAAAATGCGCATGTTAGCCCTTTTAGGTCCTTTCACAGACCGCATTGACGAATTTCCCTACACTTTCATATTTTCTACTTTAATGAAATCCTAGTGTTTCCTATACTTGAAGCCCAAAAAAGGTAGACTGTTCACAGTCGTCTATTTTTCCGTAAGATCATCGAGATCGAGAGCTTTGCGTTACGGGCTACCCATCTTGCATGAGTGTCAAAACTACCTAGGGGGCGGGAATAATCCCCGACGCCCGCCCCCTCGGTACATTTTAAAATCAAGATAGCCGTTACGGTAAGAAGACGCGGTATATCTAAACGATCTCACGAAAAAATAGGGGACTGTGAACAGTCTAAAAAAGGTATGATATCCCTTAACTTAAAGGGCAGAGCATCCCCGTAAAGGCCATTATAGGGAGTACCTCATCCACTGGATTTGATTGGCATATATCTTAGCGAACGCCTAATATTGTAGCCTGCATAACAGGCGCTTTATGGGCCAAGCGAGGCGAACGCGGCATTTCGCGCGAAGCGCGACACGCGCGAGACGAGGGGAGGAGAAAAAATAGGTAGGTGGGCGGAAGAGCCAGAACAATGGACTGGCAACAGGCTTTATTTTTTCTCCTCCCTTCGTCTCGCGTGTGTCGCGCTTCGCGCGAAATGCCGCTGTCGCCTTTCTTGGCTCATAAAACGCCTGTTAAGCAGGCTATAATACTGATAATGGTGGTTTAATACCACGATGTAAGCACACTTACGTTTCGTTGCCTGGGAAAGAGTACCGGGCTCTCTTAAAAATGAGAGGGTTCTCTAACAGTGAACAATCATAACCCTTTGGGGGGTAAACTTGGCAATAGCGGTGGCATCCTACAGGGTTATTTAAACAGTGGTTAATTAGGATTCTTGACTAATCATAGTCATCCATTAGAACCAGACATCAGCAAATATAAAAAAAGAAGCGGGGAATGCCTTTACCGGACGTCCGCACTCTACGCAAAACCTGCCTACAACTACAGAGTCCAATATCCTAAGTCCATTAATGAATATAGGCTATTTGCATGAATGAAAGGCATCAGATCATGCCCGGTTGCATATCACTCTTAATTATTGTCCTGAAATAAAAACCTATTTTTTGAATCAATATTTACGGGTTCCCGTTACCTTAAAATGCTTTATTCAATTCGACCGAAGTGTGTAAATTAGTTCTCATGAAAGGGGGTTAAAGAAAAAAATTACAATCAACGACCTCTTGGCGTTTCGGGTTCGCGTGCACGGAGGAAAAACTGAGAGACGGCTCGCAGTCAAGCAAGTTTTTGAAGTTTTTGAAGTTTTTTTTTTTTTTCTTTCGGGAGAAGTTCCTTCTCACCCCTTTTCAACTTGTAATTCCAACGCTCATGGCCTACGAAACCCGACACTTTTACAGTGACATTTCAATTCAGGGTCCGGTTGAAGCACTTGATTGAGCGCCGCATCTCCAAACATACTTCACCTCCCCCGCCCCCGTATAATTGTAAAGTAGTTGATAGTCTTACATCTTCCTAAATTCTACTTCTTCCTAAATCGTTACAGTTCGCAATGTTCATTAAAGAATAAATTCATCTCCGCTTAGCAGGATACAAGTTTGCCAAGCAGGAGATACAATTTTTCGCAAAAAATGAACAACTTCTCTTTGTTTTGATTTGTTTGTTGTTGTAAAACTATGACGTAATAGATGACCCTAACTACTATTCTTCTTGGAAAGTCACGAAACTGATTAATTTGCAAAACAAAAGATAGCAAAACCGGTATAAAATTGATCAAAATAAGGCTTTTGAGAAAAATGGAAAAAAGTCAAGACAAATGAATCACGTAATTGTTTTTTAAAGATGATTTGAATCTCGTAGTGTGAATAGCACGCTGACTTTGTTTGAAACTCTTCCGGAATTTCAAAGTAGTTCAATAGAGTTTATTTACGAAAGGCCATGACACAGAATATAGAGGCCTTTTTGCGCACGAACTGTATTTAGAAATAACATTAACTGCGGTTGAAGCTTGACGCAAGTCTTTGTGCTACTCCCTTTGTTGTACTTTGTTCATGGACTCAAATGCAGCGTGACGTTTTTAGTGTCTCATGCCAATAGCGCAAATGTTTAACATTCTTCCTTTTCAGTCTTTGATGTATCGACTAGCAAATTGCTATGCAAGCGATTAATTAAACACTACAGTGATTTTCAACGACTTGTCAAGACGTCCCAGTTCTTTGTTTCGTTGGGTGACAACCGTACTAAAAGGGCGATTGAGGTTGAAAGCTGGGAGAGTGCTTGCTCGGCAAATCATTTTGACAGACAGTTACCGATTAATTCTACTCGTGATGGCTGATCGGGTTCCACGACGCAGCAACAATATCATTTTGTCTGCCCAGCAGCTTGATTACAATGCAAGTATGGCTCGTGATCTGAACAAACGCGCGCACAATCGCTTACAACTTCACAAGGGAAACATAGAGGAACATCAGACAGCCAATTTAAACTCCATGAATTACGAAATGAGGCGAATCAAACACGAGTTGAAAGACATCGCGAATTCTTCGGGAACTTTAGATCAATTCGGTGAAAAAATGGCGAGTAAAGCCAGAAATGATACAGCAAGAAGGGGAAAAAAGTTTAAGAGAATGGAATCTGGGAAAAACGTGCGAAAAGGCAAAATGTCGGACTTGTCAACCAATGCCATTACGGACGGCAACAAAGGAAAGGTTCGAGAGGCACAAAATTCGGACATTTTACGTACACGACGAAAAAGTTTATCGTTACCAACGTTACCCTCCATGAACAGTACATCTGTTTTAACTTCTCGGGTTCCTCCAGACCTAACCTCAAGGACAAATACCGAGTTCGCAATTAGAGAAGCCCAGGCTAACTCTTCGCGTTTTTCATCGAAGCTCAATAAAGAAACTGCAAAGCGACGGCAATCGAGGAGAAAACTGAGCCTTGAGGCTACGACGTCATCGGGTCAAGCAACTGAACAACCGATATCTGTTTCTGTAACAGATACAAGCGGTGAAACCGAGAGAATTCGACCTGCCTCGCCACGAGGGGCTCCAAAAGCTGACTCTCTTTTGGTAAATCTCAGCCTTGATGCTGTTAAAGACAGGATTCAAAATAGGCTTTCTCAACCACCAAATCAATTTATCGACGATGACAATGAAGACTCTGATATAACACCTTATATGCATGTCCCACCGGACGGTCTACCAAGAACAGTGTACCTCCTCCCTCCTTTGCAAGATCTGTTACAAGAGGCAAAGAAAGCTAGATACGTACGGAGACCTAGAAAGCCTTTTCAAGTAGTGGACAAAGACGATCCAGAAAGGGAGTTGGGAATTGATGAAATATTTAGTAAGAAAGGATAACTGATCGGCATCCAATATCGTTTTTTACATATGGAATCAAGCGTTAAGTTTGAATACTACTGGCTATCACAATATGACATACAAAGAGAGAAATAATTAGTTCGTAAAAAGGGTTTTATGCCTTTCAGATACACACAACAGTAAATACCCACAGCGGAGAAAAAAGATCAGGATTGATTTAGTCTCGTTATGGGAAAAAGAGCGAGTCAAGTGTGACGCCGGAAAATAGTAAGTTTACCTTGAACCTCGGATCTAAATAAACAAGCAAAAAAGAAAACAATCGTGTACATTGTATGTAAAACGTGTGGTGAAAATGACAGTCATTACATTCGATCCATTTATACTTAACTGGTCAGGAGATTTACTGTCAAACTGTCGGTGCTGTTTTCACATTCCTTCAAATACTTTAAAGTTGCGTAATCTTGCATGTGTATGTCACATACAGAGAAATCCAATATTGCCAAATTCCGTCTTTGGCATCTCTAACAAGCTTTTCAAACTTTATTGTTCACTTTAGACAACATCAATCAACCTGTCTGCCTTCTTCAGGTTATTTAATTTCACAAAGTTCAAGAAAGTAAATGCATAAAAGTGAAACAAAAGGAGAAAAAAGAAAAAGCGAGTTTTCGACGGATACTATTATGATCCCTAAAGCCATTATTTAAAGACAAAACATTTTAATTTATGGTCTACAATTCCGTTCTTGAAATCATGGTTAACATGGTTAAACTCCCTCTCGCCAAAACTGGCAAACAACTACAAGTGAGCGTTTTAACAAATTGCTTGATTGCATAGCATGCACCCCTGGTTCCTACGGGGTCTATTGAGAGCAAAAACTAGGTTCAGAAGGAATGCTACAAATTTTTCTTATCATCGGGGAAAAATTTGGATAAACCTAACCAAATTACTAAGAGTAATCAACCAAACTTAATTATCCGCAAGCTCAAAAACTTCGCCGGAGCGGTTTTATTTGTTTGCAACTCTGCAACTTAAGGTATCTGCACAGGCAAATTTTGCACATTTTTGCATCATTTTTAGTGGTTGTTTTATGGATAATATCTATATGTCACTACATTGACTCACTGGTATAAAGTAATCACTTTGAGGTAAGATATCACAAACTTTTAAGGAATGTTTCTGAATTTGCCAGCTGGTAAACAAGACCTCTCATTACCCCACCTCCTGGGAGGTAAACTTCTATCACTTCTCAATTAACACCTCATTGAGAAAATCATTTGTCACGCATCGATTAAATTTGTTTGCAATTCAAGTAGCAACGGCGACAACTGTCTAGAAAATCGTAATCGGTGGGTCTGTGGCGAGTCCACCCATCTATTTCCAGTTCTGTCAGTACTTTAGGAAATTGAAGTCCTCATTAATTCCCCCCACAAAATAGAATGTCTCGGGCTAGTATGTGAAAATTCAGTCAATGCAGGATTAAGTAATTCAACAATGCTTAAGCCTTCATTATACAGAGGCCTCCAATAAACTTTTTAATTTACTTTATACGACGATACACTGCAGGGTACGGATTACAGTAAAAGCCCAGCTTTATATGATTAATTTCAACGCCACTCCAAAAAGCGTCGACAAGAGGCGCTGTTAGAGAGTTTAAAACTACGGTCGGCAACTGTGACGGCAACGAGAACGTCGTGCCGGTAAAACGGATTATTGATGGAGAAAGGGGAGGTAAAAGCTGACCACGTTTTATGCTCTCTCTCGCTCTCTCGTCATCGCAACATTGTTTAGCTGTTAGGGTCGACCAAATTGGAAATGAGTCAAAACGCGATTAATGTTAAAAGCCGGCTAAACTTCGGACAGTGATTTTGGGACAAAAAGTTCATAGCCTGCGCCACAGACGGATCTAAGGGAGGGGCCATTAGAAAACTTAAGGGGATGGGGGCGGGCGAAGTACGAAAAAAAAATTTGCGCAAGGGAAAATTAAATGAAAAAAATTCATGCACGCCAATTAACCCTAAAAAATATTCATGATATGTCCTAAAAAAAATTCATACAAGGAAAATTATAACAAAAAAATTCGTGTAGCTAGAAAATTCCCCACCTCCGCCTCATAAACTTCTGGCCCCAGTTGTTCAAAAGCTGGATAGCGCTATCCACCGGATAAATCCCTTTCCAGTGGATAACTATTAGCGAAACCAATTACGCTATCCAGTGGATAGAGATTTATCCGTTGGATAGCGTTATCCACCTTTTGAACAACTGGAGCCTGGTTAAGTCCATCTGTTACCAACCGGGGTTAGATTACGTCTGCGATCCGAATGCGACACAGGATAAAAGTTCAAGGTCCCCCGTGTTGTATGGTTGTCACGCCCCAGGGTAAAAATATATGGCCAATTCCAAGTGAGCGTCATAACAAGGTGGTCATATGGCGGGGTTCCACTGACCGAGAGATAAAGTTCTGCGATCCGCGAGAGCTGAACAAATTCATTGCTCGTTACTCCTAACTCAGCAATTCAAGCAGGAATTGTGACACCCAAGTGCTGAGTACAATTGATACCAAATAAAAAAGATGATTCTCAAAAAGAAGTTTTTACTTTCAGGTCAATATCAAGGTTTTCGTTACTAGTTTTCATACATTTGACACTATCTTTCGCCGGAGACTCACTTTCTGAATCAACAATTCTTTTCCGAAGGGTATCGGGACGTCCGTTGTCATGGATTTTCTGCTGTGTGGGCTCAACCGGTGTAAAAATCCCGGGAATACTAGATTTTCCAGGAGGATAAAAGCACGTAATGACTGTTCTGCCATTGTATATCCACCCAGTAAGAGCACTATGAGCCCGCGAGCAGTCATCTGCGTCAAAGTATTGCATCAATACCTGAGGACGAACAGACCTAATTTTAAAACTGTGAAAGGTTTGAACCCAGGAGTCATTTCAAAAGGTTGAGTTTGATCGTCCGGGTGAACGTAGTCCTGAATAGGACTGTTGTTGTTGACAATGACTGACGTTTCGACAACCTGTGCGGTAGTCATCGTCAGAGTCAAAGTGAGTTGTATCACGTCAGTTGATGGTATTATACTCTGGTTATTGATCTGATTGGTCAATTATGTCGCGATGTTATTGGTCGTCTGTCAGTTAAGCCGTGACGTTATTGGCTATGAAGACTCGTAATCAGCGATTGGTGCGTTTCGATCCGTCTATTGTCACAGTTAAACAGTCGTCTATTGTTAGTCAAATTGTCAGGCTATTCTGTGGTTGCGCGTCCAATAGCACCAAGAGACTGTTTTGAAGACTCTACACTGTAATTTTCAGGGAGTTATAATAACTCCTCTAGTGGGGCTAATTTAACTCCTTACAGTGGAGTTATTTTTCGTGGAGTTATTTTAACTCCAAAAAGGAGTTTAAAGAACTCTTTTTCAGGAGTAAAAGTGACCACAGATTTTGAGGAGTTAAAATAACCCCAAAAAAGGAGTTATCCTGTACCTAAAATTCTTACTCCACTTTCAGAGTTAAATTAACTCCAAAAAGGGTGAAAACAACCCCTGTAAGGAGTACAAGTAACCCCATTTCGGAGTAATTTTAACTCCAAGATTGGGAGTAAAAAGAACTCTTTTTCAGGAGTAAAAATGACCCCAAATTCGGAGTTAAATTAGGAGTTAAAATAACCCCAAAAAAGGGGTTATCCTGTACCTAAAATTTTTACTCCATTTTTGGAGTTATAATAACTCCCTAAAAATTACGGTGTATCGCTTGTTTTATTGGCTATTTACCGTATACCGTAATGCACCTTGTTTGACTCCAAAATTTTGCACAATCGTGGTTGCAATTTCTCGTAAGTATTACAGTCGTCCCAAGGAAATCGAAAACAATGGCGATGCAAATTTTTGGGAGGTAAAAAGGTGCGTTATGGTTCATGTGAAAATGGTGAGTTCCTGGTTTTCACTTGACGTCAACAGAATTCGAAAAAGAAAAGAACTATCTGTCCTCCTACGTTTTTACTTTCATGAAGCGATGTTTTAGAGCAGCTAAAAACTTATATTTTAAAAAGATTTTCACTTCGAAAGGGTTCTTCGCTTGAATTTCTATAAACCTTTCGTGTGACAGGGCATTTACGTGGCGGCCGAGAGTTAAAAAAGTGACGTATATATTTTTTGGTGAAGGGGAATTTGCTATCTGAACAGTCTGAACAGTTCTGGTAAAAGGAAAAGCATTACTTTTATGTTTTTGTGTTCCTCGAGGGATGAATTCACGCTTTCGTGGCAAAACTCGGTAATAAACTAGTGCCGGATCCAGACCTTGGAATGGTGGGGGGGGGGGGGGGGGGGGGTCATCCAGACCCTCAGATAAGGAGGGGGGCCGGTCTCCCAAAAAAATTTTTGCGGCCCTTCGGGCCTCAGCTTGGTCCAAAAATAAGGGGAGGCCCAGGTCCCCCGGGCCCCTCCCCTAGATCCGACACTGTAAACAAATGTTTCTGTCAAGTGGTTTCCAGCCATCATGTTGGTGCCCCTCTTCATACAAAGCTCTATAAATTTGGGTAAAACATTTCTTCGAATAGCATATGAAGAAGTGCACCGACCTCAAAAATTCCACTTCCTGCCAGATGGAGCTATCAAACTGTCGCTTGCGTTCAACTCAAGCTATTTGTTTCGGACATTTGCACCGCTCCATGTTATAAATCTTCAGAGGTTGTTTGTCCATTGCCCAGAATGCTATTGCCTTTTGCGACATGTATTTACAGTGCGCAGTTTCTCAATGTGCGGCATAATAACTGAATAAATAAGCTTTCGGAAAGCCAGCTAAAGACCGACTACTCTCGTAAAAGAATCGGTAGCTGTCAATCACCGTACCGGTTTAAAGCGTAAAGTGTATTAGATCTGACTGCGTGCGACGGCCAGATTCTGATGATGATTCTGGGCGATGTTTAGTTTATTCATCATTACCTTCCCATTAGTTGAACCTCTTGTGATTTGTCGAATAACACCAAACCTTGCACACATCTCCTCAACGTCCTTCAGAGAGTCCGCTATACAAAAGTAAAACGTAGCAGATTAAGACGATAAATGTTTTGTTAAGAGAGGGTGGTTTTACATTTGAACGTTTTCTAAGTAACTGTCAGGCAGTGATATTTTCGAAAGGGACGGTTTCCCGTGCTTGATCAGAAAAAGTTAACCTTTTTTCTCAGCTTTCTTGAAATTGAAATTTAGAAGACAGAGCGCAAAAACCGCTGATTGGCTAGTGGATAATGACGTAATTTGGCCTGTTTTGCGTAACTGCGCCTGCGCAAACCCGAGAAAATTGAAGATCGAGCATGGCGGCTGAGCGTAAGAGACTAGCAGCTAAATACAGGAATTGCACCGACCTGTGATTGGAAGATAAAAATAGTATGTCAGTGGCGATGACGTGACAATTCATTACGTTAGCCGTTTCAAGAGTAACGGTTTTTACCCGAAAAAGACAGTCCACAGGAAAATACAATATAATATTAAATATTTCTCAAAGACAAACAGTGCAGTATTCTTTTGAAGTCGGTTGACTCGCTAAGAGTCAATGTCTTATCGAAGTTGAAGTTCAACTGTCGCAAATCGGATAACTTCACTGAGTGATTCTGAGATGAAACCTTTGGTCTGCATCCACATTGATCTTAGATTTTACCACTTACATATTGAAGAAAAGCCATAAACAGAGCTTCAATGTCTACGTACACCCGACTGAACCTCGGTGCGATTCCTGCAGATACCGCTGTTCATACTAAATGCAGGAATTGCACCGGACGCGTTCTCGTCCCCAGAGTCACTCTAAGTTGTAACAAAACAGCACGTGACCAAGAAAGACGGGCTCTGGGAATGAGAATACACCGGACGCTCATTGGTCGAATGCGCAACTTGGCATACATGAAATAGCCGCGGGAAACTTTAATTGATTTTCTCGCGTTTTGATTTTCGCTTGATAGGACAAGACTTAGGCCACTGGAAATAACACATCACTTGTATTCGAAGTTAAATTATACTAAAGCAGGGGTTATAGGATCCTGACTAAAGGTCATCTAAACCTCGGGCTGATTGTTCTTTGCCTTTTTTTCTTTTACTGCTTGACGTTACAAGTGTAACATGCCCTCCTTGGTGAGTATATCGAATCTGAAATACCTCAGCAATGTAAAAATAATGGTCACCTAAACAGCCTGGTTAAATCCCATCATGTCCTTTGGAAGAAACAAAAATCCCCTTTTCAGCAAACCGAATAATCATTGCGTTTCAGCACGTAGCTGCGAGGACAATTTGACCTACCATAGGGGGTGGGTGGGTGGGGTTGAGTTTTCGCAGAAAAAAATCTGTGAAGAAACTAAAGACGAGTCAATGCTTGTTTTAAGCTAATAGAGTTACATGTCATGTTTACTCGCAAAATTTAGGGAAAAGGCGGTCCACCTGTAAGAGTTTGCTGAAATTAGCTCTTGCATTTGCACTTTGTGTACTTGTGGATAACATTTCTACATTGATTTATATTTTTTATTCATTTTTTTTTGGGCGGGGGGGGGAAGTGGAGGGAGTTGAGGGCAGTCAATGACTAAACACTCATCTGGATGAATCTGAACTCTATTCCATGCATTCTGTATTCTGTATTCCGGTGTATTCTCGTTCCCAGAGCCCGTCTTTCTTGGTCACGTGCTGTTTTGTTACAACTTAGAGTGACTCTGGGGACGAGAACGCGTCCGGTGCAATTCCTGCATTTAGTATGAACAGCGGTATCTGCAGGAATCGCACCGAGGTTCAGTCGGGTGTACGTAGACATTGAAGCTCTGTTTATGGCTTTTCTTCAATATGTAAGTGGTAAAATCTAAGATCAATGTGGATGCAGACCAAAGGTTTCATCTCAGAATCACTCAGTGAAGTTATCCGATTTGCGACAGTTGAACTTCAACTTCGATAAGACATTGACTCTTAGCGAGTCAACCGACTTCAAAAGAATACTGCACTGTTTGTCTTTGAGAAATATTTAATATTATATTGTATTTTCCTGTGGACTGTCTTTTTCGGGTAAAAACCGTTACTCTTGAAACGGCTAACGTAACGAATTGTCACGTCATCGCCACTGACATACTATTTTTATCTTCCAATCACAGGTCGGTGCAATTCCTGTATTTAGCTGCTAGTCGTAAGAGAGCGATGCTAAACTACAAGGACCTACAAGACTGCTGTCCGTAGAAAAAGAAATAATCAAATATAGCAAGAAACCTTAAATGAAACCTACTGTTTAATTGCCTTCAAAACTTTGTGCGTGAAGTTACTGAAAGCGCCGTTTGGGATGTCCACCGTATGTAAACATCGAGTGTCTATATTGCAAATCCTTCGAGCATATTTCAGCTTTCAGCAAACTGACATTGGATTACACCCTTGCCCACAGGAACAGCTACAGGGAACTTGCTATTGATTGTACCCAAAGGCTTTCAGCTTTGATTGTCCATATTTTGAAAATGCGTTTGGCTGGCCAGAATCGTCTTGTTTCATGAACTTCGCGTGGTCGAACAGCTGTCATAGCTTTGATTTCAAATTAAAGCGTCCTACTTTGCCTCCTTTGAATTCTGATTCACATTTGAGTCGTAGAGATACAAAAGTTTCATATCGGGGTCATCATCATTGTCCTCGTCGTACACAGGCAAACAGGTGAGAATCGAAACTCTTGAGGTTATTATATTTTGTTTGTCATGATGATAACCTGCTATCAGGTGTTTGTTAGACATTTTACAGCATGCTACAAATAATGTTTTAGCATGTGGATGATTGTTTACATGTATGAAGCTCGTTTCTTTTGCTGTTTGTTATTTGTAGTAACTAATTTTTATTTGTTCTGTCATTGTAGATTTTTTTGTTCTAAGTGTTTTGAAAAATAATATTTCTTATAAAACAAGCTGTACATCTACCATAATCATTTTATTACTTCTTTTGTTGTAGGAAACAGAAACCATTAACCTGATTTCTAAGAGCTGAGGTTGTATAGAAGGGCAACTACCCTATTTCTCTTCAGATTAGATTTCTTGATTGATGAAAATTATTTTTCACTGTTGTAAAATGGAATAAAACAATATATCTTAATTCACGCCAGGATCGTGCTCAATGCAGAAATGTTCTATTTTATTAGGATAAAATTAATACTTTTCTTCTTTTGTGTAATGATGGACCAATGACTTGTATTATTGAGATGTACAAGAGTGCTGAATATTGTTTCCTTTTGCACTGAGATAATTGCTTGTCATGATGATAACCTGCTATCAGGTGTTTGTTTTTGCACTGGACAGTCTTTCTGACAAACATCACCTGGAAATGTGTATAATACTTACTTATCACATAATAATAACCACTGCGTTTAAGTTTGGTTCTCAAAGTATGCTACAGTAACTAAATGTGCTCCTTTGTGTCAAACAGATGTAACATAATGAAAACACATTCAGGAAATGAACATCAAATGTAAATACTGTAAATCCTCTTTTAACCCCCCCCCCCCCCCCACCCTCAAATAAGTTCCCCTTCCCCTTTATATTCTTCACTGATTAATAAATGGTAGACTGTATTAGTCAATCACAACTGTAAGACTTCGTGTGGACCGATCCAGGATGGTTCATTCACCAACTGAAAGTTCGGATTTGTTTATGATCCTCGGCTTTTCCACTTTGTGTTCTAGTCCTTTATGGAGAACTGATACCATTGTCTTTGCTAAATTACATAAGCTCCCCCTCTCAAATAAGCCCCCTCCCCTGTTGTGTGTTTGAAATGAATAAGCCCCCCTGGGGGCTTAGTAGAGGATTTAAATGAACAAAACTGTTTGCCAGTCAATGAGTTAAATATTAATGGTGTTACAAAGAAAAATTTGAGATTTTGAACAAAAATTTCTTTCCTGGAAAGAGTTTCAATACCTTCTGCCTGAAGCTATATTTGACATACCGTATTTATTCAAATAAGCGCCCAATCTCGAATTAGCGCCCACCTCGAATAAGCGCCCATCCTAAAGGCAGAAAAAGTTAATAAGCGCCCACCCCACCTCCCTCCCACTCAAACTCAAATAAGCGACTACCCCCACCCCACCCCCCAAAAATTGAATGAGTACTAATAAGAGACTTCCCCAAAGATGGAGTTTTCTTCAAAGTATTTTACAGGAGCCTTGCTTTGTTACATCTTCGTGTTTGGTTGCTATTTATTGTTTTGTTGCAAAATAAACATACTACACTTGCTAAAAATGTTGAAAATTTAATAAGCGCCCAGCCTCGGATAAGCGCCCACCTCAAATTAGCGCCCACTCTCAAGGTCCAAAAATTTAGTAAGCCCCTGGGGCGGTTAATCGAATAAATACGGTATATATTGCAGTTAATTTTTTATCTCGGATAATTTTGTTTTTTTCTTTTGTTTCAACTTTATTAGCATACATTACCTGAGTTACAAATACAAGCTTCAAGTTTATTAACATGACATCGGCTTTCAGTCCTTTCAGTCCAAGAATATTTTGGTCAACCATGCAGTAAATGCCTACACTAGTGCACACAGGGTAGTCAAACTCATTGCTTTTATACACGATTTACATTTGCACTTTCTTGTAAAGCATGTTTGCTGAGTTGAGTTCTCCACCAAAAGCTTCTTATGCTGTATGACTTTGTTGGGATAATAGCGATAACCTCAGGCAGGTAACCACATGGAACATAATCTCTCTGAAGTTATAATTTTACTGTCAACTAATGGGTGGGTGCAGGTCATATTGTACGCTACTCTGAAAGATGGTGAACAGTGCAACTCCATGAGCAATAATTCATTGGCTTAGTTATTGTTTGTCATGGGGTCAATACAATAAAACTTTGACAAGTGAAAATATCTACTAGTGAAGTTATTATTTTGGGCTCTGAAATCAGTAGCCACACTTGTGTACTTTTTTTTAAAGTTTTTAATGAATTTATCACTGGTTGCTTTCCCCAAGTAATAGGAACACAACAAGTTTGGGATGTCACTTACTTTAACCAACCCATCACAACATTTACTGCTTAACTATAAACCCATTCCCCTTGAAATCTTGTTCCACTACTCACTTACACATCCTTCTATCTAATCCTATGATCCTAGAAGCTTTCCCAAAACATTTCCTGTCAATGGGAGGAGAAGAAGCGGAAAAGAAACGTCAAGACTGCTGTGTCACTCTTAAACCTAAAAAATAGCCTGAAATTTTTCTATCTGAGCATGATCAAATGTTGGAAGCTGATACTTTGCATCTGGAACAGAAGGCTCTGTGAAGTGCTCAACTCACAAACAGCATTTTGGCTTATTGTAGCCAGGCAGTGACCAGAAAACAGCTTGATTAGCTTCAAAAAACAATTTTCTGCAAAATTCTGAGGAGTAAATGGGTTAAAAATAATGACTGAACATGCAACATATTATGAGAGGGCTGATCACTGCACCATTCCATTGTCTGAGAAACAGCAGATCGTTATTGTGGCCAGTGAAATGGAAAAGGTTACTATATGGATTAATAACTTCCTGTTCCACCTTAGGGACTTGTCAGAAATTAGCAGGGGGGGGGAGGGGGGGTGGAAACAGAGGGAGGGTCACAACTTTTTGAGACTGCAGAAGAGGGAGGGATCATGAAAAATGGGCCGTTAAAAGGGGGAGGGTCATGCAAATATGTGTCCGTGATCATGTAGAGGTTCACCCACAGAAGAAAAAAGAAGTTCTTTATTTTGTAAAAAAAAATGGGAGAAATAGGAGTCGAGTGATCAGCTGTCAGAATCAGAGTCGGACTCAGCTTAATGCTGTCATCTAAAATGTATGTATATGGCATTACAAAAACAGATTAGAAATATATTTTGAGCTTTCATAATACTGACTCACCCTAGTAGATTTTATCATTTATACAAGAGGGTGGGGGGGTCATGATATTTTAGGCCAAGGTCAATGGGAGGGTTAGCCAATTTCACTCCCATTCCAGGGATGGGTCATCTCATTTCCGAACCCAAATTTAAAATTCCCACCCTGCTAATTTCTGACAAGTCCCTCAGTGGCTTAGTGTTCCATGAAACTTAGGTTAAGAAAGTGAACTTTTATTTGGAGGAAGGGGGGAGGGTGGATGATCAAATGTGTTTTAAAAGATAGTGTGGATCATAATAATAAATGTTCAACCACAAGCACCCACCTTCAAGTTTCTTGTGGACTTTTTTATTTTCGTCTTCGATTTCTTTCAACTTTTTTGAAAAATTGTTTTTGGAGTATTCCCTCCCCCCGCTCTGCTTCCTTTCATTGCATAGTAATATAATTTTACCTTCCCCCCCCCCCCCCGGCCCCAATTTTAAGTTGTCATAATAATTTAAATTTTTCGATGTACTTTATTTGTAACAGAAATACAGATTTACATGGCATTTTGTAGAACCTTGAAAAATTTTCCCTATAGCCCCCACCCCCCATACTCCCTAAATCTTGACCGGCTCCTTAGTTCTCGTGGCCCCTTTTAAACATAAAACATGTCATAAAAAAATGCCTTTGCTGCTGTTTGAAACTAGAAGAAGAATGACTTTTCCAGCTGCACTGTAGCCGTGATTTCGCTGAGAAAACAACGTGAGCAATCACAACGACTCAGTGTCACCAAGGTGTATTTATATTTAGCGCCTCAAAGAACACAATGTACATCACCCGAACTTTACTACTTAAAAAAAATTCTGCAGATAACCACTTTTATAGCATGTATACATGTGAGATTACAAAGTTCTAGATTTCAATTCTCGTGAAAACCAGTTGCAAATCGAATTCCTTTCACAGTCAGTAGAAACAAAAATTGCGAAGCAACGCGGTAAATGACGTAAATATACTTGTAGTTCTTCCAACTTCGCCTTGAACGAGCCTTCCTTGACATTCAAGTCATGAAACAATAGTTCACTTTTAAAGAGCTCTAAAAAATTTTCATAGAAACGAAAAAAAAGTCATATTTGATATGTTTCGCATTAACTATTTACCTCCAACATTTCTCTTTCCTGACCTTAAAGAGTGAGCGACCACCTTAAGAAACGTAAAAAACCTGCCCTTCTTCGAAACAACAAGCTTTAAAATAGGCTCCGAAGCTGGTCACAAACATCGCTGCTTTAGAGAACCTGTTTAAGTCCGATCTTTTCGCTAGCGTCGCCAAGACATGGCTGAATGCTGACAGATTCCGTTTAACGATGTTGAAAAATTCTCAGAGCGAGGACAGCGGCTTGGCAGCGTCCGCAGTGACGTGTTAGATTCTGATTAGTCCTCCGCCATTTTGAAAATCGAAAGGCGGGAATACAAGAAACAGTGGCGAGAGCTCTAGTGCGCATGTCTGGCGGTTTTTGCGCTCTGTCAATTTAGAAAAAGATATAATTTCGTGTGTTGAAAATCTGTAAATACGATGCAATCATAGCTTTTTAACTTAACCGTATAAAATTATCCCTTTCTCTGAGCGGCAAAACTGGTCAAAAAAAGGAAGAAAAAACTTGCACTGAATGAAGGAATGTGGACGACGAAACAAATTCAATTCCCTCGTTGTTTTGATAAGAGACCCCGCCACCGAAATGCACTATAAACCTACTCTGATCACGCACTTTGACAGGCTAACAAATACAGTCAAACCATGTTAATATGGACACTGAGGGGGTCATAGAAAGTGTTTGTACTGATAGGGTGTCCGTATTAAGAGGGTTAAATTTAGAGAAAATATGGGTCATTAAACTTTTCCAAGAGAGAATGATGGGAAACTACCCACCTACCCCTCCCCTACGCCAACATTTTGCCCTAAGTGAGAAGTAAGCGTTAATGTTGGCTTAGGGGAGGGGTATGTGGGCAGTTTCCCAGAAGCGTATTTCGGATCATGATTATACGTTTCTGGGAAACTGCCCACCTACCCCTCCCTTAAGCGAACGTTTTGCTCAGTGTTCCTATTAACAAGGTTTAACTGTATGAGAAAAAAAGAGATCTTCACCATGTTGTAAATAGACGTTGTCCATTAGCAGGGTGGTGGTCGGAAGTAGCATCATATCTGCCAAACTAGGAATAAGCAGCTCAGCAGACGGCTCTAGAAACAGATGTTGCAGAGCATTAGAAGACGTTATCCTTTCCTCTGGTTTACATTTTATCATCCTAATAAAGAAAACAAATTAGTCATTTGTTACTTTTTCTGAATACCATAAAAAGCTTGCTGTTGTTTTAAATGTAGCGCAACTTTTAAGCCCCGTGAAAAAATACGCAACCTTGTTGGCCAACAACTCGCAACATTTCTTTTGTTCCGTGATCGCCGAAGCGTAGCGGGAAAATGTTGGATCCGTTTGTACAGTTCTTCCTGAACATTGCTGGGGCCACGCACGCGCAATACCCATGGTCTCCAAAGTCTTATGAGTTGTATCCTTCCCACAATGCACTGCAGGTCCCAACATTTTTGAGAGTTGTTCCATCCGTTTGCACATCACTGCCAACACGGACGCAACAACTCCCAACAATTTTGGGAGTTAATGCGTTCGTTTGCTCATAGCTTTGGAGACCTCCGTGAGACTTAGGTGGAATTCCACTCCAGCGTAATTTTTACGCGCGTAAATAAAATGGACGCAATTTATGAAAGGCCGCGCGTACGCATTTAAGTTGAACCTCGTTCAACTTCACTTTTACGCGCGGCCATTTGTACATTGCTTCTACTTTATTGACGCGCGTAAAATTTTCACAAAAATACGCGACAGTAGAATTCCACCATTACTCATGGTTGGGGTAACTTGTCAATCACCGATGAGTCTCTGGACTTGCTGTTGAATTTTTATTCTGGGATAGCTGTGTTCATTCGTATGTTTATTAGTGAAGCTGCATTGCGCATTAGCTGATTCCCCCTTTCTGAACTGAGGATATCATCAACTAAAACTTGCTTGGGTAAAAGGTGCAGACCAAAAAAAACCTAGAGAACCGCAATAAGAGATGATCTGAAGGCACTAGACATCTCGTGGGACGATGCATTTATTTTTTAATAATGCTGACAAGCGACTGGATAGAGTGGAGAAGACTTGCTGTCCTTTCCCTAACAAAAGACAAGACTAGGAACTAACTAGCCACCTAACTAACTAATACATTCAAGTGATAAAAGAGGTGGTATGAAAACGTAAATTGAAATATAATCTGTTACTGCAAGTACAAACTGTCATACAAATCATAGTAGTTATTTATAGGTTTATACAAACAGCAAAAAACAAACAGTTTCGTGCAAACAGTACACAATACGCACGTGCAAGAAGAAGGTTTCATAAAAAAGTTAGAAAATAATATTCTTTGTTTTAGCTAGGGGTACCAGCAGGTGGACTTTTAAGAACTTCAGGTTGTCTTTATAATATATTTTAATTATGATACTTACTCACTTCATGATTAAATCATGAAATAACTCATGTTGTTCAGTCGTGATCTTCCTTCCATCATTCGGTATTTGAGTATTAATTTGTTTGAAATGAAGGCAAAGACTTTCCTACATCAGAGAAACAAAACAAAAGTGAGCCGATCAGGTCGCAGTAAGCTTCTAACATTGCCCTCTGAGCAAATTTCTTATCAATATAAGTTTACAACATGAAAATGTATGCTAATTAAGCCGCTGCAAAAAGAAAGCTGGAAAAATGTCTGTCTTGAATGGAATTTGAACCCATGACCTCTGAGGTATCAGTGCAGTGCTCTTACCATTAAACTCTTAAGCCAACTGGGAGCTCATCACATTAACAACTCTTAATATAACCCTCAAAACCATTCACTTCCACTCAAGTACAGTAGCTCTAACTATTGAGTCTCTGATGGTGTAACAAATTAAATGAAAACGTTTCAGTAGTTCTTGCACATGGTACTATTTGTTTGGTATGAAGTGTTTTTTGAGGCTGTGCCCAAAATCTTCTGGTGTAATCATTCCAGCAGATAAAATACCTTTTCAGTACTGCAAATTTGTTTTTCCTTATCTAAAAAAGAAGGTAAAAAAACTGCTGAAAGGAGAATGGTTTCAATGTACCTCTGCCTTTAAACAGTTGTCACAGACTGGGTTGTCTGTTTCATATCTGCATGCTGGGGTCCCTGTGTACATGTACCACAGCACAAAGGCGAAACTCCACATATCACTGGCACAGCAGCATTTCTAGCAAAAATGAAACACAGTGAAATGGCACACGGCTACTGTTAGTGATAAACCATATCATTAAAAATTTTTGAAAATTATCAAATTGTAAAATATTGATAGACCCATTCACCCCTGAACAGTCCATAAGCGCGTTGTGTGGGGATCCATGTCTCTCCTACCGCTTGTGATTTCATCAGTTTTAAGGGTCAAGGAGAACTTTGTCAGCTAACTTGTGCAGGGGGGAGAGATCTTTCAAACCATACCGGAATGAGCACTATTCAGTCATGGAGGCCAACCACTACCCACCTACCTTTCCTTTCATCTAATCCTAAGATCCTATTAAGCTTTCCCAAAAGCTTTTCCCACCAAAATGAAGCCTAAACTTTGCAAGCTAATATTTTGCATCTGGATCAGAAGGCCACTAGGTTTTAAATGGCTTTGTGGTAAGTTCTAGCTCTAGCTCTAGACAGACAGTGACCAGAAAATGGCTTGAATAACTTCAAAGCATGTTTTTCAGCAAAATTCTTAGGGGCAAATGGGTTAATCACTCATAAGTGACGTCAAGCCATTCACTATAAAAGGGTTTAAATGGGTTTTCTTTTGTTCATATATGTTCCTCCTGATTAGACAGTGCCATATTCATATTAAGATTTCAAACTGTTTTGAATAAATGTAAGCATATACTCACTGAATTGCTTCTGTCAGCAGTGCCTTCAATAATCATTCTGTTCCACATTCCAGCCTCAGGGCTCTGATAACCAGCACTCTGAAGTGGCTGGTAAGGCTAAAGATTGAAATTTGCAGCTTATTTTCTGATGTAAACATTACTACTGTATAACTTTTGTCAAACAAAAAACTCATTACTGATGCCTCATGGATTCTGTATTGAGTGTTAATTACTTCTGAAAACTTGGAAGGTCTAACATGATGGCATGTGTGGAGTCTTTCAAAAACTTGTTCAACTGGGAATATGACAAATCACAAATTCCAATATTGAGTCCACAATGGTAGACAAAGAACCATTTCTTAGATTAGATGTACTTCCACTTAACATCATTCTCATATGTTGTTTTATTTATATTTTGTTTATTTTTTTAATTGCATTCAAGATCAAAAAATACATATTCAACTCTCTCTGAACAGACACCTCTATAAGACAGACACCTCGCTAAAAGGAACACCTAGATTTGGTCCCTGCATTTCCTTACTCTGCTTAGTTGACTCCTGATGAATTTAACATTGGTTATAATCCCCCTTAGATATAAGCCCCTTCTAAAAACCCATACAAAGATCTACAAGCCGAGGGCTTATAAGCGACAGTTTACAGCATAATTTAAACTTATAATTACTCATACTTTTAATATAACAGCTATAACAATAATCTTTTTAGAAACAACTTTTATGAAGTATATTACTGGTAAAATGATACAAACCCCTAAATTTGAAAAGATGATACTAAGTAATCTATCTTACTTGATTTTCCTTTACAAAGCTGAGAGCAAAGTCTACAAGTTGAAAAAGTCCTCTGTTTGCATTCCACATAATATTGGACATCTTGACATCACCATGAACAACCATATTTGCAGCTAAAAATCTCAGGGCTTCTAAAATATGCGTCGCACATTCCTTGACAATGTAAAGAGGAAGACCTTTGTTTGAGTTCTTCAATAAGATGTGATGAAGGTTGCAATCAAGCCTGTCAAATACCAAGTGCATCGCACCTTTGTAGGAGAAGTAATCTATCAACCGTGCTGAAAAGTAAAGAAAAATAAAAAAAATTACAATAACAAAGATGAATTGATAACACCATGTCACCATTCTCACTGTCAGTGGTTTTACCATCTGGCCATGCACAGAGTGGTACTTTAGCAAATCACAAATAGTTACCATGCATCCATGCAACCGTGCCCTCAAAGGACAAAAAATTAGACAGTAATAGGGTTCACACCGTGCCAGTCAAATTTTCAATTATACAGGCTTAAAATTTGACCTTGATTTTGGCATTCAAATTTTTTGAACAATTGGGCATCTAGAATCTTAATTTGGTTAGGGTGGTTCCACATGAACTGAACACCTAAGCGCATGAGTTTTCATCTGAACGAAAATTCATCCATTGTGATCTGATACATGCCAACTCTTTTTTTAGTTATAGGGACGAGCTTTTTATCATGAGAGTAAGTGCGAAGATTTTTTGTAAAAGACCTGATCATAACTGCATGAAGACATCTGAAAGATTTCCAAGCACATTCCAACCTCCAACTTATCTTTTACCAGTGGTTTATTTTCCAAATTTTAAACTGGGTCACCATGGCTTGACTTGACTTTGCTTTATAATATATTTTTTGCAAATGTGTCAGTTAAGACTATAACAGATCAAATTTTTCTCCCACAGGCAGGCATGGTCCACAAACATAGGCTCGTATGAGTCATTGCAGTTTTCATTCCATGTGTGTTAGACTCACTTGGAGCATGATAAATGGCAGTGGGACAGAATTCAATAAATGCGTATGATCAGGGCTGTCATGAAGGACTGATGGCTGAGGATTTTCCCTCGTGGCTACAACTCGCACAACCTCGAGCTACTTTCATAAGAAAAAAAGTAGAAAATAGAGCCACAGAAATTCTTATCTGTTCAATTCTTCACCAACTATTTACTGCACACAGCTGCCACCTTGAAATCTTGGTGACAGGACTTCCTGTGTATAAGGTAAATATATTGTAACTGATTAAGAGAAGCAGTTTATCATCTAGCAGTGTAGAAGCTGACGAATCTTAGACTTAAACAATGGCAGTTAAGTTTCTTTGGGTCTCAAATAGCCCATTTTACAGTTACAGGTGAAAACAAGGCTGGACTTGACCGTGGTTTGATACAACCCTTCCTGCTTTATTATGTAAATCATGTTGTTCTTATGCCGACTAGTATTTTTCAAGTATAATTTCCATTAGAAAAGAAAAGAGGTTTGTGTCAAAGCAAGGTCAACCTCAGCCTCACATTCCTCAAAGGCTAGGATACTAAGCCCATAACAGTAAAATGGTCTATTAAAGCATACATCACCAAAAATCCCAAAACTTCTTCGCAGCCTTCGCAAATGGAATCTCTGTTTACTCCATGCATGTCTATCTTGTAGCCATGATGCCAAATGTAATCAACGCCGATCAGCATTTTGCACTGACTTTTTAGATGCAGAAATTTAAATTCAAGAGACATGAAAGTAAGCATTTCTGCTCCTTCTCCCCCAGACCCAGTGCTGTCAACTCTCCCGCATAATCCAGGAGACTCCCAATTTTGAACAGTTTCTCCCGGTCTCCAGATTAGAGTCTGAAGTCTCCCGGATAATTGCCGAAGTTTGCAATTTCTTGTAGATGCGACTTTCTGTCAATGAAATTTCAAATATTTTGCGTTGTTTGAGCTATTTAACGTTTAACAGCGAACATTTCCTCAGAAACCCCGGTATGCCATTGTAATATAAGTAATATTGTGATTGGTGGGAAGTAAACCTATCAGGTACAAATGTTACAATTCCAACAACATCTTTTTCGCATGTTTTTTGCACAAATGATGTCATATTTTCGTGCATTATGACGTCATCTATTATCCCTTCCCTTGACCGTCCTGCAGACCCCCCATGCCAACCCATCCCCAACCCCAACCCCAATCAGCTGAGAAAATTAAGAGAAACGGGGAACTAATGCAAATTTTGCAAAACACAAGACATTTTCACTATCTTCATTAGTAATCTCACCTATATGACAACACTTGCACTTGGTTAATTCTCCTCTACGACGCAAGTACTCTAGAATTTCTATTTCGTTAACACCAGCAGCTTCAAAACGTTGTGCTTGTTTGAAAATTTTAACGGCTGCTTTAATGCCCTGAGGTCTCCTGTGCATGGTGCTAGAAACAAACGATCCAACAGCCTCAACAACCACACTACACGTTCCACGTCCCACACAACGTCCAAGTTTCCATGTGTATTTCGTAGACCGTAAAATCTGCCCTTCGAATTCGTTCGAACTCGAGGCTTTCGCCATAATCAGCAAATTAGATCAATTTGCTACATACCAAACTGTATTTTTTCCCACTTTGTTACAAAGTGCAGCTTTTGAAAATAAAACATTTTTGTTGTTCAACTCTTGAGGGTGGGAGGGTTGAATTTTCCGCCATGTTTGTTTGAAACATTACTATTCTTAGAAGGGAGGGGAGGGTTTACCATTTGGATTGCATTGAAAGGACTTCTGACTCTAGGACTCATACTAAATAGTGGTTTCTAATCCCTTACACTTCATTTCTACGGCTACATCATATTAAAAAGCGTTAATACATCATTTCACTCATCTTTTTGTAATATAATCAATATCCGAGAATAAAACAAAAGTTGACCCCAGTGGGCCCCCCTGAATAAATTTTACGCCCGCGAATGTTCTCACGGCGGTTTTCTTACTGAGTACGCGCAAAAGACGTAAACACCATGTGAATCGTATCCCCTGAAAGTTTCGTTGGAACTTGTCGACTTCTAACGTTGTTCCTTCAATATAGGAGTGTTGATGCCAACAGCCAAGTAATGGAAACCTTATTAGACGAAAAGGAAATGGAAGACCCGGATTACCAAGCCGCGAGCAAAGAACATAAGCGTGAGCAAGGAACACTTAGCACAAGACAACAAGACGCGAAAGACCAAGCCATACAGAGAATTGAACGGATTATTCGACAACAGTTCAGTTTTGAGATTCACTTGAAGGAGAGAGAAATCGATATTATCGATGAGAGAATTAGTCAAACAAAGGCAATGCTAGACAGGCTGAGAGCTTGCGTTTTGGCGAAATATTATGGCACCTCCGAACTCAGAGGAAATCGTACAAGTGCTAGCAAAGCTGAATTCTGTTCCAAGAGATCAGCGCGGAATCGCATGAAGAAAGCTGAATTTCAAAGAACTGAACCGCAAAAGGTAAATAAAAGTAATAGCTCTTTTATAACAGAAGTTAAAGATTCTTCAAATGTAAACAAGCGTGCATTTAATGATACGCTTACGAGCAAATGTGCAGTTAGTCAAGAAGTCAATTCAAACAAACCAGCTGAAACCGCAGTCAAAGGTGACCCTGTTGCTCCAAGCGAGAGCAGAATTTTACTCTCTACCGAAAATCAGGGAAAATTAATGGCCAGTCTTCATAAGAACGTGAATTTTGATGCGGCAAAAACATCACAGGGGCTTGAATTTCCAAGTTTGTCGTCTACTAAACCAACCAGCGAGGGAAGCTCACCAAGTGTCAACAGAAGCTCTTCAAATGTATCATCTCTGTCAGTCGCTTGCACTGGCTCACGATTCTACTTGAAGAAACGTGTTATTATCGGTAACACATCAAAGTACATCCCCATTGACAACCGTGAAGACAACGACAAATCTACCCACAAGTGGATGGTGTATGTGCGAGGTACCCCTGAGGACTCGCATATCGAACGATTTATAAAGAAGGTGTGGTTCTTTCTTCACCCGAGCTATCGCCCGAACGACATAGTTGAAGTGAACAAGCCGCCTTTTCATTTGACCAGAAGAGGTTGGGGGGAATTTCCGGTGCGAGTACAGCTACACTTTGTTGATCCTAGAAACAAAAGAGTGGATATTATCCATGAATTGAAGCTGGATAGAACATACACTGGGCTTCAGACATTAGGCTCCGAAACTATTGTGGACTTGGAGCTGGATCGCAGAACATTTGAAGACAACTGTATAGCTCTTAATCCAAGCTTAGAAGAAAGTTTTGCTACAAATCTGATTTCCGTTTCCACCAACAGTGATCAACGTCCTTACATTGACAACGCTAGCCTTAATAAAGAGCAAACTAGAATGTCAGCTTTGGTCAAGTTTCCGGCGAGTTTAGACAGTCCAAGGGAGCTCAAAAAATTCAAATTGGAGTCTCCACTCTCAGCGAGCCCGTCATCGGTTCCGTCCACACCAGTAAACAGTCAACCAGCCTCTCGTTGTACAAGCCCAGAGCCCGAGTCAGAAAACGTTAAGGTGAAAAAGATGTCGGAGGAAATGCATCAGCTTTTGCGATCGGCAGTGAAAGAACACCCGTTAATTCAACCTGAGAGAAACGTAATAAAGTATCCTTATTGTTCGTCTTCAGTTGATCAGTTCCGCAGCTGGAACATCGCCAAGAGAAGAGCCTGTGAGTGGCAGAGGGCAGCGGCTGTTAGAAGATCTATTTGCCAATGTACCCCTTCTTGTAAGCTGAGCACGAAAGATATCTTGTTGTGGTGTCGTCGGCTTGGTTACACGCCATGTGATAAAGTGGGTGAGAATTGTATGTTCTGTAAATTTTGTGGGCATTGTATTGGTGATGCGGCATCAGATGAAGCTCAAGAAGCGGCTACTCACAAATGCGAGGAACAAACTTTCAACAGCTGTACGTCAGCAAGTCGTCTTTTCTCAGAATTGGAAGGTAAAGAAAGTTGCCTTCCTAATGTACCACTAACCTGCACTGAATCAGAGAACTTGGAAGTAGATGTCGTGGGTTTCTTTCCCGAAGAGGGAAAAATTAAATCGCCAGAAAAGAAGCCAAGAATGCTCTCACTCTGCCCCACTCTGGAACAAGAGTGGATACGTGAGGCGTGCAGCGATATCGGAATCTCGCTCAAGCCTGTCGATATTGACGGCGTTTATACTCATGTAGTGGAAAGCCTCCTTTTAATGGCAACTAAAAGGTTTGCCGACGATATTATACGACGGTCTTGGGCTTATGCCACTGACAAGACTGCGTCATATGGTTGTAGGCTCGTCACACCTAGTCACGTGCATAAAGCCGTCTGTTCTCTATCTAGCTGCGACTTTCTCCGGAATTCGTACCTCGGCGAAGAGGTACCTATGGACGAGAAGTAGGTACCGCACGTGTATTGTAGTTAGCACCGCCCAAAACTTTATTTTGCCCAGTTTAACAGAGGGAGACCGCTGTGTTGTCTTCAATCTTAAAACGAGCAAACATTAAAGTACTTTTACGAGGCAATCTCTCGGTTTCTCTGTCGCGTCAATTTTGCAATTTCAGGACACACCAACTGGTCATAGAATTTCCTTGATATGACTAAGGTTGTGATATATAGGTTGATTGGATAAACGCTGTTTTTAGCTAGTCGAGACGTTCTCTGGTCACCATCTGGCCACACATGAGATGCAAAACTGTCCAAAACATTGCCAAATTACAGCGCACTTCGTTCGGGCGTGCTCAAAAGACAAAATTCTTCTCCTGCTTGGTTTCCAGTTGTCTTCGGCGTGTTCATATGTGACCGGTTGGGTGGACGATCTTACGCTATCGCGTTCGGTTCCAAGCCTCCTACCCTCCTAGCATAGCACGACTTCGCTTGAGTGCGAGGCTTTTCCCAGATTTTTGTTCTTTTGCTTCTCCTTTTAATTTCGGTGGAAAGTGTTTTCGTGAAAATCCCGAAGATCGGGAAATCAATTTTGTCGGGATCACAGGTTTTAGCCTGCGAGCTCAAACGTATTTCCAAACGTAGTTCCGGTCGTGTGCTCACATGGCTTTAAAGCTAGAATTTGAAGATGGTGTTTGACAAATGTCTCAGCGACTGAAGTAATTCTGGAGGAGAAACCTTCATAGAATCGCGGTCGGTCCGCAGCTGTCTTTTTAAGTGAGATCTCCAGATTTCAAAAACATAAACTAGACACATCTCGGTATCAAAAACAGGTAAATGAAAAAAATTGAGCCAGAACGAAGATTGTTTCTGCTAAGGTTTCAAGAGCTTTTCTCCTGTCCGTGTCTCATGTTGGTCAGCGTTGCTCCTACGACAGGTTCATGGCCTCACGAAGCCAAATTACGCGAAGAAATTGCCGCAGAAGGGGAAAAAACTGAGCTAAATTCCGCGCTTGGAATTTTACTCAGTTCCTTTTTCATGTGTGCCGCGCTCTTGCTGCGCTTGCGTCGTGCTTGATAAAGATGCTACTGCAGCTATTTCACCGCCCGTGTCTAAACTAAAGGAATCTTACTCATTCCCGTCTACCATAAAATGCTTTTCCCTTACCTTTGCGTCGTAAAAGACTAGAAATAACGCCTGTAACCACATCTCTACCCCAGGACCCACCCTGAGTACCCCTTTAAAAAATACCGTTCTCATTGACCGCTTACCTTTGACGCCTATATCAGAATTGGCTCAGTCAGTTTCTCGTGTCTTCTGCACACAGTGAGAAATTCATCTCTCAAGGCTAAATGAAACTTGTCGGATATTCAGCAACTCATTTGTATCATCAGCTGGATATTTTTGTCGTAGTCTTGTGAGGTGAAATTCCAGTGAAAACTTCGCCGTGTCCAAGAGGGAATAGCTTAGCTGCGGCCTTGTGAGGCATTTAATTTTACTCCGTTCGTGGAAGAAGGTTGAAATAAGAGGGGAGGGGGAATTCCTGCGTGCGAGAACACGTAGGGCGCGCGCCCTTCTCGCGCGCTCGAATTCCCCCTCCTCCCCTTCCCCTTCCCCGTCGAACAACTGCCAAGCTGTGTTGCCTCTTCTGATCCGCGGGCTACAAGCTTCTTTCCCCATCAATTCTCTCCAGTTATTAGCATTTTGCTGCCCTGGGGAAAACACCGTATATCTTTTAAGTCTGATTGTAACCCTTCGACGAGAATAGGTTACGTACGCAAGCTCAGCCGCTATAGTAATATATGCTCACAAATTGGTCATTGCGGTGAAACTATAGGGGAAGGGGGTACCACCCTCGACTTAAAAGCGTTACACCTAGGCGCTGTTATTTTTTTATTTCTTTTTGTATTTCCTTTTTTTTTTTTTTTTGCCTTTTCTCCGCTGTACAAGGATTGCTTGTCAGTTTTACATATCTTTTCCGCCATTGTAACAGACGAGACAACTTACAATACACACTCCTTTTTTCTGTCGAAAAATTATAAACCGCAGGTGCAGAAAAATGGTTTATAAGGGAAAAACTCTTTGATCTCTCTAGTATCTTGGAAGCGTCACATAGACTTTTCGCCGTTAAGTGATCTGTAAGCCAGATTTGGGCTGCCGCAAATATCATAACGTCTCTTCTTTTATTTAGAACTGGCCAGTGCAGTGAAGACACCACAAATCGGATATCTCCTATATTGTAATCACTCTGGGGATAGTTAAAGTTTAAATGAAAAAATACTTAACTCTAACGGTGGAGTCGTTTAATGAATTTGGCGGCGCGACTGACCACCGCCAGCGATAACAAATTCTGCAAATTGCTTTATTATTCGCATTAAATAACCCGTAAGGAAAAATTAGGTCACAGCCAAAAAAATTTGACTTCGGTCTCTTAGTTGCGTGCTTTATCAATCAAATAAGCGGTTAAAGGAGATCGTATCTTTGCCCTCAGCTCCGGTCTGTAAAGCCCTTGTTATCAGGACAAATCTGGGGTCTATATGTTACATTACTTGCGCTTTGCTTAAAGATCACTTAGTGACCAGATTTGCCGATAACAACGTACAAGGCCATCGTAACTTTCATGTTTTGCGACGTTTTGAAACAAAGCCGTTATCATCCTTTTATTCCATAAAATGACAAGTAAACGCCGTAATTCAAAACCAAACGCCGGCTGTATTTCTCGCTTTTGATATAGCTATCTTACTTAGCTGTTTCGCTGCTTTTAATTTTTTTTCTGAAGATATTAGTGACAACTCTGGCGGATTTTAGAAAATATAAGCTCTGCGTGATACGCTTTTTTTGTCAATGTAGGAAAAAATGTTGTTTTGCACCAAGTAAATTAGATTGAACTGAAGCGCATGTACATAACAGGTAACTCTGTAAACGAAAAATAATAAAGAGGACTTTTTGGACTGCCTTTAGTAAAAAGAAATATTAAAAGCAAGAAATAAAAAACTCGAACTCATTTTTGAATATAAATCTGATTACGACATAATCTCCTCTTTTTTGAGAAAGCACAGTGATCTCAAACAAACTCCCTGCAAGGAATTTAAAACCCATAAAGATTAAAATCGGAAACCCTTTTTTCTAAGAGCAAATACCTGCTAAATAAAGAAAAAACGTGCCATCCTAGTTAAGTAGGAAATTGAACTTTGATGAAAAGGCTAAAGTTTTTCTTTATTCACTTGTTATTATGTTCTTCAGGTGAATGCCCCTTTCCATTTTCTTGTTTGACCCGCAAGTTTAACGTTTTGACATAATATCATATTTTTACTTCCCCTTGGAAATTACAGTGCAGTTTAGCAACTGAATTTCTGTCGAGGATGATGCTTTTAGACCACTCAATGTCAAATACAACACAGCAATTTCATGTGGTGGGATTTCTGTTTATTTCCTATAAAACGGTACTTGAGTAAACCTAAAGTCCACCCATATATTTTAAACGATCTAACCTGTCAATCAAATTGACAGGTTAAATATGAGCATAGTAAGGCACTTTACAGTGTTCATAAAGCTTGCTTGCAAATTTTTTACAAAATATTTACATTATATACAACTGAAAAGTGCATAAGTACTTTGTGATTACCATTTTCGCTGATTTGTTTGCAGTCTTTGATCAGCCTATCAGTCGCACATAGTAAAAATTAACTATTCGCTATAGAGACCACGCGGCTGTAGATTAACGGACCAATTTTTGAAATGTTCTATTTTAGTTTAAATTTCTAGTATCAAATATAATATGTATTAAATGCTCGCTTTTACAGCTCTCTTTTTGCCTTTATATGAAACTTTTTCTACTAGATTCTAGAATCTTTTTCTGGACTATACACTATTGGTTAATAAAGATCATCCGGATCAATTGCGAGTAATTTGCGTTCCGAAGGAAAACTATGAAACGGTGATTCAATGGACGCTTTTTATCATACATATTTATTTTTTATGTTGTAATAGTTATTTTTTTTTTTTTAATAAGTAAGAAGTAACTATTGCGAGATGCTTTCTAAATCAGGAGAGTCTGGTGAAAGTTCACTGAGAGCTGTTTCATCGTGGAGGCTTTTTGACTGCTGGGCTGCAGCCTTCGCTGCTTCGTGCAATGGCCGATGCCTTGCCGATTTCTGATGAGCTCGTAGTCCTGCTAATTGCGAGTAGGCGAAGTGACACACTTTGCACTTGTAAGGCTTTTCCCCCGTGTGGAGCCTGGTGTGGTTCCGAAGCGTTGATGACTGAGAAAACGACTTCTTGCAGTACTTGCACTGGAACGGTTTTTCAAGCGTGTGTATGCGCATGTGTGAACGCAAATTACTACGAGAGTTGAAGCCTCGTCTGCAAAGCGTACATTTAAGTCTGCCCGGTACAACGTTGCTTTTAACTCGTTCGGGGTTAAACTTGTACATTTGGTCTTCTGCTATAAACAGAATAAGAACACAGAAGATTAGTCAACTTGTAGTTTTTTTCAATAACAAACAACTAGGCATTTCGCTAGAATTAATATTCCCACAAAATCACCCGTAATTTATAGCCCGGTTGGACACTATTTCCTGTTTTCAAACGTACAATAGGGCGCAGGAAATGTGGAAAGTGGTCCCAGTAGTTCAGTTCCAAGATAAATATTTCACGCTGAGCTGGAAATTATACAAAGCGATTTACGAACAGTGTGAAATCAAAATTGAAATAACTAAGTCCTCTTCATATAGAAAATCAAAACATTATTTCTTTAAAAAATAAAATACCGATTTGATGACAAATAAGAAGACGAACAAGTGTGCGACTCTCAACTTAGTATTGTTAATACGTTCTTCGTGCAATTAAGCGAAAAAAAATACTTTATCATGCCGCTGAGAAGATATATCTATTACATTTTTAGCAACTGTTAAATTATTATTCTCACTGCGAAGTTTTTGTGAAGCATTGTTAATGTTCTGGTAGCTATAGCCATAAAGATTTTGAAGTCTATTTTTCGAATTATCTCCCACCTTCCTATTCAAGGTGAATAAGGATTTATCAGTAATTAAACCGAAATGTTGAAATATTAAATACATTGTGTTTAATCAGTTTCAGTGAGTCAGCAAAAAGAATTTATACCAAAAAAATCGCAACTATCCTTATGCAATTTTCCGCTTTGTTAAACAAGCTAGAAAGTTCGGTCTTCACGCAAAACGGTGACCATTCACTACAAATTGTACAGGCTTGCACAGCAAACGATCCCTGTGTGCACACTGAATTATTTTCGCATGTTATTCTTATTTAAGTGCAATAAGGTTTCAATTATGTGCGCTGCAATCTGAGTAATGTAGACCTGTTTCATTTGAAGAAAAAATTTTGATTGAGTTGAAAAGAATTCTGATGGCACGCGCTTTTGTTAGCGATGTAATGATGGAGTAAAGCATAGTACAGAAGCGAAAATTAAAAGAAACTGAATTTCTTTCAACTCCCAGTGAGTCATTTAACAGCATTGAGGAAGATTATTTGTTTACTGATTTTGCATTTAAACCAGGTAAATTCAAAAAAGTTCATTTCACTTCTTTTCGACCAAAAAAAATCGCACATTGCCGCTGTTTTTGTTTGACCTGCTTCCCTATTGTAGCTAACCGTGGCAGATTTGAGCATCAGTTAATATACCTCGCCTTGATTATGACATTGTTGTCGCCCCGAAGTAAAACGTTTTCCAGTTGATAAGGTCGGGCGTGGCTTTTTTTTTTTACTTGGAACCGAAAGAAGTGTTTTAGCAAGCAAACTTACATTTATCTCATAACCTGGGGCGCGATTGAATGGTTTTCGATTAACGCAAAAGCTTCGCCGAGAAAAAAGAAATGACATTGTTGATTCATGTTATGTGATACGTGCATTTATCGCAAACACTTCTTTACAATTAAGCGCGAAGAAGAAAGAAAAAGAAAAAAAGAAAAAAGCTGTCTTTCGAAACCAGGTGACGAACTCAATAAAACCAATTTAGAACTCCTAATTAACTGTGGCTCGGACCCACCGCATTTATTCCGAGATTCAAGAAATACTGATGTAATTAAAAGGCATATACACAGCAGAAAATAATTAAAGGACACACTTTCGAGTGAGAGCCGCTAAATCTTGAGTTAAATGAAATAAGTAAAAGTTGCCAAGGCATTGTTTATTGGTGGTAGAAAAAAATCTCGAAACCTAATGAATTAAAACCAAATTAAACAGAGAAGTACGTCAAGCATGATTAAAAGAGCCCCGATTTACCAAATCTTGACCCATTTTGGTGTGATTTGTTACAATAGATTGAGGTAAGAAAAAGGAAGAACATTTGGAGTAAGAAAACCTCGACAGGGCTTGAGGCCAAAAATACTGGCTTCACAATGGGTATTCCGCCATCACGTTCATTTTTTCGAGTAGCAAGCCATTCAAGCAAGATAGAATTTCAACAAAACTAGTATGATGCTATCTTAATACAAAGGAACTGATTTACAGATATAGCAGAAATCACCTGTTTTCTTTCATTAGCGCCAAAAACAAGAAAAGAAAGAGAAAGCCTAGTCTTGAGTGAAGCATAATTAACAATGCGTGTCAGTGGCCACAATCGATTTTTCTCTTTTAGCTTCTCCAGTTTAATTTGCTTACAAGTTAAAATCTTTATTACGGTTTGCAAGAAGGGTACGTTAGTGAGAAAATCTGGGTTTTTACCCATAAAATAGTGGCGTCGAGCAGGCGAAAGGTCGTTTTTAATACTATAGAGACTCCTCCTTTCTGTTTGCTAAGGCTCTTTTTATTAAACCACTTCGTTTAAATAAACTTCCCTTTAATTGAACACTTTTAAACATGCCGAATTGGAATCGTTTACAAATCATTATAGTTAATCCATTATTAATTTTATACCCTAGCGTACTAATTGATTTTTCTTGAAAGCCTACTAAATTAATCGAAATACAGCTGTCTTAACCCTGTACTCTCTTCTCTGTCCTGGAGCACTAGTAACACAATCTATTTTCTATTTCTTTAAAATAAACGTCATGAGTAAATTTACTTTGGCTATCAAGAGAAATAACAATCTTAGAGCAAACGACTCTGGTTCATACTTTAGCTATATCTCGCCCATTTTCGCCGTCGTCTTTTTTTATTGGTTTTATGCTTTTTTTTCTTTTAAAGGTTATTTCCAAATTAAGAATTTATGATAACATCCCGAGTGAATTCGATCTAAGTTTACAACGGAGACGTTTTGGGTTTTTCTACCGGAAACATTATGTATTAATCATTATTACTTACAAGCTGCAAGGGCTCGAGTGGGTGTAAGAAACAAGGAAAGAAACCAAAACTGAAATTGTAATTTGCGAATTGCCATTAGGCGTACATCAGAAGGCATCAGCGAGTTGATGTTAGCTCGAGGCTTAACTAACTAATAATTACCGCATTTATCTCAGTGAATCGTTTGTTTTTGTGGCTTCAAAACCAGCGAAAGTAATTTACAGGAAGACAGCAAAAATTTGCGCACAGAACAAGTGCTAAAAACGCATTTGAAAACGTTGAAAGAAAAAAAACGCTGTATACTACAACAATTTTAACCGACTTAAACAACTCTGAGTATTGTTCGTCAGTCCATGGCTTCACGGTTTTTCGTCCTTAATTTAACGCCTCCAAAGAGCTTACACCCCACAGATGAAATCATAATTAAGAAAACACTAGGCGTCTACGTACTTGTTTCGTAATTTGAAATTTGTAAAATGACAGATTGTCTTTGAGGCAAGGTTTACTACCTCACACGAACTAATCTAGAGCGAAGAGCCGCCGTCACCATATTTTTAATGTTTATCGGATTCATTAACTCCCGGGCCATGCTTTTGGAAATCCAATTTCGACAAAAACGTACCCTCTTTTCTAATTATCAAGAACGAGGTTAAATTCGGTTTGTTTTACCAGTCGAGTTTTCTAGTTAGTAAAATGAAAGGTCTTCTTGATACACGCGATTTAAAGAATTAAAGAAAGGTCTGGCATGTTTTTTTCTCTAGCTGACACAATATTATTTGATTATTTGGTAATATAGCCATATAACACTCAGAAGAAACATTTCAATAAAAGCGCTGTGCTAATGGATGTAATAAAGCTGCGACTAAAATATTACCGAGCAGAAATGAATTCAGTTCCGGCGAAGAAAAATAAAACAAATTTGATGGCACAGCAAGGCTTTTCGCTGCTCGCATAACTGCATAAGTACTGACTGGCAAACCATGTTATTAAATTTCGCAAATACTCAAAGTATACCTGGGCAGTTGACATAAGCGAATGTAAGATCTACATTTCAGTAATAGCTAGGAAAGGTTTTATAATCATCGTATTTCGCGCGTCACAAGCAAAAGAGTTATTTGAAACAAACAGACTGAAATAAAAAGGGTTTGTTTTTGCAGTTCCTGTGGACTGAGTTAAGTCGGCTTGTAAATTTAACAAATTCAGCAGTACGAACAACCTGAATATTAACCCATTTTGGCGTGCAATGTTTAACATCGAGTTGATTTGTAGCATCGACAGTTTGTGACTTATAACAGTAATGTGAGCGTGGTTACCGAAACTCTATTCGAGATCATTGCAATGTAAGACTTTTTTTTCCTCAGAAACATGTATATTATGCAAAACTGTAACAAGCATTCTGTGAAAAACGTGCGTAACTTCACTTTTTAGGTTTACAGAGTAGGACATTGCCAAATATCATTGTTAAAGTATTCAGAGAATCTAATTCGAAACACGTAGCACCAGAATAGATTTTTAACAACAAAATTTTCAGAACGCGCATTTTTTTATACTGACCAGGTTGGCCTGATACAGCGGTGTTTTCCCTCGTCGATATCTTTCAGAAATACCCCCTAATAAGATTTAGATTGCGAATTCGATTTAGTTGAACGGAGAATCTCTAACATACAATATAAGGGTTTCATATTATAACACTACATTGTACTGCCATTTATCTTTTAATATACTTCTTAGTTGTAGTTGGGTCCCATATGTTATTGTACTTTTAACTTTCTATTTAGTGGATGAAAACGTGCAAGTTTAAATATTAGCTCTTTATTTAGGTATTCTTTCCACTGCTCAATAATAATTCTACATTCTTAACCTTTGCTGCCCTGGGAAGCTTAGAAACTTAATTTTCAATGTTACATGATCATGCAATACAAACCTGGAAGTTCATCGTCCTCGGGTCCTCTTCGCTTTCTTCGGACAAAGTCGTTTACAGGCGCTATACCAGGTATGCCAAGGAACTGAACATACGTGCCGCCATACCAAACCAACAGCTCTTGATCAGGAGGGATATCTTTGACAGCGCGGTAGTAAATGTTTCCTCCGTACTGAAACACGTCTAAGTTCTGTTCCTGTTCGTTCCTTGCGCAGTTAACAAAGCCCATCCAGTTGCGCGGGTTTTCGTCTTTGGCATCGAGAAAATGGCTCACTGAACCGTCTTCGTTAAGAACCTAAAAAGTGCACGCAAGTAAATTATTCAATCGATTACGGCGATGCAGCATCAAAATACCACCATTCAACTCGCATTTTGCCTGGTAAATATTCAGACTCAGCCGGCGAACTCATTTATCTGCTGTGAGGTTTCGTAAATCAAACGACTGCTTGCATGACGCATAGCAGAAAATAGAAATGTTACAGTTACATTCAAGACGTCGTGCTTGGGTACCCATCTTTGATAATGTTTACGCCAAAAGAATTCAATGTGTTGTGGATCGATCAAAGAGGTCCTCAAATATCATGTGTACAACTCAAACATAGTCAGAATCATGGGCACTTTACTTTTGTGGATATTTATCAGCTTATATGTTAACTTCGTTTCTCTTAAGCACTCCCTCTTTAGTTTTTTCGTTGGTGCTTTGCACCAGGATTATCAGTTTTTCGAAACTACTAGCTTTTATTCCGGGTTACACATTAGAGACGAGAATTTTACGGTGTTTGGATTTTCTCCGGTTGAAGACAAGTTCAGCTAAACCATATTTTAACAGTATAGTAACCAAGAGTTATCTGGTTAGAGGCAAAGGAAATCACGCACGTAAATAGTAACAAAAAATCTGCGGCTGAGAAGTAAACCAAAACCAAATTAATTCTTCTACATTATTCTTCGACAGTTAAGACATGTTAATCTTAATTCATCAGGAAACCATATCAAGCTTTGCATATCAAGCTTATATTAGCATTTTACTTGCTGAAAATCATTTATTTTGAATTTCTTCAAAGACTGGTGAATAAGAAGACTTAACTTCTGAAAAAGAAATCTAATAAAGCGGATTCAGTCCTTAACTGATTATGATTCCGATTCCCTGCAGACTTAGGCTGTATTTCTTACGGCGCTTTCTGATTTTTTACGCGATAAGGTTTAGCCAGCATCTTGCATAACGTAATTTCAAAACAAGATAAGACTCGAGAATCATGATGTTATTTGTGGAAGTTACCTACCTCCCACATGAGGCTGTTATCAACGTCGGAGTTGAGTTCTTCAATTTTAACAATCCTCCCCGTGTATGGCCCCATCTGTGTGCCCTCTTTGATCCAACACGTATTGAATACTCCGAGTTGAACTCCCGGGATTGAGGATGGCGCTATAGTGACCTGCTCCGGAAGGGAGACAAATGCCATGAAAAAGGAGTCATTTTCGAGGCTAAACTGTTTATTTTTGGTGCTATCGTTGCTTAGAACCGGGACCAAGGCCGTTGATCCAACGCGCTTGATACTGTTCATGTACCCAGCGTCTGGTTCTAAAAAGAACAGGAAAAACACAAAACCAGAAACTACTCAATTAGTACTATTAAATATACAACATTTTCATCACCTAAAAACTGAACAATCCACCTCTACCTTTGAGCAAAAATTGATTTTTATAGTCGAGATAACTGAATTGTATTCTTGCATACAGTTTTTATATGCATTAAGTGAGTAAAATACTGCTTGTCATGAGCGTTTTTAAGTCAGCGGATGTTGAAAACAGGAACGGAAAAAGGAGTAAAGATTTTACATATTGAAAAAACTTGTTAAAATTCGGAATAAACGCAGAGCAAAAATAAAAAACTCTCTTTTTTGCAACGGTCGTAAAACGAAACGCTATTCTGTAATGTAGTTTTCAATTGCAGTAAACAGAAGTCGTGTACAATCAATTATTCATAACGTTTTATTTCATTTCGCCGCTAGAAAGAAATCCGAACTAGAAGATTGTTAAATTAGTTAAGATAGTACAGAAACGGGAAAAAGAAAGAGAAAGCGTGATGCGCGGTTTAAAAAAAGAAAGATAAAATAGTTTTCTTTTATCCTTCACTAGTAATGAATTTAGATTTTTAGTGAGGTTATTTATGCGAAGCCACCTGCTTCGAGGATTTTCTAATAATAATCTTTATGATCTTGAATTAAAGTAAACCCAAGGAACGTGCTAAATACACTGTGATAAGCAGGTAGAAAGGGATGGTTTACGCGACGCATTAATCTCTAACGAATTGTTATGCTTTGGGCTCTTATCAGAGACAAACAATCGCCTTTGATGGAGAACACAGTGTGAAACACAAACCAAAGAAGTAAATTTGGAGATGATTGCGGAAGTTAAGATATGCAAAGGAAGGATATGGTTCGCGATTTTTCATTACTGAACACTTCTCTCATAATAGGTTTTTATTTGGGTATTGGTAAAATTTCATAAACAATGCGAAAGTAAAGAAGGTTGAACAATACGGCACACGTATTTGAATTAAGTGAGCACGGAAGCTTGTTTTATAAAAACAAGCAGCTTCATCGACTTTCTTTCAATGGCTGGTTTTGTTTTGTTTGGTTTTACTTTTTCCAAGTAGATGCAATGTTGCGATAGAGGCGAGGTCTTCTTTGACTCGCAGTCACGTGGTTGGGGGCAGAGCCTGGCAAGTTGTCGTAGGAAGCGCGTTTGTCTAACTACATTCATTGCTTTGAGTTTGACTGTTTTCTGGTCATTGTTACTACATCATGTTACTGTGCTTTGATATGCTAATCTTTGTTTAATGCCAGCTAGCAGACATTAATTACACGATAAAAAATGTCCAAACATGCTAATTTCTCTCGAAAATCAAATTCGAAATTACACAAGATCAAACATATTTCTTTTTCCTCTCTATCTCCTTTGATGTGCAATGTCACCTCAGCACTCGAGAATTTCAATGTAGGTCACCTTTTTCGATAACTTAGGAATCACTTGCCGAGCAAAAAGAAAACACGGGAATTATCTCACCCTGTTGCGATTTGCAATCGCAAAAACATCCAGCGATAAGGCATGAACTTTGCTCAAAGAGCTTAAAAGTCCAAGAAACACTGCCAGTTTACAAAACCCGGTAGAATTAAGTGTTTTTAGTTAAATTTCCGAGTTGACATGCATATTCATTCGGAGTAGGTCCACCTGCCCAAAGCAAATTGGGTATTTAAACCTTATTATCGTTCCGAAATTACAATTGAAATAAGGAAGCATTTTCGCCTTCATGTTTGAAAAGTTGTTTGCTGGTAGATCACACACTAATGACCATTCCACCAGACAGCCGGAAACAGTACAAAACGTTCGTAAGGCATTGAGTAAAACATGATGCCAGCAAGTGTAAGCAAGCGCGCAATATCCTTAACACTACTGTGCACGTCTTCGTTCACAGATGTTGAAATTGAGTATAAGTTACTTGACACAACACGAAAACAAATCAAAGTATTCACTTTTTTTTCATTTGGAATCAGCCCGGAGCGACGTTTTCTAAGGCTGCGTAAAAATATATGAAAGCGAGGATAATCTCACGCGATTTTGCAAATTTACACACTGTGTTCGTTTTCTTTCTCCTTGCCTGTCTTAGTATATTTTTAAGTTATCAAAACTGTACGGCGAAAGGTATAAGGTTAGCATCTACACTCTGAATAAAAAAAAGTAAAAAGGTGCGTGTTTAATAAAACCAGAGTTCTCATTAAAATAAACTAGAGACTATAAACTTCCCTAAGTCGTTAAAAATTAATGGCATTCCTTAGTTAAATTCCAAAAGAATATGTAACGCGAAATTTACGAGCCCTTGACAGTGTGTTTCGCTACGCGTGGAAACAGAGGAAATGAGAAAGCAATATTAAATGCCCGTAACTAAACACTAGTTTAAAGAGAAGTAATTACATAATTTCTCATTGCTCAAAACTCTAGAGGTGCCGAAGCACGCAACGGGGTCTTAAATCGCGCTGTATTTTCTATTTCATTCAGGTTCTACGATGTAATAATTTATACTCTTAATGTAATGAAGATAGAAACGTGAGATTTTTTTACCTTCATCGGAATTGTAGTCCACTTTCTCCAAAACACCGGGTTTAAAAGTGAGTTCCTTTTGGCCTCCAAATACGTTGCACCATTTGCCGTATAAAACACTTCTCAAGACCTCCTGACTTATATTCAGGGGTCCGCTTGGGTTTTCCAAGAGTGGTGGTGTTATCCAAACAGACATCTCGGCAAGGATCCTTACACGGCCGCTGGCTCAGTTGTAGTGATCACCGGTCTTTACGTATTCACTTACTTTTGGTTTATGAGATTTTAATAAAACGTCAGCTCTTTATATTCCGAGCTATGTTTGCCGTTGACAATGATCAAGATGTGAACAATGGCTAAGCAAAACTAAATAAGTCTTTGTAATAAATCAAATATTTTTCATCATGCCCTTCACACCTCATTGAGCTCTGAGCTACTCGCTTATAATGAGCTGCCGAGGCCATGAGCACCTGCCTTAAATACCAACTGCGCATGTGTATTGGCTGGCCCCTTACGGAGACTTGAGCAATTGATCAACAGGGTTTCGCCAAAGGAGGAAAAAAAAACAAACTGCCTCACATTTCCTACATGGCTTTAATGGATTTTTGTAAGAATTTCCGTTAGTGAGTACGGAGCACGAGAAAACACAAACAAGGTATATTAGTACTTAAACGATCGCCGCGACAGGGAGATTTGTTGCAAAGTGCGGAATTAGCAGAGATTAAATCTAAACTTTTTTTTTCACTTCTACCCGATATCCGGATGGTCAAATCTAGTGATGGAAGGAGAATGAAATTTACTTCGAATAATAAATCAAGGTCACAGGTGTATTTTTTGCATTTGTATCAAATTTGGCCCAAAAAGTAGTTACGTTTCGCTTTATAAGATTCGAGGTTCCCCCGAAGACATAATTTCTCAAAACTGGATTTCTCCTTAATGCCTTGTTTTAAACACCCGAGCCTCTGTTCTGATAAATTAATGCGAAGGAATTGTAAAACGGTTGTGCTGTAAAAATCAAATGTCTTATGCGTGTCATTTTAATGCATATTATCAATGTTCCTCGATTTAGTTGGTGCCGCGACCTGAAGGCATATTTTGCTAATTTCACTCCTTTAGATAAAGATCCTTCGAATTAACATTGCAGAAATGGAAACATGTAAACACGCTTGGTCCCAATTACGAATTAATGAACACAAAGAAGTTCGCGCCCAAATCAATCATCAGTGATTAGATAGGTTTATTTAATTAGTGGTATTCTAACATTTTCCAATAGAAACGACTCTTATTAAGACCACCAACTCTTTATTAAGAGAGCATGCAGTAAATGGTAATAAGAAAACAAATATGTGTTATTTTTCAGGTTTCGAATTTGGTTTTGCATTAGGTTGTTATCTAGTTAACCGTTGATGCATGTGTGTACACTGGAGGAAACGTCACCGTGGTCTTTCGAGTACTGATCGGTCTCTTAGAATGACCTTGATTTTTCTAAAATGTACTTTCATTTCACGTCTTGTCTACTTAGTAGGAAACGAGCAAATCTAGGATCAAATCTAGGTTTTTTTTGTTAGGCGGGGCATACTTTTGGCACCTGCTGATAGTCGCGTGTCAGACGCGTGTCGAGAACAAAGGTGCTTAAACATATTTGCTCGAATTCGCAACGTTTCTTTTATAATTAGAAGACCGAGTTTTAATCTGGAAATCATCGGTTAGATTGCTCCACACTGAGATGAAGCCAAGGAAAACAAACTGAAAGTGGAACACCATGCGCGTACGTTTAATATGCAAACCGTTCAGTTAGTTTCTGCAACCAGGGTGTGGACAGTTCCCTTTTTATTTTTCGAACGCGGAAATTACTTCTTCTTTTTCACTTTGTTTAGAAAATCTCAAAGATGATTCTCGAATTTTTTGAAAGGATATCGTAAATTGAATTAAAGAAAACATTTCATCATTGTACTTGGTTTTAAAAGTGGATAAAATGGTGCGGAAATATTTCGACACTTAAATAGAGGTGAAGGAAATTAAATTTGCATCAGAATAGAAGGGAGATCATTACCTCGGAAAACTCATTATTTCTCGAGCAATCAGAGCGCTTACCGGGCTAATGGACTTCTAAACCGAAAAATAAGGTACATTTTACTCTTTACAATAACTACTCTTTTATTTAAACTATCTCTTAAATGGTATAACTTTCGTCTCTTCATTACTGAAGGTAAATATGCGAGTCTCATTAATAATAAATTAAAGTAAATGAGACAGAAATAACTAAAGGGGCGAAAAACAGCCAGAGTTTATTCCGAAGATCAATAAATGGTGGCCAGTTTTTGAGGTTTTGTTTCCAGGCTAGTTCAATGTTTACTCAAGCAAAATAAAAGCGCTTGCCCTTGAAACTGCATCAATTGACTGCAGTGTTAATTTTAATTCCCCTTTAAAAAGGGTCATTGTGTTGTGTTGTATAGAAACTTGGATCAAGGAAATTACTCACTCCGCAGTTCTTACGAAGAATAATAGCATTTGTACTGGAAGAGCAACACGTAACCACAAACATAAGTTATTTTCTTTCCGTTCTTATACCTCGAAACACTGAGAGCGGGGTATTTCATTTTTAATTTTTACCTTAATACCATAATCACCGGAAAACACCCAATTTACTGTCAATCCCCCAGAAAGCAAATTAAAAATTTTCGAGGTAAACTAAGGAAAAAGAAAATTACACAAGTGAACACTGTAAGCCGACCTAATATGTAATTTGCCGAGCTTTACTACTAGGTGAAAGTTTGATGAGCGAGATGTTAGGCGTCGCTGAAACAAGGAGGCCCAGGTCTCAAATACAGCGGCTCTCAGTTCGCACTCACTGAGGCCCTCTACAAAAAAGGCGAGATAAGTTTATTAAGTGTTTTCAAGCAGACACACGCCTGTAAGGCCAGCATCACTTTGTTTCAGAATACACGTGCTGTAAAAAATGAGTTTAATAGCAAACAAATCGCCTTCAAACAATGTATGATCAATTATTAAAGTATTAAATTGCCTTCAAAGAGCTTAGCCCACGTTAGGCTACTTTCCTCCATGTAGGCCACTGGTTTCGGTGGACGTAGAGTTCTAATCAACCAGGTGCCTACTATAGAAACTTAAGCTAAGGGTTTAGGCTGAGCCATGGAAGCTGAAAGTGTTCTGGTTTATTTGCTATCTTAGAGGGTACAGGCAAGAGCATAGCCCCGGAGATGAGGTAGGTTTTTGTTAACAGTCTGTTCATTTGGGTGTTTTCGCGTGGTTCCTTAGGTGGACAACTCGTAAAAAGCATACACCACATAATGTACGAGTACAATGTACAAGGTAGCGATCAACAAACAGATTAAACTTGTTTTATCTTTCTTATTTAGCCGTTAAAACGATCCGACCGGACTGTTTCTTTGCAAAATAAGTGGCATATAAGAGGCTCAGTGGGCGACCTCGACCAGGAATGTAAATGACAAAGATATTTCTCATTAGCACTAACTCCAGCGGTTCTCGTTTCCTATCTATACGGTCATCAGTAATTTTTATTTTTCTTTTGTTTTGGTTTGTGGTAATCAGTGATTGCTTATTAAAGTTATTGGTGCAAAGTAAATTTAAATATTCTCTTAACTGCTGAGGGTCACTTTGCGGTGCCCTCAGGGATCCATGTAATCTATGCGAAAGGAAGCTTCCAAAATAAGCGAAATTAAAACTAAGATATTAGTCGTCGAGGAGCGGTAAACTTTCCCAACACTATTACTTTTCTAGTAGCCGTTGACGCACAAAGTGATTGCTGTTTATCATGGTGCTTTGTGAGGAAAGATATTATGTAATGACTGGCTAAAAACTGTTGTTTTGTAGGAAAGCTAAGAAGTTTTCACACCCAACTCATGGGGAGAAACTTGATCAAAAATATTCCTCGTAAAGTAAACACTATTTTCAACAACACATGATCAACTTGCATTTTCTTAAATAGAGTTTTGCCGAGCTAAAATGTTCGTCGAGTACATAAGTGTTTTTTTCTACGCAAACTTCTCAAGATGTTAAAAAAAGCAACTGTATCTAAACAACGGCTACGTGGTACTTTCAAATGATAATATCATCTTCGACTAGATAGTAAATTTATGTACATCGGAAGTATTTTATGGATTATAAAGAAACGTTTTAAATCTTAAATCAAAACGTACTTAGCACGCGAGACTGCATGCACGTAAGGAAACCCGCTAGACAGATGTCTCGATGCTCAGTTTTCTAACGGAACAAAAAGGGCACAAGACCGTCTTCCTAATCGTTAAATAAATCAACGTTTTCAAGCTCGAAGTAGTAAGATAGAAAAACTATATCATCTACTTTCTTGGCCACTCAATTTCATCAACAACACAAATTTTGGCAAGAGGAAATATTCGTCAAAATAAACTATTCCAGTATATCCGTTCCTTTCATCACTCAAGCGTTTTATATGGGCGCTCTGCTATTTTCCGTTATTTATTTGATAGTCGGCAACCATTCAATAAACGCTGAAACCAGTTTCTTCGTTTTAATGTGATGCGGGGATCGGGTGTGGTTTATTACCGAAAAGTATTTTCATATATTTTATTTTTTTTCGGCGTCGCATCTTTTGAATCTGCCGTTAAATGCAACGTAACTAAATTTACCAGCCCGATAACAATGATTTTCTATATTTCAATTCGTATCACTAGTCGCTTGAGCGGATCGTTTTTGTTAAAAATTTAGGAGTCCCCACAGAGCCCACAAACTTGAATTGTTTATCTTGGGCAACGTTATTTTAATTTTTAATCCTCGCTTAGCGATAACAAGAGTAAATCGGTGGAGAGTTTATTATAGCAAAAAAAGTTATGTTTGAACAGTACATACTACATTTTATTTCGTACACTGATTTAAAGCTTAAAGCGTATTCATAGATTCTCGGAAAGTGCTTTCGTTTTTCATGTTAAGGTTAAAAGTCCCCGGCAAAAGAAATTTCTTCATATGTGCTAAAATTAAGGTGACAGTTTAAGATGCTATATCGGTGTAAAATTCAATCTAAAAAATTTTGCTCCTAATTTAACTCCAGTGATAAAGTTTTAAAATTAAAATTGAACGCAATTTTGCAGAGGAGGGGGTAAATTCTTAACCGTTATTTGAATGTTCTTCATCCTCATGAAGTCGTAAAACAGTTTGAGGGTGACAGTACCCGTTCATAAAAAATACAATGGTAAACTGTCTTTATATCGATAATCGTCTACTTGCCTCTGTAAGAAAGAGAATAAAGGACGCTTATCTTTTAATAAACATCGTCTTTTCCGTTTATCTATACAATTTTCAAATCAGGCCCAACATCAAATATCGTGGCAAGTGTACACAGTGATTTCTCAAGGATCATATTAGTTTTTCAGCGTTTTTCCATTCAGTTTCCCAGCAGGCGAGAGATAAGAGGTGACACTACTATTTTTTCGCATATAAAATATGGTCAATATTTATATTTTCTAGCTGCTACGCCATCGTACTAAATTCAAACAAACCTAAGCGTTGTGTTTGTGAGATCAGTCTTATTGTTTCGATAGTTCAACAGGGAAGTTTCTCAATGATGGACCTAGTGCCACTGTCAAGAAGGACCGCACAAGCTACCAAGGGATCTTTTTTCAGTCTAGTTAGCAGGAACAGCAAGTAGTTTACTCAATCAAAGCACAAATCTAGATATTTGAAAGCATTGTTGATAAATGCCCAAAATGCCAATCCTCCTGGGACAATATTAATTTAGGTTTTCTTTTTAGAAAATGCATACAGTTTAAACGAAAAATGATAACTGATTCCAGGTATATCGACTTGAAAAAAGCTCTCCTAATGGCCATCGCACAAGTAATGTGAACTGTATTAAGGACCTCAAATCAGTGAATTTCAGGAAAGGTCTGGCAAATAAAAGTACTTCCCATACAAACCTTTGAACTTAAGGAACAAAACAGGTTCATCCTAGCAAAAAACTAAACGTAGTACCAACCTGAGAAATTTTACTGTGATGGCCAAAATCATCTTGATTTGATTTTGGAGGCATCGAGGTGTTACATTCCTAGTGGAGTATCGGCCACTCGGCCAGTTCAAAAATAATATGGACATGGGAAACCACGAACGAATTTACAAAATTTGACGCTTAAAAAAAGAAAGTTTTAAGAGGACCATCGGTGGCCAGTTACCGTCTAAGCGTCTTTAAACTTCTGTCGATAATTTACCGTTTTCGTTCCATGTTTTTCTTCTTTTTCCTATTCTGGTCGGTAAATTTTTTAGTGCCAGCCATCCAAGCAAGACAGAAGTCGGAGTTCAATTCTAATTTTAATCCAAAAACTGAAAATAAAAAAACAGCCGTGATTGACCGGGGTTGATTTAATCAATTCTTCTGTTTTATGTTTCTGTCAGGTTGAGTACAAAAATCACGATTCGAGTCTTGATTGAACGTCTCAATATTTACTATTTTCTCTTTACCTTTTTTGAAGTAAAACTGAGGAGAATATCATCCTGATATTTATGACTCCCTAGAAGAATACAATACTTCAGGCGGAATCAAACTAATTCCGGTAAATCATCAAGATATTCTGATGTGAAAAAGAATGGCTACGACGTTGTATCTGGTGAAATAGCCGGAAATCAGTGTTGGAAGTATCAGGCTTTCAAGTCAAAGTCTTGGTAATACTGTGACATCTTTTCTGGTCCTGATATTGTAGAAATTGAATATTCTTCAAACAGAAAACGAAGTTAAATCATTTAACTTTGAAAGAGACCGCTATGTTAACGAGTGTATTAGCGTTAACGACACGTGCAGCGCAGAAACGTAACAATCACGAAGACAATTGACTAATAGAACAGCATTTGGGTTTGGTATTATTCATTTAATTTGTAATTTCGGTTCTGATGATGTGTACAAATATCGGCGATGAGAAGGTTGTTAAGAAGTTGTGCATGAGGCTGAAAGAAGGCGAGGTTTGCTTCAAAACTAAAACTAATTGAAGAATTTCTACTACATATACTGAGGGCCTCAGTCGAGCGATTGTGTGTACATATGTAGACCTTCAAGTTGCATGTCTAAAAGCGGAACCAATAAGTGTTTTCTTTATCAGTAATCTTTTTTTCCTCCGTTTTAAACACACAAAGAACTTAATCAGAATTTTATGTTTTCGTCACTTTTGCACAAAAGGCATTTCAGTTCGAATTTGGGATTAATTCGTGGAAAAATCTCAATTGACTTGATCACCGGCGAAAGAAAAGACACCCAGCACTAATAGCAGCTTTACAATTGCGAAAAGCATATGTAATCGTTTGGGCAAGAGACACTTTATACTATACTTTCATATTCTTAGAAGGCTTGACAGAAACGTTTCTAGAGGTTAAATCTACATTCTGAACTGCTTTCAGTTTATCCAAAATACTCTAGTATGATTGTATTTTTGCTGCTTTTATCTTAGATAAAACTTGTTGTTTTTTCCTCTCTACTATATTAATGCAAAAGAGAAGATTAAGCCTAAAGAAAATATATTGCTCATAAATGAAGAGCAGGACCAATCGCCGACCGACCGTACGCGTAAAAAATCATTGAACCAATCAGTCTGATTTCAGTGTAACAATATCAACCTAAAACTTATGCGATCGCCAGTGGGACACATGAGTATTGTTGTTTAGCATTTAAAACTTCTTTCTAAAAAAAAGGAATTAGAAGTTATTTCAAACTGGATCAAAAACGATGTTCTAACTTTTCAATAAAATGCTGTTTTATTTACTTGGTAGAAACTCAAAGTCAAAAGAGTTCAAGCTTTTTCCTAAGCTGCTGCAAATCAAACAAATGGTGATCGTCAGAACTTTGCTGTTTAAAAAGCATTCAGGTTCAATTTCTCGTGAGTTCATTAACTTTGAATAAACAACCAATTGTCGTAATCGATCTTGATCATAACAAAGTACTGATTGTTTCCATGATCACGAACATTTTGATTAATAGCGAACTCTTGACCACAACAAATGGGAATTTATGCACCTGAGTTCTTAATTTTGATTAAGAACCCAGACCTTAGTTTTATAAGAAAAAAACTGAATTGAAAACGATTTCATAGATTTATCAATAAAATAGCCTAGCCTCTAATTGATTTTAATCAATTTAATTAACTTGTTCATTCCTAATAAACCAGTCAACAAGCGTTGTAAGTTATGGTTTAGCAGAGGCAAATTGAGAATACTCTGCATCTCGAAAAGAACCCTCCGCTCTGTTGGACATTTTAAGTACTCACAAACATAACTCTTTCAAGGTTGGTCTTTTGTTCTTGCTTTTCCTCGACAACTGTTGAAACTTTTCTAAGGAACATGAATTGCGGTTTATTTCTCTCTCTGCATGGAATGTCTGTCTTAAACTATACTCAGTAAAAAGATCGTTTGCTCTCCACGGGCGTCCTAACTGTAACATAGGCCTAATGGGAAAGCTAAAACTAAACAATACAGAAGAACTTGTGCACTGTTAACTTACACAGGAGCCAGTATTAAATGAGTCTTGACATTGCTCTCTAAACTGACATGACAAGCTGGGTTGATCTATAAACCTGTTATGTTACCCATAAGAAATCAAGCAAAAAAAGAATAAGGAGGAAATACGTCAGATAATAAGCATTTAACGAAGAAATGCAGTCCTAAACAAACAGTGGATTATTTAATTTATTATTTTGTTACTGTCTCGTGATTTTGCCATGAAGTTTATATTGACTTAAATTTTGCGCACTTGTTTTCAGAAAAGTTAGAGCTGAAGTTATTTCTTCATGGACAGCGATCGGAAAAGGCAAGACCAAATCTGTTTTTTTTTTTATCTTTTTTGTGTGTGTAAACCATGTTAATTACCTCCAGCCATACTGGACTGACCATCCTTAATCGAGTGCAGTTTACTGTTGCCTCTTCAGGTTTCCTTTACATTACAAATTGCAAAATACCGATTCATCATCTCAGAGAGCTTATTTAACAAAGATCGATGGATTAACCATGTTAAGCTAACTAAGGCTTATTTCTGACAAGGAATTTTTTTAACACTTGTTGGCCAAAAGTTGCTTATTTAATAAATGCCGACCTATTCACTGAGGTGCAGTTGCTCACAGTGATCGCTGTGTTAATGCAAATTAGTGTAAGAAGTGTGCTTATGACAATTAGAAGACAAATCAAAAGCGAACAAATTTAAACAAAAGCAGGCGTTTTGAAGTTGTTCATGTCAAGGCCGGGTCATATTTCCTTGCAACTTCAATAACTTTCTATTGAAACCAGTGAACTATTGCCGGTGCATCATTTAAAACGTCGACAACGAAATGCCCAGTTTCACGGAAACATTCGACAAACAGCAGAGTGTGTCTCTCTTTGAAATACATACTAGACGTTTTGTTATTCTCCATGGGGTATAGTGGGGAAACAAGAAAAGGGAAACTGACTATTATGAAAGCTATAGATAAAGATGCATTCAGTTATAGTTTACAAAGTGATAGCCTAATGGATCACCGCATTGTTTTCTCCAAAGAGAAAAAAGACACAAAGCCAAAAAATTCAGAAATCGCCAGTTGCCAAGTTAACGCTTTTCGTGCTTAAAATCAGGCATGTCTGCAGGTGGAAAAAACGCAAGATGTGACTATTAAAGAAAAAGCTAAATATTTATCGGAAAAATTAGTTTATGTGTGAATAAACGTTGCACTCATTAGGTTCTTCAGTGACATGGATGAGCACAAATATATCATGAATAATCTGCTAGATTAATTTTAACTGATCAACATAATCGATGACAAATTACTGGCTGTTAAAAAGTAAAAGATTATTTGACTGAAAACCCTTAGTTATGTGTTTTAAAGTTAATTGAAATTATCTTCTCGAACTGTTGAATTTTAGTAGAGTGCACGACCTACGATGAACGTCTATTTTCGGTAAACATTCGGTAACATTGAATCGCGTTATATTTTTTTGCAAATGCTAATTAACCATTCACTTATAACTGGTAGCCTATGTAGAGCTATTCAAACTCATAAGCTATCAATATGTAAATTGAACAGATAGCGTGGTCAGAGCAAACTAGATTAAACGCTATAAGGTTATCAATTGAAGGCAGCCACACATACATTCAGATTGCTCCTGAGGCCAACATTCCGGTTGCAAACTGCTAATGACTCTCCTTTTACCCAATTACATTGTTGAGCTATAATTTGTTTTGCGTAGGAAAAACCAGCACTTTCGTTGTACTATGCTTCGCCCACTGCTATCAGTGCGTGTCTTTCTCCGAATGGAAGACACAATGCCCACCACGGGTGGCTTATGATGACAAAGCAAAAAGAGGAAAATTGACTATTACGAAAACAATAGCAAAAATCAAATGACGTATTTACCGTTAGATAACAACCGTAACGGGATGGTAACAAAATTGATCTCCGTTTTGAATAAACAATTTCTAACCCTACGAATCGAATCTGAATGAACCAGTTCTAAATCGTTTAAGGCCTGGGGAATAAAAAACAACAACAACAACAAGAAAGAAATTCACGCAAACCAACTCTCTATAACTGCACTTTATATACAGCGTTGTGTCAGTCGTTAACACGCGAAGATTCTTATTTAATTGCATTTCTTTCTTTGTTCAAAAATTGTGGGCTGGCTCTTTCTCCTCGCGACCGGAAATTTAACGGTACAGTTCTGATAAGCAATTAGAGAGGCATTTTCATTCACATTGCAACTGTTTAAAGCTTATTAGGTTAAGAAAAGTTAGAGCTTTAGCCACCAGACAGGTTTTCCTCTCATTTGGCACTGCTGTCACCACACTGGCGACTACGCCTTTCAACCTACCGTGATGATCCTCTAATTTGTTGTCGAGAAGTTCCTCTTTAAGGACATCAAAGCACTGCGGGTTGCCAATTAAGGAAGCGTTGGAAACAGATCTCGGCAGATGTAGTTTATATCTATTAAACACAACAACAAAAAAATAGTTAACTTCAAACTGATCTTATGTCATGCCATTCCGACAAGCATGCAACCGTGTTCGTTATGATTAGTTGTGCTCAGTGATAGGAAACCAAAAGGCCTTTGTCGAGTGTTGAAGAAAAACCCTTATACCTTCATTACTATAGTTGTTATTGTTGTTTTTCACTTTTTTGACATGCGCCGGTAATTGCAATTTATGGGCCTATTAAGGCATGGTTTAGACATATTTAATCCAATGTTAGTCCCTGTTCATATATATATTTTTCCATTATTTTGATGAACCTTTTTCTTCACGAAGTTAAAAAATGGGGATCTTTGCTATAACTGGACTACTTAATCGATAAGTGGTAAAGAGCTTTATTCCTTACTTAACAAAAATCTCGAGTAAGATTAATATATTGTATTCAGCCCAAAACTGAAAGGTTGGGATGTTCGAATTTTTTACGTCTCGTTGTCCACACTCATAATCTCAAATAAACAAAACCACGCAAGCAACAATTTAGATATTCAAATTTTGGTTTGCCTTGTAAACAATGGCCAAACAATAAAGCATTTTCGTGCAATGTTGGATGTTTTCCCGCCTTTCTAAACTTTTCATTATGATTTCAGTGGTAACAGGTTTCGCATGTTTGATCTAGTCAGATCAAACATTACTAGCTATTACTATCCAACATTTTGCGCCACGAACAACTATTTGATCGCCAAGCTGGAGCTTTCCACAAGTTGCTTGGCAACTTCTCGTATTTCGAGCAACTTTATTCCTTTCGATCAACTTTTGCATTCTGAGCAATTTCTCTTGTTATCTTCTAATTCTGAGATATCGGAGCGGCTCTTAGTTCTTAAATTGGCTTTTCTCCATATTTCACAATGTTTTAGCAGACAATTTATGAATTTTCTGTAAAAAAAGGAGCCAAATCCCCCACCCTGGAGCAGATTATAGGCGCAAGATAAAAGTAGCAGGGCTGCTAGGTCAGCGGTTTTTAGAGAAAATTTAAAATTGTGGAAGAAGATTCACACTCGACTGACTTGAGTGTCTCGGGTAAAGAAGGTCGTTCAACATTTATTGGCTCATTACATTTTTTGGGTCTAGCTGAGGACAAGGTTATTTAGCAGCACTGGTTACACCACAAAATTGCACAAAAATGCTTAGAAATCTTACTTTTGATGTACAATTTGCATATATTTAGCATCAGACCAAAAAAAGTTTTGTTTTTTCGAGCAACTTATGAGCAACTTTCGTTACAAAAAGCAACTTTTGATAGTTTTTTGAGCAACTTTTGAGCAACTTTTTAAGAAATTACTGGAAAATTTTCCCTGGCGGGAAAAAGCAACCAATTGGAAACCAAGTACAGACAAACGTTGTTTGACTCCACGTCATGCATGATAAACACGATTTCGAACCAAAATGCTTGGTAGCTTAGCCGAAGGTAATTTTAATCTTCAGTTTGTAACGGGGTTATAGTGTCCGCTGTTGATCCAATAAGAGAAGCAAAAATATGTAGAGAGATGGAAATAACATTCTTTATACACTAAAACAGCCCTACTGAGTGGGTTTCCCCAGTATGGCTTCTGCTTTCAACTAAGTAGGAGAAGTGTGACGTTACGTTACCATGTTGTTACCGGGTTGTTGAGATCCAGAAATTTTGCTACCATGGCGACGAGACGCAACTAGTCGTTTTGCTATTATCAATAGTATTATTATGAGTGCTTTTAATAAACAGCTAGAATGGCTAGAATGAGGATACGAGATATCAAAAAGGCATAAAATCTGGCCTTTATTTCCAGAGAGAAAATGGTGTCTTGTTTGGGTGCAGGGATTACTGAAGGAAGGGGTCATTTCCTCTCCCTCCCCTAAAGAAACAAACAAACAAGTGGCCCAAGATGCTAAGAAATGCGTTGCAGGTTCCTGTAACTCCTTCATTTTGTCTAGTATGTTATAGACCATCGAAACATATATCACAACCATTGCTCAAAATGCCCAACTGGAATTACAATGCGTCTAAGAACACATCATCAGCCGATGTAATTCGCTTCAAGAAACCGTAGTTCTGTGGAGTAGTCTTCAGATTCAATGGAGAACCTTCATAAAAAATGACTCCATTCTGCATCGTTGTATATGCTTCATAGCCTTGCTGGTTTTAAAACACAGAAGTCTAAGACTAAGTGCAGTTTTGTAAAGATAGGCGTTTTGAGGCTTACTAAGCATGAATTGATTGGAAATGAAACGGACCAATAATAAATTTAGATGCTGGAAGATTCCTATTCCAGCAAAGATATTTTTTATATGAAAATGCGCAGTATTACAGTGGAACCTCGATATAACGAACCTCTATATAACAAATTCCTCGGAAAACAAACTATTCTTTTAAATAGTAAAATATATGGCAGTATGAAAAAGAACCTCGATATAAGTTAACGAACCTTGTTGTAACAAACATATTTTGCCAGTTCCTTGGCCCTTCGTTATATCGAGGTTCCACTGTATTTAATTTTGTTTGGTTAGTTTTCAAAAAGTGAGGGAGCCCTGGTTAAGAACTCGAGTTTAGAAATTCAGTTCTTATCATGTTTCAGACGATCTAATACCTTCTATAATATGAACAAATATGATTGAGATGCGTGCATTTTCTCCTACCTCTCTGCCAAATATTACCTTTCAATCTTTTCTTCAACAACAACAGTCGGTATTCAAGACATTTTAAGAAAGAATCTTCATGGAAACGCACAGTTGAACCTCTCCTCAAAGGCACCTTGGGACAGACGAAAGTGGCCGTTGTAGAGAGGTTTAAACAACAGTCATTCACTCAAGTACGGACTGTCCGCCAAAAACATTGGCCGTTGTGGAGAGGTGGCCGTTAGTGGAACTTCAACTGTACCTGCAACATTAAACGTGCCGCCGGCCAGCCAACCGGCCAGCAGGAAAGGGCTCCATGTTTTGGCGGGAAAAACTGACAGCGAGCGACACAGCGAGCAAAGCGAAGCCATTAATCTCGTACCCAGATCTCTTGTTGACGAAAGCCGAAGGCGATGTTACAGTGATGTGGATACTCCCGCTTTTTGGGCATCCTCATATCCATAACTCTGGTGATATGGGCATCCCCTTCCCATATTACCTTAGCGATTTGGGTTATGGTTAGGGTTACAGGGGATGCCCATATCACCAGGGTTTTGGATATGGGGATGCCCAAAAACGCGGAGATGCCCATATCACTGTGACAGCGAGATCTCTAGGAATATTTTCTCCAGTTTGCCAGAGAGGCGGATGTCAACATAAGAGAGTTTGTTGATGAGAGGAAATTGAAGAAACTCAAGAATGATTTTTTTAGAAGTGGTGGACTTCAGTGTGTACGATGACGAAGAGTTGTTGTGGCCAGGAAAACTTTCAAATGGCCAGTAAAGAAATGTGGGGTGTTGAGGGAGAAGTACGAAACCATAACGATGAAAAAAGTGTTTAGTGACATGTTACACAAGCTGCTTTGTCAATATATCAAGAATTCTATGATTGATGGTTATAATACTATTATTGATTGCTAATGTTTTACAATTATATGATCTTTAACTACTATTTAATTAATGAAGAAATACTTTTATCTAAAACAAATGTTTTGTATCTGTCTTCCTTCTACTCATATTTTTGTTTGGGTCGCCTATTCGTTTAGTTCCTCGAACTATTTAGGTGTCCCAAACTCTGCACAATGAACCTACAAATGAAAATTTCTTTTCCTTCACAACTTTTCGATTTTATATCTTAAAGCACTAATTTGTATTAATTATTACTCTGTGTGAGTTAAAATAAAAATTGACTTGACTTGTCAGACAAGAACAAAAGAATAGACCTTTTCAAAGAAAAACAAAAGCGCTATGACGTCAACGGCGTTAATGCATTCTGCATCACACGAATGAGATGCCACTTCAAAAAAAGGATAATTCGGTCCCAACTATACTACTCGTGAAATGAGTTTTATTTCTATAGGAATAAAAAAATCATTGTCATATCAAAGACATCGCACTTAGTTTGGTCCTCAGAACTGGTTTGGGCCAAATTAGAATGGTTCTCGAGCTTGGGTGACGGGACTGAAGGGCATTTCCACGATGGCGACATTTGGCTGCATTTTTTTTGTTCTCTCATTAAACATTCATCAACCTTGTCGAGATTTAAAAACACAAAAGCTGTCATTCGCAGAAAAATATGTTAGACAGAAAGATTCTGGTAGTTAGAGTCAAATTACGTCATCGTGCAATTGTCCTATTAGTTTTCTATTACTGAACTATTAGTCAAAATTGCAAACCCGTTCCCAGGGACTCCCGCGATCTCTCCTTCGCACTGCACATCGAAGACTTTTGGAACTTAACTGTTCCTGCCTCAGGTATGGACAGGGGGACATGTTTCCCATGTGTTTTATTTATAGTAAAGAGGACCATCGGAGTACTCCCCACTCCCACATCGTCCAATGATACACTCCGTTTTCCCCCACAAACTTTGCATAAGCATTACTTTTCGTTTTCTCTTGGGAGGGTCGTGGATCCCGAGAAAAATTGAAAACAACGCGAAACGAAAGGAGTTTATTATGAGAGTAGCCTAGCTATTTCTCCAAGAAAGAGACAATCTACCCCTAGTGTAAACTGGGATTAATTAGGAACACTCTTCCAAACTTGGAAACAACTCTACAGTATCTTCGCTTCCCTGTGTAAACGATACAAGGGTTTTATAATAGGTGCAGAGAATACAAATGACCAAATACAGCCCAAGTTATTATGTGCAGGAGATAAAAACGAGACCAATCCTCTTGGGGGCGAATGTCAAGGGTCAATCTGTTTTACCTCCGTAGCTAAATAATAATAAACTAGAGTGGAAACTCAATTTCTATTTATCCCTAAAATATTGTTTATAGCTGCTCATAAAAACAAATTGTGCACTGTTTTCTCACAGCTGTACTACAGCTACTCGCAAACACAACATTGTTTCTTCAGCTTCCAAACTTTTCAAAACTGGACACGAACAGTTCCTTAAATAAACAGAAACGCTATATCATCTTTCTGGGCGACACATCTACTCCCACTTAATCCCTAGGAAAAGTGTACCATACTGTCATAAAAGGTCACTCAGTTATGCCTCGACACAGAAAAACTAAATTTGACACTTTCCTTTCTCGAACCCAATAGGAACAAAGAGCTCCAGTGGGCGGGGCGACACTTCTTTGATACAGTTATCCAGTAAGAGTATTTTACATTTCTTGCATAAGGCGTTGCCTCACAGTATCTGCTATCTCTTCTTGAATTTCAGGCTTAAGCAAATCCTTGACCTAGTAAGAAAAGAGAAAGGTTGTTGTTGAAACTAAAAGAGGATATAACAGTGCGACTACTATAACCAGGGCTTGCGTTAAACAAAGACATCTCCTGGGTGTTATAAGTAAAGTTTCGAACAGAAAAACATTGTCTTGTGAAACACTTCCTTTTCTTGAAAAACGTTAACTACCAAGATTAAAATTTTGTGCTTGGAGTAACTTTTTTTCTTACGAGCTGCAGATTGACCCACAACCAACTTTCTTACAATGTATTGTTATTTCCCTGTAATCTGATTGGTCAACTTTGTCTATGTGGCCCCAGTTACAGTAGTCGCACAGTAAGGGGAGCCTCTTCTTTCGTTTGCATCAATTTTTTCCCTTTTGGCGATCATTTTCTTTATTCTCCTGACCCTTGTAACTGATTAAGTGGTGATAATAAAAGGAGAAATAAATTTCTGATCAGTGTTAGGGTCACCCTGCAAGCAGAGCCTCCTTCTGTCTCCTTGTTGATCGAGCAGGAGACAAAGAGGCTCTCAACTGATGCCAACTCTCTGAGGTCACCACAGCCCTAACGTCTGTACTAGTCAATCTTCTTGGGCGCTTTCCATTCAACCCAAAATTCCGGAAAAATCGGTTGGTACATCAAATCGAACAGACCATTTCGGTTTAGTTCGACCGGAATATTCGGGACCAGCTTTGAACGTTGTCCACTTTGACCGGTCTGGTCATTTCGGTCGGTCGGACCGGAATGTCCTTTTCCATTTGATAAAATTGTTGTCCCCAATACCGCTGTTTTGTATCCTGCTCACAAAAACAATAACCAAACGCGCGGTGGCTTGGGTCGGGTCTGTGCAACTAGAATGGGCACGAGGAATTTCCGAAATCTCAAACCGGAATTTTGTTGAATGGAAAGCGCCGTTCTTTTCTCTTGTCAAACTTGTTTTTCGAGTGCAAGCATCCTATTATCGATAAATCAATAGTCATAACTGAGCCTGTTGTACCAAGCGCACGTCTATTAGGTTCGAAACTGTACCCTACCAACATGCAGAGCATGCTCAACAAAGATCTCACTCGATTCACGCAGTCTTTCTAGAGGACGCCAAAATCGAGCAGCTTACAGTAGGGTGTGTTAAGGCCTACACTATAAAATAATGTATGTTAATAACGTTTCCTACCGAGTGCTTCATGGAGGCATCATAAGCATACTGCAGAGAGGTGTTAAAAAGCATCACTCCATTGTCTGTAAGCGTCACTATGCAGTTACGAAGCCTGGCAATTGTCTCACGATCAGAGTCTAGAATCTTACAACAAAAAGAAAAAATCCACTCAACCTCATTTTTTCAAAGTCAGCATAAAAAGTTTGAATGGTGGAGTTGGTACCCTTTGCGAGCATCCCGTCTGCATTTTTCTGCTCTGAAAAACTTGTAAGTGCGACCAGATTCCACTGTTTTTGGGTGGTCGCAAAAACGGCGCAAAACCATATACTCAAAGTAACCTAGTAACCTAGTACTTGGTCGGTGTGCGCGCAAGCGTGCGCGAAAGGAAAAGCGAAGAGGAAGAAAACTGGGAAGGACTGGGGAGAGAAAGGGTGGCGACCCGTCTCATCCCAGTCCTCTCTCTTTTCTTTTTTGGTACTCAATTTTTGCTACTTTTCTCTTCGCTTGTCTTGAGCATATGACTCCACTTGGACAAGATAATAAGAAAAGCCCTCCCTGGATGGACAACTCGAGACCAAGGGCAAGACAAGAAACTCATGATACTGTCATCCATTAAAATGAAATCCTATACCTGCTTAGGTGGTTCATTGACAATCGTGAGTCGGTCAGTTTGCTCATCTGTGAGCATAGCTTCCTCCGTATTCAAAGGACAGATCCAAACATACCCATTGTTTCCAAGAATCACAGTGGCTCCACACGGAAGATTGAGAAAGTGAGTTTTACAGCGCTTGACCAAAGATGGCGGAACCTGTACAAGAGTGCCTTCTCTAAGCTGTAGGAAACACATTGTTCAAAAAGAAAAATACAGTTGAGTAAGAAATTCCTTCTCGGCTCAGTAGTGTGGCCAAAACATGAGGTTGATAAAGCAAAAAAAAAACTAAAGGGTATCAAAATTTGTTGAGGTTCAAATATATCCTTGGTTTAATTAATAGTAGGGGCTTCAGCAACGACGACGGTGATTGCTACGAAAACGTCACTTAAAAAGTGAAGTCGCGCTGCCTCACACTGTACCGTGCTTATCAGGGTCACCCAACGAGAATATGGTTCAAAACCACTTAAACATAGCATTGTTGAATGTATTTTAGTATTTAAACGGTAGATATAGGCATATTTTTGTCCCCTAAAAATTTTTCATCTGTTCGGATTTCCTAGCTGAAAGTCTAGTGATCCGAAAATTATAGGGATCAAAACTTACCTTTTCGAAAATTTTAGCCAGAAAATAGGCTCCCGAAAATTCTAGGTGAACTTTTTAGGGTAAAAATTAGTTAAAAATGGGCAAGTATACCATTTTTTATTTGTTCAAAAATCCTAGGAGAGGCATGCAAGCAAGAAATTTTACAACAAATGTTCCGAAAATTGATCAAAGTTCAAGGATTTAAAGAAAAAGAAAATTGTTGTTTAGTGTTCCCGTCCTTGACAAAACATGAAATTAGGCACTTTCACGTTGCTGTCGTACAACGACGGCAAAGAAATGTACAAAAAATGCGTGATGCACGTGCAAAGTTGTTCCTTTGTCAATCTAAACCTAACTGGTTTTTTGCCGTTCTTGTTGCCGTCGCCGTCGTCGTTGCTTAAGTTCCCGAGATAATAATTTTTTTATGAAAAGTAACAAAAGAAATTACATTTGTAACATTTAAACCAAGGATAAATTGAACCAACACATATTCATCGCATTGTTTCGACCATGTCCACAAAGTGATTCTTTTCCAAATTTTGCTTTCTATTTTGTCAAAGACGTTGGTCAGTTGGGGAAAAAAAGGACCGACTAAGCACGCAAACAAGCTCTTCAGATTGTCAAACTAGAACATTTTAAGGAATTCCAGTGACTGTTTAAACACTCGTGTATTAAAGAAAATGATACCAAGATGTGACTTCACTAACTTTTCACGAAAGAAAAAAGTCATGTATGATCACGTCTGTTCTCATAGAAGAAAGGGATGCGGCATCATACTCTTCAACTGACTAAAGGAAATTTATCTTCTTTTCTATTTTTTTTTTAAAATCAGTTGGTTGGATGTTGGGAATGGAAACACCTCACAGACTAGACCTCGTATGACTTTGTAGAAACTTAGAAAGAAGAACGATAAGTTTGATATGTAACCAACCTTTCCATATTTGAGACTGCGGGTATGTAATGAGAGTGACCCATCACTGTACACTGACTGCACTTCTGCCTAAACGTAGTCAAGGAAAACTTACAAAAAGTTGACTTTTCAACCACTTCAATAAAGTCTTCTCAGTATTTAAGAGGCTGTCCGCGTAAGAACCGATAAGGCAAATTTCGGTCTATCACGGATTGCCCTGATTTTTTCAGTGGAAGATAACTATCCTATCACATGAAGAAATATCACATTTATTTGGACCAACTCAATTTTTTCTCTATTTTACAGGAAGATTTTCTCGGTCACCTAAAACTAGCCAGTTTGCCGTCGGAAGTGGTGCGATATTGCTGAAACTTTAGGGCTCTGTCAAACCTACCTTACATAGCCGAATAAGCTGATTATTTTACACACAAAAGTTTTAACTCTGATCAATAGTTTCAAGGCTTAATGGTTGCATTCTGTGGAAACTTGGCTGGGATATGATTTTTTTAAAATGACCTTTAACTTGCTCAGCAGGAAAAGTAATTTGCATAACTAGAGCTGAACGGTAATTTCGCAAAAGTGGCACCTGACCCAGACTCAAGTCTATGATAAATCAGAAGTACTAAGACCAGTCTACTTCTTAATGCAATAAAATTTGTGGGCACTCTTCTTTGCGTGCCGTGCAAAGTTCCGTTAATGTTCCAAAATTCGCCATTTTGATAGCAAAGCTGGAATTGTAACGGGTCCGCATCTGATCGACTAATTTCCACAGCTTTAACGTTTCTAGATATCACTAAATGTCATTAGACCCTTTAAATGTTGGACGTTTGAAAACATGTGGAGAAAACTTAGTAATCGCTTTTCCTTGGGTCTTTTTCTTGTCGACGATGAACGTGACTTCGTTCTCCGTATGCAAATTAGCCTTAGATGCGTTGTTTCAACAAATTGACAGGAAATATAATCCTTGCATTTCACATTTCTAAGAGGAAAAATAACTCTCCTTTCCACAGAAAAACACAAACCATGACTTAGAATCCCCTTAAGGTCTGCTTTTTTTTAACGAGGAAGAAGAAGCTGAATAATATATCATGATATATGTTTGCGTGGCTTAAAATAATTCAATTACTGTGGTCTGTCACGCATTCCTAAAGAGGGGTGGTCGATTAGAAAACAATAGCGTTGTGTCCATCAATTCTATAATATTATCATCTTTTTTTAAATGATAGTTATTGATAATAATAAAAAATAAGAGTTCACTTGCAAGGTAAGTCCTCTTGTCAGCACACGAAAATTTTTGGGCACTCTTTTTTGCGTGCCTTAAAAAATAGCGTTAACGTCGAAAGCTTTATTATGATATTTGCTTATCAGGAGAAGGCAGATCTTTGTACATGGCACTAAGATAAAAAAAATGCCCCACACGTTTTCTATCTTAAATTAGCAGTAAATTTCAGTTTCATTCAAAGATCTTTAAAGCGTTTATCGGCAGCAGAATGAAACGGGAAAAATAGTTCCTTTTTTCAGTGAATAAACGCAAAAGGGAGTATCTTTTTAGTTTTTGTTAGGGTATAACATCCGAATTCCAACGATGATCTTGTTTTGGTTTCAATGTGATTGAATTATAATGCAACAGGTTCCAGTTTCAAATATAATTATGTCAATGAAATCGCGAAAGAGATCAATTGTGAAAAATGGCTTTTTCGGCCATTTCATCAAGCAGTTCTTCCGCGAGATCGTAGACAGAGTGAGGTCCCAGTAGGGGTGTGGAGGAATATCGTTTATGCACTCTGTGACCAACACATATTACGTCGCACTTAGCCAGCTGTCACTTGTCTAAGTGTAGCAAGTGTAGCAAAGACAATGAAAATGAGCTCATTTTAGCGAGAGTACGTATTCGAGGCTTGGTGGGTATTCGGAACTGAAATGTCAATCTGCCCAAGGCACAGACACTAAATAGACCCGCCTCCCCTCAGGCTAACACTAAAATGACAATCTGCCCAAGGCACCGAACACCTACTTGGCAGGTTTTTGCGAGCGCCAAGGTCTTGTTAGGCTCGATTGTAAGCCGCTGTTCTGGAAAATGAGCCCCCAACGGACGGGGAGACGGCGGAAATCGAGCCTAAGGTCTTGTCAATAACCCGGTCACACTCTGGATCATACTGGCAAAATAACTTCTGTGGCAGGAAGACATGTCGTAAATTTGCAGATAGCCAGCGAAATAAGTCAAAGTTTTGTTCCATCGCGTAAGTATCATTCTTTTTTCTTCGTCGTGCAAAAAAGTCTCTTAACGTACAGAGATATTCTAATTTCTCTATTTCACATTTCATCTTGCGATGTTTTCTGAAGTTCGTTTCCAGTTTATTTGAGCTTGCAAAGATAGTTTTTATTTCTATTTTTTTGACAGCAGTGTATCTTGCCCTAATCAATTCTTACCTTTAAAATGGTATACATACCGGTTAATCCGTGTGTTGTAAAAGATAGTTTTCTGATGATTGTTTGAAGAGCATTATAAATGGAAAAAAAAGAACTTTCTACACGGAGTCAGGATCCAACCTCGTCCCCATGGCTTTCCCGCCCATGCCATTTTCTAAGAAGAATGTCCTGGGGACGAGGCTAGGAGTGATTGTGGTCGACGTGTCGTATAGCCGATTTGCTCCTCCTGTCGCAAGAAACTTGAAAAATCTTGACGCCGAAGGGTCGAGAAGAGTACGATTGAACAGTCAGCAACCATGTCCACACATTTGCCGGAGAGGATTATTGGACAAGATTTCTCTGTTTTTTTGTTTTGATATCGTTTTCATTAAGTCTTCAAAAATGCCTCCAGATTGCTGTTTTTTTTGTTTTTGTTTTTGTTTTTTTTTTGTATTTATACCCTCTTGACCAATGTGCTCCATCTCATCTCTCCATTTTTAACCTACCTTACCATCCACCCTCTCTCCCCACTGTTCCACCTCTACTTTTACAAGCATTTGTACTTAAGGGGGTGAAATTTCTCCCGTGTATATTAATTTCTGAAAAATTAAGTCCTTCTACTTTTTCCTTAAATTCTTAAACTTAGTTCATATTTCTTTAAGAACCGCCAAAGATGCTGCTAAGGCTGCAATAAGCGAACTCGCCCTTTCATATACTTCATCTAGTGAAATGCCCACCTTTCTTATACCTGAATCCTGAAAAAGATACTCCTTTGGGGCGGAACCTCCCCGTATAAGCCATCATAGGGAGTTCCCCCCACCTCTGTTCCAATTCCGTGCTCACCTATTGCCAGCCCATGTTGGACTCTAGGCCCGTTTGAGTCAACACGTAAACATAGTCCTAGGTGTATACAAGTTGAACTTGACCATAGAGATCTGTTGCAAGAAGACGAGGAGTTCGAAAGGCAAAAGCTTATTGCCGAAATCGCTGAAGAATTGAGACCACAACACCCTCAACCAGAAGCTTTCAACCTATGTGTATGTCAAAGGAAGAACAACCTAGTCAGTTCAACGTGGTAATGCTAAAAAAATCTTGTGTCACTTTAAAATACCATTCAAATCCAGGGAAAGAAAGGGAGACCTAATTGACAAACTTTCGTCTTTCATACAAGATTGCAAGTGCTTTTCTCCATCAGCTCAGGAGTGAACATAGGGATCCTTAATTTAGTGTGATTAACAGCCGGCAAAAACTTTTGGGATTTAACAGGAGACGGACAGTCAATTTTCTGCATGCCATTCCTCATTTTTACTGAAATGTTGTTAATTGGCGATAAACACAATGCTCTGTTAATACCACCCTAAGGTTTGTAGGGTAGCCTATAGTTAGCTAGGGATTTAGGAAATCTGTATGCTGCTTTAAGGACTTTGCAGGCGTGGTCCTGTGGTGTCGCACGGTATTTCTGAAGTTGTTTGCGAGCTATTTCCAAAATATTAATAGTTAATTCTGTAATTGAAAATATTGTGCTAGTGCTCGTGAATGAGAGTGGCCGTGTCCAAGTGACTACTTTGTAGCTAATTGTCGTGTATTACACCATGGGCTGTCATATTAAACCCCATCCTCACGGTGGCGCCCGGGGATACTGACTCAGTTAAAACGGTCGTAGAATGAATAAATACAACAGCACGGTATTTCCCACCCAGTAAAGAATCGGAATTAACATTGATTAAATTGTATGATTATCAATAACTATCACTTCAAAAAAAATATAATCAGATAAAAGAACTGATCGATACACGGCCACTCTCGGGGAATGCGTGACGGGCCACAGCAATTAAATTATTTTAATTCGCGTAAACATGTCTTCTTCTACTGCTTCGTCCTCGTAAAAGAAACAGACCTAAGAGGATTCTAAGTCATATATCGTTCGTGTTTTTCCGTGGAAAGAAGAGATATTTTTCCCTTAAAAATGTGAAATATAAGCAGTTATGTTTCCTGTCAATTTGTTGAAACGACGCATCTAAGGCTAATTTGCATACGGAGAATGAAATCGCGTTCTGATCGTCGACAAGGAAAAAAAAAAATCAAGAAAAAGCGATTACCAAGTTTTCTCCTCATGTTTTCAAAAGTCCAACATTTAAAGGGTCTACTGACATTCGGTGATAACTAGAAACGTTAAAACTGTGGAAATTAGTCGATCAAATGGGGACCGTTACAATTCCAGCTTTGCTGTCAAAATGGCGAATTTTGTAACATTAACGGAACTTTGTACAGCGCGCAGAGAAGAGTGCCCACAAATTTTATTGCATTAAGAAGTAGACTGGTCTTAGTACTTCTGATTTATCATAGACTTGAGTCTGGGTCAGGTGCCACTTTTGCGAAATTACCGTTCAGCTCTAGTTATGCAAATTACTTTTCCTGCTGAGCAAATTAAAGGTCATTTTAAAAAAATCATATCTCAGCCAACCTTCCACAGAATGCTACCATTAAACTTTGACACTGTTAATCAGAGTTAAAACTTTTGTGTGTAAAATAATCAGCTTATTCGGCTATGTAAGGTAGGTTTGACAGAGCCCTAAAGTTTCAGCAATATCGCACCACTTCTGACGTTAAACGGGCCAGTTTTTGGTGACCGAGAAAATCTTCCTGTAATATAGAGAAAAAATTGAGTTGGTCCAAACAAATGTGATATTTCTTCATTTTATAGGATAGTTATCTTCCACTGAAAAAATCAGGACAATCTGTGATACACCGAAATTTGCCTTATCGGTTCTTACGCGGACAGCCTCTTAACAACTGCGTCTGTTCGCTTGATGGAGTTTGAGAACCGGGGACGGCAACATGTGTGACCCAACCATGGCCCCCATGCAAGGCATCCAGGCACCCAGCACACTGACAAGCAGTAAAAATAGAGAGGGAGGGAGACAACCGAATTACACTGACAACAGAGCAACACAAAATGGCATCAAAGTCTAGGATGCTGGGTTTTCATGTCGACAGGTTCCTGTTCTCTTCACTATGATCCTTGAACTTCCCGTATAAAGCAAATAATTATTGTGTGTGCACAGGAATCCCAGTGGTTCCACCCAGTGGGGTTCCACTGTAACTAGGGACAAAGTAGATAATCAAAGAAATACAAGCATTTGGTTTAAACAGCTGAGATTATAGTGTCAATGCAACATTGTAAAAAGATTCAACTGGGTGTAAGAGGGTCAGTGTGCAATGCCTATACTTAGAGCAGGACATTTCTCAGTTCAGGAAAGAGAGTTGGCAGACTTCAAAAGGATACACTTATGAGATCACCCTCTGCAAGAAAGTGGCGCATCATTAACTCATCCTCAGCAGATCGTCTTCTCTGAGAAAAGAGCAGAGTAAAAAGCAATAAATAAATGAAGGTCAACACATAAAATTTGTGCAGTCTTCTGATCTCCCTATAACTGTATAAATACAAGCTTGTTAGCTTTCAGTTACAATAACCTGGGCAAAATCTGTGGACATGTCTGCAAAATATTTCAACCCTCCCCTCACCCCTGCATTCTATCAAATCTAATAGGACATTCAGCATCCTCACCCCCTCCACCCTACCCTTCTACTCAACACAGGTTTTCTCCATATAATCAGGGTCTAAGAGTGTTGTTGCCCACTCGCTGTTTACACTGTAACAGCACTTTTAGGGGAAGCCTAGTTTTCAATGCCTTCTTTTGAGTACTAAACTTAATGTAAAAATGACACAGCAGATGCATCATTGGCTTATAGGTCATCATTGGGGCTGTGATCAAGTGGCCAGGCATGTGGATAGGTTTCAAAGTTACATGTACATGTGAGGGTAAGATCATGCCCAAAATGACAAAAATGTCTGAAAGGTAAAAAATGGACCAAGGTGGCCACCTAACCGACCAAACAAAATATTATGGGTAGTCAGTAGTCCTTACACAATAACAATAACAATGTACAGAACCCTGTTACAATAGTACAGCATAACCAAATTAATAAATTAATACTGCCTCTGTATGACACTGTTGAAAAGTGTACTCCTGAAAGCCACAGGAGACAAGGGGTGCTTTTCAACCAGAAAATTCAATTGCAACATCAAAATTAATGGTTTGCACCATTTCAAAGTTTTGGAAAATATGGGTTGGTGTTTCAAGTGATGCAATTTTATTAGTCTCTTCAGTTGCATTTGGGTATACTTTGTGGCACATTCTTCTCCCAATAAGGTTCAATTTTCAACCAGATGGTTTGCGTAATCGGTAAGCACCCAAGGATTCCAAAATGCCCTAATTTCTAACTTGAAAGGAAAAAAAATGTAATCTTTGAACAGGTGAGATATTTAGCGTTTTCCTTACCAGCTCTCCACCAGGTAAGTTGACTGAGGAAAGTAGCAAAACAGAGTCTAGCCTTGAAAAGGTTTCCACTTTCCATCTTTTCTGTCCAACCTTGGAGAACAAAACAGGTATCTGTTGTTAAGTATGCAAAGGGTAATGAAATGAGGCAGGATCCCAGTTATTAACGAGAAAGAGTGGTTATTTCTGGTTGTTAATAACATTATCATAATCCAAAAAAGCTACACAATGTATGACAAGTACCCTCACTGAAAAACCCTGTCTAACATAAAGTGGGAGGTCTCCATGATTTGGATATTGATTTGTCCACTGTCACCTTGAAAACAGGTGTTTCCCACAGCAGAAATCATCATCAGTGTGGGGTGATTGGCCATATGCGAAACCCAGGGTCCACAGAGACTTTTTTAAAGTGTGGGGACCGGTGTCCACCTCCGTTGATGTGGGGGGTGGGGGGAGGATCAAATTTGTCTCTTCTCGTTTTGTGGCTGTTTATAACTGTCAGATCACTGAACCTTTCTTGAGTCATTGTTGAGCGGAGCCACGTTTATAAATTTCAAGCCACTGAAAAGGACCTTTCTTATGCTGTGCCTGATTGCAAATGCAGGATTCACCAGTAGAAGTTTGCAGATCATGATCTTCTAAGGTTCCTGTAACTCCTTCATTTTGTCTAGCATGTCATCGACACATGTATCACAACCACTGATCAAAATTTAAAATTTCCAGTTGGGCTTTTATAGAATTAAAATGCATCAGAGACCACATAATCAGCTGAAATAATTTGTTTCAAGAAACTGTAGTTCCGTGGAGTAGTCTTCAGATTCAATGGAGAACCTTCATAAAAAATGACTCCATTCCCCATCGCTGCAAATGCCACATAGCCTTGCTGGTTTGAAAACGCAGCAGTCTAGGACTAAGTGCAGTTTTGTAAAGACAGGCGTTTTGATAAGATTTAGGATCGAAATAGACCAATAACACATTTAGATGCTGGAAGATTCTTGTGAAAATGTATATTACAGTGGAACCTTGATATAAAGAACCTCTATATAACGGATGTCCTCGGTACAATGAGCTATTTTTTAACCCCAGTAACAGTAAAATATATGGCAATATGAAACAGAACCTTACTATCATCCCAACATTGTTGACATGATGGTGAGTTATAAAAAGGAGGTTGAAAATTAGGAAATAGTTATTTACTAGGTCAGTAGCACATGATGCAAAATTAAGAAATTTTTTTCTCACCTCTGTAATTCTACCAACAACAACATCCCCTACTTCTCCATTGTACCTGTCAGGGGAAAAATACCTTATTTAGGGTATTTGGTGCAATTGTGATGCATGGGAAATTTCAATATTGTGCTAACCTTGAGACGATAGGAAATTCCAGAGCACAAAATTATCCAAACTACATGTATGACATCACTTCAACAGTCACTGAATTTTGCAGGTACATTATACAACTTCAAAAATTTTTAATAGACATGAAATCGTGGTCTTGTATAGACTAAAGGTGTGTTTCCAAAAATAGAATTGGGCAGTCAGCTTGATTAAAGTCACTAAGGTTTTTTTCCTTTAGGCTCCTTCAACTGGAGGTGTAACTTGAATGCAATATCTCAATGATAAAACAAATTACACTTTGTTGTTGTTTTAGGAAAGGGTCTGTTCACAGATGTAGAGCTTTTAGGTTCCTCAGAAATGTTCTGAGAGCACTGCTTTGAAGCACCTATATGTACCTTGTTTTAAATGGTCGTACGCAGATAAGCTTGTTCACTCTCTCAACAACTCCAGCAACTGAGGCTATCAATTTATCTCCATCAACATAGGTGCCATGACCCCTAGATCAGTGAGATATAATAAAAATAGATTATTCTCTTTTCCTTACAGTGTAGCTTCGATTTCCTACCACGATATACACTGTAAATGTATAACTGTGAAAACATTGTGAACGGTTTTGGACAGACGGGTTATGTTTCCCCAACCTCATATATCCAGTATCCTCTGTTATAACATCTCCTGGAGAAACAATGTGTTTCGGCTCTAATCCAACTAAAGATTCGATTTTCTTTCTTTTCTTTGGTAATCTAACATCTACAGACATGCTTTCCGACGAAATGAAGCTTCACACGTGAACCTTACAAGCGACCGCCATCTTAAAATTGCGCGCGGCCGAAGACTGGGTTGAGCCAATAGGCGTCCTCGTTCGCAAAGAACAGCGGAGAACTTCCATAATTCAACATGGCGGCAAATAACTAAGTTGTTTTTGTTTTGTTTTATTTTTTGTAATTGACAATGACATGGATTTTTCCAAGTTTTCCGACGATAATTTTGATGTTAAAGAATGGGTTAATTCGGCGCTGAGAATCCGTGATGATCGAACCCCAGTTGATGTAAGTTTTATTTACTGTAAATTAATTTAACAGGACAAGGTGCAACGTGTCAGTACACAGTAGCTGTCGCCATTAATGACCATTAATAGATCTGCAATCTCCCGCAATTTACAGCTTTAGACTTCTAAATATATAAAACATAAATACCGCGAATAGGCTTTCTAAAAAACTCATACTCCCCTTATTATTAGGTAATAATTTATACTTCGAAAGCTTAATAGCTACCCTACTGTTTAAAAATGCAGTGCATCTGAATGACATATGTATCAAAAACTGAATTAATGTATGATTAAATGTCAGAGTTTTGGTTGGCTTAGCAGCCAGAGCATATGAGCTATTGCACAATACCCAAGACCCGGCATAGTAAATCGAACCCAATCGAACTAAATTTCAATCGAACTCAATCGAACTCAATCGAACTCAATCGGTGGATTGAGTTCGATTGAGTTCGGCAATCGAACGAAATCGAACTCACCGAAAAGAAAAAAAATCAATCGAACCCAATCGAACGTTCGATTTTCGAACTCGTGATTTATGTAAAACAGACATTGAAAATCCATTACCAGATCTTAGAAGCTGGAGTTACTTTAGCCCTGAGTGTAGCGCACATGTTTTTCGTAAACGAAGAAATTCCGCAGAAATGGCTTGAGATGCGTTGTGGATCGTAAGCTTCAAATGTATAGTCACCTCTTACTCTCTTGTTCACTGTTAATTGTCCAAGATGAATTTGAGAGAATCATGTATATCGTTAGTAAGATATTTTTCATAATAATCATCCATCTACTTTATGCCGTTACCTGTGTCGCGGTTAGTAATTTGCTTGTATTTTTGCATAAAAGTAATCCTTCGAGTTGTCTTGCCGCTATTGTAAGTTAGTTAAAAAAAGAAAAGGGTAAAGGAAACAATTTCGAAATACGCTCGCGGGAATAATGATAGCTTTGTTTTGTTCTGTTCTGTTCTCTTAACTGCCGTGGACAGTTTATAAATGGGGTTTGTGTTATTGAATAAATAGTAAAAAAAGCGCAAGAAAAACTTGCTTTGACGGGCTTGCTTTGTATAGGTTCACCAAAGCCAATCGAACGAAATCCATTTAATTGTGTTCAATTGAGTTCGGTTTCCGAACTCAATCGAACACAATCAGACGGATTGAGTTCGATTGAGTTCGATTTGTTCGGAAATCGAACTCACTGAAAGTGTGGTGTTCGATTTCGTTCGATTGCCGAACTCAATCGAACTCAATCCACGGATTGAGTTCGATTGATTGAGTTCAATTTTCGAACGTTCGATTTACTATGCCAGGCCAAGAGGAAGTGGTTATTTAGTCGTTGTCTGAGAGTTCCTAAATAATAAGACCAGGAAAGACTATCATGAATCTTGCTTTTTTAATGCTTGTTGGAAATTAGTGGATTATTGCATCTCCGTGAAGAGAAAGCCTTCCCTCTCCCCAAAAGACAAACAAGCCAACTTTGTTGAGTGAGGAGGGAAGAGGGGTCTTGTTTGTTTTGTTTTTTAACCGCAGCAAGATTAGCTCATTTGGTTGAGCTAATTTTGGGTTCGTTTCCCAGGGCCAGAACAATATTCAGGGTCTTAAAATAACTGAGAAATGGACGCACTGCCTTTTCTCCGCAGTGACTTTTTTAAATGGTGGTCCCATCTCCAGTAGGAGATGTAAAAGTAGTGTCCCCAAAAGAACTTTTCTGCTAAATACATTGATACTCAAAGTGCACCTTGTTTCCTCTGAAATATACACAGGAAAAAATAACGGATTCCCATTTTTGGATATTTTTGGATATTTAAAGAATACCCACAAAAATCCCAAATTTGGTAGAGTGAGACAAGTCCCAATCTGGGAACTTGGTTGGGAATTCCCTGGTTGGGACTTGTCTCACTTTGCCAAATTTGGGATTTTTATGGGTATTCTTTAAATACCCAAAAATATTCAAAAATGGGAATCCGTTTTTTTTTTTCGTGTGATGTACCCTCTTGGATGACAATGTGTAATTAAAGCTAATATACACACTATGTTAGGCAGACTTGACTTCAGTGAATCCTAAAACTTTTTTCCACATACTTTCTGTGAAGTGAGCTAGGCGTCTGCTTAATGTACACATTACTGAACGTGGATAAATCCCTTGAAATCACCCATCCTTTTTCATATTTGTTTTCCAGACTCATGCATCTAACTTGGTCATGAAGTTACAGCTTTTTATTCAGGTTTGTTTAGAAAAACTACTTTGATTACTCCCAAATCCTTCATATTTAGAATTTACAGTAAATTAGGAGAATTCATCAAAACTTCAAGGTATATGCTGGTATATATGCTGGTTGCATCCAGATTAAACATTTGCATCCAGATTAAACATTTCAAGCTAGAAAACTGGTGTTCAGGCATTGAAAAATTAACAAAATGATAACAACTGGTAATCTTTAGGATTATAACCAGGCCTAGGCCTTTCAATATTTTACAGAAAATACATTGGTCACTGAGATTTTTGAACAATAATATTGTTAAAGGAAGTGGCACTTTTAGGAGTTAAAATTTCAAGGCAGTTTCCAGGGCTGCAGAACCCAGTCTGTCCTTAGAGGAACATGCCTTCATGCTTTTGCATGTAGATTATCTAAAAGTTATTATCTCTTTCATGAGGTTAAATGTGATTTAGGCAACATTAACCTCAAAGCAATGCTGGTCAGCAGTTTTCCCAATAATGTTGGGGCTGGCCTGATGCCTTTAGAAGGGGCACCTCATGACTTGTGTATGCAGTTGCTTGCTTGCAGTTCGTCACAAAGTGTCTTTGCTATAGCTTTGTTGCGTGCTTGCCATTTTTTGTGCTGTGTTTTTTTCCCAACCCTCCTGCCCTCAGTTCAGGGCCAAGTATGTATTGGTTAGTAAGTATTCCACTGAACAGTTCAGTGTGACGGTGCCTGGTGGGGGCCGCTAGCAGGGTTGCCATGGATACCTCCTTCTTAGCTCATCTATTGGTGATGAGTTTAATGGTGCCGTACAAGAATAAATATTTATCTAATATTCTTAAGATACTAGTCACTCCTAGGTGATTAAAAGTTGAATAAATATTATTGTACCATACATTTTCAGCTGATCTTTACACTTCTGAATTTGCCTTGAGATTCTAAGGGAAAAATTACGGGTTAAAAAAAACTAACATTTTGAAGGCACTTTAATTTGGTCTTTGTCAAGTTTAAAATGATAAGATATAGGCTGATAGTTGACTCTGTTCTTTGAATGAACTATTTTGTAGTACCGGTATTTCTCCGTTATTTTATTTATATATACATCATCAACATTGATTTATGTTTTATAGGAAGTGAACAATGCTTTGGAGGAAACTAGTAATCAAACAGTGAATAATATTCCAAGGTACAATCCAAACATTGCATTAACATTTTGTTGTGGTTGTAGCAATGCAATATGCTGTTCCAAAATTATGTGTTAATTTTGATAGTATAATTATCTGCATGTAGAGGGTTAAATTTCCAGGTGTGCAGAAGCTCAAAGGTCCAGTAATTCGAACCCTAACCTTCATCTTAACATCTTCCATAATACCCTTACCTCTATATTAATTCAAGCAATTCAAAGAACAGACAGGCTTTTATTATTAAAGTGACTCCAGTGATGGAGAAACAAGTGTTTCAACACAGATACAGCTACCTAGGTTTTTTTTTTGCTAGCCTGTCCACGCAGTTGTTACTTTCATATGCCACCCAATGATCCCTAAAGAGAAACTAGAGGGTCTGTGAACAGGCTACTTTTTTATGTAAACCAAGGAAATTATTTCTGAAATAAATGTTCTGAACTGCAACATTACAAATTATATGATGTTTACCTTAAATATTTTACAAAAAATTTTCTTCATAGAGTTTTGAGGGAGATTGAGAATATACGCCATGATGCTTCTCTCTTGAAAGAACAAATGACTTTAGTGAAAGAGGACATCAGAGTGGTAAAAATGATGATTTCTTTGCTTGTGATATTTTTAACATTCAGTTATTTAACCATAATTAATTTTTCTTTTTCTTTGTGACATAAATTAATGATACCTGTTATTAATAGTAATAACATTTTGCAGGTTGAGGAAAATACTGCGCAGTCAATGAAGATGTTAGTTGAAATTGATACAGTGAAATCAAGAATGCAGGATGCTTCAAGAGCTTTACAGGTACGTTGTACATATCAATCAATCAAAATTCAATCAATTTTATTTAAGCTCGTTAGCGTGAGGAGTGGTTGCCCAATCTCCCAAGCCAGGGGCTCATGTATTAAACTTTCGAGCATTCCGGATCGAATTGGAATTTAGAAATGTTGGTGTTTGCGGCATAAAACCCAATTGTTGGGTTTGAAATCATACAGTTAAGGGTATCTTTATGGTTAAGGGAAGGGTTGTGTATTTCTTTGTACCCCACCAATGTAGAAACAGGGGTACAGAATTGTAAATATGAGACTTTGTCAAACTGCAAGGCCCGGGTTTCAAAATTCAAGACAGAGACTTAAAAAAAAGCCGAGACTCAGAGATGCAAAATCACCCAGAAACGAAACTTCGAGACTTAACACAAACGCTTCCGGAGATTTCAAGATCGGGCCCAAATTTTCTGAGACTCTTGTTTTTCGAGGAACCATTTTATACCCCTTAGAAATGATGAGACATTGATATCTCTAATTTTTAGTGCAGAAGGAGGCTCTTTTTCTCTACTTCACCAGTGCCACCCCATCCCCTAGTGCCATCCTGGTATACACCCTTAAAATGATACGCTTATCGAATAACTTATGAACTAAAGTCTTATTCAAAATGTGTAAATTTCAGGAAGCAGATAACTGGACGGTTCTCTCTTCTGATGTAGATAAAGTGTTTGAATCAGGAGACATTAAAGCTGTAAGTTTAGATGTAAATCATAAACTGTAAACTTGTGTAACTGTAGCCTTAAGTGTTCATATACATCATAAGCTGATACTGAAGGGGCTGAACAAAATGAACTTCTGCCTTACAGCCAACCCTCATTTTACTAAACAGCATTTACTGAGAAGAATACTTACCTTGCTCACATAATTTGTTGGTCTTGATCATTTTAGATAGCTGCAAAACTTGAAGGAATGCACAGGAGTTTAGTAAGTATGAATATTATTATTAACATTAATCATAAATCAATTAATTGATTTTTTTTCTTTAATTTATTTCATTTACAGTTGAATCACAGACATTCCTTGCCATCTCCTTTGTTGTCTTCTGAGGAGAAATTAGGAGTTGGTCAGTGTTTTATAGATAGAATAATGAACCATATGTTCTATGAATAGCTTACTATTTTATTGCAATCCTCTTTTCTTTAGACAGTGTTACAAGATGTCCCTGATTATGCACAAAGGCGCCGACTCCTCGAGGGACTGAAAAACAGGCTGGAGGCACTTTTGAGTCCTAAGATTGTGGCTGCTTTCAATAATCACTCTTTAGGTAATATTTTAAGAACTTATGCAAAGCTCAGCAATAAACTGCTCTCCACACTTTTTGTTCTTTTTACTCTACTTTTAATCTTTAATACCTAAAAAGTCAGGGACAAGCTTTCAACTTTAAAGAAAACTGACCCAGTGTATTTAAGGTCTTTTTCTTCTAAATGTTACAAAATGATTTGTAAAAATTGCAAATGAAAACGACAAATAGCCGAGAATCTCAGAATGTTGGGACAATGAGGGAATTCCACTGAAATCTGAAATTCTGAGGAATTCCTAACACTGACATGCAGTATTGGGCTGTTGGATTTGACCGCAAACGCAAATGGACAGGAAAAGTCTGGTTATGGTATGGGTGAAAATAAACTTTCACTTGACTCAGCAACTGAATATGTAGATTCAGGAAATTCAAACAATTCAAACCCCTATATTGGGAATTTGGTGGATTCTACCTGAAGTCCTGTTGTTTTAATATAACATTAAGTTATAGGACACTGAATAATCTATGGTCTAAGTATCTATCTGTATTTTGGTTTGGTTTGAACAAAATAATATTATTTTAAATGATATAAAAATGAGAATAGAGGTTTTATTTGCACGTGGAACATTTGAAAATACTTCTGTTTCAATGAATATCATACGAGTGTCTCATTCATCTTAGATGTTTTAATTTACCAATAATAATATTACTACACTCAATATTTGCCTAATACTTGCTTCAATGTTTCCTGCCTCTTTCTTTGTTCTATAGATGACACCAAAGAATATGTTAAAATATTTACAAATATTGAAAGACTAGACCAACTTCAGAATTATTACATCAGATGTCATAAGGCAAGTATGACCAGTCGTTTCACATTATGTAAAACAAAAATGTGATTTGAATGACTTGTCTGAGACTGACCTGATTTAACATCACTTTCAAGCAGCTCTCTGTACAAAACTTCTAAAATTAAAAAGTTACAGTATTAGTTTCAGTATTTTTATGGACATCATTAATCAAAGGAGCTGCATCAAGTACTTTTATAGCCAAAGTCAAATTCAGCTGTTAGGAACTGGCCAACAAATTTCGTGAAATAAAATCAGTTCAGAGATCAAAAGAACATTTTAAAAATAGCTAATTAAAAAGTAAGACAGAAGAAAAATGAAAACAAAAATGAGATGAGTTTTGTGAATTTTATTTTTTGCATAAGAGGTTTTTGCTAATGTGAAGCTTCCATTAAGTAAGAAAATCAACAATACTAAAAACCCAATAGACTTATACTGTGACACAGTGCCTTTAAGAATCCTCTTCTGTCAACAAAATATATGCGATAATACACAAGGGCCCTGTTTATTTGGCAAGGTTTATATGGTTAACTATGCATTCCCTATAAGGAACTGATATAACACTTTTGTAGTTTTTCCAATAAAAGTGCTGGAAAGGTTTTTAACAATGTAGTATTATTATCCTCTTGAGGATTACAATCACCTGGATGATCAAATATTCTGCCTCCTTGTATTTATTTATTTTATTTGAATCCACAGGCAAAACTTCAAAAGACTTGGAGTGAAGTTCGCACTGAGGATCCAAACAGATCAATGCTGGAGTGGTTATCAACATTCTATGATGTTATACTCTCCACATGGCACACAGAGGTACCATCAATGTGAACAAATGACACTGGTTCTTGAAACACTGTTTAATATTGCATTCTGTTCATTTGCTCCTTTTGGTAAAAGAAACACAGGGTTGTCCAGCGACCATCAAAAATCAATGCATAGTTGTCATGGAAGCCCCAGATACTCACAGAAGATTTTTTTTTAGTGTGGTAGTAGATGCATTGTATTTATTTCTCAACACTTTTGCACAATGAAAACAAACACATTGATGTTAGCGAAAAAGTTTTTCACCTGCTCATGCCAAGACATTTAGAATAAAAAATTTTAAAGCTCACAGCAAAATTGTATACCAAAAACTAATATATTTCATTTGAATCGCTTGAACTTCATAAGCGTTGTGAAGAGCATAAAGGAGGCCATTGCTATAAACCAAAAAAACCCTCTCTGAATAGGGATGAGGGACTGGACCTACCAGCAATTTACAACCCTCTCTTTGGGTTATATAATGTTCAGCTTTTCTGTTATGCAACCTGTCACTTCACAATGCTGATGAAGTTCAATCACGTTTGGACAAAATACTTGTTTTTTGTCTCAAATTTTGCTCTTGAGGTTTAGAATTTTCTATACTGAACACAGTGGTAATACACAATAAAGCAAATGTATGTTACTTAGTAAAGGTGCCATTCTCACCACTCAGTAAAATTTCTTCTGTCGTTACGTCAATCAAAGTACAATGACATGTATGCATGAGTGGATGTATGAGTGACAAAATGTTTTGATGTTGAAGTTTAATGTAATTTTGGGAATATTATTTTTGTTTTCACAGGTGACATGGTGTGGTCAAGTTTTCAGTGATCCTGGCACCGTGCTCTGCACACTGATCACTCAAACACTCACTCACCTAGATCCATCACTCTCTTCATGTATCACAGAGTTTGTTAAGAATGAGTCCAACATCATAGAAAAGTTGATTGAGCTGCGACAGGTGAGACGAGATCATTAGGTCAAAATAAATAACTGAAATCCTGTATTATGTATTATGGTCTGAACCTGAAAAAAACAAACAAACAGTAGGACAGTCCATTTTTTTATTCCCTCACCCGCCCCCCGCCCCCCCCCACCTCCTAAAGGCTGGCGGGGATTTTAGATTTGGGGTGTTCTTCAAAGTCTCCAACAACATTTGGAACCTTATGACAAATTTTTCAAAAATTGAATGGTTCAGATTCCAGATATCTTTGATGGGGGGAGGGGGGGGATGCTCTCCTATGAGGTCAGCTGAAATTTACAACCTAGGCATTCAGCCAAAAAGCTTTGAAGACTCTGACTTTATTGTTCTTTATGATAGAGCGGTTTTCACTTGACTGTCGTAAAACCAAAACCAAAGTAAATACACTAGCCAACCAAAGGGCGTAGTAAAACCAAAACCAAAACCAAAACCAATCCCTTTCGACAGTCTAGTGAAAACCGCTCTAAACATACATTGGATTGATTTGTCTTAAAATTAATTATTTGCAATTTTTCCCAGGTGACGCTGCGCTTTGCACATGGTCTAGAAAAGGCAGTTTCACAACAGCAAGGTGGCTATCAATTTTTTCGAAACACTTTTGTATTTCTCTGTAAAATGATGTTACCTTAACTCTTGAGATTGTTTATATAGTGACTACAATTTAGTATAATCCACTAAAAAAACACGTAGGTGAACTTAAATAATCACTCCCCAGATGGTTACCTGCAACACTTCATTCAGCTGTTTAATATATACTGTTGTATTAGCATGTCAGTCAGTACCTTTTCATTGCCATATTTTGCAATTTCGCTCTTATCGTTGTCTTGTAGATAAATGCAGTACACAAGCTGTCAATGTGGTGGTTGATGTAGTTTATTCTCCCTATGTTCCATACCTGTTGGATTATCCAACACTTCAGCAGACCTTTCTCACAGAGCAGTTGCAGGCAACTCGGTTGGTAGGTATCACCCAAATCATTTACAACATTACATGACAACTTATCATCAGGTCACACAGAGGTTCTGTGCACCTTCATAGCGCCATCTGCAATTCTGTAACGTGGGACTTTCTTGGACGGTGATGATTGGCAGTGGTGACGTTGATAATATTGACAGTGACAATGGTGAGGTAATGATGTGACAGTGATGAGGAGCACGATGATGATGGCGATTTATTTAGGAATCAATGAATTCTCCATTTGTTTCTCAACTTGTCTCACCAAAACTTCTTTTCATAGGAGTAGCCCTGTGACTAGAGGTTGTCCAATTTTTTCTGCCCAAACCCAGTATTTTCAGTACTAGTAACTATTAACAGTTGACTAACTATCCCAAGAGTGAGCACTCTAAATAGTGATGATGATGACGATGACGATGTTGATGACGATGGTGATGATGATGATGATGATGATGATGAGGGGATACCGGTAATCATAGTTCAACTGCTGATTCTGTCTAATTTTCTATGTCATCATACAGCATGCAGATGGATTCATGGAGACTGCAGGGCTCATGGCAGAATCTGTAGAGAAAATTTTTCATCTTTCTGAACAGGTAATTTTGTTTCATCTCTTCTATCATTACTGAAAACTTAAGCTGCTCTCTTCCTTTAGCATTGGCTCAAAACTGTCCTGCCCACCACCCCAACAAAAACAAAATGTGATTTGATTTCCCACATCCTAGACATATTTTCCATCAAAAACTGTGGCATTCGCAGTGTGATGTAATTTGTATTTGTTACTATTAATTGGTTTGTTTTCATCTTTTTATCTGTTCTACTGTTAAACGCTTGTTTCTTACATTTAATTCGCAGATCTGGCCATTTTTGAGTTCTTTTTTCCGCTCTTGTGTTTTTTTAGCTCTTCTTACAATCAGATGTATTTCTTGTGACATACAATGGGCTTATCCGTTCTCCAGAGCATTATGAACAAACGACTCACTTGCTACTAAAAGCAGAGGCTAGCGGACAAGAGAAACTTAGCTTGAACAGCCCATAACGTCTATATTTGCACCCAGGCAGCAGTTAGTCGGGGACTGAGATTGGACCCACCACTGGAAACAAATTAAGAGCAAAATCTTATTTAAGTCACTAGGGAAACGAATTCCTTACTTGAATCTTTTCAGTTGCTAGTCAGTTGCTTAGTATAAATATTTTAATCTTGCAGGCCGTTGAGTATTGTGTTGATCTCACCGATGGTTATGCAACTCGTGGGCTTTGCCATGTTCTGGAGGTGAATATTAAGTAGTTGTTACCATTTCAAACAACACTGTTCTATTGAAAATGTCGTTTGTTATAACTGAGGTTGTTCCATGAGAGGTAACTAGGCTGTGCTATCAGAAAAATTGAAGACAGCTCAGACCCTTGAACCTGTGATTTATAAAATGAATTTACGAAAGTACTTCACGGATTGCTTTCCGATATCTTAAAAAGAGAAAGTGACTATATTGAGACGCCATTGGTAATTTAAAAATTTGGATTTAATTCTGTATAAATTTATATGCTTTCTACTCTCCTTCAATTCCTTTTTCGTTATTCCTTAGATACAATGGTAATTAAAATAAAACTATGGTGGAAATAAGAATCATTGTAACTAAAAATATTTAATTTTCCTTCCTTCCTTTCTTTTCATTTCATTTTTTCTTTTAATTGGGCCGCGTAGATTAGCAATTGCTATTTTGCGGGCCAGTCTATTGTTATACCATTTTTAATAAAGAAGGTTGAAGTTGGTTTTGAAGTTGATGAAGAAAGTAAGATTTTCTAGTCACCCAGGAGCAAAAGTTAGGCGCCTTGGGCCACCGAGTTCTGCTAGAGCACAGCCTTGGGTAATTAAGCCATCGTAGCGGTGCCAACTGCGTTTCGTAAAGAAAACAAAAATAATTTATTACTCTTGCCAGTCAAAGAATACGAAAATGATACAATTAACCAATCAGACATTGAAGCAAATAAATGCTGTTTGTGGAAAGAACATGAACAACATATGAACAACTCGCAACTGATAAATTCTGTGTTGTTTGTTAAGCTGATCAGTCAGGAAAGGAATGTAAAACAAACATCATTCAAGGAAAATGAAAAAATGGGGTGACAAAGTGGATGAGTGCCTTCAGTGGTGATGTCAAATCTGGGTAACTCGTGAATACAGCCACCTCTCATTACCGTGCATGCCTACTTGTGACTGTATTCGCAGGCTAAACAGTCAATAATCGTTTAATCATAATCCAATTACAAATTTTTCCTGATTTAATTGTGTTCTTTATGCAGGAGTTCTTTAGAGCATATGCAGGACGGATGGATGAATGTATTTCAATTTTAAGAAAAGAATGTGCTCTTGATGTTGATTCTAAGACAGACACTCAATCCGCTGAAGGACTCAGCGAGGACTGGACAATGTTTCAGAATGCATTCCGTCTCATCCAGATATGTGGTAAATAACTCGTCTGCCATTAGTTTTACAATGTATATGGAATTGGTTGCATGCTATATACTAGCCTCCCACGCAGGCGTTTGTAGGAGAGCTCGTTTTTATATACCTGTATAAAGCTATTTTTGGCTGAAAAAGGATAACGTAGATTTTCTGGTGTCTTTTCCCAAGTCAGCTTCTGGTAGGCAAGTACCTATCATTTGTATGAGGCCCACTTTTTTCAATGAAATCTTCCACATAGAGCCACCTCCTGGCCTGATCACCAGATTACCTCTCGAATCACAGGCCACCTAAGCTTGCTATGAGAGTTTAATCACTAATACGTACATTTTGCTTGCTGTGTGGTTATTTTCCCGCTCCATTGCGACTTAAGCGATTTCCTTTAACCCAGAGTAAACAAAAACAAGCAAAGTAAAAAAGGTAAGGTGTATTGTATTGAAAATTTTAGCGAGTACGAGAGTTTAAAAACTCTCATACTGAGCTTGGGCTGCCTGTGCTCGAACAGAGGTCGATATACTGTGAACTGTGAGTTATAACCCCTACCCCACCCAGTTCTCCAATAATAATTATCTTCTTTTCTTCTGCGTTTCGTTTGCAATCAAATACTTCATTTTATCGGTATAATACATTCAACGGTAACTTCTTGAACATATCACTTATTACTAATGGCTTTTTAAAATGCCAGAAGAGGTCATTGGCAAACAGAAGTTTGCACTATATTTCTAACCCCAAGACTCCCATATCGAAGTTGTATATATAAGCCTGCGCAAATTGTGGTATCCTCCTCTTTTACTTAAATTCTGCTTTTAATCTGATAAATTCAATGTTTTACCTTTTTAATTTTTGTTAGGTGACTTGCTACTCAAAATGGAGAATCTAGACAAGCGATTACTGGCTGCAATCCTTTATTCGGATGGGGATAACAAAGAACATGACACAATAAATGAAGATAAACCATCCACTCCCTCCAGACCATTTCCTTGGTACAATTATCTGCAAAATGAAAGACCTACAGAATCAAGTGCATTAAATGAACTGAAGCAGAAACTGCAAACAGGTAATCTATAATCATGGCAAGTAGAGACCGTGAAAAATCAGGCTGGCAAAGGCCAAGGAATAGGTCACTGACAACATTGAATACGCGATCTTTAAACGTCTTGCACAGTTGTTTCAGCCTGTTAAATTTTACTTGTGAAGTAAATCGAGGAGCTGTATTCATAGGGTTGCTGTGAAGCCCAATAAGAGACGACTTTAATCGCAGTGTTCGTGTTTTTCAAAATATCGTTTATCTTTCAATTGGACGTCGATATTTTGCATTAACTTATCGAAAGGAAGTGTACGCACGTGCAACGCTGTTTGTTTTGTCCAATTCAGAGGGGACCCGAAGGGTTTTACTCTTAGGGAACGAGGGATATCCTGAAGTATGTCCCGAATTGACTTTTAGGAAAAATATGTAAGGAAATGTTTACTCTTTGTTGTGGGGGACGGGGTTGGGGGCTAGAAGAAACTTCAATTTATTTTAGGAAACTGCATACCGAGGAACATGATCCCTTCCCTTTTCTCCCCGGAAGGTCCTTTTTTTTCTTGCTACCTTCCGGCGTAATTGCTCTAAGGCTGGTTTCAATGTGATTGCTAAGATCACTGTGATCGTAGCAATCACATAGGAAGGATCTAGGCCTGAAGTCCCATATTCGAGGCTTCCCTCCAGTTCCCAAAATAATATGCTAGTCAGAGTGTTTAAATCCCAAAGTATGCCTCTTAGCTTATTAAAGTACTGTTTTATTTCACCATCGGGGGCAGCTGTTAGCTTGCTAGCTTACACGAGTTTTTTCTTCTTAGCTGGTGAATCTGCAGTTGTCTTGACAAGTGTCTTTGAGCAGCTCCAAGCTTTGAACGAGCGAGTTCATACATTTGCTTTTGACATCGTATTCATACAGATCAGACAGCAGCTTGCCCGAACACCTAAACTTCAGGTACAGTTTTGTTTCTTTTGAAATCGACCTTCTAGTTCTTATGATTGGGTTAAGTTACTCAAAGATATTGGCGGCATTTGAAACGTTCTGCAGTCTTCCATCAACTTTTGCTCGGGTATAGTCCACTAGTTATACTGTTTGGAGGATTAGCTCAGTCGGTAGAGGGCTGGGTTGCAGAGTGGGAGATCGCGGGTACGATTGTCGTCGCCGAAACAATACTCAGATTCTTAAAAATACTGAGAAAGAAGGTAATTCCGTTGCCTTGCCAACGGCTAGACCATAACGTGGCTCGGATGATCACGTAGAAATGGCGGTCGCGTCTCCAGCAGCAGATGTGAAAAGAAGTGTCCTCATGTGTACTTAGTGCTCAACGCACTGACGGTGGACTTTCTTGAGACCCAAACTTACTATTCTCTATTTTCCAATTCCCCATAATACACTCTGTTTGCCCCCCAAATTTTGCATAAACCATTGTTTTTAAATGCTCCTGGGAGTACTGCATTTTCCCAAGAGCATTTTAAGACAATAAGTTATGCAAAATTTGGGGGGCAGACAGAGTGTATTATGGGGAATTGGAAAATAGTCAATACAGATAGTACATTTAAGCCAAAGCTGTTTTCGGCTTTTTTTGCGCTTAATTGACGCTTGTCAGACGTATGTGCCTGTATTTGTAGGTCAAAGTAATAATATTAGTTTTGATTTTGTATGACCATTAACTGAAACCCGCTCTTCTCTGATGTGACGCATATTTTGCTTTGTCATTTAGGTTTGGTCGGCCCAGTCCCCTGAATCTGGCGCGGCATTGAGCGATGATCTCCCCACATTTAGTTTGTCACCACTGGGGTACATTACACATGTAAGTGGCTCTTGCTTCGATGTTCTGATTCTTAGGGGTGGGGGTACTCAGTAAAGTTTTGCACGGGGATGTTCGACTAAGCTCTGCATTTTGAGGGGCGTGCGAAGCCCCAATAGGCGACAAAATTAGCTGAGACTCTTCGCTCTAAAGGGGCTTTCTGACGTTTTACTGACTTCAAAACGGGAAAATAAAGCTTTTCCTCCCCCATCGCCTGCATGCAATGTTGTGGCGCGGTTCGAACTACCTATAGAAAAGAACAAACACCCCAACTTTCAATGGAGGGGAGGGGGGGTGGATTCTTTTGTTCTCTGAAGTTACCCTATTTGAGAACAATGTCTCAACAATTTTGTCGCCGATTGCAGCCGCCATAGACCGCGAATCCAGAATGTATTCTTATTCCAGAATAGGGTCAATCGAAGGCACATTAACGTAGACCAACTATTCCCTACCCTTTTCTGCACCTCAGCTTTTGAAACCCCTGCCCTTTAATGTACCACTAGCCTAAAAACTGAACCCTTTTTTTGCGGCACATCCCCGTATAATCCGTCATAGCGATTACCCCATGGGTCCTGTTAGATGTCAAAGAACAAACGATGAAACTACAGACTCTCTAGTCCACTGATGGAACGTAGTGTGCTACCTTTCAGCTCATAATTGAACTTTGATACTGTCAAGTTTCAATCTGAAATTGTGTCGAAGTATTAACATTGTATAAAAAGCTCTAAGCCTGACCATTTTCTTGTGGTTGTTCGTATGTTGCGCAAGCTGGTTGTAACTTTTGAGTCTGTGGATCAACTGGATCAACCCTATTGTGTAACCATTTAATTGAAAGCTACTGGGCACTGTCTTCCTTTGGGAGTGTTTATTGTGCTGCGCAAGGTGGTTGTAACGTTTGGGTCTGTGGATGAAATCCTTCAGTGTTACCCTTCAAATGAGAGCTACTGAGCATTACTCTTCTGTGTTATCTGCCGTTTATTACCATGTGAAAAGGTGTTTCTAGTAGCTTAAAAACGGGACCATTCAGTTAAAAGCTACTGAACACTACTTTGCTGTAGTGCTGTGTATTGTGCTGCATGAGGTAGTTATAACTTTAAAGTTTGGATTGAAATAAAAACACAACTGCCGACTTTCAAATGAAAGATCTTGGACAGTTCTTACTTTCAGAGCAGTTCGCTTCTCGATATAATGCAAGATAATAAAATGGTGTTTTTTCTCGTTCAGCAAAGGTAGTAGATGACAAGCGTCAGATTTTCTTTGTGTGATTTGTGTTTGTTTTTAACTCTTTGTTGTTTTATCGTTATCAGATTGGTGATTACCTGTTGACTCTTCCTCAACAACTGGAACCGTTCATAACACAAGAGAATCCTGCGCTGGAAGTGGCTATGAAAGCTGGCAATCTGCCTTTCCCAGATCTAGAAGGTTTGTACGAATTACTGCATGTTACAAGTCTCTACATGGTGCATACGCTGTTTACAGGTAGCCATTACGATCATGAGGTTATCCCTATCTTAAGATCTCTCCTTACAGATAACCCACCCAGCCCAGGAAAGGTTGGCCACACCACCGGGGTCTACGTCCCCTACTCTTTTCGAACAGTGGTGTGGGTTCTTTTACGTCCCACAAACCAGATAAGTAAAAGTGCTATGAGACGAAACCTATGATTTTTCGTCCTCATCGCCGAGAAGACTAGAAAGTCTAACCGTTTGCATGTGTCATTATAAAGGCAGCACTTTCTTCTCAGTTGTTTAAAAATCCTGAGTGTTGGTCCCGCCGGGATTTGAACTCGCGACCTCCCGCTCAGCAGACTGGCGCTCTCCCAACCGACTGAGCTAATCAAACGGCGGTTATTTCGGAATTGAAATAAAGTCCGAGATGTGACATGTTTCTTCGGTTCGTCGGGCTCTTTTGGGCAACATTTTTAGTGGATCAAAGATCCATGAAATGCAGTTTTGTAAGTTTTATTCCTTAATTCAAGGGAAACAAGTGACTTGTGTTTAATTTTTTTACAGATGAAGGTGAACACCACCCCGGATCGTACTGGCTTGGTTCTATCGCTCGTGGTACCATGCACGCTTACACGGAAAGTATTCTTCGGATTCACGAACTAACGCCTTATTCAACCCAACAGCTCTTGGCTGATATAGGTGTGTGAACATCTACTATACGAGCTTATACAATTTTAATACACTTGAAAAACTGTTTTGCAATCCGCCTAGCAACTACCGTCTTATGTAAGCTACATTATAGTAAGTAGATGCGAATCTGGCCTTAAAAGCGTTGGAATACTTCCCAAAGTACCGTGACGCCTGCCCTCTGACAGTAAAAAGGCGGGAAAATTGTCGCATATTCCACTCAGTCAGTTTTCTCCCAACTGGCTATAGCCTTCGTTATAAAGCCTTAATGTCATCTCAAAATCAAATTTAGTTTATAGAATAACGGCTTGGTACAAATGCCTAGGTTGTCATTGGAAGTTGCATCGCATTTCTTGAAAGCAAGTCCGTTTAATTACGTTTGAACTCGTGGAAATTGATGCGCAAGAAAAACGTTAATAAACCGCAAGCAGTCTCTCTCTTCCTTCAGATTTAGAGAGGGGAAAGTGCACGCGCACGCGAGACGCGACAAATGATGGCAGCAGCGGTTCTGCTGTCTCGCGCGTTCAGTCACGCACTTGTCCATTTTCGTGTCTCACGCCCGCGTTTCGCTCCACGAACTGAGAAAAAAGAGAGACTGATCATCGTAGTCAATATTGTTTTTGTGTCAATAGCCATCATGGCAGAGGTGTAAGTTTCAATTTTAGCACACCCGTTTGGACATGACCTAAAAACAGTAAAATAATAAATTTAGCTGATATTTTATTTTCGTTTCCTAGATTACTTCTGCAATGTGTTGGAAGCTCTTGAGGTGACTCCAAGTCAAACCTTGATGCAAATAAACGCCTTACTTAAAGCATCTCCCGATAAGTAAGTTTAATAACCTCTCTTCCAGGTTATTACATGTGGTTGATTCTTGATAGGGTTTGTTTATCGTTTGTCATGATAGTCACTCTTTATCGCGACTATAATATTAGACCATTTATTGCTGCTCTTTGCCTGAAGAAAACAAGCAGTGAGCGATCAATATTAAACGGAATAGTTTAACAACGAAAAGCAGTTCGACGTTTGAGATTCTTTTCTTACACATTTTTTGCTTTTAGGTTCCACGAGGTTGCTACCGATCTCAGCGTGGAGGATCGCTTTATGATGGCCATCGCTGGAATCAGAAGCATTCGCTGACATACGCACTGATAAATGAATACAAGAGCCATGGCGCTTGATGAATATGATAGACGGTCGTTTTCTTAAGTGCAGAATTTCATTCTCCCCTTAGAAAGACTCTAGAGAATAATTTATTAAGGCAGTAAGGTGCTTGTTGATAATGGTGTGGCTTGGTCGTCCAAGCTTAGGTCCTTCGATTAAAGAAAGGTAAATTTTCTACGATGAAACTGTTGTAGTCTGTGAACAAAGTGTATAGGAAATAAAAGAGAAAAACTAGTATTCTCTATAGTGAGGGTTTATGTAATTCATTTAGTTCAAAGCAAACGCTGGCCGAGGCTTTTGGAAAAAATGTAATGGGTTTTTAAAAGTTTCTATAAAAGCGTACTCTAACGTTTTAGACTCTTGGTTGAGTGAGTGGGCTGGTTCTAAGGTTTCTACTAGAAGAGATTTTTCCGGATTCTTGACGAACCAGGAACATTTAACTTGCATATTGGTACAGGATTCATTTTACACGCAGATGTTCGAGTCCGGAGAAATTGAATCCTGAATCTAAAATGAATACTTTGTATTGGAGTATTCTCAGATTTACTGATGTGTGTAAACGCCTGCGAATCCGAATCCTGTTAGGCGAAGGTCGTCTCCTAAGTGCACCTCTAGCTCGACTATGTTTTTCCTCATTTCCTCTTTTCTGCTATGCATGCCAAGATGGACTGAATGTTTCCTTATAAACCGCTTGGTCAACTCGCAACCAGACATAGATGCCACGCTCCTACACCCTAAGAAGTTGCCTGAACATATAGACTCCTGTTTACCTTTAAACCGTCGACTTGATGTGTTTTATGCGATTCGCGGCATTTAACTTTAAATTCAATCACCTATATAACAGTTCCTCGACTGCTTCTCTCGATTCCCTGATTGAATTGGAATTTGCTATGCCGGCATGCCTGCTGTCCGGATGGCTCTTCCTGCTATACCCTTCCTCCGTTAACGCGGAGAGAGACTCATAAAAAGAAGTTATGTAAATAGTTACATACCAACAATGTAACCTGTGAATAAAAAATTTGCTTTTATACCGTATAAGGCACCGAGTTTATAAGATCAATTGGTCACTACATTGTAAAAGAATTTTAAAAGATGTTGCTTCGAGTCGAGTTGGTCCAAGTGGCTAAGTGATGGCGAGTTTTCCTGTTGGCCACTCCTCGGCAGGTAGCCTACATAAAAAGCGTTATTTTTTCGCGTTTTTGAGGCGAGCGATAGCCTGCGAACCGCAGACGTATTTCCGGTCGTCGCTTCTCTTCCTCCGAAAAATAAGGCTGGGCAGAGGGAGAGATAACAAGCCGAAATTGATTTTAAGAAAACTTTTTGTTGGGGTTCTAAGAAGCCAAGTCTTAAAATGGGTATGGATTTTAGAGACCAGGTCTGAAAACGGATTTGGAAAATGGCATTTTTTGGTATGAAGAAGGGTCAGGATTTGGAGGACCGGGCGGTGCTCCCCACTAAGAATTTCCAGGAGAACCCCCCGGGGAGATTCTGAATCTAGAGCTGGGAAAAGAAGTGAGAAATGGGTAAAAGTCTTGAGATGTCTCAAATTTCCTAGCGGAAGGACTTACAGAGGGGATCATGCATGTCACTTTTTAGTTACAGCAGTCATTACGATCAATTTCAAGATTAAGATTTTGTAATTGCTATGTTTTGTTGGCTGCCATCTTTAAACAAGAAAAACAGGGTGCACATTTGGTACCGCAAGCCGCGGTAGGCTGAAAGAATATGGATTGAGATGGCTAACTATTGATATCTAACTTGGAAATGAGCCCTAAAACTCCACAATTTTTCTGGAGTGTGAATTTTCGACAAGGCGTGAGAAATCGTGAGCGTGAGATAGGTCGTGAAATCGTGAGACTCGTGACAAGCAGGTGTCCGTAAAGCGGGTTTCGACTGTAGTTCCCTTTTCCACGAGTCCAGTAATCCCGCCCAGGGAATCTACCGGTCGAATGGTTTCCCAGCGTTCCATACGAACTTCATTAGTTGAAAATGGCAGCTGAAGCGATTGAGATTGTAGTGCCAATGTCAGAGAAGGTTTATTTACAACTCTGGGGAAACATGTTCTAGTTTCTACAGAAAGAAAAATGCAGGAAGAGGCACGATACTTAAAGAGGTGAGTAATTTTCGGGTAAATTTACAACGACTGTCACAGAAATAAACCTACGTTTAGCAATCTTTGCCGACGACGGAGATTTTTTTCGTCAGTGCAGCTTCTTGCGAGATTCCCCTTAGTTAGATCTTAGTTTTTTATCTTACGTAGGAGGGTGAAAGGAGGAAGCATCGATGCCCATCCAACAGAAAAAGCTATCGTTGTGAATTATGAGCTGGAAGCAGTCATTCTGGGAGAGATGGGGGAGCCCATGTTGGGCGAACGGAAGGAATGTCAAAAAGTGTAAGTTTGCTTTGTAAGTAAAAATAATATAAGCCTAGTTAGAGACATTTGTTAGCAGTTGACACTTAAAGCAAAGTGAGTGAATGAATACCGTGTAACAATCTCGATGACTTTTACGAGTCTGCACATCTCTTACTGATGGACTGATATATCGCCAGAGATATTTCTCGTTCTAAGCGTTATCCCGTTTCCTAGTTACGAATCGGGTGGCTGAGATTGTATAAATTGCCTTTGTGTTAGTGACCAGTAGTTGATACCATTAAATTTAATAGGGTGTATTAAAGCAGATTTCAGTAGGTTTCGGTTGTATTTCACTTCTTTATCTCCCTCTGAACTTTCCTGTGATATACATAGCCCCTGTTGGAGGACGGAATGCTCCCCATTAGAAATGTTGTGGGTACTGGTAAGCCGTATAGTAAAAAAATCATCTTTATTTGAGTATCGATGTATTTAGCATGAAAGTACTAATTGGACACTATTTTTACGTCTCCTACTGGAGACAGGCCCGCCATTTTACATGGTCATCCGAGCTACGTGAGGTCTAGCCTTTTGCAGGGCAAAGGTAGTACCTTATTTCTCAGTTATTTTAAGACCCAGAGTATTGGTCCAGCCTCAGGAATCAAACCCGCGACCTCCCGCTCTGCAGTCAAGCACTTTATACTGACCGCGTGGTCTGCTAAGACTGCTTATGACCTAGTGAAAATCAAAAATTGGAGTGATAAATAGAATCATAGTCGCGACAGAATCAGAGTTGGAAGAATCATAACTTTATCATTTTCTTCTGACTCGATTGCATAAGATCTAAAGAAAACCAAATTGTTGAAGTTTGAAGCAGAAGTAGAGGGATAAACCAATAACAACAGTAGTATCCACACTTGGGTGATTGGTTTAGTTTTTCCACTTTTCCTCTAGAATCTGACAAGTTATTACCAGATCATAAGCAACAGAGTGGTACATGGAACTGGAACATTTTCACAATATCATGATTTCTATATACTGTAATTCTGATTATGACTGACTCTGACTCCTTCAGTAGTGAAAACCACTGGGGGATTCTTCTGGAAATTGGTCCGAACACCTCAACTGTGCTTTCATTCATTGCTTATTACAATATGAGCAGTGCTAGGTTGTCACTGAAAGTTCCTCATTACTCTGAGTAGCATTAGTGCATGTACATCCAGCCAAGGTGAGGATCGATCTCCGACTGTTTGTCTAGTGGTCACTCTCAAGAGGTTCTGACTATAAGGCTTTGACTAGGGAAATTTTAGTGTTTTGGATAGGAAGTCATTTGTGGGAGGAGGTCACTAATGAAAAGTCGCTGTACAATGAGGATGGGCTGTATACCATTACAATACTGTCATTTTTCAACAGAATTCGCTTACAGAGCCTAAATGCCACAACCAATATAGCAAAGCTAGCTTCAGAAGTAATTGAAAAGTGCAAGCTAATTCACCCCACCAAGCTCCCGGAAGTCGAGCAGTTGTTGTACTATTTACAGAACAGAAAAGATACAGGAGCTGGAAAATCAAAAGGTAATTAAACTACGCAGAAATGGTGAGGTCCCTTAAATGAGCAAGTAGGTGAAACTAGTTATTTCCACCTTAGTTTTCAAACCAGCTTTTATCATAATCACTATGTAAGGCATACCATCATGTAGAACAATGATTTTAAACTCAATAGAAGGACAAATAAATTGGAAAAAGATTAGGAAACGTTTGACTGTGTAAAATTTGGGAAGGTTTTTGCCTTGTGGTTTCACACCCCAGAGGATCCTGCTGATGGAAGCTGATGCTCTCAGTAGAATCTGAAAAGTCTGGATTATAACATAATATTTTTGTCTTGAAGGGTATTTAAGGTTAAAAAGGATTTCAATATTATTGGGCATGTTTGCACTGTCATTGTGTGAAGTCTATGTGACATTACATTTAGAACAGTCAGATAATGTGCTGCATAATTGACCTTTCTTGCCAAATATTGTGTCCTTCTAATTTCCCATTATTTTTTGCTCCTTGTCAGAAAGCCTTTCTAAACTGATTGATTTTACATCTTTCAGGTAAAGAGAAGGCTGACACTCTAAGGAATGCTGCTGCTGATTTTGAGGGCACTGAGGTAAATAGATCTGGGTAAATATGGGTATAGTCCAGGTGTTGTGTGGGAACTGGAAGGTACATGTAGATATTTACTTCTCAAACTCATTAATAATTCATAAATAAAATACAAAGGAAATTAATGTTTAATGAGTATTATTTTGGAAATCAGACGAAAAACTGCTCATTTTTGCATCATTAATTTCTCTCTCTAAAATTATTTTGTTTTAGAATTAATATTAAGTATTCGACAAGTGTTTCATCACCAAATGAAACACCTTGAAGTTTGCAAAAATACTCCGCTGTGCATGGTATTTTCAACTCTATTCTCACGAGTCAGTGTTTCACCTGGTGATAAAACACTACGTTTCATGCTTGATATATTACATGAAAGATGGTACGAGTTCTGATGGGAAAGTAGGTCATGTAATTCAAAATAAGTTCATTCCAGTGTCAATTATTGCTATACTTTTATTGACTGCTCTCTAGCTCGATGAGCAAGCAAACATAAATGACATAGAGGAATATGTGGAGTTGCTGTATGAAGACCTTCCTGAGAAGATTAGAGGAACTGCCCTTATATTACAGCTATCCAGAAACCCTGACAACTTAGAGGAGCTTGCAACTAATGGTACGATTATTGCTTCATCAAGACCTGTTTTTGTCTCTTTCTTTTTTTTCTGCTGGGTTAACATCCTTCTGTAGGATAAACAGTGAAATTGGAACTGCATCTATGTTAATTTGTAATCTGGTAGTGTAAAAAAAAAATTTAAAAAAATAAAAAATGGCACACTGCAAAGAAAGTCAGTTTTATAGGTTTCCCTTCAGGCTTTGGTTTAATTCTGCCCTTTTTTCAGACCCTGTGTTAGGGGCCCTTTCCAGGGTTTTGCGAGAAGACTGGAGAAAAAGCACAGAGCTAACGACGAACATCGTGTACATCTTCTTCTGTTTTTCAAGTTTTTCCCAGTTTCACTCCATCATCATTCATCAAAAGATTGGTGCTATGTGCATGCAGGTGATGGAAAATGAAGTTAAGAGATATGATCAGTGGTCTGCTGAGCTGGAGAAGAAGAAAAACAATATCCTTTAGACAGAAATGATTTGCAAGGGTCTCTAAGTTACAATAGGATTGCTAAACTTTGACGCTACATCCATATCACAAAGAGAACTGTGTCCTGTTAGCCTGCAAGCAAATGTTTTCTTCCTTCTGCCAAGAGATCTGTAGAGATACCGTAAAATTCCAAAAATAAGCCCCTCCATGTATAAGCCCCTCCAAATATAAGCCCCCCAAACTGGTAATGCAAAAAACCCTCCGTTAAATCGCCCCTCCAAATATAAGCCCCCCAGGGGCTTGTACTTGAAAAATTGCCCTCAAATACAAAGTAAAACAAAGCGGTAAATTTACTCCCAAATGAAAGGGTAGCCCATTTGATTTTGAAACGCAAATTTCCCTCCGTAGATAAGCCCCTCCAAGTATAAGCCCCTCCAAAAATAAGCCCCTCCAAAAATAAGCCCCTCAAAAAGGGCCTTTGAAAAATATAAGCCCCGGGGGCTTATTTTCGGAATTTTACGGTATAGGGAGGGCATGATTGCAGGCTAGGGTCTTGTAAACATCTTTCCCTTGTTTTTTCCCACTCTTATTTTCATTATGGCGCATTGATTTTCTAGTGAATTTAATTCCTTGACCTCTTTACGTGACAACAGAAAAGACTATGAAAAAGGGTACAAGAAATTTCTTGGTCTTGTGAAGAAGCAGGAGCAGCTTCTGAGAGGTAAGTATAAAAAATAACAGTGATAGTAATGCCGTGAAGTTAAAGTTGATGTTTTGTTCCTGCGCTTTTCAAAAACACATGCACTATCCCGGAGCATAAGGGATTGAAACTCAAGTAGTTTCTTTGATTTAAAACAAATGCACTTTATTTGAGGTTGCCAATGTAATTTAGCATACAATAATAATATAACAAACTAATTGAGGGCACTATTTTTTTTGTATCCTACGGGAGATGGGAAACTGCCATTTAACATGGTCATTGAAGTCATGTGAAGATCTAGCCAAGTGCAGGGCAAACTTAGGCAATACCTTCCCTTTCTGTTTTTTTTGTAACCCTAAGTAGTCTGGCCTCGGGAATCAAGCCCACAACCTCCTCAAGTGCTCTAGTGACTGTGGTAAATCTTTTTCTTCTTTGTTTTCTCTTTAGTTTTGTCGTACCTCCTTTTGAACTTAGCTGAAGATGCCAAGGTTGAGATGAAGATGAAGAACAAAAAGATTGTCTCTATGTTGGTCCGATTGTTGGAAAGGGACAATGTTGATCTTCTGATTCTTGTAGTCTCGTTCTTGAAAAAGCTGAGCATTTTTGTTGAAAACAAAGCAGAAATGGTGAGTAATTGCAACAACTATAATTGCAATAACTATAAGGCTTGGGTCCGCAGTAATTGGCTTTAGCCGTTGCAGTGTCCCTGCCCTAATATTTAAGTTATTTTTAGTGTATTGTTAAGTTCTTATTACTAGTGTTTGCATATCTACATTGTTTTTTTTGTTGTTGTTGTTTTGTATTCTTCAGGGCAAAGCTAATAAAATAAAAAAATAAATAAATAAAATAAATAAAGTGCTATTTTTCTAATCTAAAAGGGTCTTTTGGACCTCAGCTTTTTCCTTTCCAAGGGGTAATAAATTTACAGTTTTGTCAGTGGTAGAGAACTTAAAGGCAGTTAAAATTTGAAGACATAAAATCATAAGATAAACCAATTAACTTTGGCTTTTTGTTTCCACAGGCTGAGTGTGGGATATTAGAGAAACTTGCCAACTTAATTCCTCACTCTAATGAGGTAACTAATGTACTATGCATATTCTGATTGGCTATAAAGAGGTGTGGTTGCATGATAGTATGTAATCACAGTTGTGATTTCATAATTCATTTTATTTTCTGTTGTAGGATCTTCTAAACATTGCTCTTCGCTTGCTTCTGAATCTTTCATTTGACACTGACTTGAGAGCTAAGGCAGTGAAAGCAGGACTTCTTCCAAAACTAGTCCAGCTTATTTGTAAGTTTTAAACTTCTTTGTTATCAGAACTGTTTACATGGCATTTACTATTGTTACTCATTGTTACTCATTGTAATGAAAAAAATACTTAGTTTGAACATCATACATGTACATGTACATGAACAAGCAGGGCAAATAATAAACACTTAATGACTGGTCCCAAGGGAAACAGTTAATTATTTGCTTCCCGAGAATCTCATAGTTTCCTGAGGCTGAGCCGAAATGGAAATTTTGAAGCTGGAAATTCATAAGACGTTGCTGTAACGGCAGTCGTCGGTCAACATTCACAGGTAACAGTGCACTGTTACCTTCTGAAATCATAGATTTTGCAATGTTGCTCGCTGAGAGATTTAGTAACCAATTAGAGTGTGCGCTTTTGGGAAAAATTTTTTAGCTCTATAACAACTCAAACTGATAACATGTTAACAGTCACCATAGACAGGAGATACAAGGACTGGAAGACAAGTTAGCTGTGAACATGCTCTCTTGTAGGAAAAAGGGATGGGGATGGAGGACACACTTTCTTTTGCTTTGCAGTTTTGTGACTCATGTTTTGCATGGCTAAAATATTGATCTGTGTGCAAAGTTACCTAACGCTAACCCTAAGCAGAACATGAACTTGAACTCCCCACTACAGGACTAAACACGTCATCATCTCTGTAGTGTGTCAGTTACAATGTATAATTTTGATCAATTTTAAACTTTATATTTCACCCAAATTTGTAAAATTTTATTTCATTTCTCTTTCCTAGCCAATGAAGTTCACAGTGTTGTAGTTCTTTGCATACTCTACCACATCAGTATGGATGATCGTTTCAAGTCTATGTTCACCTACACGGACTGTATACCTAATGTAAGTTTAAAGAATTATGTTACTTAATCATTATAGACTCAACTTGCTGCTTCCTTGTAACTGACCAAAGCACCTTAACTTCTACACCATCTGCCACCTTACCTTACTCAGTTTTACATTAAGTGACTGGAGTATTTTTTGCTCAGTGGTGGTATTTAACTCTAGTTTACAAGTTGGTGTATTGTGACTGTGGAGTGCTATAAAATTATACACAAGCTGCCTATTTATTAAGCGGCCATCACTTTTTAGCAGCCTGTTACCAATCTCCCAAGAAACTGTCACTAAATCACTGAAAACAGGGCCTGTAGTGTATTGTTGAAAGAGGCAATTGGAAATGTTCAAGATGGCCTGTTGACACCACCTACAGGTGGAAAGGAGTAAGGTCATCTGGCTTGGTGTCAACACTGATTCATTAGATGATAGATTTTTAAAAAAGCAGTTTGTTCCTGCAACGAAACCTTATCTTTCCTTGTTAAGCATACTCATATTTATGAATAATTATGATACTACAGTGGAACGTCGTTAAAATGAGCGTCTATGAATTATAACCTTGATACTTGTAAGGAAACCTCGTTATACTATACTGCAAAAATTTTGTCAGTCCTTTGGGAATTGGTCCTTTGTTATATTGAGGTTCTATTGTAGTTGTTCTTCTCGCTTTTATATTGACATAAAATGTTCTTACCAGCTACCAATGAATATTGTTATATTAGATGATGCAGATGATGTTAGAGTGCCCAGGAGACCGTATTGACCTTGAACTGATTGCTCTGGGTATCAACCTAGCAGCCAACAAGAGGAATGCTCAGCTGATCTGTGAAGGACCTGGACTGAGGCTACTGATGAGAAGAGCGTTCAAGTTCAATGATCCTTTGCTGCTCAAAATGATTAGGAATATCTCACAACATGATGGCCCTACCAAGGCTCAGTTTCTGGTGAGTGCTGTGAAACTGCTCTCCTACCCCTCCCCTAACCCTACATTTTGCCCTAAATGAGAAATTGGTGTGAAGGTTGGGTTCTGGTGGGTGGACAGTCCTAGAATCTCACACTGATCTCTAACTGGTTGGAAGCACACTGGGCTCTTTTTATGCAGTTCCTTGTTATCTCATGTGCTTTCCTGGATTTATTAGCACTTCATGTGCATGATCGTGCCTTGTTTCTTTTGTCATGTTGTTTTATACAGTACTAGCCTGTTCTTAGCATTGAGATAGTGGGAACAGCGCAAAGAACTGTGGACAGTAAAAACAGTGAGGGGTGGGGTAGGGGTGAGAGCAAAGGAATGCCTAAACAAAAGCTTGTTCTGGTACACCAGATTCTGGCATACCCTATGACTGGTATTTTAACAGCTCTTGTCAACAATCGAAGGTCCAATAGCTTGATTGGAAATGTGATGCGACAGCGATGAGATCATACACAAGTTCGTCTTGAAAGCGTGGTGCAACCTCGTCCCCAGGGCGCTTTTCCCTGGCTTTTGAGGGAAAAGTGCCCTGGGGACGAGGTTGAACGTGGTGAAGTGATCCGTATTAAGCATCACGGTGAATGTGGAATATAGAAAGCAGCGTCAGTACAAGGATATTTACACCTGCAAAAAGCACAAGCAAAAAGTAACACGTGGAAGCGCTGAAGCATAAAATTTTGGCGCTACTAATGTTGGCGCCAAATTATTAATTTGAAATAATTATCTACCCGGCGTGCTAAGCCACGTTTTGTTTCTTTACTATGATTCCCGGGGGGGTACTCTCATACATTACCTATACGGGTATGTGCCGCCCGACGGGGTCGTGATTTTGAAGCTCCTGATTTAGAACGGGGTATCCATTTCAGAGGCCTTTTCTAGAAAGGGGTATAAAAAATTGTGGATCGCGGCTTTATCTTCTGCTTAAAATTGTTGCTGATTATGAAGAAGTATTTATTTGATGTATAAGTAGAACAAATAAAGAAATATCTTTTTTAAAAAAACAGGGCTATTTCAATTTACAAGCTTTCTAGAACGGAGTATAAACAATTGGCCCATTTCTAGAACGGGGTATCAGTTTTAGGGCGAATTCTAGAACGGGGTGTAAAAAATTGGCTCATTTCTAGAATGGGGTATCAATTTTAGGGGAAACTTTTTTTAGAACGGGGTGCCAATTTGGAGTCCCGGGCGGCACATACCCACCCCAAAAATACCCAAGTGCCTCCCCGGGCTATGATTGCGCTGTTAATGTAAGTTTACACCTTCAACGTGAAGGTTTTCTAAGGTACACAAACCGAGGAGGGCCCCGTAAAACGTCGAAATTAACCCAAAACTGGAAGTCAGGTCAAAATGCGTGCTTTTCGCTTCACTCTCTTATAACGAGGCATATACAGGCACCGGTTGTTCAAACGCTGGATAGCGCTATCCACCGGATAAATCACTATCCAGCGGATAAGTATTACGCAAACCAATTACGCTATCCGCTGGATAGTGATTTATCCGGTGGATAGCGCTATCCAACGTTTGAACAACCCGGGCCAGGTCTATACATGTTAGACTATCATAGTTGCCCTTCAGCGTGCTTGTTTATTTTCACGGTGTTTTTCTCACAACATGACTACTAAATCGTCGGGTCGTCTCTAGTTTGTTGTACGACAATTTGCACGTCATTCAACTAATGATAGCTTCAAGGTGGCAATAATATTGACGTACAATATTGAACATTGTTGTGTCCACACAGGAATACATTGGTGAACTTGCTAAAGCCGTGATGAACGGCCCAGATGAAGAATTTGTCTTGGAGGCACTGGGGATCTTAGGCAACCTTACTGTTGCAGACGTGAACTTCCAGGCGCTCTTAACAGATTACGACATGCTAAATTACATTAAAACTAAACTACAACCAGGTGAGTGGAAAGTCGTTATATCATTTGTTACGAAATGTGATTAACTGGGGGGGTCTAGGCAACACATTTTGCGTAACGTGCAATGGTTATCTGGAAATATCATTTATTGGATTTCAGGCATAGCTGAGGATGATCTAGTTCTTGAAGTGGTCATATTAATTGGTACGGTGTCGTTAGATGATGAATGCGCTACAGTATTTGCCAGAGAGGGGATCATTCAAATGCTCATAGACTTGTTAAACGGTAAGAATCACAACTCGCTCTTGCTATTATTACTTGGCATATCTCCCAGCCTTTCTTGTCCTGTACTAGTTCCAGCCGCTACAGCAAAGAGTTCACTTACAAGCTAACGAGTAAATTTACAAGGTTATGCTGGCCAGGTTTTTAATGCAGAGTTGAGGCTATCTTTTATCTTTTTGATTTCAGCTTTTTAAATGTGACTGGCGTCTCTCTTGATGTACTGTTAAAATTAATAGGGCCATAACATTCTGCAAAAGTTATTGTTATAATAATGACCAGAAGTAGTAGTGCGTACCATTCGAGTTGCGTAGAATTTTTATCCGAAGGCAGATCCCAAATAGACCTCTTTTGCTTGATTGTAAGCACGAATTAAAATGACCTACAACCCCTCGAAATAACAGTAAACGAGTTTTGAAATAAAAGAAGCTAAATAGGCTTCAGAAAGGCTGATTTGCTCACATGTTTACGTCTTTAAGTTAATGTACCTTGTCTTTTCACTTCTGCAGCTAAACAAGAAGATGATGAAGTTGTTTTGCAAATCGTGTATGTGTTTTACCAGATGATATTTCACAAAGCTACCCGGGAAGTGATTATCAAGCAAACACGTATCCTTTGAACACGTAATCCTTTTACTCCTCTATTCTCCCCGTTCGCGTAACCCTTCATTTCGCCAAACTGTGCGCGAATCAAAATTAAATAAAAATGTACAAATATTAGTTTCAAGACAAGAAAATAATACCATGTCTAAGCTCCGCGTGAGAGGTTCTGTTTGGTTGATCACACCAGAATGTGTCCCTCATATATGATGTATTAAGGGCATTTGCCTTCCGTGTATCATTTCAGTTAACACAACAGCAGACTCTATGCTAGCTTGTTGTTATGTGTTTCGTTTAAGCAAACTGCTTTTTGTAAGATGTAAAAAAAGACACTTGTGATAAAATCCAACTTCGCTAATCATTTATAGACTCGTGTAAAGACAAATGGATCAGCATCAGATCCTAGGAAAGTGACCACGCCCACCTGGTTTTCATGTGGTAAATCACAATCTTCCACCAATGAGAGCGTGCCGGGCTCCCATATCATATAATTGAGGTAATTTAAGGGCAACCTCGTTCCTAGGGTTCTCCCCTTCTTAGTTTGTTTGGTGTTACCCTGTTTTGAATGTTGATCAGTCCTTAATCTAGTCTCCATCAGAGGCCCCAGCTTATCTTATTGATCTGATGCATGACAAGAACACGGAGATCCGCAAAGTGTGTGACCAGACCCTAGACATCATCATGGTACAGTGCTAGTTGGTTTTTACATGTTGTCTAGTAAACTGTTACGTTAAATAGAGGTAAATTGAAGAGACACTTGTGAGAAAGTTCTTCTTCGCTAATCGTTTATAGACCCCTGGTTTGTAAAACATACCGTTAACAATAGCCCACCTTCAAGATATTAAAATTCTAACGTTACTCCGAGGCAGTGTCTTTTCAGTCTTTTGTAATATCTCAATTGTTGATCGCACCATCTGCAACACAAAGAAACTACACTTTCTTGAGCACACAGTAGCATTGTTCATCGGCTGTTACGAGAATTCACAGGAAACTGGGTCCAAAACACATCCACAGTCAGTGCAGTTCGAGGCGTGAATATCGCCTGCTTTTGCCCACCAGTTAGAGAAATTCAGAGTGACGTTTACTGTAAACAGCAAATGTCAGATTCAAGTTGAGAATTTCTCAAAATAGAAAACGTGCAGCTAAAAGCAGTCCAAAACAATTGTTACAGACAAAACTAATGTGAAGCTACTAATTTGGGGGTGGAAGTAATGAACAGTAAAGCACAAGTTAAGGGAAAACTTGGGGACGTGGTCCACATTTGCATCTTGACGTAAACGTGAATCTAAATCTCTCTATTGTCGCGCGTGGCCATTTTAAATTCTAGTTATTTCTGGTACAAGAAGAAGGAATATCGCTAGTTTTCGGTGTTGAATCTCGACGACTACCTAGGGTGACCCCCCAAAATTTTCTGTTTACAGGAGTATGACGAAGAATGGGCAAAGAAAATCCAGGCAGAGAAATTTCGCTGGCACAACTCGCAGTGGCTGGAAATGATAGAAAACCGTGTACCGATGGAAGATAATGACAGCCTAATGTACGGAGATGATGGCTTCATGGACGGAGATCCTCTCGACAGACCTGACCTCTTCTACGGTCATCCGGGATACGACGACCCAGTCACGCTCATGTCACGTGAAGGAGCCATGTCCCCGGATTACCTGATGGAAGATCCGGGTGAATACGGGATGTACAATGGCGAAGCTTACATGGATGCTGCGGGACATCCCGTCAGTCCATATGCCATGGCGCAATACCAGGGATACCCTGAAGAAGGCATGGGGTATTTAACGGAGGAGGCTGCCATGGGATCTTGGGGACATTTGATAGATGATGAGCCTGACCAGGGAGGTTATGGTCCTCCCCAAGGTCAAATTGCACGGCCGAGTAGCCGGTATGGTAGGCCTGTGTCGCCTGGTTATACAGAGGCTTACGGGGCTGAGTTGCTGAAGCCTGACACTGATATGTATGGGCGCCCTGTTTCGAGGATGAGATCTAGCTACGAAAATCACTATGGGTACAGATAGCATGCAAGCACTGCTTGAGAAATTGAATTGTTAACCCTTTAAGTCCCAATAGTGACCAACAGCAATTTTCTCCTAACAATGTCCATACATTGGAAAGAGATAAGGTTGTGAGAATATAAAAAATGATCACAAAAGAGAAAATGCCTTTATGTTTTATTAAATTCTCTCAACTAATTCTTAAAGGAAATGTATGGAGATCAGGTTGCAGAATTTGTATGTGGATACTGGGGCTTAAAGGGTTAATTCGTTGTATTTAAGTTGTACATTTCATTCTTACCAAAGTCGTAAAAAGCTTAGATTTTAAGCTCTTTGCCAGTCTCTGTATGTGTGTGTATATAGCGCTTCTCTAAAAACTTGAGATATTTCAGAAGTTTTGCGCAAAAAAACAAACAAAACTTGGAAAAATTTTTCCTGCTATTTCCCGTTTAGGTCAACGTTGGATCGGAGCGGAAGTCATCCAGTAGCAAAACCTTTTCGGGAAATTGTATTAAAAATTGTGGTTTTTCGTTCTAGAAAACATTTTGAACGAGCATTAATTTATATTTTCATAAGCTCTCTTCATTTCAAACGTGATACCATTACGTCTGCCTGGCTTTGTAAATAGGTCGTTATAAGACTGTGTGAACTGTGCAGGGATAATATTAAAACACTAATAAAAAATACTGGAAGCTTGATAGTTGACTTGTGTTTCTCTGATAGGCATAAGAAAGCAACGTTTTACGGCCTTTCAATGTATTCCTTGATTCATAAAATATTTAAGTTTCTTTTATTCCAAGGCGCTCTTCCCAGCATCATCGACTATTATCTGCTTCAATTTTCTGATTTGGCGCTCTCTCCGCTGTCCACGGAGATACTTCTTCTTTCGTGTTGATGGAAATATTTATCCTATCTATCTTCTTTTGATCTAGGACTTAATGCTATACCACGATATGTGCCTTTTCTCGTAAATATCTGAGAGTGTTCTCCGGCCAAAATTGAGAACTTATCACCCGTTCTACAAAGACAACCCCCTGTCGTTTTTGTCTACTTGCTACAAATGCAAAAGTCTTAAGATTTTTTTTTATATTTTGCGTCACATTTTTTTGCCCGTTCTACTTGTCTCAACGAAGAGATCAGGTTATAAATACTTCTTTTTTTTTCGCAACTTTTTATTGGACATTTATTACTTGTTTGGTGAGACGCCTGTAAAATAATGATTTTTGGCTACAAAACTAGTTTTAAAGAGTGCTATATTCGGCCGACAAACAGAGTTGTTCGGGAATTTTTACTTCCTTGGCTTTTTGTAAATGAGTCGTTTATTATTTGTCACAAGATTTGAGCGAAATTCATAGAATATTTAAGTGAATGAACTAAATTTTACTCCATCTTTAACACCGTTTGATGTTGCGTCACCCAATTCTTCCCGTTATTGCACGTTGTTAACAAGGCAAAGCGACCTTTTTATATGAAAAACGTGACATACTTAATTTTTCATGCCGGCTAATTTAGCGCAATTTCTCTTCTCGAGTAAACGTAATTCTATTTTAAAACGAATTCTAACTTTTTGGCTATAGAAGCATCTTGTAAAAGGATCTTCATGAAAGCCCATTGCACAATTGTGGAGATCTTTAATAATAACTTCTAAAACATTAAAAGGAACATTTTTAGGAACTTTTACTGTTTGCTTTATGAAATGCCCATTAAGAACATTTTCGTGGAAGCAAAGCCTCGCAATTTTAAAATGGTGATAAATTTTGTGTCATAAAATTTTGCCAGAATTGAACATCATTGTTTTGAGCGAAACATTTTCTTCACTTCACAAGTTTCGCGCGAAATTTTACTATTCGCTATGTGAGCTATTTGTAAGATAATTTTCTTGAGATTCGGGCTTCGCGATCTTGAAATGGTTGCATACTTTTCACTGCACAACTTGCGAGAAAATGAACATTGTGTTGGGCATAAGGATTTCCGCCCTAGTCGTTTCACACTTTTGAAAAGGTCGCACTATTTGGCCCACCAATTTTTGGCGCTAAAATGCTCATTGTTTTGGTCGCAACATTTCTTTTAAAGAGAAATGCGTTATATCACGACAAACGGAAAAAAAAATAGCGCAACAAAGATATCGCCCGTAAAGTTTAAATTTCTCGTTGCAATAATTTCAGTTGGTAACCTGTGATAACCTAATCCTGTGATAAGTAATCCGAATCTTGGAGAAAGAGGTCGAGGCAACAAGACATCTGGGAAATTGAAGATTGTCTTCGAAAATGCGATTTTAGCGCTGAATAACTGCATAAAGTCAGACATGGTTGTTTCAAGGCATCACATTGACAGGCTTTAATCAATAAAGTAGTAATTACAAAATTTCAAAATAAAAATCTGAAATGAAAAAAACTTATAAACTCTGAACAAAACTGATCAACTTAAAAACATTATCAAAAGCGTTAAGTTATTTCTTACAGTTTAATAATCCTTGGAAAAATATTCCATTAAATATCCCTTGTAAAAAAGAAAAAAAAACTTAAAATTCCCCTCGAATTGAAAAATAAAACTTATGCACTTTTAAAGACATGCCGATGAAATTTATAAAGTGACTGAGCCTTTTTAAAAGAAATTTGGTGTGCCATCCGATTAATTGAAGCCCAGTTTATCATCCAAAGCCTGTTTGAGATCAGCATCCTGGAAAAAAAAAAAGAATAAGAATCGAATGAACTGTTTAGCTGTGGTACTATAAATGTCACTGATTACTTAGGAAACCATACACTTTTTAACAAAATGCAAGCGCCTGGATCCTAGGTAAAGAAATAGTGTTATTTAACATGTGGAAAATAGGATCGCCCACGAGCCAAGCTGCGAAGGATGCGTAGAACGCGAAAAAAGAGCGTAGTGCAAAAACATGCTTGTGAGCAAAGCGTGGGTACGGAGAGAAAGACCCTGAATTTCCTTGAAAAATTTAAGACCGTTTGAAGAGATTTAATCGGCCTGAAATGCTAGCAAAGCTTTCAATAACTGAGAATCTTCTCGTCAAGAAAACGAATTTGTGCTCATAAAATGCGATAACTGCGAAAATTCGCGCCATTTCTCACCCCCACTGGCTCCCCGCTTCCTGTTGGTTCGGTTGCTTCGGTTGGTGGATTTGTTCCCTCTTCAGGATCCAGCTGTCAAAATACAGTCCACCACAAAATGATAATCAGCAAAAAAAAAATCAACTTACAGCTCATTGCCATAACACAGAAATTCTTAGAATTCGCATTTTCATAGTAGAGATTATCAAAGTCGATCATCGATCATGGATAGATGTTCCGCAAGCGCGGTAATCACGTGAACACAGCACTAATGACGTAGCAACAAGTTACCACATGTTTCGAATAAGGAGCACTTTCCACAGATTTGAGGAAATTATAGAAACGTTACGTTTTCCGTGCTTGATATTCTACATGAATTTTCGTCTTTTTCTTTGAGTGTTCGTGCACAACGTTCAAATGGGCTTTTTTAAATCAGCCTTGTTTGGTCTTTTTTTCGATAGACAGAAAACTCAGAGACTAGTCGTAGCCCAGAAACTGCTGCAATAATGTAGATCAGTAACTAAAACAACAGCGACATTCTTTGTAACACTCCTACTCCGACCAAGATTTAATGCGAAAATAAAACAAGAAAAGAAAAGAAATATTTATCTCAACTATAAGCTGAGTATTTTAAGATTCTGTGCTTACTTCTGGTTTAACAGGTCGCATGTCAAGCATTTTTTCCTTTAGTTTATCTTTGACTGGGTCCTCGAGGTAGTCTACATCATCATCCTGATGGTCATCATCCTTGTCATCATCCTAAGATAAAAATGGCATTGAGAAGCTGTACGTCGCAAGCAGCAAGAAACTTAAAAGAGTAACTACAAACAGTATAATTTCTACCTTAAAACCTTCGGGGTCTTCTGGTTCGTCGCTTTCTTCGTCCTGTTGAAAAATGAAAGAAGTGTTTGATCAGATTAAACAAAAAGTCACTGAGATGAAATCGTGCTTTAGGGTTTTAATTCAAGCCACTTTTTTAAATAGAGGATTGAAATAATAAGAGTTGGATAAAAACATCGTCCAATTGAGCTTATTACCATTGTACAACTTTTTGCCGTTTAGTTCTTAAGATCTAATTAAAACAGTAAATGGATTGTTCACTTGTGCTTTTGCTTTTTATTAAGCACAGGAAACCTATGTTGCCTGACTGAGTAATTTCTTTTCGGCCCTTTAAAAACCGAAGAAATAGGCGTAAGAGTTTGAAACATTACAAACCTGCTGAGAATCGTCATCATCATCCTCAAGATCATCCGTGAACTGTATTGGAAGGAAATAAAAATGAATTCTGGGCGTAACTTAGGTCAGTGTTATAGGACAACATGTGTGACTGAAAGATAAATTGAAGCGAATAGCAGTAGCAGTTGTCCAATCTCTACTTTAACATTCTCAAAGTGTTATCAAAGGTAATAATTAGGAGAAAATACAACGTTTTTTAGTTTTGGAAATCATCATAAACCAAGAGCCATAATGGCTCTTGCATAAACCTCACCAGGGGCCTATTACCACATTTAACTCAACTCCTTGATTGCCTATACTCTTTTGGAAAAATTTGTTAAATAAAGGATATGTTACAGAGACAACTAACTCAATTTCATGATTTTACCAATCTAAGTTATAAATCTTTTAAGAAGGCTCTTAAAACTTGAAATAACAATATCCATGATTTTAACTTCAGCTTTGCATTTTTGCGTGGTTCTAAATCATTCATACGAAACACCGGGAGCAGTATTTTCCTCCAAACTGTTCAGTTTATAATCAGCTCTAGGAAAAATTGGAGCAATTTGACTTTTACATTTTGACTAATTAAAAACAAGTTCAATAATTGACTTCGACTTACGTTTGGGTCTTCCTCGTCTTCCACGTAGTCCTCAACTTGCGGTAACGCATCGCCGTCTGCGGAATCTTGATCAACAAAATCGGATTTTTGATCCTTATCCCCAAGAGCGAAGCACATTAAATTAAGGACCAACAAGGCAAGAATGAATACTTTCATGTTGAAACTCTCGCTCGGTAAAGTTTTCAAAATAATTCTAAATTTTAACCCCAGAGGATTCGTTTAGCGTGGCACCCAAATTGAGAATAGGTCTTTCGATGACTAAGCACAACTTTTGCCCCACGATCAAAGGCTGCAAATCTCAGAATAAAGCTACGCGAATATTCGTGTTCGCATCGATCTATTATTCTACATACTATTATTTTACCACGATCCTTTGTTTTGACAAAAGTTTGTTTACACGTTATTCAACTTCCTCTTCCGGTTGACGCTCCGCTGACCAACAAGGTTGAAGTGTCAGAACCTTGCAAACGTGGAAGAGATCAGTTCCGCCAATCGTTCACATCTTACCCATTTTATGCAATATTTCCCTGGTTTTCTGCTTTTAAAATGGTGAGTTCAGTGTTTGGCGTGCATAAGTGTTATTTTGGGCTCTTTTTCTTGCAACCCTTAAGACTTTCGCTCACTTTTGAGACCTTATTTTGAAGATAAATTGCATGCTACAAACTCACCTCAAACTCGATCAGTCACAGACTGTTTTGAAACTGATTTTGTTTAAAATTTTAACCTGTTTGATGCAGGCTACAGGAACGGATCGTGCTGCTGGATATGGAATGATGTTAGTTAGTGCTTTAATATTCGTGTATTACACGATATGGGTCATCTTTCTGGTAAGTTGTTACCCGCTTTGCAAATTTATAAGCTTATCAGATAGACTTTGACTCTTGTCAAGCTTAATATTTCGATTCCATTCGTTTGGCTTACTGAGCTATTTTGGTGTCATCAAGACATTTCAAGAACAGAACGTTTTTACATAACCTGAGGGAAACAACTATGAAGCATTTCACAACAGCTGAAAATCTTGCTAGATTTTTGCTTTGACATCTCTGTTACCATGGAAGGGAGGGAAGATAATGGTAGGGATTTCAAAACGACTGACAGTGGAATTTTGCCTTATGGAACCCTGTCAAAGGCAATAACCCTCTTTTAACAGACAGTTTTTTCCCTGCAAAAAGCTTATCATATGTTCTCTAGCCTCTTACTTCATTTCCAGAATATTGGAAATGAAAAGGAAGAGTTATTCTTTTTGCCCTCTAAAAATAAGTGCCATTTCATTGTATTTCTTTCAGCCATTTGTAGAGAAGGGTCATCCAATCCAGAGATTATTTCTTCCAAGAATGTATGCTGTTGTAATTCCTGTTATTGCAGGCCTTGTGCTCTTAGGAGTAATAGGTAATTCAAACTTTAATTTGAACCTTAGTCACTCTGAATAAACTTGCTTGCAGAGTCTTCTTCAATCTTCTCAAGGGAGACTCTGCAAGCAGATTAGTGTGAATGGGTATACAGGGATGTCACTAAGATTCAGGTATTGTTATTAGGTGGGTAAATGAATAGCTAGGGGGTCATGCTGGGTAAGACTAATCTGCGGAACTGCAGACTGCGGAACCGGCAGAACCTACAGAACCTAAAGAAATGACAGTGTTATTACAATTGCCTTTGGCTAATGTGATAAAATAATTAGTTGCCATTAATTTTTTACAATAACTGAGCAATTTCTCACCTGCTGATTGGTCGAGAGCTATTGTCAATAACAGTACAGACTATTGAAAACTGTTGTTGATTTCGGTTTAGTATCACTGATCGAGAGCTCTGGTTCTGACACAGAAAGTCCTCGAGTTGTGGCCTTCCGGCTTGTTGGTAGTCATCGGAAAGAAACAAGAGGTATAGATTTAAACACAATAGAATGAGAGAATGATGAGGGTATTATTGGCGCCTGCCGTCACTTCTCGTGACCGCTCTACATCCATCATACACACAGTCTTTGCGACCTCAAATTCTTTCTAACTATATAAAAGTATTATTCCATCTCTTACCTAAATGCCCTTCATTCCACCATTAAATTTATATCAAACTGCTCATTCAAATCTTTCTCATTTCTCTATGTCAAGGTGTCCCCTAATGGTGGTAGTGATCTTTGATCTTTGAAATTGGTCTTCATACTAAACCTACAACCGTCAAAATCAGTATCTTTTATGCTCATTATCTCGCTCATTACACACTAAACGAGCTTTTCCATTCAGTCTTGCCCTGAGTATACGTTGACAGGTTCCTCCAACAAGGCGTACAATCTTGGTCTCCTCAACCAGGAGATACAACATGTTCATACTATCACACACTCATACAAGCGACTCACCCACACGTATCCCACTAGTTGTTGGATACGCCCCAGCCATTCGCTCAATATCGTCTATTTTTCACAAGCACATTTACATTCTCTCATCTTCTCTACGTTGTGCTACTTTGTTTAAATATAGACCTCTCGTTACTTTCCTATGTACTAACAAGGTGGAGATTTGCTAAGTGGACTTCCCGTTTGGAACCAGAGCTCTCGATTAACGTTATTGTGTTATACACTGTTCAAAGTCCTCTATTTTTCCGAAAGATCACCGTGAACGAGTGCTAGAGGTGGCCATCTTGACTGGGTCTAGCTTGAACTATACTTAAAGGGCAGGGGACGGTTTGGGAACCCTGAGGCCTGCTCTCTCAGTACATTTGAATCCAATTACAAAATGGCTGCCAGTGAAGGTGAGCGTTCAATCTCGACGATCTTATGAAAAAAAAGGGGGACTGTGAACATTCTATCAACGTTATAATTGATTGTAACTAATTACTTTATCACGTTAACTAAAGGCAGTTGTAATAAAACAGTCATTTCTTTAGGTTCTGTAGGTTCCGCGGTTCCTCAGATTAAACTTACCTGATCTTGCATATAGCAGCCAGTGAAAATCCCTGGTCCCTGCTGGACCTTAGTAACATTGCTGGGTATAATGTGTCCAAGCACAAAAATGGAGAAAGTAGAGCACGATTAATGTGAGCAATAAGTGCGGAGCATGAGAGGAGCACAAGTGAAACTTGGCCGGCAGTGTGGCTTTTGGTCAGCACATCGGACTCACAATCCAGCAGCCCTGGGTTTGTTTGTAAAACAAAAAGGGCAAATAAGTAGTTAAGCTAAGGTTAATTAACAACCATAAATGTCTATATGAACTAGTAATTGCATCATCTTGAAAAGCACATTATATAAATTATATGTTGTAGGTATACATGTAAAGTGTAAGCTCAGTTTAAACCCCTGGGGCGGGGGGGAGGGTGCTCAACAAATGTTTCTACAGGGAGGCCTTGCCCCTAGGTCCAACCCCTTACCCTTTTATACACCTTTTTTCATGAAAAAGGTACCCCTTTTTTATACTTTGTTTAGAACTTTGCATCCAAGCTTAAATTTCATTGACATTACACTCTCATTGTTTCTTCCATGGAGACACTTAGGAAACTATGAATCTCCTCCATCTTGTGCACTTTCTCGTAACACACAGGCAGCATACTTTAATTGAGGATAGTATAAAGGCCTGCTGAATATATATACCGGTAATGGAAAGCACATTTCTTGCTTGATTCACTTAATTTTGTCTGTGACCCTTGGTGGACAGACCAGTGGGTGAAAGAAAAAGCAGGGTTTTTAATAAAATTTTAAGTAGGTGGCTATACCTTTGGAGTTGGTGGAGTAGGAAAAAACTTGCGGCAAAGGCGCGAGTTTCTGGAAAAATGTTGAAATCTGGGCCTCTAAGAAGGCATTTTCAGCATTCTGGAGCAAAAATTAGAGTGCTGAACAGAACACAGACATCATTAAATTTTGGCTTTTTTATTCAGTGACAGCACATGAATACTCTATTTAAACTGGGGTAATTTCCAAAGAAAAGTAAGAGGTGAGTTCATGTGAAATAGCCGGCGAATTTGTTGGCCACCGGCTCTTATTGAAAACCCTGAAAAGGACCTTGGACCGTGTGCAGGCATTAGTCTCTTCCCCTTATCTTGTATTGTTTTCTTGTCTCTCGTGCTTAACACTTGACTATACCTAAATAATATTGCACTTTTGTCTATTCACCATTCGTACAAACGAGCCAATACCTGTAAATGACCTCTTTTAACTATTTTCTATGCCTTTTTTTCAGGAATATTTGTTGCTGTTGTAATGCTTAAGAGCAAGAAGCCAAAAGCTAAGAAAGAGAGCTGAAAATATCTTGACTTTAAATACAGACTGACATTACTGGGCACCAAAAATAGAGAAAATGTGCCTTGAGGGTAACATTCCTTTACGTCATACAGTGAAGTGGAAAGAATCAAAGAAATACGTTTTCTTGAGTGACTAAGGAATAGTTGCAATTTAACAGTTTGGAGGTGGATTTATTAATTGTTTCTTCTTGAAAACTTAACTATACATATTAGCTGTCTTCCCAAGTAAATGATGTTTTTGGTGATGTGGCTCAGTTTCACCCCTTCTACATTACGGATAGATAATTTTTTCAATGAGGGTTTCACATGATATCTACAGATAATATACACATGGCCCTCAAGAAAAAATATTTACAAAGATTATGATCATAAAAAGTACTTTTTTAACAAAAAATGTAGTGGTATGTCAAAAACTGGTCCTACTAAAAAGTGATCCATAGGGTTGTAAGAATGTTTTCAAGTACTGTATTTTCTCGATTGAACGCCCCTGGTGTTTATTAAAAAATCAGCCGCAGTTTTAACCCTGCATTTTTTCGAGGCTGGCGTTTAATCAAGGCAATATGGTAGGTGATTTTGCGATCTTTTATATTAAAGAACCGCAGGATAGACCTGCAAAGTACCTGCTGGCCAAAACATGAAATAGGTGGTGATTTTTCTCACTACCAGCTTTTTTTACAACCCTGGATCCGTAGAGAAACTTAACACAAATTCAAGCATTTTCTTTTCAGATTTTTACTTCCTTTATTTTAAACCTGTGTAGAATAGATTTGTACTATATATTGTTGAATGTAAAAAAAGAAATACAGTAAAGGTAGAGCATTAATATAACAACCTCTAGATATAACTAATTCCTTGAATCATGATTATACAGTGTGGGGAGATGCCACATGGTATTTTTATGGGCACTTCTTTTCAGCTCATTTCAAGGAATAAAATCTGGCATAATTACAGTTTAAATTTTAGTGACAATGATAATATTCATCACAAACTCTTTCCAAAACAATTCAGTAGATATTATTAAAGAGAGAAGTCTTGAGATCAATAAATTTAGGACCAATGGTTAAGGACAGGGCTCAAGCTTCAGAAAACTTTCTCAGGGAAAAGGAGATTTCCCTTTTGAGCAAGTAACTTTTCATGCTCAATTGCCCAATTGGCAAAGGCACAGCCTAGTCACGTTCTAACTTAAAATTATTAGGAATTATACAACAGGTAATTAATGCCGCTAAACAGCATTAAAAGATGCTAGATTTTGGGAGAAATGCCTCTGAACAAAGTGTGGGACATGCACTGTAACTACACGGAAAATAAAGAGTGGGAGTGAAAAGGAAATATGCACTGTAACTTGTATCATCTTAAATCAAACAAAATGAACGTACCTCCAGGGAAGGGGTCTTTGACATCAGTCTTTCCTCCCTGGGTAAAGAATTTGACAAGAAAATGGCCCAAAATGTGTAATCCCCCCTGTTTCCCCCTACCGTGGGGCTTAATATTGACTGGTGCATTATTGCTACTAATTTTCTCTTATTTAGCCTCACATTTTAGTCACTTTCTATTCCACAATCACAGGTTTCGCACATTCCTGAAAAGTCCTTGAATTTTTGGGAGAGTCCTTGAAAAGTCCTTCAAATTTCTTCAACTTTGAATGCGGTGGCCCAGAAAGTGTTTTAGTGCTTTTTGGTTTACCATGACAGAATATAAGTAATTGCTCAGAAACGTTCAAAGTGATTTACGTAAGAATTAACTATTAATTTAAGACAAGTGAACTGAAAAATGTAGAGAAGTTGGTGAAGGAAACAGTTCAAGCCTTATAGTCCTGTTAGAATGGACTGAGAATGAGCATTTTTTTACAATTATGTGAGAAATTATATTCCCGGTAGGTGGTCCTTGAAAATCGAATGTGATCCTTGAAAGTCCTAGAAAATTCCTTGCAAAATGGTTGCAATTTTTTTGTGAACCCTGGATCATATTAATCTTACTCATATCTGTATATTAATTATATTGGGGTAATAAATTGACCAAGCTTGTGTGTGGGCCTTCAAAATATCAAGAAAGGTATTTTCATGTTTTTATAAGCTTGTTTCTCGTTTGTTTATTACCTTTTTGATTTTTCTTCTGGCAATTTAGAATTCATACTAGTTTTTATATTCAGAGGAGGTGTCTGAGATGAAGTCAATGTTTGTTCTTTATTTTTTGCATTCAAAATTGATCTCCACAGTCTCCAAACAAGAAAAAGAACACCCGTCCCAAGGGCCGTAGTTGGCATGTTTTCGAAAATCCACTTCGAAAAATTTGTAATTATCTGATTCCGCTCTCCAGGACTTTCCAAAATCCCATTCGTTCCATTTTTCCCACTTTGCTCAACATCGACAATACTACGTCATGTAATAGCGCTTGTAATGTCCCAGCTATGGCAATGCTTTCAAGCCGCCATATTTGTTTGGTGGTAGTGGTAGTTGTAGACATCATTGCGGGCAATGGCCTCAGACAGTAGTGTGCATTCAGCGGCAGTAAACGAGGTTCATCTAGTACCCATAGATATCATAATTCGACCCATTCCTCCGGTTCTAGAGGAAGCAAAAGTCAACTCACTCATTAAAACAATTCAGGTGGGTTCTAATGACTCTAATGTCGAACGTTTATACGGAATAATGATAACCATACATGCTTCCTAGAATGAAACCCAAAATAAGGTAAATTGGTTGACACATTTTAATTTTGATATTCAGTCTACCCACAAAAGGTTCCCAACTAAGACGAATTAGGGCTCCGATCCTGGATGCTATGATAATGCAGAAAAATATGGTAATAAAAAAAACACAGTCATCAAGAACTATGTAGAATGCATTGAAAGCTTCACAGTATTTGCGGCAAAATTATTATTTTCAAAAATAACTGAGAGAAAATGTATAAAAAATGGGGCAAATCCTTCTGTAGTGAATTTTCTCTCCAAATTAAGCCCTTTGCAGCTAGCCATTCACCACCATGCTGGAGAGCAAAAGTCGCTCTGGGACAAGACAAACAAAAGGCTAACATAGTTTTAAATGGTGATTTCCTTTGTTTGTCTCATCCCAGTGCGACTTTTGCTCCCCAGCATGGCAGTTTTGTACCACGTGAATGGCTAGCTGCAAAGGGGGCTATTTCAAGGCCTGAACAGTGCATGTATATGTATGTTAAGATCTGTTTAGTTATACCCTGGCAGAGCCCCCCTACACAGACTGTCCAACCTTTTGAGTTGGTAAAATCGGGAAATTTTTTGATAATCGAGGAATCACATGAAGGGGTGAGCCACTAGGGGGCTCTAGGATTATTCTCCCCAAGAAAAGTGTGAACTCTTGATCCTCTGAGACGCCATTTCTGTCCAAAATGTTCACTAAATCGATTGTGATTTTTGTACTTATTTTTATGTGGCTTTGTGTTCAAGTATTCGATTTTATTTACATTTCGTACAATTTTTAAAGTTTTCTGGTGTATCAGTTTTCATTATTGATTTAAAGTATACTTGTATAAGTATCACAAGAATTGATTTGGAAATATCAGAACAGGTTTCAACATCGGGATTTTTTTATCGCGATCGCAGATTGGTTGGGATTCGGGATGGTTGGACAGTCTGCCTACACTTCCTATTGCTAATCCTGAATACATGTACTCAGTAGCTTCCATCTCATTCCATCATGTTTCAGGATAAGAGTTTAAGACATACAGTACCACCAATTGATGTCTTATGGATTAAAGGACGAGAGGGAGGTGATTATTATTACTCATTTGGTGGCTGCCACAGGTATGAAGCTTACAGAAAGCTCAACATGAAAACTATTCCTTGCAAGATCATTCAAGCCACCATTGAACATCTTAGAGTCTATTTAGGATCTTCTCTGCCTGACTTAAAATGAGCACTAACCCCTAGTATTACTGCATATTATTTTGTAGTCTTTAATACTTAAATAATATATTTTTAGTATGGTAGCACACTGAAAATAATATTGCAAATATAGTTGTAATTTAGTCCTTATTGATACTTTTGCCTTAATGCGCTTTTCACAAACATGCATGCGAACTCTAAAGTTCAAAAGCCACCTTCATAATTGTGTTTTTCATTGCCGTCAATCATAATTACAATCACAACCAAGGAACCTTGAAACAGAGAAACACACAAAATAGATCGAAATCCACAAATCACAAACCATGACCTTTTGAACCCGTGAAGTAAAGTTTTGTTTCCTAAGAGGTCCGTTAAGATGATTGACAGCAGCGAAAAATGCAATAGTCTGTTGGCTTCTGAGCTTCAGAATTTGCATGCTCGTGAAAAGTGAAGTAAGCGTTAAAGCTTTTCTCAGCAAGTTGTCTTTGGTGATGTAGATGAGCAAATATGGCATGCTTCTCAAAAACCTCATCAAAAAAGACTTGCTAGTGTCATGAAGTAAAAGGTCTGAAACCGTTCTACCGGTTTATCAACTTTTGACATGTTTTACTCGCAGTATACTTTGGGTTGGAATTCCGTCTTTTTAGACACTGTACTTCATTTTCCACTTCTAAAATATTTTGACACACAGTTAATAAAACGAAAAAAAAAACTTTAAAAATGATGGTTTATTTTGCGACCAATGTTCTCATCAAGTTTCACTTTTGTAACAACTCAACCACAGCTGTCTATCATATGTGTCTCAACATGCTATGTTAAATTTAAGTACAAAAAGCAAAGAAAAGAGCCTAAATTATGGTAAAAATATTTACTGTTATTTTTAAGCAAAATTTAAACAAAAACTAAATGTGATGTTCATTATCAAATAACATCTTTTGCACAATTTAATGTAACTGATAACTTTGCTTGGAATATTAACCAATTTGTAAATTCAACTCAAAATAGATTATTATAAATAACTTGTCAAAGTTAAGACAGAGCTTGTTAAATAATTTACTGCAATTCGAATCCCAACATAAAACCAGCTGTAAATTTTAAATTCCTCTTTGAGCAGGAGTTTTTATTTTGCTTGTTTATTTGTTTCTAATAGAGCCAACTTCTATGTATTTCAAATGTAAGGGACATGTGCTCAGTCATTGATATAAATCTCAGTCCATTTTTTTCAAGTAAGAGCAAACTACTTTAAACATCTTCAATTTTAGATCCTGTAAGAAGGTTTATTGTCGGAGTCTAACTTTTGAGTCTGGTGACAAAATCTTGCATGCTGTATTTTGTTTCCATTCTTACCAGTAATTTTGAATTAATTTTTTTTTTAATTTTAACTTTGGACATTATAAATATTGAAATTCCTTTTTGGTAGATTAGATTCATTCAGACAAAGATAATTATACAAAGTAGTAGAAGTGACATTGCCTAATTTTTTGTCAAATGGAAAATTATTGTAGATGTAACGAAACACTTGATTAATTCCAGGAAAATCCCTGCCTGCTGCTTGTCATTGTGAGAAAATATTCTTCTCATTATTTGTCTTTATTTTTTGTATAATTGATATCCTTACTCATTTTGCCCTAACTGAAGAACCACAAGTTTACAGTCTAAGAATTCTAAGGTTTTTTGTTCCACTTTTGGCTCAATACAGTTTTAAAAAATTAATAATGTTGATTAAAACTCAGTGGTGAAGGACAACTGGTTTTATTGTCAGAAACAGAAACTGTTACAAATGCTTATCCTGTTAAAACTGATTTTGTTCAGTGACAAAGTAATAGTTAAATCCTGCGAGCAAATGGCAGGGGTTTTTTGTCATTTTTTTGTGAAGTTTTTATTTACATACTCTTTACAGTCTGTTGATATGTATAAATAATAATATAAACATTATATGATACATCTTAAGTAAAAATGATTGCAGGTTTTACTCATGGCCATATACAACCGTTTGTCATTAGTACTAATAAATTATCAAATGCTACACTTATGTGGTCTTTTGATGTTTTTTCTTTTCTATTTTCTGATGGGCCACCACTTGTCAACACAATATGATAGCCTTTTAAATGTCTCACAGAACAACAAAATGGTAAATTTTAATTATATAAGCCTTATTGGATTTTTAAAATTTTTATGTCCTTAATGATTTTTTTGGACTGGATAGTTGCTCTCAAATGTCATAATTCTTCAAAACTCTGTTGTTGTTGTCTAATTTTGCTAAATAAGTGAGTAACTAGAGAGACCTTTAGCATCAGGTAAACCACAAACCGCAGACGGCAAACCGCAGTTACGCGTTTGCAGTTTCACATTGCCGAGATTTCAAACTTTAGCAAGGCGTTCAGTTCAGTTCAGTTCAGTTCATTTTTATTTAGCGAAAATATAATACAATACAAGAATACATATAGGAATTGTAAGGTTGCAAGGGAGCCCAGAGGAAACCAGAAGGTTTTTTGAAGCCTGGGCTCCCCAGTCTAAAAGAGACAAGCAAAATAAAATGATATTCGCGGAGTGATACGTTAAAAATAGGAACCAAACAGAGACTGAGTTAAGTTATGAATTCAGAAACAAGATAGAAACAAAAATTAAACTCTGGATTGGAACAGAATACTTTCCTTTGTTAGTACGGCAGAAAGGAATATAAAATTGATTTGAACTACGCGTTCATTGTTTAGGGCCGCCATGTTGTTTTCATCAAGTCGAAGTGCATCACTTTAATCGCCCAAAACTCAGCAATAATTCATTGATTCGAGATCAAAAATCCGATAAACACATCGCAAACGGATACAAAAAGCTACAGTAGGCTGTACAATTTTTTGTAGCAAAAAACCTTGCCGTAAATCACTTACCGCTGGAAGCCCTTCCTGCGGTTCAAACGTGAACTGCAAACTGCAAACGTGACCGCAAGGCCTTGGTCACGTGACATTTTGCGGTTTGCGGTTTGCCGTTTCCCACGAAAAACCTGATGCTAAAGGTCCCTAATGTTACCCAAGGCACATCAGTCAGAGTCACCTTAATTCACATGGATGAACCTTTATACATATTAGGACTTGTTTCCTGCATATGTGCATCATCTTGTCTGTTACTAATCATGCTTCCACTGCTCTCCCAAAGTGGGGGAGTCATGGATGATGAATCAGCTGGTGATGGGGTTCCTGAATCACTTGAATCTTGCTTAGAACCTCCTTGACTCAAATCACTTGGGCTTAAAGAATGAAAGATGTTCCCAATGGCAGGTAATTTCAGGAAACTCCACTGTTGCGGCATGTCGCTGCTATGCCCAGCTGCCCCCTGTAGAACTGTCTGATGGTTCCCATGGTACACATGCTTGGGGTGAAATGGGTGTGGTCCATTACACTCCTGATGCAGATTGATCATGGCGTGATTGTGTGGTGGGAGATGCTGCATGATGTTTGCACTCCTGGTAGTACCCCCTACAGTGCAGGGATCAAAAGCTGATGGAGGAGAGACTGTTGGCCTAAAACTCGCTAGTTCTGATGGGTGTTGGTGATGCTGCTGTATGGGAATTGGCATGTGTTCGTAGCCAGCTCTGATGTGTAGGTGTGGTACATACATGGGACCTGTACTTGTAACAAGCGTTGGAGCTTTGCCTTGAAAGGGTGCTGATCTCAAGATAAATGGCTGTAGGGAATGAGGTAGTCTTGGGGCTCCTTCATGAACACTTGAAGCAGGTGTGAGTCTGCACTTACAACAGTGAAGAACATTAATTTTCTTCTAACAATACCAATACATCATCCAGAGAAAAGGTTATGAGTATTAATGAAATGATCACCAAAGGACAAATGCTTTGATCTTTTTTCAAATTCTTTCAACAAATTCTTTAGAGCTCTGTATGGAGATTAGTGTGGAGAATTTGTGTGTGGATGTTGGAGCTTAAAGGGTTCATTTGTAGAATAATAAATAATGCACTAAACAAAGATTATTTTTATTTGAATGAAATATTGTGAAAACAGCAATAACTGGTTTAGAATATTAATCAAGAGCTGTTATTCTTGCTGTACCTTGGCCTGCCCTGTTTTGTAGCAACTCCTACATCTCTGTTTGCCCGCTTCCTGGGAAGAACTGTTGTTGTATCAATGATATTCTCTGAAATCTGAAGACAAAAACACATAGCATGTTTGTAACATCAATATTTGAAAAAAAATACTCTAGAGAAACCTTAGCCTGTACGAGGCTGTCGGTCAGTCCGCACAAGCAAAGATGCAAGAGAGCAGTGAAATAGCAAAAGAGTGAAAAACTGCGGGAAGCAAGAAGGGGAGAGCCCGTAAGCATCTTTTAGAATACCTCAAACTGCCCACTTCCACACCCACTTCCTGAAAAAATGTTTCTTGTGTCAAAATGTCTCCCCAACCCCTATGTGGTTATCACACAACTTTTCTTGATCTGCTTTCCCCACCACTTAGGCACCTGCAACAGGCTAGAGACGGCTAGAGAAACCCCAGAGCCCTGTGCATGTATGTATGTTTTGTTTTTTTTTACAAGTGTGCGTGTGAGCATGCAGATTATTTACTGAGCTCTTAACATATATTGTAAGGTTAATTTAGATTGTACCTGTTACAGTACGTTAGGTTATGCCATGTACATGTTCGATGAAGGGCTCTATTTTTCACTTCTATCACATCGCAAAGAGAAAAATCCCTGGAAGCACTTGAAAAATAAAGCATACCTCTTGAAGCACAGAAGGTGGCATCCTCTCTTTCACCATCTGTACATACTTAACTGTCAGTTCAAGTACCTGGTACAGTGATGCATATTGAAAACAAATGAACATAGTTAGAGGTCAAAAATAATTATTGGATCCTGGACAGTAACATTTTTCTGCTACTCACTAGCTGGTACTATAATTAATTATTATAGTCAAAGCATCCTTAATTTATCATCCATGGGAGGCCGAAAAATTGTAATTAAGTGTAGAGCTGGCTGCTCATGTCAATGGCTTATGTCAGTGGAAAGTTCAAAATAATAGAGTTTTGTCAAAACAGCTGTTTGAGAGCTCCAAATGTTACAGCCTGTGCCATACAACTGTAGACGAAACTAAACTCTGGTAAAGTCCGTCTGCGAAACAGCACCGAAATCCTTGTTGTGGGTCCCCATCTATGTTCTAGGATTTGAGTATGGGCCATGATTGGCCCGTTAAGAAAGCCATTGTCGATTTACCAGTCAAGATGAACGGAAATTCAAAATGCACTTCCTGTAATTTGTTGAGGCCGTTAGGGGCCCAGGAAAAGTATCTCAGCCCTGCGTCACAGATGTTTCTCACTGAGGTTAAATTACATCTGCAATACAGGCTACAAAATTAATGTTTTTTACTGTTTATAGATGTCAGAGTTAATGATAGTGAATCACAGTAATACCAGTAAAAAGAATTAAGCTAGTGTTTAAATGATCTATTATTTACTACTTCAATAGCCATTGGATCAGTGGGCATAATGTCCTATTTAATATTATTAATATGGGACATAATCATGACTTCTTGAATCATGTGTATGGACTGATGAATGAGGAAACAGCGAGCTACATGAAATTGTATTGGTATACATTTTAGCTTGCAAGGCACACAATAATTTATTACAATCTTCAAGAAGAATTAAAATTATAATTTTATTAGTATTTCACTGACTTACAGATGCCATGTCCGATTTTTTCCCAGCTACACTTGGTAACAAAAACCGCAACTGATCACAGCTGTCCTTGATGCGTTCTCTGGAAGAGAGCAACTTCTTTTTTACTAAATGGGTTTACTGAATGACAGTAGTATTGAAGGAAGTGAAAAACAGTTTATTAAAACCAAGGAGCCCAGAGGCAGACTTTTCTGCTAAACATTATTAAGTATAATAGTTTCTTTTATATTTGCATCTCTACCTCTCTGCAATAAATGGCTTAATTATTAAGTGTCAACAAAACACAAGCGAACTAAACATAAAACTCTCCAACTTAGGAGCCAATTGCTTGCATGTGATTGACACAGATACAGCTTGTGCATATACAGTGCATTTCACAAAGTTTAACTTGATGTGCTGTTAATTGAATATCCCAGTGGCAGCAATTGTTATTGACTAGTGGCTTGTTAAGATCTAAGTGAATTGTTGAACTAGCTCTATTGATACTGAAAATAGTTTGATTAACAGTCATAAACTATGAATTTATTTATTATTGGTAGTCTTTACACTAGAGCCCAAATAGGCTAAGAAATATTTCAAGACAAGTACTTAATTACTTAATTACTCCAAGTAAAATAAAGCTTCACACACAACCAATTCTTTTTTACTTTAGTTTAACTTAAGGCTATTTTCCCACACAACATAATTAAGATTGATTGACATGTTTCGCCTCTCTCAAGGCTCAAGAAACCGCAAGTAACCGCAAGTCAGCTAAGTCGCTTTTAAGGATGGTTTTCAAGTCGCTTGAAACTTTCTTGAATCGTTTCAAGTTTCCGACTTTAATGAGATGCAAAGTAAAGTTACTTGAGATTTTACTTAGGCCTTCACACACGAGTTTTTGGTTAAGTAAAACTTAGCAGCTCTTAAGTCTTACTTAACAGTCTAGTGTAAAGACAACAATTATCTTCACCTTCTTATTCTTTCTTTGGAGCTGTGTTTAGATAGGTCATCATGTAGCAGGGTGATCTTCATATCTTTGCTTCCCAATGGACCACTTATCATGTAAGCAGGACTGCCCACCACTTTAACACTGCTACAATCAGCCGATGTTTTATTTGATGCTGGGTGTTGTTCAGGCTCAGCCTTTGATGATGTTGCATGGGTTGAACCAAGTCCTCCAGTGTTTGAGGAGGAAGTGCTAGGGTAAAGCGAGGGTGTATTGACAGGACGAAAATTGGAAATGGGGCTTTGTCTGTTTGGTTCAGACGGTTGACTTTGGTGATAAACATAGCTTTGACTGCAGTGCTCTCTGGGATAAACATGTTTGACCACACCCGCAACGTGTCCAGGAACCACTCCACTATGCACAGGAACATGTTCTGGTGCTGATCTGGACAGAAACAGCGAAGATGGTGGATGATCCTGGTAAGGATTTACACTATGCACAAAGTGTTGTGGTGCTGTGAAGCTTGAAACGACTTGGCTGTTGGGTTGGTGCAACCCAACATGGTTTTGGGTGTGGTCAGCAAAGCCTCTGTTATGAATTATTCTATTCCCACTGTTTGAGACATGCTGTATAACACTTGGAAAGGGTTGCTGATTGTGGGACGCTGGCTGGCTGACATGCAATTGTGGTTGTTTGTTCAAGGACTCTGTTGTTGATGTACAACCACCTGCTTGGATAATTCTGTCACAGCTTTGTCTGCACAAAAATAATTTAAAAAACATAATGTCATGTCTAGAAGAGGTGAAAGACTGGAACAGCCTTCCAAATGATTTATCTATTTATCTATTTTTAAATCCAAGTTAAAAACTTTTTTAAAAGATCTCAGCTAATTTTAAACCTTGATATTTTTTGTATAATCGATTTTAAGATTTAAATTTTTAAATTTGTTTTACTTGTAAACATATTTAACTTTTTTTGTAGTAATTAATTAATTAGTTAGATTAATGCATGAGGGCCCCACTGAAAACCACCTTGGCGAGTTGGGCTCCCTCTATAAATATTATTATTATTATTATTATTGTTATTATTATTATTATTATTAGAAAAAAGAAGAATATGCAGTTTGACACTAATGAAGCCAAACTTCAACAACAAAAATGGGACTCTAGACCAAACGGAACCCTGCAATTGAACTTCCCCACTGATCAGGCCCCATTTATGTGTCCCTGGAAGAAGTGTCACCTGCCCACCCTGGTTACCCTGGGCAAGCCAACTTTTCCTTTTCTTTTAGGCTGGGCTAGAACTACTAAGAGAGGTCACACCCCTTGCTGTGTCACTCAATTTTGATGGTAGGTCACACTCCTAGCTGAATCAACTTTTCTCCATAAAAACACTTTGGCTCACCCATGGCCAGCTGGGTTAACATGTCAAGCACTGAGGTCATCTCTTAGCTCAGGCTAAGGGGTCAACTTTTTTGTCACAGAAAAACACGCTAAAGTTGAGTGGGATGGAAGGGTGATGCTCTTAACTTTTCTCCATATAAAGAACCATTTCCCCTCCTCTTCCTTGTAAGCTGGTTTATGGCTTACTTCTGTGAGAGTTTAGAGACCCTCCTTCCCTCAGACTTTCCTACAACTTTTTTATCCACCACAACTGACCAGTAGTGGCCTTAACCCTTTAAGTCTCAATAGTGACTAACACCAATTTTCTCCTAGCGATATCCATACAATGTTAAGAGATTAGGTTATGAGAATTAATGAAATGATCACCTAGGGGAAAATGCCTTGATCTTTTATCAAATTCTCTCAACTTATTCTTTAAGGAAATGTATAGACATCAGTTTGGAGAATTTGTATGTGGATATTGGGGCTTAAAGGGTTAACAGGGAGAGTCGATTACAATACGAGTCTATTACAGTCAATATATTTTTACAGGGGATTTAGCTCCTGTCCATTTTATTAACTGGGGTGTCCCTAGGCCTAATAGTAAGATCCCAAGGCAAGAATTGACTGTATACATATTTTCTGAAATTGTGGTACATGTTAACTGTAAGCCTTATGCAATTCTGCAATTTTCCCAATTTCTTGTTGCTTGCAACGATGCAAAAGCCCTCCTCTTTAATTATCAATTCAACCCCTTTGCTATCAGTTTTCTCCAGTGTTTGAGTGAAATACACAAATATTTGACGAGCTTTAGGAGTGAAAAGTTGAAAACAAAATTAAAATGATTTGCATTGTAATTGTAAGTCACTTACTGAACAGAAGGTGATATATTACTGTTGTTACTGTAACTAACAAGTGATGACGATACTCCTTTGTTTCCATTGATTTTCTCAAAGACTTTTGATCCCCTAGTTACGGGAATCCTTTCTTCAGGACTCTCTGGAGTCGGGGGCATACCTAGAAAAATTTACCAAATAATAATAGTAATAACTAACAATCAATATTTAATAATAACTTAAACACTAGAGTAAATTTTGCAATAGCATTTTTGTTAAAACTGTTTTTGCAGATTGTGGGTAAAAAAAGCTGCAAAAATCCCATTGTAGTGATGCACAGTATGTTTCTAAGACTAACATTTACCTTCACTTAGCTTCTGTCCAGCCCACTTCAACAGAACTTGATTCATTTTTTCATCTGTGACTGGCAAGTGTATAAAATCATTTATCCCATGGGCACAGAAGTCCTCTATAACAAATATTTTTTTAAAAAATTAAACTCTTCATAGATTTCATGATAGAGTCATCAGTTACTGTGCAGGTGATCCACAGGACATCCACCTAGAGGGTATACTGGATCGCTAAAAAGCTTGCTTATATCTTAAACGAAAAATTTTAGCTGAAAATCATCTGTTTACATACCTTGACTTTCCTCTTCCACAACTCCAATTATGGCAACAGAGCGGTTCAGGGAATTGGGATTGTACCTGCAAGCAGTAATTTTAGGCTTAAATCAAAGTGACCTTAATACTTGACATTCTTAACAAACTCGCTTTACTTTGTTGCAAGTATTAATAAACCAGAAACAGTACACTACAATGTATATTTATGGCAAACGGTAATGTCGAGACACAAGCTTGAAATTTCTCAAATTAGGAAACTGTTCAAAATAATTCTTATTGATGATGAATCTGAAATGAAACTACTTATTTTGTCTAGATATCATGAAGACTGGAGACAAGACAGAAAATTAAAGGGCAAACTTGATAACGTGCGGGGTGCAATTTCACGTTGGCCAGTTTGCCCTAAACGTGATTCTTCTTTAATCTCCCTATTGTTAATAAGGTTGCATTGTCGTATTATATAGATATCTGAAATCAAGAGAGAATGAACAATAAAGAAACAATCAGGGAACTCCGCAGATGCATAGACTTATTCAAGACATATCATATAGTTTGGATCACGTTTAAATAGAAATTTCACAAACTCGTCGGCACTGGTTCTTTTTAGTGGAAAGGATTCTTTTAAATCAACTCTTTCTATCTCCCTCCCCTCTTTTAACACTGAGCAACAACAACAACTTATTACAACAGGAGCACAAAACATACAACTGCACAAATTTAATAGCACTGAATGCCAACATGTTGAATACTAAATTTCAGAGAAAGACGGTAGTAATATTAAGTTCTTAACGATGGCACTCACCTTACCGTAGAGCAAAGTTTCTGAGCATGCCCAGATACAGAAGACATCTCCAAGAAAATGAGCAGGAAGGTCTCTTTTGTACATACTGCACTCAAATCTGTACAACAGCAACTCTCTATCCGTACATCTTCGAGTCGTTTTAGTTCCGTCCATGTTTGACAAAGTTTCTCGCCGTTGCCCTCGTGGACAATCAGAATTTTCTTGTTAAGATCCTGAAAGAGCAATTTATGACAAACACCGCGAAAAACCTTGAAGCATAAGTTAAATTAAATCTAGTGAAACACTGTGAAAGCCAGTGCAAGTGCAGTGAACATTTGCGTTCTCTGACGCACGGGCGAACTAACATTTGAACATTTTGCTTGGAGACGCAAAAAAGGACTTAAAAATGACTAGTTTTTAAATCAGAACACGTATGAAAGAGATACGTGTACAAAGTATTACATGTAAGATACATATAATTTTTTCCACATTTTTCATAGAGTAAATATACAACGCCATCTTTATAATTTACCTTCTCATAAAACGACGAAGTTCCACGTTGAAGCAGCTTTTCCTGCGGAGTTTTAAGCCCACGTTGATTTTCCAGTAGTTGTGTTTTAAACGTGACGTCTCCTTCGCTCACAACGGTGTATTCGACAATTTCTGCTGAGTTGTTCTCGACGTCGTCGATGCTTTGCTTTTCATCAATTGTTTCCGCAACCCAAGAATTTGAGCCCTCTTTGAATAGTGCTCGTCTCACGGAGCTCATGACAAACAATTTTAACGCGAAATTCCAAAATCTGCGTCCTTCAGCTGTCGCAAATCGAACAGCTTTGGTGTAAACGAGAGGAAATATTAAGCTTTTGTCTTTTTGGCTCGGGTTTTTTTTTCACGGGCTTATGACATGCTAACATTCACGTGTGGAACATTCAAATTTGGCGCGGACAGCCGCGCAGATTTAAATTGCCCCAGGCCAATCATGGACAATAAAAAAGTCACGTGATTAATCTATCCTTGATGCGGAATTGAAGAGCTAACTGGCTGGTTCCCATGGGAAATCTTAAATGCCAACGCTGCTATGTCGTGGGTAGTGGGGTAGAGATCGTGGGTCGTGGGTCGTGAGTCACGCGCGAGTTCTGTGTCGGACGTGTTCCCACACGTAATTTTTCAATAAGGCGACACCGGTGAATCTCTTTTCTTCCGAATATCAAAACGGTTTGATGTCTGTGAAAAGTAAGTCAGAGAGAGAGTATCCAGAATGAAAAGATGTTTAATATTTTTTTGTCGGAAAGTCTTGATGCATCATGCAAAAGATTATCTAATCAGTAGCGTGGGAACACTCGTATATGATTGGCCAAAAACTAATTTTGCCCACTGGAGTGCAAGCAGAAATCGACGAAATAGCAGAGTACACGCCAGTCCAGTCCTGCTACTGATATTAACACACTTTCATGGGGTCTTTCATTATTTGTTAGTCGGCGCGGCCTTCATTTTTTTATCACAACTTTTAGCACCCGAGGAAATTTGCTAGCAGAGGTAGTGAAAATTCGTGCAAATTTTTCACATTAAAGGTGAAAAACCGGGTACGCGTGTTGGGTGAAAAGGTATCAAAAAACAAACCAAAAGAGCATATGTTCATGACTTCAATTTTATAACGACATTATTTAACGTCTAAGGTTGCGTTCGATTGGGAAATCCGGATTTAGATTTTGAAATCCGGATTTCAGATTTTGCAATTGAACGCGAAATCCGAAAACAAATTTCACCTCCGAGAAATCCGTCGTAAGGGTGGTTTTCAATTAAGGGTGTGTTCCTTTCGGTGAATCCAAAAACGGATTTTAGATCTAAAAACGGATTTCGCGTTCCTTTCGGCAAATCCAAATCCGGATTTTTGATCTGGTGAATCCTTTTTGAAAAAGGATTCACTGGATTTGAAATCCGAAGAATCCAAATCCAGATTAACGGATTAGTGATCTACGCCGTTCCATTCACAGTGGATCCGAAATTAGTCAGATGATCCAGCGGTATTTTCAGTTGAAGTATTCCCATAGAGGCCGTAGAGTTTCCTCGTTGCTGTCATTTGCCGCAAAACATCTGAAAACATTAGAAGATTGTTCCTGGTACATTAAAATATCCATATACTAACCATTTGTCTCTAAAGATTGCTTGAAATCAGAAATAAGTAAAAGTAACAAATGAACTGCTATCTAACTACAAACTCGCTTGTAGACGTGACAGGCGTTCGATCGTGCTACATAAAAAAATCCGAGCTATGGAACTGGATCAAACTGGCCGACATTCTTTAGATAATTTTCAATTTTAATGCTTCTTTCTTTGTCTGTTTTATATGTTCCATCGTCGCTATTCGAACTGCCGACCACTAAATTCTGCACGGTATAATCGCATAATTTGTCAAACAGTAGAAAACACGTAATTTTTTGAGAGGCTGTCGTGCATATTGCACGCGTTGGCGAAAGGTTACCAAGGTTACAAATCCAATTTCGGATTTCACGTTCCTTTCGACCGAGAAATCTGGCAAATCTAGGATCAAAAATCCGTTTTTGGATTCGCCGAAAGGAACACACCCTAAGAAATCCAAATCCGGATTTCATGGATTTCGTTTTTACCGTCCGATTGGGAAATCCGAAAAAGGATTTGCAAAACTGTTCTCGTGAACAGCGGCCTTCTTGTTGCTAATTATGCGTGCGCGTGCAAGACCACTGTTCTTAAGGACAGTTTTTCAAATCCTTTTGCGGATTTCCCAATCGAACGGTAAAAACAGATATCTCAGCGTTGAAATCCGTTTTTGGATTTCGCGTTCGATTGCAAATCCGAAATCCGGATTCTAAAATCTAAATCCAGATTTCCCAATCGGAACGCACCCGGCTTACAGAAAAAGCCCGGAAAATTGAGGGCACGAACGTTTTCACACCCTGTGATTTTCCCTGGAAGTGTATGTACCAGGCCTACGAACAACTGTGATCAGCTCAAGTTAAAACTTCTTTACACAGACTGCTACCAGGGATGTGTTTAGGCTCAAAGGTAGAATCGAAGTGTTTAATTAAATGGTGATGATTGGTCGTAATTTCTTTTATGGAATAGTCTTCCCTAAACTTAGTGCCTATAAATTTGATATAGAATGTGACATATTTCAATTAAAAAAAAAAGTTTCATTCATAAAAGCCGCGATTATTTAGAATTTCCTTTTAACCGAAAGGGGTATTCTTGGACGCATGTGCATTTCATTAAGAACTCAGAGTGTGCGAGGAGCATGGGGGGAAATGGGAGATGACCGGGGAGGACATATTTCGCTGAAAAATTTGCTTTACTGAATTTCATCGGAAAAACTTTTTCATGAATGCGAAGGGTCGTGTAAAGGAAGATTCTTCTCTAAGAGGCATGAGCTATCACGCACGACGCGACGCACAACGCACGACCCACGACCCACGACGCACGACCCACTACCCACACACCCACGGCATGCTCCAGGGCTCCAAGGGCACGCTCCGGGAGCAAAGCTCCTCCGCGTAAATCAACGATTTCATGGGTATACTACATCCTCGGGAGCAAGTCGGGAGCAGAATTTCCACCCCGCAAAATGCTCCACGATATTTAAGCAGTTAAATATTTGGGAGCAAGCTCCCGGGGCAAATTTAGCGAACTTGAAAACGCTGACTGACACTTTTTGTTGCGCGCGGATTAAAACGGGAAATGTTAAACATTAACCAATCAAATTAGCCAATATTTTCAACCACAATTCTTTTGGAGCCCTTGACTCGTGCTCAAAATTCAACATGGCGTCGATCTAAAGTTCAGAAGTTGATGATCTCGAAGTTTGCGTATGGCATTCTCATGTATTCACAAAATGTCTGAATTTTCCACGGACGGTTCTCGAATAGTATAAAAAGCCCCTTTCTCCTGTCTTTTCAGAAACCACAGGCGAGCCCAAGTTTTCCTGGCATTTTTTACAAACTGATGAGTGATCTTCAAGTATCATCATCATCAAAAGAATCAACTTTTCCTCTTTTGATCTGGACCGCAACGAAGTCGCCAGGTTTAATTTTGAACTAGTTCCCAAACACTCATCTGGTGAATATCAGCTATCCCACACCAAGTTTCTTTCGTTTGTTTCCACGTGTGTACCATGACAAGAAGCTAGCTCCTGCACTATGACTCCTTCTGTATTGGCAGTGCAAAATGAGCCTGGAGCATGTTCCGGGACAGGGGCGGATCTAGGGGGAGGGTGCAGGGGGTGCGCACCTCCCCTTCCCCCTGAGATGACCTGCGGTTTTCTAATACAACTGGTATTCTGCAAAAAAAAACTATGTGGTTTATTGGTGTTGAAGTAGAGCAAGAGAAGAGTGCACCCCCTCCTAAAAAAAATCCTGGATCCGCCCCTGCGGGAGCAAAACCGGCCTCGTGTCTATCGGCCTTAAGCGGCGAAGGCAACGCCGGAAAACGGTGAAAAACAACAATAGATCTAATTAGCAAAAAAGCAACTTTGCACGTGCAGCACACTTTTTTGTACATTTCTTTGTCGTTGTTTGGCACGACTACAACGTAAAACTTCCAGAAACTTCTTAGTTACACGTTTTATGGAGGAAATGTCGTACGCGTTCTCGTCCACTTTTTTTTCACTGCCGCTCATTTTCACCTTGCATTAGTGGCCGCTAGCATTTCTCATTTAGTCACCGCCGCTACAAAATTTCCATGTTGTTCTTCCAACAAAAAAAAAATGTATCCTTTGTTTTTTATCCCTCGCTCTAGATCTCTGTCGCCCTTTTTCTCGTTGAGCTTCGCTAGCCTGCCGCATACTTTTTCTTTTTCTCTGTCTTTGTCTTGCTCTATATTCCAAATTTGTGGACATGACAATTAATCTAAGCTTAATACTTTAGACAACACGGATACAGAAACAATTTCCGCTTTCGCCTTTGTTGACTCTTTAGTTGTCTCTACTTTATTAGACGCCAGTGGCTATGCGATTTCCCGCCAAAATAACTTCGAGTTGCACTTGTTGATTGAGTTATTTTACATTGGTACACCTGTGGTGCGGACGAACGGTCACATGATTACCAAATTTCCCCGGATTGGTAGATTACTTGATTTTCTTACCCGCGGTTCTCCGCTGAACGCGCTTCGCGCGCGAAGGCTAGCTCCGCTATTTAACAGTTACACAGAGCCCATTCGGGCGAGAGGAATAATTGTTAATTAGTAAAATCCAACTAGTTGGTCAAAAATACCGATAATAAAAAAACGTTTAGCTAGTTAAAGCTAGACTTTAATCCTTCTATGCCGCCAAAAAGCCCGCGCTTTTCGCTACTAGTGGGCTATAACGTATAGCCTAGTAGTAGCTCATTGTCAACCACTAACGCAGAATTGATAATAGACCACTAGTTGGATTTTACTAATAATCTTTATTCGATCTACAATTCCAATGATCAGCGGAGATTTTTTAACAAGATGGAATGCGATCACCGTGAGAAAAGGGAGGGAAAAAGGACAAGGTATTTCACATTTTTGGATGGAAGTCTTTCTTAATAAGTTTTAGGTCTCTTACCTTACGAAGGAACCACCTTCATTCCCAACCTTTCAAGTTAAGGCGAGACTGTACAATTTTCTCGATTCGTTCTTGTGTTGTTTCGTGTACAAAGTTATTTTTGCTAATGACCTCATCAACCTCATTCCAACAACTATTTTAAAAGCTCTTGAAACGGCCTACATTTCGCGACGTCATAAATGACGTATAAGGTCATTTATGTAAAGGTCATTTATGGCGCGTGTCACCGTGACTCAGAGCCGCAAGGGAATCTTGTTTCAACGAATCAGAAGCACGAGCCAGACCTGCGTAGAAGCACGTTATCACGGTATGGTATTTGAGCGCTCGTTTCGCGGGGAAACCAGCGGTGGCAATCGCCAAATGTCCGCTGTTTTCTCAGGCTACACATTTTATAGATAATTCTTCGTTATGACACAATTTCAGACAAAAGGGATGGAGGAACGGGGGCAGGGGGGGGGGGGGGGGGGATTAGCGGCCGTCCAAATCTGCCCATGCAATGGATAGTCAAACTACAAAACAAACAAATCCTTATGCCTACACGTTGGCCAGGAAATGGCCCATTAAATTGCTTCTTCTTTGATGCCTGAAAGTCCTTAAGGAGTGAGGAGGGAATTCTTTCCTTTCTTGTATATATACCTACACAATCTTAGACACAATAAAATGAACTGCAAACCTCTGTTCCTCCAAAATCAAGGATGAAGCCGCGCCGAAGCCAAGATGTGCCATTTTCCCAGCCGTGATTTTGGGAGGGCGGAGGGGCTAAATTTTCCATCAATTTTGTCCAAGATTATATTATAATCTTGGACAGAAGAAAAAGTAACGGCAAACCCTCATCCCACCGCCCTCCACCCCCGAAATCAAGGATGAAGCCGCGCGAAAGCCAAAGTGAGCCATTTTCTTTCCCTTGATTGGGGGGGGGGGGGGGGGGGGAGAGGGTCTAAATTTGTCCAAGATTGTAGGCTTTACATGTAATAAGATGACATACGCGTGTCATAAGTAGACACAAGGCTGTAACGAACATAAGCAGCCTGAGAAAACGGCCAACATCCTGTGAAGCCAGCACATCTCTAACCAGGCTAACCAGGTGTCAATGCATACTACGGCGCTTTTTAATTGTTGGTTTTCACATGACGTCACTAAAATTCAACCTACAAAACTATCGATCCTACGGAGATTTTACTTTCATGGTGTATTAGAGCAGCTGAAAACTAATTTTCAAACAAACTTTCGCTTCAAAAGGGCTCTTGGTTTTGTAATAGAGTACGCTTGCATTTCTAAGATTTTGCGTGACGCAGCATTTACATGACGGCCGAGAGAGCTCTCATGTAGCTTAAAAAGTGACTTTTTTCGGGCAATTTTGCTATCTAAACAGTTCATGTATTAGAAAAAGTATTACTTTAATGTTTATGAGTTCCTCTAGGAGGGTACGCTTTTGTAACAAAACTCGGTAACAGATGTTTCTGTTGGTTTCCGTCCGCCATGTTGGTGCTCATCCGGGTGGGCACCAGCATGGCGTCTCTATACAAAACTCTATAAATTTGCGTAAATCATTTCTTCGGACATCTCGTATACGAATTTTTCCTTCGACATAAATCTTGGCGAGGGTCTTTGTACATTTACCACCTTTCATTTCCCAGATTCTGGACTTTATCTATCGAACGGTTTTGACTTTTATTTTGATCTATTTTGAATGGCGTGACACTGAAAACCAGCAATAACAAGCAACCTCTAACATGTCTTCAGTAAAAAAACGGTTAAACCAACGGTTAAGCAGAAGTGGCGGGCACTAAACACTACAGGCACTGTAATTAGTTCAAAGAATACCTCTTTTATTGCTGTAATACTAGTACTTTCTAGATATTAGAAGACAAGCATGTAGAACTGATCCTATGCAATCCTTGGCGTCCTTGAATTACCGTGTGTCTTGACAGTGAATAAATAAACAAATAAATAAATAAATGAGCGAATAAAAGAAAGAATAAACAAATCTGACAAGAACCGTTTTCCGACCACCCAACCCTAGAAACCCTCCGAGAAAATCTGTTTGACAGTTAAGCCATCAGCAAAGAACGACCAACTTCAGTGGTTACAACTCAAGAAGTTGAGAAAACTTGAGCCGCATTGAGTTCAAGGAATAGTTAGTTCTCATCCACCTACATTGTAGCTATTTTCACAAGGCCTTTCCTTCTCTGAAAGGGACCTGAAAGAATCAGTAGCGAAAAATAAGACATTAGGACAACTTTGAAGACACTTCCATGTAAGTGTGAGTGAAAGGGAAAGGTTACATCAGCGACATATAAGCGGGAAACACCCTCCTCGATCACCCAAATCCTTCAAATCATACAAACCTCATCTACGATAAAGCTTAAAGCGCGAAAACAGCCGTCTCCCCTTGTTCCTTGCCGCTGGGAGCGAGGACAGACGACTGTTTTCGCAAGCTATCGCTTGTAGAGTCGTGTTAAAACATAGTTGTGCCAGATGGAAAAATAAAACTAGTGGAATCAATCAAAATATGAGAAAAACTACAACAACAACAACGACAACGAACGAAACAAAACAAAAACAAAACAACACCGGAAGCCCAAACTGCGAGCAGATCATTGGAAAACTTCGAACGAAAATATGACACTGTTCTGACTGTTAGCAGTCGTCTAAAAAGACAAAATGAAACCGAAAATTGGACCCAAGATAAGAATTATATTTTGTTTTTATTCATTCAAAATATTTCCCCGTTTCTGATTGGTTAAAACCACACGCATAATTTACCATAACCAGCTGCTGTTGACCAAATTTGGAAAGAATTTTGTCATATTGAACGGACGTCAAAAGTGCAGCCTGGTTGCAGGTTATTGAACCGTTGACCGAGAAAACCAGGGGACGAGGTTGGGTGGTTTTGGTAGTTAAAACAAAATAGCGGAACTGACGCGGAACATTATACTCGTTTCACGGCGAAATATTGTCTAAAAACATCGCAAGAACAGCAAGACCTTGCAGACCTAAGCAGACCTTAATCTTCTAAACTTCCCGATAAGGGTGAATTATCGGTATGAACTTACATCGACCGAGGTTAGCATGTTTTAGCTTGTTTTTAAACTTGGAATTATTTTGAAGGAATAATAAAACAATTATTGAATTCGGCTTTCGTGGGATACGAAGAATTCTGCAGATCTCGGAGGGTGTTATCCACCTCGGCCAACAACACCCTCCTCGATCTGCAGCATTCTTCATATCTTACGAAAGCCGAATTCAATCATTGCTAATTGTTCCTTTACAAAAGGTTTCCCTAAACTCTAAACTTTCACAGCCAACATGAACTTCTAAAAAGATAGCCCCCCCGCTCTCCCCCACCCCCGCTCCCACGAAGACGGTCTTTGGGATTCGTCACGTGTTCTTGCCCTACAAACGTCGTTTGCTGAACAGGATTGCGTGACGAGCCAAAAGAACGTCTGCGTGGGAGGCTACCAAAAAGACGGACAGGATGTGGTGAGTGCAGTGTGAGACATCAAACAAATGCCGCCTTTTTGTCTGGAGCCTCAATTCTGCAACTCAAGAGACATATTCCAAACATACGCACAACGCAATTAGAAGTTCAGACTTTTTAAAAACAGCTTAAGAAGTTCACCTTTTTAGATTCTAGATCAACGGACACAGGGATATACCACCAAAATTGAGTTATGAAGTCAATCTAAAATCTAAAACTTAAATCAAGATAAAAATATCTTGAACATAAAAACGGAAAAATAAATTTCAAGGATATGCGTGACGAAGTTGAATGAGGAAGCCAAATAACTAAGTTTTCGGGGTGGAAAAAGGATAGGACGCATGCAGAAAAGATTCGCAAAGGGTCTTTTCCCACTGAATTCGGCATTTTTCGTCTAAAAAGGTAAAAGTTAGCGACATCAAAACAAGGCAAATAATTAACGAAGCAGACAAATTGTTTTGCCAAAGAAAATGAGAAGAAAAGAGGTTTCAATTAGCAGCTGTTTGAATTCTGAGAGGCGGAAATTGCCAGACTAAACTTCTTTGCAGACGAATGGAAGAAATTTTAAATAAGTGAATTTTTCTCTCAGTTTGTATACTAGAAAGGAAACAAAACGCCTAATAATAGAAGCTATTAGACTAACTGAATGTCGACAGAGAAAAGAGAACGAATAAAGCGTACGGTTTTCCTAACCACCCGCTGTACTAAACAATCAACGCCTAGCAAATACAAAGCAAGCACGCTGCATAAGAAGGCGACAGAAGTAATTTGTATTGGCTGACGGTTGAGAGAGTGTAAAAAGCGTCTACTCCTGAAAATGATGGATTGCGTTTTACAAAGTTTATCAAAATGTGCGTTGAAAAGGAAAGAAAATCCAAATTCGTACCTTGTCAATGCACATTTTGATAAACTTTGCAAAAGTCATCTTCCTGAAAAATGCACTCTAAATAACCCTGAATGACCGACTCAAATAACAACCTTAGCTTATAACCAGATTGGTGACTAAGAAAATAATTATTTCTTGGGTACGTTATTTATAGAAAACCTTTCTGAGGTCCATCAAATAGGCTCCTTGTGCGCATGTACACATTAGTTTATCTAGATGCTCTATTTTGCATTCGCGCACCCGCATTGCACTGAAACCAGAGACTAGTTAAGGGATTATTTGTAGTCTAACCCGAAAACAAAAGAAACATGGCAAAAACCCCTATTTTCCCGACATGTTGAATAACATACTGCAACTTCTTTAACACCAGCATGTATAAAACAGAAATTTTATACTTCTTCACGTGTGAAAGGATGAATATATGAATTTCGTAAATTTGAACCGCGGAATAAAGAAATAAATGCAAAGAAGATCATAGAGGTTTATGACACTTATGCAGCTGCGAAAAGAATCGTTGCATTTCTTTCTTCACTTGTGTTGGCGCATTCTGCTTATAACACGTATGCATATCTCATGAGAGTAATCAAGAGTAAAAGCCTTGATATCTTTTGTAATGGCACTATAGGGAGAATTCCACAAAAAAAGTAAAAACTTTTTCTCTTTGAGTCATTTTCTCATGACAGGTCACTGGCCTGAGAAAAAAGCCGATATTTTGCAACGCTACCACTGGTTTCCCTTTGAAATTGACGCCCGAGAAACGAGCGCTGAACTTCTATACTGATGACGTGTCACTATCCAGATCTGGGTAGTGTTTCTGATTGGTCGTAACGCGAGGGAATACTTGCTTTAGCCAATCAGAAGCACTACCCAGATCTAAGTAGTGACACGTCATCAGTATGGAATTTTTGCGCTCGCTCCTCATTTATATAGCATTAAATTCAAATGATAAACTATCTATCTATCTATCTATCTATCTATCTATCTATCTATCTATCTATCTATCTATCTATCTATCTATCTATCTATCTATCTATCTATCTATCTATCTATCTATCTATCTATCTATCTATCTATCTATCTATCTATCTATCTATCTATCTATCTATCTATCTATCTATCTATCTATCTATCTATCTATCTATCTATCTATCTATCTATCTATCTATCTATCTATCTATCTATCTATCTATCTATCTATCTATCTATCTATCTATCTATCTATCTATCTATCTATCTATCTATCTATCTATCTATCTATCTATCTATCTATCTATCTATCTATCTATCTATCTATCTATCTATCTATCTATCTATCTATCTATCTATCTATCTATCTATCTATCTATCTATCTATCTATCTATCTATCTATCTATCTATCTATCTATCTATCTATCTATCTATCTATCTATCTATCTATCTATCTATCTATCTATCTATCTATCTATCTATCTATCTATCTATCTATCTATCTATCTATCTATCTATCTATCTATCTATCTATCTATCTATCTATCTATCTATCTATCTATCTATCTATCTATCTATCTATCTATCTATCTATCTATCTATCTATCTATCTATCTATCTATCTATCTATCTATCTATCTATCTATCTATCTATCTATCTATCTATCTATCTATCTATCTATCTATCTATCTATCTATCTATCTATCTATCTATCTATCTATCTATCTATCTAGAAAAGAAGCAATAAAATCAATGGTTGCACTCTTAGGCTCCAATAAGCTTGATTTATTCGGGGGTACTAAATTGATTGTGACATTGTGCATAAAAAGAGCAGTTGATTTGAAATAGACCATGTTTAGAGACAGGATAACAGTGGAAAAATATATGACATTCATGATCTGCATAATGGGAAACCTATATCAAACGAAGGCACGCTTTTGCAACAGATATTTGGTAAATGTGAGTCAAGGCCACTTGGCTCCAGGAAACTACAACATATAACAAATGCGAAGGAAAGGAGAACTATACAGTAAATGGTCTGATTCGTGGGCACAAATGTCTGTTTTACACTTATGCCAACTGTTTTGCTTCTTCTTCTTCTTCTTCTTCTTCTTCTTCTTCTTATTATTATTATTATTATTTTATTAATAAAATTAATGTGGCTTCTACGTACTGTTGTTGTCATTGGGTAAGTACTTCATATATAATTATTATAGTGTACCGAGATTACCAGCCGCTGTTCAGGAAATGAGCCCGCGCTCCGGCCTCCGCCGACCGAGAGAGCGGCTGAAATCGAGCCTACTGTTGTCAGTGAATAAGTACCCCCAGGCATTCACCATAGTTTTTACGTTCCAGAGAAATGAAATTGTTAGTATAGTGGTCAAAGGGTTTTAGATTTACTTGGTAGTTGAGCAGTAATTCGACACAACTCCGATTCAGCACCTCCTCAAACTGGCCTGAATTTAATGACTGTTCCGAACATCCCATCTTCTATGAAACCTTCCTGAATAACTCAGCAACGTTTTACAAATATTTTGCTCTTTTCCAAATCCGATGTCTAGTAAGTTTTGTTTGGAACATTTTGCACTTTTTCGTACCAAAGCATTGGTTGTGGCGGCTTGTACTTTTTAGGACGACTTTAGTCATGCAGAAAGCCGAGGAAAAATAGATCAAAAGTCCAAAGGCGGAAGTTAAGTTTATCTTAGGAAAAAACTAAATTAAGATCCAAAAACAACTCAAGCAATGAATCAAATATTCAAATAAAACTGAAAGAATTTTTTCTTTAAAGCTATTTTATTGTTTTTGGTGATTTTTTTAATATAGAGGTGAAATTTAATATCTCACAAAAGAGCAACGAAGGCAAAAATAAGGCTTTTGAATTTGGATTAAAAAGAAACTCAACTCTTTGGATTGTATGAGACGTGACTGATTCTACAATGAGATAACACTTGAGGAACCGAATCAAATGAACTACACAATCGATAATTTTTCAATCAACAAGGGAACAGATTCGGCAAAAACCGAAACAATTGCGAAAGCTCAGTCGCTCATCAGGTGTAAAGATGACGGCAGATTTTTCAATTTCTGAAGTCAAAGTTGAGCAAAAACAAAGTGAATCAACTGAGATTTGAATGTAAAGCAAGCGTCGTCTCTTTCAAGCATTCGGGACTTTGAATGAAAAGTTTCAGAGACACATTCACGTATATAAACGATGATGTGCAAATCATATTTTTCTGTTGATCCATTGGTGTCCGTATTTCTGTTTATAGTGGTATTTTGTTTGAAAATCTGAGGCCATCACATGTAACATTGATTTAAAACATTTTACATGCATTTGAAAACAAGCCCCTGACGATACTTTCGTTTTAAAGCTCGAGGGTTTAGCCTGAATTTCTGTCCTCTCACATCGTCTAAAGATAAAAGAAGCATTGTGTCAACTAACAATGAGAAAAGAAATTTTGAAAAATCAATTTCCGGCAACTAGCCTGGAAAAAAAGCATTTGCAAAGACGGCTCGGAAGCGAATGTGTGAAGAATCTAAAAAAATCTCGTTTGTAAGTTGACAAATCGACAGCTGTCGAAAAACATATTCATAATTTATACCGCTAAATTAAAACAAGACAAGAGAGAGATGAATTAAAACTAACACAAGCTAGCGTCAAACTTGCCTTTTATTCTCATGTCGACAAAGTGCGCGCACAGATTTATGGACGAACAAAGTTACTGCTGCGAGCAGCGGTCGCTTAAGTTGGGAAGGAGAAAAACTCTCGCAAACATTTTGTTCAAAGTAATTCGATTATACCAAACCAAGCCCTTATCTCGAAAGAAAGCATAAATATTGCAAAACTTCGAGAGACGCTCCACTCAGTTTAACAAGGGGAAAATATGTAACACGACAAAGCGACGTATATTTTTTGGACGTTACAAATATTCTTTGATTTAGGCATTTTAGTCGACACAGCGCCTTAATAAGTACTATTACAACTTTGTGTGTTTGGAAAACTCGAAGCCTGTGAGGAGTCTGGTGGTATCACCTGTCCATTGAGACCTAATGAGAGCGAATAAAAAGCGAACGACTTGTTGATGTTTTCTTATGAGCTGGTACAAGTACCACTCGCGTACCCTACTTAAGCTTTAACTGACGAAACTTGTTGGTATTTTCCCCATGCACTGTTATTTTTTGCGAGGGCTAAATACGCGGAGAAAAAAAGGAACTGAATCAAAAGAGATCCGAGAAAAACGAATTTTAAAGCAATGAGAGATGAAACGACACGAAGACAACGTTTTAAGGAATGTGTGCGCAAATTTTCGGGCGCACTCATAGATTCGAAACATCACTTGGTAAATCATATCTTATATAAATAAAGCTTCTGTTTGTGTTGTGGGTGTTCAATACTAAAATGATCTTCGTTAGTGATTGTTTTAAAACCACCTCTGCCATTCGAACGAAAGAGATTGAAATCTCTGACACGGGCTTGACAGGATAATATGCAATAATTTGCCGCTACAAAACGGGAAATAACGTGAACCAAATTATGGTTGAAATTCCGCCCACCCCTAGAACTGTGCGGGAGTCTTTCAAGGGGACTGTCCGAGCCAACAGCATTCTTAATGAATACAACAGATTATCCCTTAAAAGTCTCGTTTAACTGGTCTTTAAACCAAAAAAATTAAAGTCTTTTTACGCCGCTGTTGCTGAAAAAGCGAGTTTTTGTCCAAGTCTTCCAGGGTATAACAGGTGAAACGAGGAAAATCACACCGAAGCGTAGTTTCTCATTCCGCATTCACACCCAACGAAGTACCAGTCATTGTCACGTGACCCACCAGTGCCGGCCTCTTTTGATAGGCCACTTGATTATAGACTCGGTTTCTAATTAGCATACGGTGTCAAGGCAAGAGAAGGAAGCCCAAAATCTGAATGATTGAATCGCTTCTAGGCGGTTAAATTTATGGCTGGAAACAAACTTTCGCGTGCACGAGCGCGCCACGCAAGCCGGCTGTAGCGTGAGATTTTCGCCTGAATGAGGCTAGAAAATAACTTGAAGCAGGAGAAATGGCGGACACTCGAAGACCTTCCTCGGTTCCCTCAGAGGACTTTTATAAAACGCGTATGGCCAACTCGAATAATTCGCGCAAGTCTTCTGTACAAGCTGGAAGAGGAACACCACAACTTCTATGTTCCGATCGCTCACTCTTCATCTTTTCAAAGGAAAATATCATTCGAAGAGTATGCAAGAAAATCGTCGAATCTAAAGTATCCTTTGAGCCGTTACGGGCACATCAGTAGAAAATGTTTTTTTAGCCTTGGCGTTGTCGGAGTTTGTTGTCGTCTATGGCAAAGTGGAGCGTGCGTGATAAATTCTTTGTCAGTGTTGAGTGTTTTGAAACCTGAGGGGAATTTTTCTGTCCTCTATTTAGTGAGTCTTCGACGCTATTGTGGGAGAATTTTTTCAATATAATTTTATTTTTTTGACTTATCTGTGAATTTATGTATGTTCGTATGATATTTTCCTTAACTGAAGACAAGCCTTTTGAATATTTTATTCTATTGACTATCTTTGTCAATTGCATCTTACTGGCCGCTAATACTCCTTTGCCCGAAAACGACAAGTCAGACCTAAACATTAAACTAGTAAGTAACAATTTTTCTAGTTTTATCCTTCCTTAACAAAACAGCGAAACGACACCGCACTGCAGTGAGCGAAACTGTCACGACTAGGCCGCTACAAGGACAGAAATAACTTACGCTTGCTGCTATTTATCCTATCTTTCAGGAAAGCGCCGAAGTATATTTATTAGCGATATTCTGCCTAGAAGCTCTTTTAAAAATTATAGCCCTGGGATTTGTGCTACACAGCGAATCATACCTCAGGAACGGATGGAACGTGTTGGATTTCGTGGTTGTAGTAACCGGGTTAGTACGTATACAGCATGTGTGTGTGTATATGCAACATAATGTCAGAGAGCTATATTCATCGGTGTATGTCGTTGTAATTTTGACTGATAAATTTCAATATTTAAACAACCATTAAACTATGTAGATTTGCCTTGGAAAAAAATACTTTGATGGAAAAACATTGGCTGCAATTTGTCTGGACTGGGAATTGATCAAATTTCGCTAAACGCGGATATTAAGCTTGAAAAGTGCACCGATCGGTAACGGAAACCGATCGGAAGAGAGCGCTCTTGACAACTCTAAAGCACTAAGCAATTACACTAGCCGTAAACATGACAACAACTACGTTGAATTAAACGATATTGAATCTGATCCACGCTCTACAAAGCACAGTGCGTCACTGTAGCCTGTGTTAAACTGGCTCGCTTCCACGACTTAACGCAGCGAAGCAAACATAGTCCAAAAGTAACGAGAGAAAGTCGCTCAAGCGAGACAAAAGACTCAGTCACGCATACACAGTATAATACTGATAATAATAGCATGGCTCTAGTAAAAGTTACTAGTATTCTTTTAAAAGCTGACTGTAAGCCGATTGTTACAGCCATGCGCCTTGTAGATGGGAAAATTGTATTTGTATTAACCGATTATCTGTTCGCTCGTACGTTGCGGGTGTTGGAATTTTCCATTTAAATTTCACGCGAATCTCCTTAAGTCGTTTTAAACCAGGCGTTCAGAACCAAAACCAAACTTCGTTTAATCGCCTAATGCGCTATTATTCCGTCGAGAAACGTCGTCTGCGTAAAGTTTCGACTGAAAAGGATCGGACCAGAGCGAGCATTCCACAGCGCAGAATAATTTTACATGAAAACTTCTGCCTCGTTTAAATTATTTAAAGTCGCTGAAGTAAGTAACCGTGATGTATAAAAAGTCACCATGAGAAAACGAAGCTGCCACTATTTGACGGCGGGTCCGCTATTTCCTTCAAATTGAAAATAAATGGGCAAATGACTCTAAAGAAAACAGTAGACAGACATTTTAAGCGATTTAGAACAAGCTGAGGTTTTACTCTAGCCCTCAATTAAACAGCAATATCTCTGAAAGCAAGCGGCAACGCTGCACGCGACTTAAAATGAAATACAAATAAAGTCAATCTACACGGGACGACGTATTTCTTTCTCAGCACCTCTACAACAGGTGCATGTGGAATTCTCGCGCGAAGTGTATTTTCCCGAGAACAGATTACAAGGAATAATCGACTTATGAATTGTGTACTATAAACATGGTAATTCTTTCGACGACGGTATAAACATGACTCACTGAAATCTACGTTCACTTTAACAAGCAAAAATTCTGCAGTATCTATGGCAACAGGAATGTCATAATCCAAATGCGTTAAAAAGCCGGGTTTAAGTAAAAAACACTAGTCGCGTTCATTGAAAATTTTCCGAAAGAGTAACTTGAGTTGGAAGACGTATTGAATCCACGCGTAACATTAACACTTAAGCCAATGACTCATTCCAGAGGAACGCGGTTGCGTCATTGTTTTAGTTTTTGTTTTATCAAAAGTCATTGGGAAATCGTGCGTGAAATTGTAGCTAGGATAAAATGCCGGAGCCAAGAAGTATGTCACGGCCAGCTCTGGTGGTCAAACAACTTCAAGTTTCATATTTTTCTTGTTCTAAAACCAATTGTTGACAGAACGGGTAATTAATAATTCAAAACTGCAGGGAGTTCGGCAGCTTCACAGTTGTCGTCCAGTACACCTGTCAAAATCACCTAAATCAACATAAAAAAGTTGCCATTTTATCGCTAAAGTAGCAAACTCTCTTTCGTAATCCGTTACAAACAACATCGCCAAGTCTTTAGTTGACAGTTCATCACTATTTCAAAGAGAAGCGAATGCTATCTGAATATTTACATTACAAAAACCATTTTTATGTAAATACATTTTGCATCATTTCACAAAAACTTTCACAAAAAAGAACACGCGTTTATTTCGTTTTCCGCTCTCACCTGAAATTACCTGCGGGTAATTTGAGTCTAATAAAATTTTATAAACAAAACCCTGCAAATGTTTAACTTGTATCGAAAAAATGACAAACAGAGAAAGTTGCCTTCTTTTGTAGGTAAATGGCCGAAAAGTAAGGTTCCTTAGCCACTATCATATCATTAATTGACAAATTTTGGCCATTGAGCATCGATTCATGGCATAGAAGTTTACCTTTATCGCCCGATAGTGTCAATAATTTTGTCTTGTTTACATCAACTTTAACTAAACTGTGTTTGTAGAAATTATAAAACTGCTGTATGAAATCTTTTAACCAACATAGTACTATTTCTCAATTCGCTTAAACAAGTGTGAAATGCAAATACGCTTACAGGTAGCTATTATGTCTGGAACATTTGCTAAAGTGACACTTTGAACAATTAAGTCTGAAAAAATATGAATTTTTTTTCTTGTACATGTATAATAAAGTTGAAATTTGGAAAAGCTACTTCTTAACTTAAGAGAAGCTTATACATATTTGGTAGGTGTTTAGAGTGACTCCCGCAAAATATTATTGATATTCAGTGAAAACTTTGAAAACAAGATGGCTTTAATCCACAATTATGAAAGAACAAAGCCAGCGCATTTAACCAGAACAACAGCAACACACACAGAGGGAAAGTTTACCATGAAGTACAGACTGTTAAACTGTACTAGTAACAGTTTTCTGCTCAGTGTATAAAGTTGGAAACGAAAGAAAAACGCAGCATGAATAATTACACCAAATACAAAATTACATTGCATTTGCCGACTGACATTAATTTTCTTTAACAGTTGCATCCTTATCATTAATATTCTGAGCACACTTTATGGACATCTTTTTAACCCAAGAAAACACAGAAAAGTGGACTTATCTTTCAAAATAAAATTGAATCATCTAATTAATAGAAAGTATATATATCAAGAATGTTTAGTCAAAATTTGGTAGCCATGGTACCAGGAATTTTAGTTAGAAATGTGGCATTAAATGTTACAAAAATACCCTAATTACAACTAGCATTAACCGCCGTGGTGTTGCATTTGTTTTAAAAATAAATTATAGATTGTTACCCTTAAGACAATTCCTGAGATCTTTAATGAAATAAACAGGAGAAGTTCTTTCAATATAAATGTGCAAAAAGTAGTAATATTATAAAAAATGGCACAGTTTAAAGGCAAAATACTTTCTGTGAACGTTTTCCATAATTACACACAAGTTATAATTTTACTCATTGCAGTTATTATTAATTATTACTTATTGCGTCAAAAGTAGCCAGCTGCCTACTTGGTTAGTATCGGCCAGCTACTCTGCTTAGCATTTCTTTATGGATGGCGTTTTTTAAATAAATATCCCAGGCTTGGCCACTTACTTTGACAACTCAGCCGTCTACTTCAAAACTTTCTGACAACCCTGATTGATGGATTTCCATACAGCATTGGCAGACTGTATGTATAGAGTTCTACAAGAAATTAGTAAAATCCAACTAGTGGTCTATTATAAATGCTGTGTTCTGATTGGTTGAGCTACTACTAGTCTATATGTTATGGCCCACTAGTAGCGAAAAGCATGAACTTTTTGGCGGCAAAAAAGGATTAAAGTCTAGCTTTAACTAGCTAAAAGTTTTTTATTCTCGATATTTTTGACCAACTAGTTGGATTTTACTAAAACAATAATATTCCCCTCGCCCTCATAGCCTCTGAGTCAATAGCCCATTCGGCCTTCAGCCTCGGTGGCTATTGACTCAGAGCCCATTCGGGCTCAAGGAATAACTGTTAAATAGTGTCATTCATAATCAAATGGATAGCTGCAATGAATAAATTCTAATGCTTTTTTTTACTAAATTTAATGGTTCTTTACCAAATGGTCCTTTAGTACTATTACAAGCCTTAAGTGCCCGTTCACACAGTAAAAAGGCTTGCTGAATTTCCCTCTACTTTAAAGAAGGCTGCATAATATATTAAGGAAAACTGCTTGTAGGGTATGTGACATTGTGACAAACAAATGTGCGCATAAGAAAAATTTCTCAAAGTTTTAAATTGGCACAAAATAATAAAAAAAAGCTCTTTAATGGAAAGAAGTGAAAGCTGTTTGAATTGCAGCCTAATTGAAGGCTAGTTTAAAAAGGACAATGCCTTCTATGAATGTTTTCCATTATTGCACAATTGTAGTTATAATTCATTGAACTTGCACATGCAAGTTATTCATTATTATCTACATTAACAAATTATTGGTTATTAAATCACCTAAACCGAGATGGATTTTCATCAAAAGTTGGCACATATGACTTGTAAGCAGAAGTTAACCCCAAGCAAAAAAAAAAAGAATTTAGCAAACAAAGTGCTACTAGCAAAACAGTAATAGCAGGGATGGCTAGGGAGAATGAATTCAATAAAACTGCTCTTTTAAGTAAACCGTTCTTAGTAATTAAATGCCTTAAATGCTTGTTCATAAAATTCCAAAGGCTTACATGATTTTACCAATAATACATGGATAGCTGCATAATATATTAATGAAAATTGCATGTAGGATAGACCATATTTTGATAAAAACATATGCATTTAAGTAAATTTCCAAAATTATAAATTGGCATAGAATGGAAAACTAAGGCCAAGGACAACAAAAGAACTGTAAAAGAGATCTTAATTAAGTAAAATTTGTCTACTGGTCAATTCAAACTCATTCAGACTAACTTGAGAAAGACATCAAACTTCATGAACCTAATCAGCTCAGTTTGGTTTGGATCATGAAAGTTTGATGTTCAGCTTAAATTGTCTTTTAAAACATAATATTGAAACAAGTAAACTAACTTTTCTCTGACTCAAGTTAAACATCCTTCACCAAGTTATGACCAAAATTAATATGCACGCAAAAAATACACAGCTACCATGACATCTACCCACAACTCAAAGTTTTCCTTTCCATGTAGTTTTGATTATTATTTACCACCAAATCTGAGTCCCAAACATTTTGTGTTCATCCTTGTACAATTCAAACTAATGTCCTTTTTTGCAAAGACATTCAGAAATAAAAATCACATGGTATTTCCTTGCACTAACAATAAACTTCTCTTTGCCTCCTGGAACCTAAAAATTATAATCAGCCTCGCCATATTTTGGTTCTCCAAAACAGCATTTATGTTTTGTTTTCTAGAAAAGTGATGATCCCAAGAAAATAAACAAAGTATGTACATGTACTAAAGGACCACCCTCCCCTGCCCTATCCATAAAGGAATGAACAGCTACAGTGAATGAGTTCTAATACTCTTTTTAAGGAAATGGATTTTTTGAATTGCATGCTTAAAATGCTTATTCGTACAGTTAAAAGGCTTGTTGAGTTTACTACTTTATGTAATGACGACTTCATGCAATACAGCAACGTTTTGCCTATCTAGAAAACTTATGATCCCCTGATAATATGTGGATGTAATGTTTTTAGCAGTGTGATAGGTATACAGCAGTGATTTGACAATATTCTCTGCAAATTAATCACCGTCATCATTGATTCTGTTGGTAGTGAATTTTCACAACATTGCAAAAGATTTCCTCATATAAACTATTAAGACATAACCTGGACAAATGTCTTCTAGTACCATACCCAAAATACCCATCACTGTCCTTGTTTGGATCTAAGTACAATGAAACTACTTGTACAAAATGTAAACAATAATTTATACAGTGCACTTCCCAGCTTACTTTGAAATCATCTGTAATGGTAAAATGACTGCTGAATTACAAACATTTTCAACAATCCGAAAGACTACCCAAAAGCAGGGTGTTCAGTACGCATTGGAGATCAAAGAATTCTCTGTTTACTACGCAGATTTCTCCGGCTAACGAAAACCATGCAAAAGTGACAGTCCTTTTAGCCTACCACTTCAAACTTTTGGAAGCCATTTATTTAGGAATTCTGCATAGGCTTTGTTGTGTTTATTTCTTTGTTTCAAAAAAACCCCTGAAAGTTCTTTTTTTTTCTGCTTTACAACTGGCACAGTGTCCAATTGACATATTTTTGGACATGAAGGACAAAGTTTTAACGTGCAATGGTTACATGCACAAATTCACCACCTTTGAGCCAAAGGAAAAATTAGCCTAAAGCTTAATGTAATGTAGGTTCTTCAAGAGCCAAGCTCCCCAGTTACAGAAAGACCAATACCATATCTCATAAGAAACCGTCAAGCAGAAATTGTGAAAATACCTTTGTTATCTGTAACACCAACTGTAACAAATTAACTTAGTAGTTACTTTCAATCTTACCTTCC
>OZ037779.1:10908504-11053504 GCA_964035525.1 Porites cylindrica | reverse complement strand
ATAGAGTGTTTTCACATGACGTCACGGCGGCCATATTGGTGTCCCAAAACAGTGAAACGGTCGTCATGTTGGTGTCCCAAACCAATCCTGTGGAAGTTGAACTTTTTTCTTATACAAACGCTTTCTTTTGTTCCAATTACTTTGCATAGATGCTGGCTGCTTGAGTGAAAACACTCTATATTGTTGTATGCTGAATAATAGTCAAACAATAACTGCAGAAAATAGTGCATAGAATTATTTTTACTACTTCAAGAGTGGAAGGTTCTTTTGACTAAATGAAGTGACAGGGGAATAGCTCAGTCGGTAGAGTGTTTGACTACAGGGCTGAAGGTTGCAGGTTTAATTTCCAAGACTGATCCATACTCAGGGTCACAAAATTACTTATGAGATAAAGATAGTGCCTTTGGCTTGCCCTGCAAATGGCTTTACCTTCATGTGGCTTAGATTACCACATAAAATGACAGCCCCATCTCCAATTCATCTGCCACCTGGTTAGCTCTTTAATCTGGAGACACACACCGTAGTAGGAGACGTAAAAAAAGTGTTCTCAATTATTAGCACTTTTGTACTTAATACATTGACCTTCAAGTAAAGTGCATCTTTTTATTATTTTTATAAGGCAAATACAGAACTTAAAACAGTTTCCTTCATTTCCACCAACCAGATGATGATATCCATCTATCTGCCCCAATTTATATCTTATTTTCCTTTTTAGTGAATTTGCAAAAGAGAGAGAAAGAGTAGAAAATCGGCGAGCATTTCTTAAAGTGCGTAGAACACAGAAAATGGAGAGACATCTTCATGGTTATATTGACTGGATCAGTAAAGCAGGTATTGTTCAATCCAACCTCCTACAACTCTGTGCTCTGTATTTGTGGTAAATTCTAAATCAAATGCATTGTGTGGTGTAGACCCTATATTTACATGTATTAACAATTATTCCACGAGGGCGCGTTGGATATGAGATCATAGATAGCCAACGAGGCGCGTAGTGCCGAGTTGGCTATAATCATCTCATATCCAACAAGCGCAGGTGGAATAATTGTTTTATTAAAAACGCCCACAAAATCTTGTTGAATCTCCCCGACTAGAACAAACCGGAAAAGACAAGGGACTTCCGCTATTCACATGTCACATGTCTATCAAAACTGTCAACGCGCGAACGGACTCTCCTGGATTGCATGAATGAAAAATCAAAACATTGTAGCAATGAACATTAGTTTTTTAAAAACTCATCGAGATTCTAGCATTTTACGCAGCAGAACAGCTAAAAAAACCTGGCAGATAATGTGAAGGAAAAGAATATTTAAGTGACAGCTGTCGAAATTACTGTGAATTTGGATTTTCGGTGCAGTTATAAAAGTAAGAACAACGGAGAAAAACTATTACCTCGGTCGCTTGTTATGAAGTTGTTTGAAGCCACCAGCTGGTTTTGCTGAACGAGAAAAGAAGCTATACTGCCGCCTCGATTGCTGTAGTGAATGGCTGCATAGCCTGTATTTGCAGCTGGTTACTTGTGATTTATATTCTTGATGTCGGATAAACAAGCCGCAGTTATCAGCGGGTGACTTGATCGGCGAATGGCTTCTCGATCATGAAGAAACAACACTTGTCTTCTTTTGTAGCTGGTCAAGGTCCTGTAGTTCCATGCGTTTTCATGTGTTTTTCAACAAACTTTCAAACAAGCTCTTGTGGCTTTTTTGTTTGTTTTTGTCTTTTTTCTTTCGATGAAATTGCATTTCTTGTATTCTAAGAAATGAATTAAAACAATTTGCTTCGGGCACCGTTCTATCCTTCGCAAAAAAAAATCTCAGCTAGCTTCCAATTTTAAACTGACGCGTACACCGACCGTATATGGAGAGCATGGTATAATAGCTCATATACCATAACGGCTAAGCCAATCAAAATGCTAGAATTGCATTATCCAATGATTCAGTTTTTAATAAATTGTAATATAATATTTCTGTATATAATTATTACAAATGAGCATAAATGGATAACAAGGATTTCTTTTGTTCCAGTTGTAAATTTAGGGATGTGTGAGGGCCACCCCCTGTATAGTAAACTGCTCTAGCTTGCAATCACCACAACCCAGCCATGAACCCCATGTGCAGTGACATCCAAGAATCTGTCACAGTATAATTGTTATTGGCCCTTTCATTCCTAACAGTAGCCATAAGGCAAAAATTCAATTCAATTTATTTTTGTAAAATTCTGTGAAGTTAATAGCACCATGCAAAAGTTCAGCCAAAGACCTTTCATTTGTATTTGTAATCAAATGCTGACAAGCGAAATTAGGGAATAATTTTCCGCGTGTTTTGTCCAAATCCTTATAATTTCCCAAGCCTTTCTAAAGGCGAGGGAAATTATTAGGATTTGGACCAAACACAAGTGAAATCATTCCCTAATTTTACGAGTATACCATTTGATTACCTATTAATATCATGAGTGACAAATTACGTTGCAATCTTGGATAATATTGATCGAGAACTCCACTCTCTTGAACGTTTAGAGCTTAAATTTGGTATAAGTTCAGAATTTTTCGACAAAATGCCTGTTAGAATCCTTCTTGATGTGCTCTTTCGTGTGGTCAGGTTTTCTAAAGCGTCTTTTTATGCCCTGGCATCTTCATTCATGACATTTTAAAACTTTGTCGCCATCTTGACACTGAGACGTACAGAAGGTTGCCATTGCAATTACATGTGAAATTACAAATTAGTATAGGTAATAGCATGATTTATAGTGATATTTGGTATAAATACCACGAGTGATATTTCAAAATTGTTATAAGTAATTTCACGAGCCGTTAGGCAAGGGAAATTTGAGACAATTTTGAAATATCACGAGTGGTATTTGTGCCAAATATCACGTACAAAACATGCTGTTTTTTTTATACCACTACCCACAAAAGGTTTGTAATTTTCATATGAAGGTACTTCAAATTAAGCTAAAAAACCACTGCTCTAAGCCAATCAAATTGCAGTAATTTCTCATGTAGTAGTATAATTGCTGAAATTTGCTCCAAAATTAATGAGTAATTTGTCACCTATGATATTAGATTGGTAACACCACAGGATTTTGCTCTCAGATTTAAAAGTTAGACTGTGACAAAGGTCTTTTGGTCCAGAGTGAAAGGGTTAACAACCTGACAACGGGATGGCAAGGAAAGTAGATATAAAGCATTAACACACAGACTACTGGTAAAAGCTCCACCTAAAATATGTACCAAGCCACACTGCAGTACACCATAAAGGATTAAACATTCTAAACATATCCTGACATTCTGTTGCCACTGGCGACTAGACAGATATGAGATTTTCTTTGTTGTTAAATTTGGCTTCAGTTGCATTAAATTATTGTTAATAGCAGTAATAGATTCAAGTACCCTCAATTCCATTTTGTTGGACACCTATGTAAAACAAGCTCTTCCCTAAATTGGACACTTAGAGTTCCATGTGTTCCCTGTTCATTTCATTTGACTCAGTCTCTATAATGCACACCTGTGTAGACCAAAGATGGCATCCTTAACCCTTTAAGCCCCAATTACAAACAAATTCTCCAAACTGATCTCCATACATTTCTTTAAAGAATAAGTTGAGAGAATTTGAGAAAAGATCAAAGCATTTTCTCTTTGGTGATCATTTAATTGACTTTGTAACTGACTTTGTAACTTTATTTGATTTACCACAAAACACAAATAACGATAAAACAAGACAGTTACACAAAAGTAAATGAAAGTGGCGAGGAAGCTAACCTAATCTCTTGACATTGTATGGATATCGTTAGGAGAAAATTGAGGTTGGTCACTATTGGGACTTAAAGGGAATATAATGCAGGTTTCAACATGGTCCATCTCAGAAAGAGTTGGTATAAAGGTTTAATTCTGAAAGTTATGTTAAAATCTCAACAGAGGATCTAATGTTAGAGGAAGAAGAAGAAGAGGATCGAGATAGAAATGTGGATGTAACAAAACGAAGAAATCTTGATCGAGTTGAAGATGGAGATGTTGCCATGACAGCTGTGGTACTAACCGGACAGTCTGGACGCAGACATAGACTAAACACAGGAAAAAAGTGAGTCCTTTCAAATTGAAAGAGAATGAGATTATGTAGCCTGTTCACAGACCCTCTATTTTCTCTTCAAAGCCCGTCAAGTGCGGGTGGTAAAATATAAACCGTAGGGGATTTATTGACCGCCAGCGCAAGGGGGTAGTGGTGGGGGGAGGAGCTTTATTTTTCTTTCTCGCGCTCCGCACTCGTTCTCGTGAGCTTGCTGATGTTTTTGAAAAGAACGAAAAGAAAAATCAAACATTGTCTGTGTACAGGCTAGAGATTATGGAGCCGCTTTGGTATGCTCCCTGCCATCTTTTTTGTAGGACCAAACAGTATTTATTCCATTTCCCAATCCTCCTTCAAAACCAGAGCAATGATAATCATAGCTATAACTCTTAGATTAAAAATGCCTTCCTAAGTGCAGGCTGTATACCAACCTTAAACACTGAGAAGTTTCCATCATGAGCGGCCAGCTCCTAAAGAGGCTTCCCTCATGCCTGGCAGTATCCCTCCACCCTCAGTCTGAAGAGTGCACAGGCACCTGTCACCAACCAAGGGGGAGGAGAAAAGAGGAACAGTTACCTATGTACAGGTTCTTATGTACGCAATGTTCTGCCCCATCCCCCTCCCCCACAAGGGTGTCTCCTGGGAAATTTGAGTGGGGCCTGGATGATTTCCTTACTCTATTTCAGGTATGAGCTGTTTTTCCTGGAGAGACAAAAACATATAGCCAATTATATTCCAGGCCTTGGTTTCGGAAAGCACAAAGCCTTGTCCCATGTCAGACCCAAAATGGTTAAAATTAAAATATACCCACCTATTTCTTCAGACCAAAAGGACTGAAAAACCTTACCCTTAAATGGCACACATACCCATATAGCTTAAATACAGTGTAAGGAAGTACCCCTTCTCCCCCCATACTATTGCAACCAAAAGCTTTAGCTAAACTCTGGCTCATGCAATGGTCAATGTTGGTTTCAACAGAAGAAGCTTTTGGCAGAGATTCCTCAGAAGAAACAAGAGGTGGAAAATCCGAATCAGACAAATTGTCAAACATCAAGCATTTTACTGGATTGTCCTTGTTTGTGTATTTCTTAACACTGTCATAACAGCCACGCAGCACTATGGGCAACCTGACTGGCTCCGGCAATTTCAAGGTGAGAATGACACAAACTGCGCTCTAGCTGTTAAATAAGCCTCTGGTTCCTTAAAAGTTGTAGTTTCATCCGATTATCACGTGGTTCATGATTCTTTATATTTCACTGAATAGTGACCATTGTGTATCCTCAATAAGTGCTATTATCAATATGAAAGGTTATGGGGGATGTGTAGAGAAGTTATATGTTGATATTAAGGTACCCAATTTGATGACAATATTAACATTTTCCTTTCTCTTTCAACAGACATTGCAGAGATTGTTTTCATCTCCTTCTTCTTTTGTGAAATGCTGATGAAACTGTATGGACTCGGACCTCAACTTTACTTCAAGTCACAGTTCAACACATTTGATTGTGTGGTAAGTTATCTGCTTTCCCTCACTTTTGCATCTCTTTTCCAGTGCTTCTCGCCCGTGACTTCCCACAATACCCCCCAAAAGGAGAGCTAGCTCGCAGGCCAAGGTACATGTGGACTTCCAATCTCACCACCTTAGTTTTTGTAAAATTCGGCAACGGTTTTGGTGAGGAAATTTACACCAGCAATGTTATTATCATTAATTTTTATATTTGTTATGTTTTTCTTACAGGTTGTTTGCTGTGGTATTATTGAACTCATTATTTCAAAAGCAGAAGGAACAAGTTTAGGTATATCTGTTCTTCGAGCCTTGAGATTATTGCGGCTTTTTAAATTCACCAGGTAAAGCATTCTGTCTTTTGATAACATGAATTTAGTAGTGAAGATGGTATTATATTTGGCTATTTGTAATGGTAACAGGACTGAGTGGAGTCCAGTTCAGTCTGTAATCATACGAGTGATTAACAAAATCGGACGACCGCGTAGCGGGAGTCCGATTTGTTTAATCACGAGTATGATTAGTATAGGTAATAGCATGGTTTGTAGTGATATTTGGCATAAATACCACGTGTGAAGTTTCGAAATTGTTAAACGTAATTTCACGAGCCGTTAGGCGAGCGAAATTTGAGGCAATTTTGAAATATTACGAGTGGTATTTATGCCAAATATCACGTACAAATCATGCTATTATTTGTATATACTACTACCCGCAAAAGGTTTGAAATTTTCACATGTAGGTATTTCAAATTAAGCTGAAATACCACTGCTCTAAGCCAATCAAATTGCAGAAATTTCTCATGTAGTAGTGGCTGAAATCAGGGCAGTTGATAGCCAATCAGATTAACAATTTCGAAACATCACTCGTGGTATTTATGCCAAATATCACTACAAACCATGCTATTACCTATACAAATCAGGGCAGTTGATAGCCAATCAGATTTGAGAATTTTGTTATAGTTATGATGAATGTAATAATAATGTCAAACCCCGTTAATTCAGACACTGAAGGGTCCATAGAAAGTATCCGTATTAAGCGGGTCAGGTTATTAAAGTCAAAAAACAATAACCGCTTTTTATTAGAACAAAATGCTAAAAAAATTAATGAGGACGTTGGCATCTCCAACTTTCACAAATTGGTCATTTTGCAGACTAAATCCACAGAAAGGCTCAAAAATCGCTCATCTCTAAGTATGTCTTGGTCAAAACTGTTCTCTGCATGACTAGTTTGATTCCTGAAAATAGTCTGAAATTGACGACTTCAAATCATTCTACCGGTGTACTTGGGAACATCGACATACTTTCAACTGAAGGTATAGACTCCTTGTCACGGTTTTCGACGCCATCTTGACGAGTAGGCAAACGCGTGAGAAATTTATACAGTGTTTGTATGAGAATCTAATGTCCAATAATTTCCGTGAAGCGGCTCTTCTGAAAAAAATATGATTTGTAAACTAAAGCTTCGCTCCTAAGGATTCTACTGAAAAAAAATTAAGGGCGTTACATGCACTAGAAGACCTAGAACCACTTTTTTAAATTTTCTATACATTTGTCTGTAAGAAAGTCCCGGGAAAATTACAGACAAATATATGGAAAATCTAAAGCAAGCCTATGGAGAAATTTAAGCGGCACAGGTACGCCCCCAAAATTGTTTAGGACAATCCTTTGCTTTGTAGCTTTAGTTTACAATTCATATTTTTTCAGAACAGCCGTTTTATGGAAATTATTCGACATTAGATTCTCATACAAACACTGTAATTTCTCACACGTTTGCCTACTCGTCAAGGTGACGTTGAAAACCGTGACAAGGTCTGTTTTTACCTTCAAAAAAGAGAAGTTTGTTACAACGCAGTTGATAATGAAGTCTCCGCATTAGCGAGGCTGACGTTCTATGAGAATCTATTCACTCCCATTGGGTGAGAAAAAAGTGTCTGCTGTCCACATTAACGGCTGTCCGTATTAAGCGGGTTGAATTTAGAGAAAATGTATGGGCTTTCCCCAGGGACAAAGACAACTGTCCGTAATGACGAGGAGTCCGTATTAAAGCGAGTGTCCGTAAAGCGGGGTTTATACATACAGGTTTAGGATTATTAGCGAAGAAAGAGTTGCTTATTTAATCCTATCACGGTTAATCCTGTTTGGGAGTTTTTTCAGTGTGATCGAATAGTGTTCGTTGGTTGCTGTAAGAACAAATCAAAATGATAATATGAGATGGGAGCAAACTTATTTCCGTGAACCTACGATCCACCATTTTGTTTGTCTGTGAATCGTGATGTACTGAAAAACCGCTCGGTGAATCGTGATTCAAGTTCACTCCTCGAAGCGCGAACTGCTAAAATCCACCGATGAAATACTAGGTGAGATGTTGCGCGAAAATATTATATTTCACGTGTAAAATTAACATGTTATCTTCACACATGAAAAGGTTACCCACCATGTTAAAGTGAATCTCATTGGATATATTTTCAGGGCTGCTAGGAAATACGAAAGTCCTCTTCTGTGTGTTTCAAAATGGGACCAGAAGTCTTTTCCGTAACGTTTGTAGCTTTTGTACGACTTCTGTTTTCAAGAAGCGTAAATTTTTGTTTCTTTATACACACTTAGGTTTTTTCATAACATAATTATCGTGTTTTTCTTCTCAGATATTGGTCATCACTGCGCAACTTGGTGACGTCGTTATTGAGCAGTGTTCGCTCCATTCTTAGCTTACTGTTTCTGCTTTTCCTCTTTATCGTAATTTTTGCTTTGCTTGGAATGCAAGTCTTTGGAGCAGAGTAAGTCAGTTATCTATCTTACAGAATTTCCATTTTCTTCTTTCTCAGAGGTGTTATCATAACCCAGCAAAAAGGAATGTAAATGATTTTGAACTACCAAAATACGAAACTGTTTGATATGGTAGACGTTCTATAACTCTCATTTAGTCCAAGCTAACCAGAAAACTAAGCACTGCCGAAAGTCTTAATTCATTCAAGAGAAATGTTAAAGGGAACCTCCACTCTTACTACAGAATAAGTTTAAATCGAATAAAATTATGTTGATAAATAAATTTGTTCGAAATTTGTCTTAAAAATAGTGTTTATATTAAAATCGCTTATTTTCACTTTCAAATTTCGCGGGCGCCGCCATCTTGAATAATTGTGACGTGTTACGGTTGCTCTATTGTTCTGACACAAAGAGCTTTTGTTTAATAACAATAGGGCAACCATTACACGTCACAATTATTCAAGATGGCGACGCCCGCAAAATTTGAAAACAAAAATAGGCGAATCTAAAAGTTATTTCTTTGAGATACAAACGCTTTCTTTAAAAATATTTTAGATTGACTTGACTGTAACAGTTATTTCCTGTGATTTAAAGTTATCTTTTTGTTGAAGTGGAGGTTCCCTTTAAGAAAGTCGACCTATCTGGACTCGTTAAATGATACGTACATATCCCCGGATAGTCATGGTCCGACTGGACTGTAGAAAAGTATTGTGTTTGTTATAGGTTTTAATAATTTTAGTGTTATGGGAAGATAAAAAGAATGTATATAGTCCTTTTTTGTAATTTTTTTATTCGTGATACTTACTATCATAGTATACAACTATCCCCCGAAGGGGAGGTGAATAGTGGGGACATATACCGATACGCGAAGCGTTGAGGTACATATATATAGCGCTATTAACCGACCGTGAGGGGGATGGTTGTTTTAGTATTTACCAAATCAGTTGGATAAAAATAAAAACTATTTTTTTTAAATAAAAGATGATTACGTTGCAATTGACGGTGTTTCAAGGATCTTTTTTTATGATGTTGTTGCAAATTCAGAGAGAAATGTTTTTTCTACAGATCAGTAAACGCCGACAAGCCAAATTTTGTCTCTTTCTTGGTATTTGCTGGAGCAGCTGCTTCATTTACCCCTAAAATGTCATCTTTCGAAACTGTCGCAAAACGAGAAGCCATTTTAAATCCCGTCCCAAAACAGTGAATATCCAAGGATGTTCCGAGTTACAGGAGCCAATCAGAACTCGCGAGAATCGCTATCCACTGATTTGGTGAATAGTGATAATGAATATAGTCTCAGTGTCCCCCATTAGCTGTAAAACTGAACATTTCAACTCATGTTAAGGTTACCCTATTGCTAATGTATAATAAAAAGTTGCATATAGGGTTTTAAACCTTGTTTGATTTCATTTCTGTCTTATAGATTTAGAGATCTTCCTGATCGAGACGGAAATCCCAGAACAAACTTTGACAATTTCGGGAATGCTGCACTTGCAGTTTTTCAGGTGAGTAAAATAGGGGAAAAAACTGACTTTTTGTTGGGATCTCCAGCAATTATGTTACTCTAATAGTTTTCTACAAATCAGTCCAAAACGCTAGGTTGGGTGATAATCAATGAGGGAAGGTAATTTCCTTACTTTTTGTCGGTAACTCTTAACAGTGCTTAAACTGACAAACCTGAGGCCGACAGTGCGCTCGTTTTCTCCCCCTCTCCATCAGTGCATACGGGTATCTAAAGCTACTTAATGCCACACGGAGAGGAAAGAAGTCAAAACAAGGATTTGAGGTCACAGTAGGTCTTGGGAATCGAACTTGGAACCTCTCGCACAGAAGGAAGCGCACTTACCCACTGTGCTTATCCTTGACCCTGAAAATGACCCACCAAGACAGATTATTCCCTAGGTGTTCCCGGATCCGTCACTTCTGGACTCTAACATGAGCCGTGCTGTCCCCGACACCCTTTCCCAGACTTCGCGTAGACATCTGGGCAAGAGAGATCGTCTAGAGACTTGGCTGCCAATAAGAAACACAGACAGAAAATTACCACTGACTCGTCATCCGTCGTCTCTGCTTGGATTGCACGCGGAGGACGGAACGCAAGAAGCCTGACTGAAGGGAGCGAGAGGGGTGATGGGAAGGAGGACGGGTCAGAAATTATCATAAAATCTTGGCAATGTATGAGCACTAGATGGGTCAGCAGTGTGCGAAACGGTGAACTTTAGGAACGTATTTTCATTTGCGTCTTTTATCTCATTGAGCTCAAAGTCCACCGGATGACAGAACTAATCTTATTGAACATTATTCTACATTATTCAACTGAAGTTTCGTCGTACAGTTAAGTGAGCTCTTTTGATCTAATGGGATTTTTTTTTTTTAACTCATAGATCTTGACAGGCGAGGACTGGAATGCGGTGATGTATGATGGTGTGTCGTCTCAAGGCTTTGAAGAAAACCAGATTTACATATTGTGGTCATTGTATTTTGTTCTACTGGTGGTTTTAGGAAATTGTATCCACTTAAATGATAGTGTTACAATTTAATGAGCTTCAAAGTAGAGGCTTTTAAGTGATGTTTTTGACGGCGTCCAAGTTGCAATGATATGTAAGAAGTGAAAATTGGAATCTTTTTGTTTAGCCTGTACAGCTGGCAAAATTAGTGGGCGAGTGCTGTTGTATTTTGGTGGGGGAGCCGTGAAAAGTTTGGAAGCGAGTCAAGTTTTCCCTCGCGGGTCCGCTGCCAAGTAAGTACCCCGCGCAAAGAGATCTCTTGCCCGCACATGATAATCGCGCCGGCTACGCAGGCTATTTTGTTTTGCCCGCTTTAGTAACATAACTATTAGAGAACGCATTCGTTCAGTCCAATCAATGTTGCATATTTTTCAAAAGAGATGCACTGAAAAAGTTCTACCAGGTTTTTTTCAATCTGTAGTGTTGAGGGGAGGGGTGGTTAGAGACTGTAGGGGTGAGGGTGGGGTTAGGGGCGGGGGGATGCGCTGGTAATTCTGTCTAACCCATAACTTAACAATGTTCAGTGTCGAATTTCTCCTCATTTTATCGCTGTTTAATGAAGTGGAAAGAAAGGTCATGAAAATGAATATAATTTAATTACTACTTGTATTCTGGGTAGAACCTATTTCGTAGAGCCTGAACTCCTGTGATTATTAATAATTTAATTACTACCCTATCTCCTCGAATAAGCGCCGCGGTACTTATTAAATTGTCCACGTCTCAAATGCGGCGCTTATTCGTGTGAGGCATTTATTTGAAAGTTGCACGCGACAAAGCATTGTTTTAACTACGTTATCATTATTTTCCGTATAAAACAAACAGAATTAACGTCTTTTGATTTTGATTATATCGGGGCCGAGGCGCTTATTAACATTTTTTTTGTCTTAAATGCGGCGCTTAATTGGGGCGGTGCTAATTCGAGAAAATACGGTAATCATCATAGAAAAAATAAATTGATAATTTCATAGGAAATCGATTTCTTCCCGTGACCATTTTAAAACAATATAATGTGGAGAGCATAGTGAAGTTGATGTTAGGCCTCGAAGGATAATGATTGGTTTCTAATCTTGAAAAAGGAAGGAAAAATTTGATCCCTTAACAAGCAAACAGATACTCTTCTCAATGTATTCTTGGCCATTGCCGTTGACAACTTGGCTAATGCACAGCAACTGAGTCAAGATGAAGAGGCTGAGGAGAATGCGAGAGAAGAAAGAAGAAGAGAAATTGTAGATCAGTACCGAGATCGTAGCTCTCCTACTTCCAGCCCAGGGTAAGGATGTCTAAGTAAAAAATGTAACACGCCTTTCACTTCTAAAGTCACCAGGACTCCACGAAACAAAAGGTTTATGCCTTGAAGAGAAACAAGCGTTGTTTAAGTATGTTAAGATTTTTACTTGTTTTTTTTGTTGTTGTTACATTCCTCCGGAAAGTGATGACGTAAAATGACCATTTTCTCAGAATGTAAAAGTCTTAAAATGAGAACACTTAACGAGCCTAACAATTGAGTTTTCTTGAATTTTTGTGCGAGTTCATGGGTTTATTACAGAGATGTACTTGGACTCGGTTTTCTTCGCTTCACTGACAGTTTTCGAGTTTCGTGTTTGGGTTCTGCAACTCAACTGGCTGGCAAAACAGTAATATTAATTAACGAAACCAAGACCAGCCTTAAAGGATGACAAGAATCACCCTTACCCTCTACCCCTATCTAAATGATGTTAGCAGCAATTATTGCGACAGTCATCATGTTAACCTAAATTGTTTTGGTTTTTGCAGGCGAAACGGAGATGCTAGGAAGGTGAGTATGTTTGTTTTTGAAAGATAATGATGACAACAACGATGACTTGAACTCGGGGAGTAACAGAGCAGTCTTAATCTAAATCTTTTGGGGGGGTAAATATTTTTTTTTCGCGGGGGAGGCAGGAGTTCTCTTTGGTTCGAATGTGTTTGGGGGATTTTGAAGCAATACCTAAAGTCGTGACGCCGTTTCTTCTGAGCGTTATTACGGTATGACCCTTCAACTATGATTTCGTAGAATGATGTTCTTATTCACACTCTTTTTTTGCTTATGCCTAGGGTAATGATTTTGGTCCAACTGAAGATGAATTTGAGTCAGAATTAGACGATGGTATGTTCTACTTTATTTTAGTGCCAGTGTCTTTTGCACGAAATTAATATCTGAGAACGTTGTTTTTATCTCTCTATCTGGAGACGGGAACGCGATTTATACCTAGTTACCCAAGCCACGCGCTAGTAGAGTGACCCTACCATCACAAAACAGGGTTCTATCTAGGGTATTTGAGGGGTAGAAGCTACCCCCCCCCCCCCCCCGCCAGAATGCCCAGCTTCCCCCCCAAAATATATTGTTATCATTTCAGTATATAAGTAACTGCATTGGAAAAATCATACAGACATGAAGTAAGTATTCCCTGTCTAAGGATACTATATTACAAGGAACATGATCACGACTGAAAAATAAAATGAAATACCACTGTAACATTTCTCAAATTTTTTTCTCAAAATGCACCAGATTGCATCTCAGCGCATATTCTTTTCAAAAAATTTCCGGGGGCGCGTATGCCTCCGGATCCCGCTTCTCCCCCAAACGATAAATCCTAGATAGAACCCTGCAAAAGGGTTACCCGGCGGGTCACCCTTCTATCTGAGCCAACGTTTTGGTTCTCATGTGAACGGTTCTCCAAGTTTTGTAAGGAAATGTAGGAAAGATTGGTCCGCCCAGGGTAGCGGTGTTCGCGATTGACTCCTCTACAAGGGGCAAGTTTTCTCCACATAAACGCGGTCTCGGAAAAGTTAAATTAAAAATGTGTCTGTCTCAGTGATGGGTTGCTGTTTTTTGTGTCACAGGCAGACCATCATTTATCGCTAACCTCAGGAATCCTGGTCGGATGGTTCCTCATCAAAAACCAGGGGACCAAGTACCTATCATTGACACGTGGTCTTTATTTCTCTTTCCACCTGGAAACCCGTAAGTTTTGTTAAAAGATATTGAACTTAACTGACTTTAAATCCATGATTTCAGGACGTTGAAATCTAGAATAGGGTATAGAAATGAGAATATTTGGTCTAGAATAGGGTATCATTGACTTTTGCAATCTAAAAGAGTGGTCGGAAAATTTAGACCTAAACGCTCGTGAGTGGTGCTGCCTACACCATTCTACCTTGACTGTAGATCTGAGACAGGCAAAAGCTCAAGTTGTATTTACAAACTTTAACTTTTTATTCATCCTAGATGGACCCCTCCATGTATTTTAGAGTGCTTTTTTTTTTTTTTTTACCTGAATCAACCCCGAGGTCAAATGATTAGTCACTTAGCAAATTGTTTTTTTTCTCTCTCTCGCTCTCTTTCAGGCTGCGGAAAGCTTGTCACTGGCTGGTCAATTTGCGTCATTTTGACAACACCATTCTGGTCATTATTCTTATTAGTAGTGTACTGTTGGCTCTTGAAGATCCGGTGGTTGAAAATTCTCAAAGAAATAGGGTAAAGTTGTAGTAGAGTCAACCGTGCCTGCGTATTATCTTGGGACAAAAAAGAGAGCAGGGCCGTTATTATGTATTTATTGACTGAGTGGGAGAGCCGGACTGGAAAATATTTGGCTGCGACCTGACCGAAAGCCAAATATTATCCCGTACGGCCCGAACAAACTCAGTCAATAAGTATTTTATCACATGATGGTTGTGTTTTTGAATTTTTCTGACAAAGCGAACCCGCATCGACCAGCACGCTTTTCTAGCAGGGTCGTACGCGTTTTTTTGGCCATATCACTTGACACGTATGGCCCCCATACGAAACTGCGCGAGGGTACGTACGGGTCATAGGATAATCTCACTTACTACTGCACTCAAACAACAGATTCCAAAGAAAAAAAACGCCTTAAACACCAGCGTTCTTTAAAACAGCCACATTTTTGTGTTTCATTCTCAGACTTGAACTTCCTTTCACTGTATTTCCTTTTGATTGCCAGACATCTACAGACCAAACACCGGTTGTTCAAACGTAGGATAGCGCTATCTACCGAATAAATCACTATGCAGCGGATAAGTATTAGGGAAACCAGTTACGTTATCCACTGATAGATTTTTATCCGGTGGATAGCTCTATCCACCGGATAAATCACTATGCAGCGGATAAGTATTAGGGAAACTAATTACGTTATCCACGGGATAGATTTTTGTGGTGAATAGCGCAATCCAACGTTTGAACAACAGGGGCCAAGTCATCACTACGTAGGGCTGCTAATCTCAAGGGGGCGGGATAGAAGTTGATTTCTCAGTTCTTGAGTTTGGGAAGAAATTTGAGCCAAAATTTATAACATAAATCCGTTTTCTTGCAGTATCGATTGTAACACAGGGTTTGTCAAGGATTTTTGTACCTCCTTTTTCTTTAATATTTTGAATTTCTTTCGATGTTTGTAGGTGCTGACTTACTTTGATTATGTCTTCACTACAGTATTTGCTATGGAAGTCGTTGTCAAGGTAATTATTTATAATTTGTATTTTAAAAATGATTGCGGTCATTAACTGTCTCAGGACTTGATAACTGAAACTCCTTAAGTTTTTCGTCGGAAGACTTGGATGTCTCTGAAAGTTTTCGGCGATGTCTGAACGCAGTCAGAGTACTCTTGTAACTTTCTGGTAAATTTTCGACAATTTTCATGAGTTTCAACACAGTTTTGATAAGTCTCCTCCAGGTTGGTCCGTCTGGTCTAGCAATCTAGACCTCCCTTGATTACGCCTTTCCAAAAACACCTACACATATTCTTCATAACATTCACAAGGAGACGCTTACAAACATTGTATATTCCTGGTTTTAAATGTTTTAGCTGATCGACTATGGTGCCATACTTCACCCTGGATCATACTTCAGAGATGCTTGGAATTGTATTGATGCCTTGGTCGTGTGCTGTGCCATAGCCTCCCTTGTTATGGGGTAAGAAATATGGGGAGCAATTCGGGTTTCTGGGAAACTAGCGTGAACATGTCCTAAATCAGTGGTATTGAATCAATAAATGAACAATAAGTACCATTAAAAACTTGGCTTTAAATTATTTGGTTTGACATAATTTTTCGTGTTATACATCTTTCCACTGCTTTTGTGATACACAGGAATCAGAAAGGCACGGTTGACCCAGGTTCTAAAAAGACAGTCAAAGTTCTGCGTGTTCTCCGGGTTCTTCGTCCACTTAAAGCCATTAACAAGGCTAAGAAATTGAAGGTACTCTTATCACAGTTACTTATTGAGCAATAAGTTCTTTTCTCTGATCAAGCGTTCTTTTCTTTCGCTAAAAAGAATTGTTGATCGCAGGTTGAATAAGCCGTCCATGTCCCTTATGCTTCATGTATTACATACTGAAAATTCATCCTGAGTCTCGTTTGTGAACAAATTAATTCCTTCGCTGTTAAACTGTTGTTAACATTGATTTTTTTTTTCAATGGTGTGAAATTAAAAAGCCTGCTATCTTCAAAATCGTAATCTGTTGCAAGACAAGAGTGCACCAGCTTATTTTAGGCTTCTTTGTTAGTTTATTGTTTTTGTCAATTTTCCTTATTTATTTATTTATTTATTTATTTATTTATTTATCGTGGTATTTATTTATCAATTTATAAGAAACGGTGACCAAAAGCAATAATGCCTTTGGTCACTGTTTGTAGGCGCTTAAAATTATTTCTACGGGGTAAACTCGTCTGCACACTTAATTTATTGAAATAGATTAATGAGTATCTTTTTAGTTATCAAGGCTGTAATGGTCTAGTAGTAGTCTCCCTTGCAGGCGCGCTGTCCCGTGTGTCGTCACGCAATGCTCCTCCCCACACGTGAAAACACAAATAACGGCTGCGTGGGTGACTGAGGCAACTTTCACACGGTATCGGACGAATTTTCGACCGGCTTAAAAATTTGACCGGGTGCTTCGTTCACACGGGACTGTTCAATATTTTCGATCTGTTCACACGGAACTTTGAACGGCTTGGCGTCTAAATCTTCGTACGATTAAAGTGCTTCCGTGTGAACGGAAAACCTAAATGCACGAATTTTCAACCTGTCAAAAATTCGTCCGGTGCCCGTTTGACCGTAGCTTAAGAGTGGCAGCGGTGAGCTAAGTTTTATTCGTATGTGTACTTTAGTGTTAGCTAACGATGACATGTTTGCTTGTTAGGCTGTGTTCCAGTGCATGGTGTACTCCCTGAAAAACGTTCTCAACATTCTCATCATCACTATTCTATTTTTGTTCATCTTCTCTGTTATTGGAGTGCAGCTTTTCCAAGTAAGTGAATACACGCTCAATTACATCTTTTCAATTGCCAGAAGTCGTTCATACACGACTACACGTCCCATGTAAGCTATTCCAGATTTTGGAATCCGGGACATTTTTGCTTGTGGAATCCGGAATTCTGGACTTTGGAATCCGAATTTCAGTTCTAGGAATTCGGAATCCCCGAATCCAAGTTCCACTGACAAAGAATCCACAATCCAGTACCTGGAATCCGGAAATCCAATGCTGTCTTGGATTACCTTACATGGGACGAGATTGCGCAATTGAGCGACTAGTGCGAAAATCCTTGTCCCCATACATGGTTTTCTTCGCTCTTCAATCGTCCAAACCTTATGACGCGCTATCTACGGACGGAGTACTAGTATGGGTAAATTACTGGTAGAGATATCAGTAGGTTACCCCAAGAAGGGCGATGATTCCTTCACAGCATTTGAAGTTGAAGAAATATGTTCCTCTACCCGCTCCAAGTACATATACACGGAAACGGTTAGACTTTCTAAAAGTCCTTTATTTTTTTCCTGGTTGGTTATGCCATTAAAGGACTTTTCATGCCTGTCTGGCGCGAAATTGACTGGTCAAAAATTCTACCCGTGACGTCGTGACAATTGACCCATAGGACAGTGAGTGATATTTCACGCTGCTCCCGACACAGCATATGTCAATCAGTTTTTTCCCGCGTGAATTTATAATGTGATTCAAATCCGCTCAGGCGAAACAAGTCGACCTTTAGACTCCGTCGCTCGCTCGGTCACTGCGCGACCTCATGCATTGAAGCTCGCTTTACTCACTTTTAGAACTTATGAGAGGTCGACTTGTTGCAAGTCTAGGAAACGGTGTATCTTAAGATACGCCTCTTGTCTAGAATACGCCTCCTCTACAATGTTAAGTTTGTGTTAGAAGCCTCTCTCTAATAAACGCTCCCTGTCTAATAGACACCCCACCCCCCCCCCCCCCCCATATATGACACGTGCTCGAAAATACTTGGAATTAGCGAAAAGGAGCAAAATCATTCAATATATTTCTTAATGATTGACAAGCGTTTGAGCATTGCATCTTGTTCAATGTCAAGTTCACTATAAAGATAGATTAACTATCACAACACAGTGACTGAATGAGGATTCTGGTATCAACGGTTGAGATTTGAAAAAAACGATATTGATCTCTAGACGGCCTAGAGGTATCAATTGATGGGCTGCATATTCCACTTTTTATAAACTCTCTTGATATTTTGCCGATAGCTTATTAGTTTTGTAGAGATTGTTACAAAAATGAAAATATAAGCCTCTCTCTTTGAACCGCCTTCTTTTCTGTTTTAGCGCCCCCTTTTGGATCCCTTAAATTAAATTAACGCCCCGGGTATCTATTAGATCATTAACGGTATTTTATTTTAATTATTTTCTTACTTATTTACCGTGTAGTCTTTCGCGAGGCCTGTTAGAATTTGTTTCCTCTGCAAGCTGCGAGAAGCTTTCTTTTTTACGTTTCTGCATCTTTTTTCTTTGTTATTGCTTGTTTGTTTGTTTGTTTGTTTCTGACCGTGCCTTGACAATTTTTTCTCCTACTGGCCATAATTTTAGATGAATGTTGCCGCAAGTTCTCACAAAACGATCATGTATTAAGTATTATATTTTTGTAGGGAAAGTTCTTCAGTTGTAATGATACCTCCAAGATGACAGAAGAGGAGTGCCAGTAAGTTTCCCTATTTCACATCTTACCTACCCTGGGTCCCAGAGGTTTTTACTCGCGTGTGACGTTTGAGTGGGGGATGCTTCTGGGTCGAAAGCAGGCCTACACGTCTTTTACCTTGACCGGAACCGGAAATCGCGCAGGATAAGTCTATGGCACCCAGGGTACATCTTACCGTCCCATTGATACATTTTGTTGATTTTTTTTTTGCTGTTGGTTAAAGGCAACCCATTTGAATACTGTTATTGCTAAGCGACCAACACATACTCAGTAATTTCACTCGCTTTCTAGGTTGTAAAGGTGATATTACCCGAGTCGATTAGCAACGACGATTTTCAGCGCAATACAGCGTTGCAACATTGTTTCGACGTTCCAGCGCTGTGTTGTGCTAAAAATCGTCGTTGCTAATCGACTCGTGTAACATCACCTTAAGACAGGTTTGGTGTTATGGTACTGAAGTTTCCAAGTCCGAGTGCGGCTGCGTGCAGTTTAGTGTTAAATAGAGCAACGTCAGAGCGATTGAACTGTCTTGGACCACATTTAAATTCTTTGACGAACCCCATCTCGCTATCCTTTAGGGAGCAAGTAATTTTGCATTTGCTGTATGCGAATAACAGTGCTTCTTCATCATTTTCTTTGTAGAGGATATTACCTTGATTACAGTAGTGACATGAGCGAAGTGGAAGTGAGTTTCTGTTACTTTTTATTTTCTTTTTCTCGCAACCTACACTGGCTATTCTCTCATCCTTGCATTCCTGTAGAGAATTGTGCCAAGTTACCCCCCAACCCTTTCTTTTGCTGTTGGTAAACTAATGTTGCGTGACGTGTCGCGCTACTAGTGTTGTTGTCACGCGAAGATAATTCCTTTGCCTATTACAAAAACTTAATGTGGTGCATTTATTAGCCTGCAGATTTGTTGAAGTAACTGTCCCTCGCGGTACGATCAATCGGAAACTGGATAGTTACACGTTTGTCATCAGTATCGAATTTCTGTGCTCGTTACTCAGGCGTTATTTCACGGGGAAACCAGCAGAAGTGTGGCGAAATGTCAGTTGTTTTCTCAAGTTATACACAGATGAACCTGAAAAGTTACGTGGTATCATCTTTACTACTCGACCTGAATTTTTGTTTTGCAGCGTAAGGAACGAGAATGGTCCGGGGAGGACTACAATTTCGACAATGTATTTAATGCAATGTTGGCACTTTTTACGTCTTCAACTGGCGAGGGATGGCCTGCGTAAGTCACAACTCAAATGTAGTTATCCTTGATTTAGTAGTTGTCAACACTCTCGTCTGAGCGACCCTAAGGGCCTTTATGTTCTCAAGTTTTCTTCTTTCCCAAGGCCTAACCACGTAAGTTAGCTGCCAAAACGTACCTCTCTTCGGATGATATTGGTGGTGATCATTATTTCGGTGATGATGCCAATGATGGTAGTGATATTGGTGATGCGTCTGATGATGATAATATCGGTAGTGGTGATGGTGATATTGATGTAGATGATTGTGGTGATGATGTTGGTGATTATGATTTGTTTGACGTTGGTAATTTTGTTGTGATGCTGCCAATGATGTTGGTGATACTGATGGTGATTATGATTTAGATGATGGTGATGGCATTGGTGGTCATGGTTTGAATGACAGTGCTGGTGGTGATAGAGGCGATGGTGGTGATGATGATTGTGCTGTTGGTGATGACTGTATTGGTGTCATTATTATGTTCACAATGATCAGGGGCACCCAACGTCAATTCGTAGAATTCTCGGAACATTTGTTGTAAAATTTCTTGCTTACCTGCCTCTGCTAGGATTTTCGAACTTCTAAACAATGGTATAATTGCCCATTTTCAACGGATTTTTACCCTAAAAAGGTCACCGAGAATTTTCGAGAGCCTTTTTTCTGGCTGAAATTTTCGATTAAGGTAAGCCTTTATCCCTATAATTTTCGGATCACTAGACTTTTAGCTAGGAAATCCGAACAGATGAAAAATTCTTAGGGGATAAAAACAGTCCTATATTTACAGTTTAAATACTAAAAAATAGATTAACAATGCTATGTTTAAGTGGTCTTGAACTATATTCTCGTTGGGTGCCCCTGAATGATGACAGCGTTGTAAGAGGTGCTGAGGGTGATGGCGCTGGAGTTATTAGGGAGCTAAAGCAACCTTAACGGTAACGTCAGCGAAAGCCTCTTAGTGTTGGCGTCTTCCATAAAACGCGAAACTGGTAAGTTTCACGTTGTGCAACAACGGCAAAGATATGTAATAGAAAGCCTGCTGCACGTGCAGAGTTGTTGTTTTGCTAATCTAAGGCTATTGCTTCTTCGCCACTCTCGTTTCCATCGCCGTTGCTTACTAAGCTCCCTATTAGGCTGATTTAGCAACAGGACGGGAACGTCAGTTGACGACGGGAAAGCGCGCGGAAAGGACTAAACACGACTTCCGGTGCCCAATCTGCCGCTCTGCCATTGGTAAAGCCAGTTGTTTGATTTGCGCGCGCCGTTGTCAACTGACGTTCCCGTTCTGTTGCTAAATCAGCCTATTAGTAGTAGTGGAGGTGGCTTCATTCATAGTACATGCGGCCATTTGTAGCTCTTGTCCACAGTTTCCCACGAATCTACCTGTCCCACCCTTATGTCCCTTTTTAGAAAAAAGGCGTTGATTATCCGCTCCTTGTGTTTATTCTCTTTATAGACTCATGCAAAGATCCATCGACACAACCGAGATCGACCGAGGACAAATCGTTGATAACAAGATTGAAATCGCACTCTTCTATATTTTCTTTGTTGTGGTTTTCTCGTTTTTCTTCATCAACATCTTTGTAGCTCTTATTATCTTAACCTTTCAAGAACAGGGCGAGAAGGACCAAGGTGACTGCGAACTGGACAGAAACCAGGTGAGATAGATGCCTGACATGTATGAATATGTGACCTCTGTGCAGCACACATTTCTTGTGCAAAACAACTCAATGGTTTTGTTTAGATCTGAACTGGGCCCTCACTGCCGAGCTTAAAGAGCTCGGTAAATCCATGACTACAAACCAGTGGGGGCAGTCGCCGGAACAAAATATGATATCTTTTTAGACCTAGTCTTGCAGTCAGTTGTTAGTCCGTAGTTTCTCTTTTAAGAACAGAAAAATAGAATAGAATGCTTTTTTGAAATACCTCACTAACGGTATCGACTGAACTGCTATACAGTTTGTAAAAAAGGGTTATGAAACAGAATTACAAAATGTTTACATACTAGCCATATCAAATATAATTGCTATATCAAATCCTACATCTACAAACATAAAATCTTAGACTAACTGAATTATAAAACGTACTTGCGCATTTGTTAATAAAGGTATCACGGCATCTGTTAGCCTTGCGTAGGTCCTTAGAGGGTCCTTCGTTGAAAGGAATGAGAGGGTGCAAAACATTTAATCATTGCTTACTCTGGTCACACAAGCAAAACTCACAAAATACCTTTCAAGAGACACATGCTTATACACTCCTGAAATAGGCAGAACATTATTTGCTTGTCATTAGAACGTATCGACATAACTGGCCTGTACAACGTCAAGTCCCTGTCCACTGTAGGAAAACGTATTCACTAAAATACTCAATTGTTAGTGTTTTTCCCATGTAAGATACCTCAAGGAACTTGTGTCAATAGGAGTGAAAACTTACGCTGATTTGTAACATATTTTTGTTAGAGAGATTGTCTTCATTTCGCCATCGTTGCTAAACCCTCTGAGAGATTTATGCCAGAGGACCCTAACACCTGGCAGTACCGTATATGGAGAATTGTCGATTCCAGGCCTTTTGAGTATTTTATCATGTTGCTGATTGCTCTGAACACTCTTATTCTTATGATGAAGGTACGTGCTTTCTAATTCTAATAGAGGATCTCTGTCAATGATCTCTACCCTTGACAAAACTTAACTTCTTACTCTCTTCGGGACCGTGCTCTTTGTGCAGTGTTCTTGTGCGGTTCACGACTTAATAGGAATTTCAGCGGATCTTAGCATGGGTTGTTGCAATGAAACCTCACTAAAGGTCACCGAGAAAAAATACCACAATAAGTTTTAGGCCAATAATGTTGGGAGTTGTTGGCCTACAATGTTGCGTCCGTTTGCAAAAAGTTTCACCAGTTTCAAACTTTGCGTAAGAACTCCCAACAACATGCAACAGGGTGTACAAACGGACGCAACATGTAACATCCAACAATATTTGGGGGTTGTTGGTCAACAACGTTGGGTCCGTTTGCATGGAACTTAAAATTGTCGTTCGGCTCGAGCTTCGTGTAAACGAGACTTTTACGTAACCTTTTGTTCCTTGCACGAACTGCGCGTGCAACGGACGATTTCCCAAAACCATGAGCTTCGCCGGAATGTAATTATTCTGGCATTTTTTGTTTCAACAGCACAGTGGAATTCAGGTTTCGTGTAAAGAGCTTGCGCTAGAACCTGTGAACACTATGACCGTTAAAAGACTGTTAAGGCGTGGTTGCATGGATGCGTGGTTACTAAGATGGAAGACGGGTTGATGGGTAGATAGGAAAACAACTGAGAAAAGTTAAAATTCAGCCTAGTTCGTCAGATCCGTGTGAACAGAGCAAAATTATTGAACAGATCCGTTTAAACGCAGTGTCCGGGCAAATTACACAGCCGGTCGAAAAATCGGCTGTTGTCGTGTGAACACAGCCAAAACCTGCTGCTTTTTAGACGTTCTCTTTGCCCTCGCAGACTTGACATGTTTAAAAACTCTCGAATATGTCTATTCAGTGTGGAGAGGTGGTCGTCAGTAGACATTCGACTGTAGTCAGTACTCACATTCAATCTAGTAACTAAGACCGTTCATTTTTTTTTCAGGTTTACAGGGAGCCCGAACCGTATCGTAAGGCCCTTAACATTTTCAACACAATATTCACTTTCATGTTTACCGGGGAAGCCATATTGAAGCTATTTGCTTTTAGATTGGTAAGACGTTCTCCTTTTGCTAACAGCGCTGCAAAATGCACCGCGCATGAGCGAAAAACTCAAGCCTGATTACTCTGGGATTTCCGGTTGCTTATATAAACCAATTAAGAAAACATGAAATTCCTGTTTTAAAAAAAGTGTGAATTTAGGTAGAAAGGTGAAGACAAAAGTTTCTTTTCAAGACTTTTTTTTCTCTAGATTCAGGCTTTTGCGCGAAGGGGTTTTTTTTGCTTGCACTAACGCTGAGAATGGTGACCTTTTTTACTGGCTTTCTTGCTTTTGGATGTCTGTGCGGAAAGGAATGGCAGCTCTTAACCAAAATGAGGACTCTTAACAAGGACCGCTAAAACCTCTGGCTGTGGTCGGCTCAATAACTTGTTACCTTCACCGGGACAAAAGAAGAAATGAAACAAAAGATTAGCAGGCTATAAATCCTATTGTATGTTTAGTGTGGGTGTAAGCGCGTTATATCAAAAGCCCTTGTGGCAAACCTGTAACATCACAAGGCTTTTAGTGAGTTTATTAGTCATGGAAAATGAAGCATTGCCATCCTGATATTCTTTTGTGCTTAATTATCTCTTTAAAGAATTACTTTCGAGACGGCTGGAACGTGTTCGATTTTATCATTGTGTTGGGAAGCTTGTTGGACTTCGCCCTCACCGTAAGCTTGGTAAGCAAAACACTGATTTTATGCACTTGCACTTTGCCCTTTTTATTTGATTGTCAATGTATTTAGCACGAAAGTACTAATTACTATATTTTACGTCTCCAACTGGAGACGGGACCGCCATTTTACGTGGCCATCCGAGCCACGCGAAGGTCTAGCCTGTTGCAGTGCAAAGGGAGTACCTTCATTTCTCGGTTATTTTAAGACCCTGAGTATTGGTCCGGCCCCAGGAATCGAACCCGCGACCTCCCGCTCTGCAGTCAACACGCTCTACCGACTGAGCTAACACTGCCGCGGCAGGGTGATTGATTTGTGTTTATCTTTACTTTTTTTATCTCGGGAATAAACGTAAAAATGGTATAAAAAAGCGTGGAAGTTGTGTCGACGACTTTTTTCTTTCAAGGCTTGCATTATACCCTTTACATTAAGGGGGCTTTGTTTATCTGAGTGCCATATGTTGTGCTCAAAGCTGAACTGGAGTTATAACCAAATATTCTTAGTCATGTTATCTCAGTCATACTTGGAAATGAAAAAGGAAGATATGAAATGATTCTAACAAAGGGAAAACAAAGCATGACCGGTTTATAGTCAATTTTCGACAATACAGGTGCTTAACTTGAAATGGTTGGCCCAATATTTTCAAGATGTAATTTGCTTCCACCATGGCCATCGAAAGCCAGAGATAAACATGTATAGTTTATGTATAGCGGTGGAGTAATTTTAATGAAACTGAACCATTATTTCAGGGTTTTTGTTGACTCAATTTTGTTCTTAAGGTTTTGAAGTAGTACTAAAGACTCGTGGCATAGCCCCTTTGAAGTAACGAACTTACGTTTTCGATATCTATTCTTTCAATAGGATAATCAACAGATGCCCTTTGATCCCAGTCTCTTCCGTTTGTTCAGGGCGGCGCGGTTGATTAAGCTGCTGAGGCAAGGTTACACTATTAGAATCTTGCTTTGGACATTTCTGCAGTCCTTCAAGGTAAATGTTACACTTACCTTTACCGTTTGTGTTTATTATGAAAGGCTCTTCACAGTTAACCGTTTTTCATTGTTAACCGGTTACCGCGCTAAATGGGAGGTGGGTGCCTGTGGTATCTAGGGGACTTCACTATGGCCACCCAGCCCTTAGATAGAATCTGCCCCCATGGCAAATCCCAGCAACCCGGCCATGCGCCCCCATACCAGGCACCCGTCACACTGACGAACCAATGGAAAGAGGCATAGCCATTGTTTTTAGACCAGCAACTTTGCTCCAGGCTGTCTTTCTTTAACAAAGTGTATAAATGGTTACTAGCAACATCACCCACTTGGAAGAATGTGCAGTAAAGCTGTGCATTGGCAACAGCAAAAATAGTAGAGACACTTTGTCTTCAACTGCATTTCCCACGTTTTGTCAATACTGTTTTCTTCAAAGAGGAAACAACAAGCTTCCCTTTCTTACTTCCCCTAAACAATGTTGTGCCGCTGCCCAAGTTGCCTGTGAGAAACAACAAAGGAACCAACCTTTCCCGGGTGGGGAGGGGTGCTGATTTTTTTTGGTCGCTGAAGTAAACACTATTTGACGAAAAATTGTAAACTTCCGCCCAGTACGGAGTCTACGGTAAAGAGATCGTGTCTTGATAGCGATCACTGAACGGAATAGGTCATTTCAGAGTTCCAAAAACTCTCACTTTCAAAACGAGGCTTGGTGCGAAACCTTTTTATGTGAAAATGAGATTTGGCATGAGAATACAAAATCATTTTCAAATGAGTGGCTTCGAACTTAGCCTCGCATCAAAACAGAGGCTTGGAGCAACCTGGAAATGGCGTATTGGGTAAAACGAGGCTTTTATTTCCCACATCCCAATATATCAATTACACCTTTAATCCCATACTTCCACTGGATACCACTGGAAGAGGAAAGTGAGAAAGATGATCCGAGTAACAACGCGTTGGGAAAATAATGCTATTAAATAGATTTGAATCAAGGAACGGAAAAGATGAAGTGTCGAAAAAGTGTCGTTCAAAATTGTCGATTCACTGATGTCAACCTATGTGTTTTATTTAGGCGTTACCATATGTAGGCATGCTGATCGGGTTGCTTTTCTTCATTTACGCTGTCATTGGTATGCAGGTATGTAATGCAACATTAGGAGGTCACGCAACGCATCACGCAAAAGTGGAACCAGCCTCTTACACCCAGGGGTAGTCCAGATTTCCTAATGAAGAAATGATCGAACCCCAGGGGTACTTCAGATATCCGATTAATGGGGATGATCGATCAGGGGTACTCAAGATCATCCGAATGAGAGGGGGCGATTGAACCCCTGGGTTACTCAAGATATCCAAGTGAAGAGATGATCGAAGGGGGATTGGCTTAATTTAAAATTCGCGATTTCAAGATTTTGGGAACAAGACCAAGCCTCTGAGCAAGTGTATACATGTATATTTTTGGGGGTGTGGGATAGCTGCTCACTTTAAATTTCAACTTTTGGATTTTAATACCTGGATGTGATTTTTGTCCCCTATCACTCCTCTACATCACTGTGTAGCTGAAGTCCCTCTCCCACTAATCCCCTTCCCCCTACTCCCCCACCCCCCCCCCCCTGCCTCTACCACTCCCTCATAGTACAGCGTAGTTGACCAGCCTGTGACCCGTTTTTGACCCGTTATGGTGGCATCGCCGTACCGTCATTGCGTCCATGGTAACAGGGTTTTCTACGAAACAGGTTTTGCGTCAAAGACTTAAGTGCAAACATGACAAATTAACGTGAACTGAACTCTTCATGAAGGTCAGGTAGACAACAAATACTAGTTTATGACTATTTGACTTTTTCTTGTCTCTGCCGTAAAATGATGTATACTCAACCTCTGAATATTATTCTGTAGATGTTTGGTCAGATCACCACGGATAACGGCGACCTTGATGATCCCTGGAGTCAGATTAACGGTCGAAATAACTTCCAGTCATTTCCCGAGGCTCTCCAAGTGCTTTTCAGGTATGACAGTAATTTACGAACAATTATAATATTATAATCTGATCACTATAGAACAAAACCCCTAGTAGCTTTTTGTTCTAAACTGTTAACAGGAGCTCGATTAGCCTGCGAGCAAGCTCTCCTATTTGGGCGAGCAAAGTGAGCCTCGCGAGAACGCGCGAGCGAGGGGCCGAGGTCCCTCGCAGCTTCGCCGCTCGCTTGCTCGCTCGCGCGTTCTCGCGAGACTCGCTTCACTCGCCCAAATAGGAGAGCTTGCTCGCAGGCTAGAGCTCCATTTTTCAGTTTTCTTTCTAATGATAAAATGACTACCAATACCAGTGGCGGATCTAGACCTTCAGATAAGGGGGAGTGCCCGGTGTCAGGAGCCGTGCTAAATATGGTGCAGAGTTTAAATATAATCCAGTATTGTCGTGACTTATTATGTTCCTTGCTGCAATTCCTTGATATTGTCACGTTGTCTTGTCACGCTTTCTGCCTGCCTGCACTGTAAGTCCTTGATATTGTGACGTTATCTTGTCATGCTCCTTGCCTACATGCACTTTTGTTCCTTCGTGTTGTCACGTTTTCTTGTCACGCTTTCTGCCTGCCTGCGCTGTAAGTCCTTGATATTGTGGCGTTTTCTTGTCATGCTCCCTGCCTACATGCACTTTTGTTCCTTCGTGTTGTCACGTTTTCTTGTCACGCTTTCTGCCTGCCTGCGCTGTAAGTCCTTGATATTGTGGCGTTTTCTTGTCATGCTCCCTGCCTACATGCACTTTTGTTCCTTCGTGTTGTCACGTTGTCTTGTCAGGCTTCCTGCCGGCGTGCACCATCGTTTCTTGACAATGCAACGTTAACTTTGTCACGATATTTGTGTAGGTTTTTTTTTTGCGTTGCCACGTTGGTATTTTCGTATTGACTTGTTACGCTTCTTGATGTAGGTCTTTACATTATCGCGTAACGTACAGTAATTTTTCGAAAAAACGCCCTGTCTAAACACAAATTTGTAAATAAAGCTCTCAGACATTTTTTATGTTACAAGAAACTAACATCAAGTTGCACGGCTGTCAAGAAAAATGAATAACAACCATTTCTCACAAATTAGTGGACCCGAATAGACTGCAGCTTTAAATAAATACGGGATATACTAGGGATAATAAAATTGAGAGAATATGGTATCGAGGTCCTTGCCCTTTCACAAGGGTCTTGATATCGTCAGGCCAAACTGTAACCGCTCCACCCTCCTGTGTTTTTTTCGCTAACGTGCAACGCATTTGCCTATTCATAGGTCTGCTACGGGTGAAAACTGGCAACTGATCATGTTAGCGTGTCAAAGCGGCGCAGTGTGTGATCCCAGGGTGGAGGGTTCACCGGGCACATGTGGCAGCCCTTTCACTTACGTTTATTTCATTTCCTTCATCTTCTTTTGTTCTTTCCTGGTGAGTACAAGAATTCAAATTTACGCTATTACATCAAAAACTTCCAAAAATACATTAGGCTGATTTAGCAACAGGACGGGAACGTTAGTTGGCGACGAGAAAGCGCGCGGAAAGGACTAAACACGACTTCCGGTTCCCAATTTGCCGCTCTGCCATTGGTCAAGCCAGATGTGTGATTTGCGCAAGCCGTTGTGAACTGACGTTCCGTTCTGTTGCTAAATCAGCCTATTGTGTGCAAAGCATTTTCCATCACTATGTATAACACGGAATTTCTCGATGAGTACAGCAATACTTAGAGATACCCTACATGTCACTTCCTATAAAATGTTTTTAATGGTTATAGTCATATGCCCTATTCACACGTATCCGGATACTTTCGAAAACATCTTGTCTCCGTTTTAGGCCATCGTTTCAAAAATCTCTACTCAAAGGACCGTTTTTGAAAACCTGCACTTTTGTTGCCTGAAAACGCCGTTTAGGTGTGGACAGAAAGCTAAAACGGAGAAATGATATAAGTTTTCAAAAACGTCCGAATGTGTGTGAACGGGGCCATGGCAAAACAATTATTATTCACACGAGAAAATGTTAATGGTCGTTAGGAGGATTCAATTTAGAGTCGCATATCCATAAAAAAAAAACAGTACTCGGCACTGTGTATCACTGCTTGGTAATGAGAACACCTTGTACAGCGTAACAAACAACATCAGCGTCGAGGCTTAAATATTACACTTTTCTCAATGCTTAGTTCTACAGTAAAGTATTGCCTAGTTCACTTCGCATGAACGAAGCTCCATATGAAAGTTTAATTTATTACTGGCTTGAAACCGTTTAACATGTCTTTTCACTTTGTTTTTAGCTCCTTAATCTTTTTGTGGCTGTTATCATGGACAACTTTGAGTACCTTACACGTGACGAATCCATTCTCGGCCCACACCACCTCGACGAGTTTGTCCGCGTGTGGTCTGAGTTTGATCCTGGAGCCACGTAAGTTGCGATATATATTTGTCTTCATGATATTTGTTGTTAGTACTTTTTGTTGGTGTGCTTGTTGTTTGTGTCTTTGTTTATTTTATTGTTTATCGTTTTTTTAAATTTCCTTTGTTTTTTTTTTTTCAGGGGTCGTATAAAGCACACAGAAGTTTGTCAGTTGTTAAGACAAATGTCTCCTCCAGTTGGAATCGGCAAGAAATGTCCTAAGATCGTCGCTTACAAGGTTGGCAAGTCTCAGTTGCTTGAGTGTCATAGCTGCTATGTTACAGAGCTAAAACATAATAATTTGTTTGTTTTTTGGCTGGAGGGGCAGGTTGGGAACTGTGCCATCAATATTGGGGAGTCAAGTCCCTTTAATCAATAACAAGAAGAAAGCGGGCAACTGAGAACTAAGCAAATAACAAAGTGAATTGATTTTTAGTTGTAGAGATCCATCTAGAAAAAATAAAAATAAGTAAATTCCATGTGGCAAAATTAAATTAATTTTTTGGTTTGACCGAAGGCACACTTGACCTTGGACACCTTTTGATGCCTACACAAAGCAATTCTTTATAGAGTAAGGAGCGGATTGACCATGTAGGGATTAGTGTGATTATGAGGGTTGAAACAATGACTACAGCTCTAGTGATTGCGAAAGAGTTAGGTTTGATTGACTGTTAGGGTTGTCATTATAGATTTGTAAATTGAAGTTTACTTAACCCTGCGCTTTTTTTTTTTTTTTCAGCGCCTGATTAAGATGAACATGCCGCTGTACCCAGATAACACGGTCACATTTACGGCTACTCTATTTGCCCTGGTGCGGACCTCGCTCAAGATAATGACTGAGAAAAGTAAGATTGCTCTCTGTCTTTCTCATTGTTCCTGTTTTGTGTTACACATAGGCTGTGAACTGAGATGTTTTGGTTGGCTCATTGGTTTGACTTGAGTCTCTTGTCTTTCTTCGCTCTAAAAAGGTCGACTTTTGGACTACTCTGCTCGGACGTAAGAGCTAAATTCGTCCACGTAATTGTCTTTTTAAGCTAAATGATTTGACTTATGCAAACGGTCTTATCACCAACTGATATAATACAAAAAATATTGAAACAACTCTGTGCAGCACCAAGAAAAACCTGCCCAAAACGGACAGCATCTACGAATTCAGACCATGGACAATATTTAAAATTCTTCTTTCTTTGCAGATAATCTTAAGGAAAACGATAAGGAATTGAGAGCCATGTTGAAAAGAGTCTGGCCGAAACTCACAAAGAAGACCTTGGACAGAGTTGTTCCAAAACCTCCAAGTCTCATAAACAATGGTAAGAATCAATAAAAAATTTTGAAACTTTGAGAGCAGGGAAAGACATTATGCGTATGAGCGATACTGTTTTTTATTTTTTTGCTACGGGTTCCAGTTGTTCAAAAGGTAAATAGCGGTATCGGCTTGATAAATCTCTACGTAGCGGATAGCGCAGTCAGTTTCCTGGCTCTTATCCAGTGGATAGCGCTGCCCGGCTTTGTAAAACTCTGGGGCTTAGTCAACGGTGCCTGGTACTAAACTCTTTGTTACTCCGCTGTAAGGGGTCTCAATTTGCTATCTTGAATGAGCCCGAACCGAGGAAGAGCCAATACAGTTTACTCCAACGGAAAGACTTGAATATTTACTAAGAAATGCACGTGGATTGTTGACCCTCGTTCGGACTTTCATGGTTAATTTTGCAATTTTTGAATGGATGTATCTCTGTCAATGTTGACCTGATAAACACCAAACTTGAGAATTGTGCAAAACTCGGTGTGCTGTTTCTAACACTTAACAGTGTGTGTCTTGTGTTGATATTCCCACAATACTCGGACTCGTACCTAATCCCCCACGCTATGAAGTCTGGCAATGTCAAGTAATTCTCTCGTGTGCTATGATGATACTTCAGGTCAAGTTAACTGTGTCGTCATGGAGTTTGACTAAATGTCAGCGGTTGCGGGTCGCGAGTGAAAGTCACTGGTGCCATCCAGTGCGGGTAAAAGTTTTGGGTAACATAGCGTGCATAACAGGCACTTTATGAGCCAAGCGAGGCGAACGCGGCATTTTGCTAGTCTCGCGCTTCGCTCAAAATTGCCCCGTTCGCCTCGCTTGGTTCATAAAGCGCCTGTTATGCAGACTATCGGTAACAACAAATTACCAAACCAAGGATAAAATACCAAAAAAGTACACGTTCTACTTACATCATGCTCATGCTTTGTAGATCGTTTTCACGTCAGCAACTACGATCATTTCTTGTAACAAAAGAAATAATTTACATACGAAATTAGTTCAATCCGACAGAAATTTTTGGTACACCAACATGACCGCCGTTTCATTGTTTTGTACACCAATATGGCCTCCGTGACGTCATGTGAAAATGATCTGTTGAGATGTAATGCATGCGACTTCATGTATTCTTCATGTTTACTATATATTTCTTGTAAATAGGTAACAATTTTTACAATATTTCATTTTCCAGCAAATCAAGCCAATCAGCAGCCGCAAATGACCGTGGGAAAAATATATTGTGCCAAATTAATTTACGAAAACTACAAGTTTATGAGGCGGAAAGGAGAGGTACAGAATAAGGTAAATTGGACAACGAGCTGTTAAAGTTTATTTTTTGTTTTACAGGGGCAAATTTGGGTTGATGAAAATGAAATGAAAAAGATCGTTTCGGTCAGTCCAACTGTGCAATTGCTGGGTAATTAGGTAGGATTGGTCTGACCTCGAAGTGTCCTATGATTTTGTCAAATATAAGAAAAAGCGTCTCAGTAAAGGAGATTAGCAGTTCTAGTCGGTGAGTAATTCGTTATAAACAGGCCTTAAGAACCCTAGAATTTAAGGGGGAAATGATATTTTCAGAGCTCAGAGCATCTATTTACAATAAAACGATCACATTTTGATCCTTTCAATATTATCCAGTAGAGACTACAGACTATCGTTTCGTTGTACCTGACAAGACTGGGTTCTACCGTAGGCTTGTTTGCCGCGCATCTTTTCCCTTCCAGTTCTTCTTGACGTCATTATTCTGCTTCAGGCCTAACTTTGCCTGCCCAACGCCTGTTCAGCTGTGCTTTTTGATTCTCCTGCGGTCTTTCCTTGTTTCTTTCTTCCTTTTACAATATTATCATATCTCTAATCCAGTATTAACCTTTATTTTAAATATTTCTAATAGCATTTAAATAAATATAATACGAGTTTCCTCACAGCAAAATTATAAGGTATCCTAAACTAAATACTCTAAAAATGTTTACGAAAGTTTAATGCATTAAACCACAAGTCACAGTAACGTCAAAATAAACCTTTAACCTGTAAAGTTACACAAAAAAATATTTTTAAGAAACAAGTTCAGAGTCGCCTTTGTTCTTTTGGTCAGCGGTTGCTGTGTTCTGAACCGATGATCGAGGGAACCAAGGGCTCTGGTAAAATAATCTGTAACTTAAGGATCAGCTTTTAAAACCTAACTTTAAAGAAAGAGATTTAACTGTAGTATAACAAGAAGTATATTCAAAACAAAGTACTTGATCGCAGAATACAGATAGCATGATGATTCCTTCAACTCTTCCTACCCCTGCGTCGTATCCGAGTGCTTCTTGGGATTTTCGACGGTAATCGCAGCACAAGAGGTCATCGGAAGGATGATAAACAAGAAAACTTTCTGTTCGCATTTAGCCTTCCCAAGTTCCTTTGCGTCTTTTAACCTTACCGTGATCGTTTTCGCTGCACTTCAAGAATTTGCCTCACTTCTTGCGCGGTGGCTTGCTGCCAAAGGTCCCAAGATTCTTCTAAGAGGTAGTCTATTTCCTGCTGGTTGGATTGACAAATTTGGCTAAAGATAAGCCTGGGGGCTGCATAAAATGCTTAACTGTTGTAGAAAGAAACATTTAACAGGAAAGCACTATACATTTGTCAAAGTCCTCTTTCACAGTGCTTTGCTGTTAAATGTTGTTTCACTTTTGGCCATAGCCTGCGAAAACACCTGTTCCTCCTCGCTCTTCGCAGCGGCGAAGAGCGAGGAGAAGCGGATGTTTTCGCAGGCTATTTTGGCCACGACCTTCTTGGCTTCTTCACATATTTATAGTGAGTAACTTTCTGTCACAAACAACACGAACATTCCATTATTAGTTGATTTTATTGCACTCTTATCTTCTTTCTGTTCTTTCTCTCTTTATCTTACCTTGGAGCAGGATGCCGACCAGGTAGGTTTTACTTTGTCTTTACCTTTTGTTCTCTGATACTCTTCTGTTTTTGTGTGGTTTTTGTTGTTGTTGCTGCTGTTTTACATTTATTTTTTTTCTTCCTCTGCCATATTTGTGGATTTCATCTACAAACGGTAGAAGCTCCTTGTACAGCACAGTTGCTATCATTTGACTGATCGCACGTTCGGGGTTTTTTCCACATCCTCAAAGTTTAGAATTACCACTGTTCAGTAGCATTCATTTGAATGGTCATATGCTCTATACCTTCACTGTGTGCCACCTTGTACACTGAGCAAAATAAACAGCATCAATATTTCATAAACTGAGTCGGCAGCCATATTTTTACATCCAAGGTAGATTTCCCTTCAAAATTTTGCATTTTAGTAGACACATTTGCTCCCCTAACCTACAATGGCTACACGCACCGAGCCCTATTGCCCTTTCTGGTTTAATTTATTTTTCCTCATCACTGTCAACTGGCGTTAATTTCTCAGGGAACTGTTCTGAGTCGCTTTGTTGGCGGATCTATGTTCCAGAAATTACGACGAGAAAACGACCCTGAATTAGGAGAGGTACAGACTGAAGTGTTTAATTCTTACTCCAGCGCGAAATCTTGCACGCAAACATTCTGTGACAGTAACTTTATCCAGGCCACTGGTTATCCAGCCAAGAGTTCGTCCCTTCTGCTATTAACGAACTTAAAACTCATCTACTCTGCTAACTTTAAATGTTTCGTCCTTTAAAAGGCGCATTATTTTCAAGTAATTTTAAACTTTCAGTCGTGTTTAATACTAACGAATAAAATCAGTGACGTTTTTATGTCTTAATCTAACTCTTTAAACCAATGGTAAGCCTTATGCATCAAACTTCAATCCAGCACACCAGATCGAACCTTCATGCATCCGTCCGTCCTTTATTGCACCTTAATTAACGATGAGTGAATTTTTCTTTCTTTTTTCACAATACAACAGGTTTGTGTACAAGAAATTATTTTTGTTGATGGGTGCATAGGGCTTACCTAACAGCTGATTTAATAAATAATAAAGTAAATGAAATGATAAGCATTCTCGAAAGTGCTCTTCTCTTTCTTTCTTCTATCTCCTCGATCTTGCTGCTATGTAGTTCCATATTCCCGACCCTAACGGGTTTTTCTTACGTGTTTTATTGCTTGACATTTCCTTTGTTATAAATTGGTTTTTATTGCATGGAAACCAGACCAACTGAAACAAATGAAACATGCTTCACACAACAGGAGATCACTTGACCGATATTCGTACGACCGTGGAAACGTGTTTGTTGGCCACGTTTTGACTTTTTTTGCTGTTCTTTAGATTAGTATAGTAAATGAAATGATATGTGTGGAGAAAAGGACACAGAAAAAAATTCTGAGTTCCAGATGGGAATTGAACCCACGACCCTCCGTACACTAGTCGGATGCTCTAATCACTGAGCTACTGAGAACTCAGTGGTGAGCAGGTCAATTGTAGGCTGACAGAACTACCGCATCGCGCAGTCACATTAGATTAGTGTCTTTTTTTTTTACATAATTTTTCTGTATCCTCCTATGAGGTCCAACACAATCAGAAATATCTTCATGACTTCGTAGATTTCATTGTATATGGTGGAATGTTTGAGAGCGGAGTGAAAGTAGTAAGGTTTGGGAACTTTCAGTTGCCTCATGTAAGGGAACCCGAGATAATTTTGCTCGTGGAATCCGGCATCCTGTGTTTTGGAGTCCGCGTTACAGCTCAAGGGAACGGAATTCCCACTAACGATTGGAATTCGGAATCCAAGTTCCACGGACAAACAATCCGGAATCCACGGCGTGGAATCCAGAGTCCAAGACTGTCTCGGATTCCCTTACGTGGGGTAAGGTAAATGTAGGCAAACTAGGAAACATGAAGATGTAATAGAAGGTTTGGTTGCGTTTCTTTGGAAGAATGGAGCATTAGATTCTTGATATCACAAATCTTTTGATTCGATTACGACGAAAGAAACAAACGATCCAAAATGAATACTGAAGGCGATGTTACACGGAGCGATTAGTAACGACGATTTTTTTATCATTATTTTTTTTTTGGCGGGCCTCATATTGTTATCAGGGGTCAATTTAATAAAACTTTTGCAAGTTTAGCCAATGTTTTAGAGTCTGAAAACAATAGCTAAACTTGTAAATTACAGTTGTAAGAGTTTTATTAAATCGACTCCAGGTTTACGTTTTTTCGGATCCGTGCCCTAAAATTGCAGTGTTCTTAAATCCTAAATTTCCTGCTGCCTTTGTAATTTTTTATAAGTGTACAACTCCCGGACCTTTGCGAATTTTAAGGTAGTGCATATAATGATAAAAAATAAAGTAGTGAATTATTTCGATCAAGGCTGATGTACACAACTCTTTTTTGCCAGGGACTTCAAATGCAAGAAGTTGCAGTTAGTTTAACTGATGGTCCGCCGTATCACTCAGGTTCCGTGCAGGGCCTCTATCACCCTAATCACCAGGTAAGACTGATCAGTTTATTTAAAGTAACTGAGTAATTTTCTTGCAGTATACCCTTTATACCCCTGACTTTGTTCTCTAGTCTGATGTTGTAGTGTATTCTGTTGAGATGTGGTGCTATGGCGGCTGGCTGAAAGCCTGGACTCGGTTGCATAGAACCTTACCCAAGTGGCCCAAGCGGCCATGTAATGTTCTGTTTATTTTAAGGACACTGATGAAATTCCTACATAGAACACAACTTTTTTTTGATTCATTTTCGAAACAGCAAAATAGTGCAACTAAAGCACTCACCTCTCGCAAAATGCCTGTCACACCCGGATATAAAGTTGTAATGGAGAAATAAAGACAATAATTGGCTAATCATGTTAGAAATCTAGCGACACCAATGTCCTCACATCTGAAAGATAAAAATAGTATCTTCACTGCGCGGGATGAAGATCTGATTTTTTAGTAAAATGAAAAATCGTGGTATTTCATCGGTATCTTTATAACAAAGCGTTTTATTGGGCTGAGCGTCTGTTGTTTACTGCTACTTCTGCTACTGTCCTCGGGTCTTGTATGTAGACAAACGGTAAAATTTTCCGTTTTCTATCTTTCTTTCTTTCTTTTTTTTTTTTTTTTTTTTTTTTTTTTTTGCCGTTTCCAAGGAACTGGAACGAACCCACCGCAATGCGCAGCCTGGCAGCCTAAAAAGCTGAGGCCCCACTTAAAGAGGGAAGTCTACGCATGCGCAGAGCGCTACTTTAGCAAGTCCCAAATGACATTTCCCAGCTGAGTTACCACGCATCCATGCAACCACGCCTTTGCCGTACAATACTTAAGACATAATGTTCACACAGCACCGATCAAACCTTTGACCTTACCCGTGACGAAAAATATGACCTCGGTTTTGGCGGTCAAATTTAAGAACGGCTAGGCGTCTAAATTTTAGTACGGTTATGGTGCTTCCGTGTGAACGGTTTTGGTCCCAGAAAACTAAGTTGGAAAGTTCCATAATTGGTCACGACACCCATTGACGGGTTTTTATTAGCCCATTCTTAAAAAAAGTTTTCTTCTGCTCTTCTATAGGTAATGGAGAGCCCGACCCGATCCCGCTACCCGTCCCATCAAATGCCTCCGGTAGCTCACCACTCTACAACGTCTCTAAATGAAGGGCGTGGTCCTGGTGTTACCACATCTCTAGCCGGTCCTCATCGGCGTCAATTGCCTCAGACGCCTGGCTCTCGCACTGGATCTCAACTCTCTTTGACCGGTAAAGGACCAGCGCTCCCGGAAAACCGGGGCGACAGTGTTCTAGAAAACGGCTATCATCCGAATATGAACCAACACATTGCCATGGCAATACGAAGTGGGCAAAGCCCTTACGCTATCTACGGTCTAGAAGACATGGGTGATGAGGACGACTGGTGCTAGCATCTAAATACACGTGACGATCATTACCTTCTAATTGGTCACTTTGGAGACATGTGTGCGGGCTTATTACGTGAGTTTTTGGGCCATAGCGTTGGACCCTACGTGATTCCACCCTTTTGCAGTATGCGATTTAAACTTCCTCGAGGCATAAAATATTAAATAAGTGGATGACGAAAAATAGTGTGGCGAAGAAACTCCACAAATTCCTTCACGCTATACAACGAAAAGTAATGGTCTCTTTTATGGACGTTGCACCATTCACTTGCCAATAGTTTTGTAAAATTCTCTGCGCCAAGCATTCAACGAGGTCGACGAGAGGAAAGATGGAGCTATGTTCAAAGCCAAGTCAAGATAGTAAAAGGAGATTATTGAATAAATTTCGGATGAATTTGCCGCGTTCTTGTTAGTTAAGCGAGGAAGAGACTTCGACGCGAGCAAATTTGTTTGCTTTTGATAACCAATTTTACAAAACTCTTTCTGTAATCTGTTTATTTATTTATTTATTTGATATCTATAGACAGTTCAAATGAAATATAAATTAATATATAAAAAATATAGTCTGGCTTAAAAGAAAATCAAAAAATTAGTACTTGATAGATTACCAAATGTTACTCTAGTAAGTTAGCTTGCGCTGTGAATTTTCAGTTTTCACAAGCTTGGCTGAGACTTCTTTTTAAGCAAAATATCCTAACTTTGTTTTGGAATGGAAATTGCTTGTCTATTTGCAAGGTATGCACTAATTTTGGTTAAAAAGCAGACGATTGTATTTAGCACCAGCTGCCGGCAGCCCTTGGCAAAATTTTTAAGTCAAATTAATTTTGTATAAGTAATTTAAAAATCAATCGCAGCACAAGGATTTTTCGGAAAGAAGCAGAAAAGCTTAGAACGGAAGCTTCTTTGATCCCATAAAGAGATGAGGGATTGGATTCCTGCAGCACTATGAGTTCATTATTAAAAAAGAGGTTTTTTTGTTTGTTGCTGATCAAATGATACGAACTCATTCATGTTTGGCCTCAGGAACTTTTTTATTATTATTATTATTGTTAATTTGTAGTTGTCTGTTTTGTTCGGAGTAGTTAACTGGTTTAGCTTCATAATGCGACCCTATTAAGTAGCCGAGGGAATTATGCTGCAACCGCACATTTAAAAGACCGCTTTTTCATTAAATAGCGATCTAATGAGCCTCTTTATTTTAGCGAGCAGGTTTGTTCATGGGGCAAGCTAATTGATACAAGCAAAGTGGTGGTGATACGGATGAGGGCCGCGCTTTCTCTCCCTGTAATTTAGATCAACCCGAAGTTCGCTGACGGGACGAGACACGCCGAGATACTTCGTGTCGACAACGACCACTCTTCCTAGTCTGCTCGAGGTAGCAACCTCGTTCCCAGTTCTTCCAGGGAGGAACAGAAAAGACCCGAGAACGAGGTTGCCACTGCAATTTTTACCAGTCTATGCCTTCCCTCTCACTTGCTCTGTCAGTTCCATAAAATTGCTCTTTTCACGATGCCGTGAGGTTACTTCAACCACAGAAAATCGTTTTGTTTCTATTTCCTTGCTGAAGTTTTGTAATTGTAGTGTAATTTAAATGACAATACCCTCGATTTTTACCCTAGGATTCTGGTGGTTGATGGTAAAGTCCTCGTGAAAATTGCCGATTTTATAACATGATTTGACTGACTTGCGACGAGAGTGTCTTCCTCGTCGATTTTAGGCCCCAGTCCTGGTTGCTCATTAAAAAACGGTTTTTTAATGATCATCTGCCGAACTAACAGCGAACTGAGGCCTTTAAATTGTATGCCACTTTTCACAGGCTCGTAACTCGCAAAACAAAATTCCACTTTTTGGTAATTGCCACTAATAGCCGCAAGGATTATTAATTTTTTAAGCTGCTGTAGTTTCATTATTATTATCTTTGATAGAAGAAATCTTAGTAATAATACAATGATAGAAAATGTTATCCCTGTACACAGTACAGTTTATAATAATGATATTACTGTAGAGTTATGACAACATTGCTTTTGAAGCACACACACTTCATAGTTTCAGATAAGATTCTTATTGTACATACGGCAAATGTGATAATGATTCTTTCAGACACAAGTAATATTAGATTTGTTTTGGACAAAGAATAAATTGCTACATTGTGACACTGCTGTAGATTGTGGTTTGTTTCGTGCCTGTTTTGACCGGGTGTTTTTGGGGGTTGGAGCACTTATCTACGCTCGGTTATCTTTCGAAAAATACAAATGCGCAATCTCGGCAAGGTGGCGCCAAGATTTGGCGCATCGCACCGCTACATTTGCAAGTCTTTGGAAATCTTCGGGAACGTTCTGTATTGTTTGAAAGTCGTCGGAACGTCTCCGGCACCATCCTGATTTCGTTGGATTTTTTCGGAAATTCGGGAAGTGTGTATACGGAAGTCGCATGCATTTGACTTTGGAAAAGTTGGCAAGTTTACCATTGTTGCATGTTGGGTAATGCCGAAGGGAGTAATGCTTGAGCTCCGAGGCCGTCTCAAAATAATGAATAGCCCATTCGGGCTCGAAGAATAATTGTTGAATATTTTCCATCCAAAAATACTAAACGAGTGCGTAGTGCGAGGCTATTATTTTTAGCAAGGCATCGGAGCCCAGAGAGGACCGAAGCAGCTGTCTATAAGAAAGAGGCGCCCAGGATGGAAGTGTCTGTTAGGGGAGTTACCGAACTGTGCTTCATTTAATGATGGCACCATGGCCAACACCAGAAACAACCGCTTTTCTCAAAATTGCAACAAATGCGAGCGATAACGGATCTGAGATTCTGATACGGGGGAGGGGACGTAAGTCACCTTGGGCATCCACTGAGTTCAAACAAGGGGAACTTGGAAAAGCTAAGCAAAGTACTTCAAAACTAAGGTTGTCTCTACTTTAAGTATTGCAAGTTTGAGTTATTACCAATACACTGCTAATTTACTAAACGTTTTGAAAGTTCACTAAACATGTTTCTAAGTGTTTAAAAATTGAAACTGTTGTTATGGTCGGCGCGATTTTGCCAGCATAAGACTATTCGGGCGCGAAGCGTTTTCAATGAAACGAGGCTCAATATTTCAAGAAAACGAAAAGATACTTACGTTAATTTGTTATTTATACATCTTTGCCCAAGTTTCTAGTAACCGGTAAATGAAATCCCAGCTAATAACACAAGAAAACGCCCTAGACGTTCATGACCGCGGTGGACTTAGGGAGCAGTCAACTCTCGTTGTTTCGGACACCGTCAGGATCGCTAGTTAGTGCTCTTAATAGCGTGAGCTCGTTGTAGCGGGGTGCGAGAAGAGATTTCTTCGAAAAATATTTGCTGACAGGTAACATGTCGTTACATTGAAGTGATTGCGTGACCGGAAAGAACCTTTCTTCAAACATCAACATCCAAGACACTTTTCTTTTGCAGTTACAAAAGTCAAATGCCTTCGCTTCTTCTCCTTATGAGCGGTCACTTTTGTGGTTAGAAGAGGAACAAAACGGCTTTTGAAGAGGAAACTGAAGAGCTGTTGCCAATTTGCTATGATAGTTTTGAACACGAGAATGCAGATCTTTTTTGTTTTGTTTGTTGTTTCCTGGCTTTTTGTTGTCGCTTCTAATTTTTTCCGTTCACTTTTTCGGCCAACATCTGGTCCAACACCTCTAGAGCTCACACCTCTTTCCTCACCTCTCGCCCACCCCCCCACCCCCCCCCCCCCAAAAAAAAAAAGAAAGGAAAGGCATTCTCGGGCAACCATTTTTTCTTGAATTCTGTCAAGAGCTTTACAAAAAGGTCGCGGCGAGATGGAATCTCTCCAGACGAGGTTGGACACTAGTTACGAAGCCAACACAGTGTTGCATGCGCTTGCTGTGAAATTGGGCAACAACGTAAATCAATGTTTTCTGTAGTAGTCTTGTGTAGGCTTTGTAACATGTCCGACCAGGAATTCCATCTAGCCACGAAAAAAAGCTAAAAGAGAGAATCAATTGATTAGAAGTCCCGTGGTTTCACTTAGGCTACCTTAGCACTATCCAGTTGACTATGTTTCATACACATGTCCTAAATCATTTAAGCCTGGCAAACCAATAAACTTGAACTTTTTACAGCCGAATTACATCAAAACATAGCAAGGGTTCGTTGTTGATGTTGTTTTGTTTCGTTCTTTGCAAATTAATGGTCCTGAGAACAGTTACATGAACCTTACAGCTGACGACGAATACTACCAACTGGCTTTGAATTATATAAACGGAGTTTAATTAGGCTGTGCGTCAGCGGTTAAGATGTTTGTGAAACTGGCCACAAAGTCCTCGTAGATATTAACCAGTTGCACGAGACTTCCTGCGATATTTTGATTTCCTCCTCCAAATATGGTCAGGTACCGTACTAAACATTTTCCCCTATTAATCAGAGCACTTTCAAGTTTTTATTTCAGTTCAAAGGAATTGATATCAAAATAACAGCGAGATGATAGTAAAGAGAGCAACAAACCAGCGGGAAAAATTACCTATCTACTACTTGCTACACGTTTTTTATATAAATATAATTTTTACTTTACTCAATAAGGCCTTTTCCGAGTTCCCCCCAGCCATTGTATCAAAACGAGGTTAAGTGCTCGGCCTTTGATATGGAAATGATTTTTCATTCTCATGCAACTAAAACTCATTTTCACAAGAAAGGTTGTACACTTGGCCTCATTTTGGAAGTAAGGGTTTTTGGAACTCGGCTGAGGTGGCCCATTAAAATTCAACTTGAATAGGAATTGGAATATACACTCCAGAAGATATGGAAACCCCACTTGATATCGTTGCTTATCCAATAGACTAACTTTAGCTGAACAGCAACTCAATGTGTAAGATACCTACAGGGAATTTGTTTTTTGGTTGTTCCATAATCCTGTACAAGCAAGCTAAAGCAGCCTCTGCCGCCAAAGGATTCCAAACCTGCTGAGCATGCGCACGGATAAACTTTGGAGTGACTGTGATTGGCTAAATCAAGCGCGCTTCATGTCATAAGGCAGCTTCCACAAACACAACGAGACAGCGACGACAGCGCCCAGATCGAAAAACCGACTTGACCAATAGCACAAAAGGCAAATTGAGCGCCAGAAGTTGCGTTCAGTCATTTCCGCGCCTTTTAGCCTTCTTATTTGACGTTCTGTTGTCTTTGCCAAATCTTTTTATTTCATAAGTAAAGCCAGTAGGTGATGGGATATGTATCTGTTGTGGTTCAATTTTATCCTTGGTTTAAATTTTATTGATAATATATGATAATGATTTTGAAACAAAAGAAAAAATTGAACCAAAACATATTCTTCCAAGTATTCCAACAAAATGGGTAGAAATTCATCTCAACCTTAAGGCAAAATTACTTTAACAATTTATAGCTACCTAAAAAAAATTCAACCCTGTCAAGCATACACGCCTAAAAACTAACGTATATTGCACTCTTGTTATCCAGCATAAAGTAACAGTTCTAACCCTCCCTCCTCTCCCTTCCCCACCCTATTTTTCCATCCCAATTATGAAGCTTTTCCTGTGTATCATGACGTATTCAGTCGAGAGAATGAATGCTTGTATGTCTAAACACAACACAACAAAAACGATAATGAGTTATGTGTGTATCTATGACGTCCACGTCTTGAGTACTTATCTTACTTAAACGGAGCACAGATAATGGGGAACTTTAGCAACGACAGCGGTAAAGGAAATAAGAATGTCAAAATAGCCATAGGTTCTTAAAGAAGCAAAACAAACACTCATTATGTGCATCATATACCTCTTGGTACATTAATCTACTAATCACTACACCACTACTCCACAGTTTGTAAAGGACGTAAACAAGCGTCGACGACTCCCCTCCCCCCCCCCCCCCCCCCCTTTATGAACATGGGTGGGGATCCCAAGAATTAAAGTCCAGGAGACTGACTTCGTTTGACAAAATAATTAATTTGCAATTTTCTTTTTCAATTTTTTTTTTTTGCTCTTTTCGCTGCCTCCGCTGTTATGATTACCAAAGCTCCCTGGTGACTAGCTATCAGGTTACGCTCCTATCGGGAATTGCCAGAAGTCAACAGTGTAGGCACGTTTTAAAAATGCTGATAGGACTACTAGGTTTGAAGAGGTCATCATACACGGAAAGAGTTCATAAATTTCATGTCATGGACTTTGGCCACAACTACCAGTCAAATTTATGACCACGTCCTTATTCGTGTTTCTTTCCACTTCAATTTAAACAACATTCGATTAAGTAAAAGGACAAAAATTTTACTGCTAGCAGTTCCTCAGGATTTTCGCGCGGGGAAGGATACACGTGCACGCGAGCGAGGCAAACGCGAGTCGTAGAAAACGAAAAGAGAAGCGCGCGTTTGCTTCGCTAGCTCGCTGGCACGTGCATCCTTGCCCGTGCGACAATCCTGAGGGAACGTTAACAGTCTAGACGACATCCTCGACAACATGACGTCTAGGAGGGAAAGGTGAAGGACCCTGGTAGTTGTGATCAAAGTTTTGACAAATGAAACTGAGGTTAAATAATTTCTTAGTAAGTTTCCTATAATTCATGTCCTGTCTTTAGCATCTTCATTTTGTGTTTCCTCTAATGATTCAACACTGGTTTGATCAACGCTCTGTGCATCCTGTTCATTCACTAAAGACGGATCGCTTGGCAACTGATTCGAGTTACTATTGCCAGTTCTTGTAGATTCACCATTTGCTTTATCACGCGGTAAAACGTGATCACGCAATAAGCTTTCATCACGTGACGAGCCTTGGTCACGCAATGACACTTTGTCTCGCGACGAGTCTTGGTCACACGATGAGTCCTCATGAGGTTTATTCACTTTAGGAGCGTCCGTTACGCTACTCGACGTATCAGCTTGCTTAGGTAAGTCATCAGTATGTTGACTAGTATGTTGTTGCTGGTCATTAACTGGTTTTTCTGAAACACTTCCTGGTGTTCCTGTGTTACCACATAACATATACTCATCCTCACCAACAGAGATAACGCGTTTATCGTGAGGAAGATCCGCGGAGTCATCGACTTTTCCACTTGATGTAATCGAAGCTATATTTTCGTCACCATTATCCGGTGACTTCGTTTGTTTTTGCTCGTCGTGCGAGCTCTGGCTTTGATCTGCGCCATCATGGCTGAGTATGTCTTTGTTTTCATCTGCTGATGGCGTGACTTTTCCTTCACCAGACGGCTGACTACTGGATGAATTAATAGAGTCCTGACTTGATTCTGGGTCGTGTTTGCTTGCTGACTCCTCTTGTTTGTCTGTGAGCAAAATATAAAAAAAACGTCTCACAGCTACAAATGACAACGTTTCTAACCAAGAGCCATTATGGCCCTTGTTCAAACATTTGACAGATGAACACCAGTATCAAAGCAAAAGCTAACGAGAAGTACTTTGCGGTACTAATGTTTAGGATTCAATACAAGATATCTCAAAAATAAGAAAGCCAAACGGGCAAAACGAAAGGTAAAAGGCAGCACGTTTTCCCTAGCACTTGGAACGCTGTGGACAAGTTACCAAAATGGCACCCTTACAAACAAAATTAGGAACCTTAAGATTCGAGGACGGCGACGGCAGCGAAAACATCGCTTAAGAAGTAAATTCGCGTTCTTTCAATCTTCATCGCGATTGTTCCTACTCACTTACTTTGTCAAATGTAGGCGAAGTCTCCTGGAGTTAAATTCCTAAAAACCATATCCAAGTTCAGAAAGAGAAAGAAAATTTCGTAGTGGCTTGTTTACGTCCTTCATAAAACGTCGTTAGTCGTGCAGTGACGGAAAAGGAATGTACAAAAAAAGTGTGTTGCACCTGCAAAGTTGTTGTTTTGCCAGTCTAAACCTATTGCTTTTTTCACGTTCTCGTTGCCGTCGCCGTCGTCGGATCTTAAGGTGCCAATTAAACCTTCGATCTTTAGAGCTTCCAGGTGGGGTTTAATGGAAATACGAGACAAGAGCTGACAAACCTGACTTTCCAGAAGCTTTAGTAGCTAATCGCACTGTAAGGCGATTATCAGTATCGTCTAGGGCAGCCATGGCGTTCTTTAGAATGCGACCCTCTTCACTGAACAAAAGTACGGCTGGTATTTTAACATCGTCTTTGTTGTCTTCATCATTGGACATGGCAAAGATTGGTTGTGTATCACTAGAGCTGCCTTCATTGTTATCTACACGCAAAAAAAACACACACACACACGCACACACCGAAAGTTAGAACATGATGAATGTTCAAGCTGCATGGATACCAGCACATACAGGACAGACGCAACAAGAAACCATACAGGCATCAAAAGAAACGAGGAAACAATTTCTAACGGGGGCTCTTTTTTCGTTTACAATAAATTCAAACAAAATGCACAGCATTCGCTGGTCTGTTGTTGTAATAGAACAACTGGTTTAAAGGCCATTTCCGAGGTCTAAGAATGAGCATCATTTGCATGAGAATAACAATCAATTTTATATCGAAGGCCTCGCACTTAGCCTCGTTTTCAAACAGAGGCTTGGGGCAACTCGTAAATGTTAGGACGACGGGACGCGACAGGACGTAAAGGAAAAATCGCGCTTGTCTGGTCAATTCAAATTTGTACAAAAGTAAGCAAGAAATTATGAAATACAGAAACAAGTAACTGATGCAGAGCGCTAGCAAATAAGGGGGACATTTCGCCAAGCAGAGCCTCAAGAGCTGAGAGATTATTAACGCAAGGCGCACAGTTATGTAACTCGGTTAACATAAGAAACGTATTCCAGTCAAATATTTTTCTTAAGTTTTGACCGAATTTGTTATGATAAAACATTTATATCACGGTAATACACGGGATGACAAGAGACAACAAAAAAGCAGTAATGAAGCATGATTTTTGAGCAACTCAACGTTAAAGTTGTCATTCATTCTTACCGATGATGACGACCCCTACTGCACCCGCGGCTTGAGCGTGACGAGTCTGTCAACGAAACAAAAACAATCAACAATTGCTCAGAAAAGTACCGAGCCTCGAGAGGAGACGTAAGAGTACAAAAAGACTACTTCGGTTGCATGGAGCAATTACGAGTACAGTTAGTCCACCTTGGAAGGCTGTTGGCGCAACGTAAGCCTGCATGGTCACCGCAATCTTTACCTTGCAAGTGGTCATTAGAGATCTTTACATTCTAAGACGAGGACGACTATGAGAACAAGATTTTCTCAGTACTAAGTAGTTCGCGCGCGTGAACCAGCTATAAAAACTTAATAGTGTGCTTGCGTAAGTCAGTGTCATTTTTGCTGGAAAATGTAATAGCTGTCGTCATTCTACGAGGATGGGTTTTGGCGAGAACCACGTAGTGACGGAAACAAGTTATCAAATGTTATTCCGAGACGTCTTCCTTGAGAAAGATGTAGGTCGGTCAATTTCATTTTGTTTACTAGCCAGAGTGGCTGGTGGAAATCGAACACCTACCAGCCAAAACTGAATTTCTATTGGTCTGTGGCTAGTTTGCTATACCGTTAGTGTCGAGCCCCGCCTCCTACACCAAAAATAAAATCGTGGTATTACAATGAAGCTTTCCGGGTATATATTTCTTGAGAATACGTGAAAGAAAATTAAGTTTAATCTCGTCCTTGTGGTCTTCTTCGTCTTCAAATCTAATGGTGTCTATTTATGTGCCCGTATCTTCTGCTTTATAAGCATCAATTTATCGCAACAGAAATTGTCTTGACAATATCTTAATATATCGTACTAAAACGTTTCAGGTGGTGAAATCGATTAACAATGACATTGATAAGCAAAATCCACAGAGCTACTTAGATTTAAAAGTCTTGAGCAAGAGAAAGGTACTGAGCAGCGCCTTTTTGAGCCAATACGCTTAAACATTTTAAACACAAGGGACACAGCTGAGGTAGACCACTCTTAAAAGTCAAGAATAAAATGACAATGTTCGAAATGGCCTGACCCGCTCCCTAAACCAATCGACAACATCATCATTCTGAGGAACCGACGCATATTAATATTAATACCATGTACATGCCTTGTCAATGAACATGCAATCGCCCCTTTCTAACACAGCAATTCTGTGCTTCAACTCCTCGCCATTAGTGAGAGGAGAACATGCCTTGAAAGGTTCGCCCATGCTTACTTCAGCACTCATCTGAAAAACAAAAAGACAAACATCATTTCATGGCTTGTATATATGGAATGATCATAAGAAAGGCCTTCTTTTATACAAAAACACTTATACGTCAAAACTTGAAGATCCTTGATCACCTCCGAAAGAGAGTAATTACTTACTTGTTTGAAACGCCAAGAGTAAAAAAATTGAGGAAGCTTATTTCTCTGAAGTGGACAGCTTGTTTCTTTCTTACTGATATAACTGATAAAACATTAATTACTTTGGTCCCTAAAAGAATTACGACTACACGAATTCGGGAAGATCTCTTTTTCCACTTTCTAAAATGTACCTCTTAGTTCGCCTTCCTGGTCACTTCTAACATGAACAGCTAATTATTTATGAGATGACGAATAGTTTGTTTCAAAAAAATTCTAAGGGCATTGCGAAAGATTTGTAAATCTCCTAAAATGCTGTATATTGTGACTCACCCCCACATCTCCTTTGCTCAGATCCAAACCAAATCGTGCAGGGCAGGCAACAAGGACCACATCTCCATTGTAAGGGGCAGACATAAGCTGGACCACGCGAGGGCTTTCTTGAGGAGCTACAACAATGATCATTTTTAGTACATAATTGTATCAAACTTAAGTTCAAATATTGTCAAAGCTGCGTTTGCAAACAAATCAAGCCAACTAATGAAAACTGTTCAATGGCAATAAAAGTGCGACATACTTTTTATGAACCACAACGATACTTTTGTCTGAGAGGGCAAGAAACGAGGCCAGCAGGTCAAAACGGTCGTCACTTGTTCCCATCCGCCAAACTGACATTTTCCCCTCCGTGGCTCTCACAAGACATTTCACTTTTCGTACATGAAATTTCTCTGTCTCTTGAAATTTCGGTTCATAAAAGTCTAAGTCTCTTCAATGGCACGAGTAAAATTCGATCTCGGAGCATCGGCTCTGCAGTGCATCACTTTAACCCCTAACAGACCACCGAGGATTTGCTGATAATGAATGGTTTGATTTGAATATACATTGCAAGAACCCTAACCCTAACCCTTACTTTGTGTACGAATCATTAATCTGTCAACGTCAGTTTGGCGGATGGAAATAAGTGTTGACCGGTCAAAACAATGTAGTAACAATTTTGCCTCAATTCCATGTCAAATCCGCTTATAACAGTAATGATTGGCTTCTGTTGAGTTGTTGCGTTTGGTTTGGATTGACTGAAAAATCTCCCCCAACTTCCACGGCAAATCGGAAGTAAATCCATAACTAGTCGTGACTTGATTACCCACTTTTTCTTCATTTGACTGTTCAATACATATACTTCTTTACCATTGTGCAAAGAAAGTCGTGTCCGATAGCCTGGGGCTAGTGGATTTTGCAATCGGGCTGCTGAATTCTGTTCTTAACTTGCCGGAAGGGCAAGTGAAGTTAAATTTTAAGAAATTCAAATTACGAAGAACTGCAATCAATGCTGCCCATCAAAAAATTTTGGGGGCTAGTTAAAAAGACTCTTGGGCTACTACATACTAGCGACAACTTGCCCGGATGGCAAGCCGTAAAACTGACTTTCTTTGCACCCTGCTTTACTCCGATTAATATTCACAAAAATAACATTATACCTGATTCATCATTCCGTCGTTTCGCCAACTCGATCATCTCTTGCATAAACTTGATGCCTTCTTCTGCATAATCTTGCGATTGAGCCTAGCAATGACAAAAGAAACAACAAGGTACCCTAAGTTGCACAGAAGGCAAACATGAGTTCACTGGGCAATTTTTGTCTGACTTTGACTGAAAACATTGCATGTTGAAGAGTAAAAGTTAGTTTAGGCTGAACAAGTTGATGACACATTTAGATTAAATTTTATGAACCCTGTTTATATTTTGTTTTATTTTTGAAGAGTAATGTGTTATGATTAGCTCGTTCAAAATATTAAACTTACAATAAAAACGGTGTACCGTCTTTCGTTTGTTACATCACTGACGGCCTACAATGAATTGTACAATAAATATTTTCTTAAATGAAGATATGATCGTCGCAGTCGTAATTACAATTTAGGCATTTGCAAATTAATCCCCCCAAAATTTTAGGGACTTCAACGAGATTCGAACCCATGGCCTACGTGTTAGCGCTGCAGTGCTCGACCAGCTGAGCCATGAAGACCCATACAGTGGGCGCAGGCCAAAATTTGTTGAGTTCATTTGTTGAGAATATTTTTTCATGTTTGGCTCAAATTTTGTTCAAGCAGATAGGAACAATATCCCTACTAAAGATACATGTATTGCTCATCGTTGAATCTGGCAACAAATTTTAACAGCCTGTGTATTTCAGATTGCGATGAAGCTATGAAGCGTTTTGGCCCAAGAAGAGGAAAAAATACGACTGTATAAGTAACGACCCAAAATTGGTACTTAAGGACTTTGATTTTCTATTGATTTTGGTTAAACTGTAAGTTATAAACAAAATCCTATGTTGTAAGTATTCAGATAGAACTTTTTTGGCAAAACTTTTGCAAAGAACTACTATTAATTTCTTAGGATTTAACAGAAAGAAAGTTTAATTTTTCTTTAGCCTCTGTTGGAAGTGAAAGGGTTTGTAAATAAGCGGGAGTGCTTTAACTTGATAAAGCAAAAAACTGTAAGTTAACTGAACAGATTTTGAAGGGAGTAAAGGAAGGCAGGCACCAAATCTAAGTGCCCGTTTAACCGAGGTGTCTGTATTAGGACATTTTTAAATTCTTACCGATGAAGCCGTTTGCATGAGCTGTATTCTACCATCCTTTGTATGAACTACAGTGATTCCCATGGACTTGAGAATCATTACATGATGCTGATTACCAGGTACAAACTGCTCAGCTCTCAACCGGGGAGGCCTGAGAAATAGCAGATTCACATCAACGGGGGACCTACACGGTAGATGGATGGGAGGGGAGGTTGTCTAGGCACCCCTCTCCTTACCCCAGATACCTCTTTGAATTTACTTGAAGATACCTGTTATGTAACTAGTTCTTAGGTTTACATCTGTACGCTCTAGACAAACTCCTGGAAAAAGGACAATCTACACCTAATTCCAAAATGGCATCAAATTTTGTTAGTCCATTGCCTACATGATCATTGGTCATTGATACCTCGGTTTAAGGTAAAATTTCATTTGAATTCTGCAAGTACAATCAAGGCAAGGAGGCATAACTAACATAAATATAAAAAGGTAGTGTGGCTGCTATTTTTGAGTAAGGTGTATATTGGACGCCATTGTTTACATTTTTCCTCATTAGCATACAACCTAACTCATAGAAGCCGTACCCATATATACAAACTAAATTCAAACGTTGAAAGAGTTGATTAACTTGAGTAATTTGTGCAATTTTCAGCTCTTTGCAAGCAATATTGAAGAAATATCAGCCATCAAAAACTACGAGATTGCTGTGTGGCAAAAAATTAGTGAGCGATACATTCTTTGTAAAATTTCGAGTTTTTAAAAGAGAATTTCTCTGAGGCCATTCGGTATATCGGGCAAAAATTTTCAGAGATAACTGAAATTGTTATGCTCTTTTAATAATCAGAAGTTTTATTTCATTGACTTACTCAGATAATGAAAAGCATATGTTAATGAGGCAAAAATTGTAAACAAAGAGTTGCCTATAGGGGTAGCATAATTACTGATGAGCCAGCTGTTTTTATTGCAGTCCACACATAAGGACAGAAACAAAGCTTTGAAATTAACATAACGTTAAGAATCCCAACTGGCCGGAGGCAAACCAGTTGGCTTTTAACAAGCCTGACTAAGGATTTGAAGTCAGGACTACAGAGAACAAACTAGTGCACCATATACCAAGTGAATAGCAAGTCTTGAGTTATGTCACAAAGAACACAACAATGATCCCTAGCCCTTACACAATAACACAATAAACTTCACACACTAGAACAACACAACAGTGTATATTTTGACTTCGTATATCAAGCATCATCCCAAATTCTGCTAAGCAGTTAGGATAGGGATTGAACTTGCAGTCTCCGAATTACAATTCCACTGCTCTAATGCCTCGCCACACTGTCTCCCCCGATGAGAGGTCCGTTCCTTCAGTATAAATCAAAATGCTACATAATGTACAGAGAGACTGTGGTTGAAATCCTGTACATGGTGTGATCATACACAAATACATTGGTTCAGGGTTCAACAGCTCTACACTGTATTCACATTTCTTTATTTTACCACATGACAAGTTGAAACTGTCTTCAGCTTCAATTTAAAGGAAAATTACAAAACTTAACTCACTTGTTATTGCTAAATGCAAAAGCTTGCTTTTTGTTGGGGCAGCTTCCTTCTCTTTGAGCTCGGCTGTTTCGTCGCACCTCCTCCGCAAACTTTGCCGTTGAGCCTTGATCATGCTGAGTTATAGGACAGGTATACTCGTGCTCATTTTCTGAACTCAAGGTCACATTGTATTTCAGTTCCTGTGTACAAAACAGATGGTGGATGACAAACAGGTTGAAGTAATTCTAAAGAAAGGCAGTATCAATCAATATCCTCCAGTTATTTACGAGTACATTTAAGTAAATTTCAAGTTTATTATTATTATCATCATCATTATCATTATGATAATTATTGAATGAGGTGTCTTACTTGTGAGGCAGATTCATTCACAGCCATGGTGGACAAGCTGAGAGGGAGAATATGAGCCTCCGTGGTGAAAACAAACTGGTTTAAGTTAAATACCAAGTCTTCCTTTTCAGTAAACAGAAGATATAAATACTTAAATGTCTCTGCTAGGACAAATGAATCCATCCTGAAAGGAGGCAAAATAAAGAGATTTTGATGGGGAAATTCACCATCATTAAGTCCAGTATTTCACTAACATTAGTAAACCCCTAACAGGATTTTGATTCGTTGGGGAACACATTACAAAACTGAACCTCCAATAAGCGGCCACTCTCTATTACATGTAAGTGGCCAGCAATCAAAGTCCTGGAATAATTCAGGGCAGGACTTGAACTTTGGGCCTCTGGATTAGTACTTCCACACTGTAACTGCTCAGCCAAGCTGCCTTCTTTTAAAGTTTAAGGTAGAAATATATTTTATATTCAGTGGATAATCCAGCATTTATTTCAGCCTTAGTGTAAATGCTACACATTTTGCAATTAACTGCCTCCGTCAGTGAACTTGTTTCCATTTTCGTACTTTAAAGCACCTTTTCATGTGACTTCTGAATAAGTGCCTGAGCTAGGTCATTACCATAACATCTCTTAGAGGAAAAAGAGTATTTCTTAACGGATATACCTGTCTTCATGACTAAGGGTCCTAACGTCTCTAAGAGCAGCAAAACCACAGGGGACCCTAGCATGTTCGTTGATCTTTTCCACTATATTCTTACCAACCTCAAGATAATATGGGTCACCTGTGGCCTGAAAATGACAAAATATCTTAATAAGTATTTCCCTCAAAACACAATGCAAAGCAATGATATTTTGGGGAAAATACTTGATTAAAATAAAATATGTTTAAATAAACATCTAAGTCTGATATGAGAAAAGAAATTTAAATTAATTGACAAGTATTAGTTACGCATTATCAGTTAGTCCTAGCAGCACTCAGGATTCCAACAATCCCCTTTTGGGTTTGTGGGAAAATGAAAACAGTTTTAACCTTAATCATTACATGGTCCATTTACTTATTGATTTCTTATGAGAGAAGATGTGACAAAACTAAAAGATGTGCTATGAAACCCTATGATATTTTACATCTTTTCTTTCCTTCTTCAACTGGTTATTAACTTTGACTAACACTTACGCATGAATAGCTCACCTCATAAAGGAAGTAAGTACTTTCTACAAGTTCAGGGCGAAGAGGATGCTGTCCCCAGTGCACCTCAAAATCTGTGGTGAAAGCCTTGAAAAAAGAAACATCAAAAAAACTGCTCAAACTGGTAGTGGTAGAAACAAAAATCTACATACGTATTGGCCTACTGGGTTTATACCATGTAATAATGCCAATTATTATCATAAGACTTGTTCTGCAAGCTGGCAAGATGAAGCAAATCCTGGGTCCTGATTGGCTACCCGAGCAGAAAAGAAGAAGAAAAAAGAAAGTTCTCTCAGCCATATAATAAATGTTTGGTGAAGATGCCTGAACAATAGCTTTGTTGTTGTTTGTGGATAAAAATGGGAAAAAGAAACTTGGCCAATACATGTATCTAGCCAAATTGACCTCGAGCTTGGTCATTGATGCATAATACTACAAGCACAGATCATACATGTGATACTATCTAGCGGTAGGTGATCAAGGGCCAATTTACAAAAATGTACAATGTCTATTCCACTGTATAACTATTTTGACAAACCAGTGATAACCCCAAAATAGAACACTGCAGAAACAAGCAAAAACAGCACAATAGTATTTTGCTTCTTAGCCCATATATGTATCATATCATACAGAAACTATCATATGAAACTAGTGTTGTATTTTATCTCCCTGTCTCCAGTCATGACAATGATGCACAAAAATTAAACTCCTTTGAGAATCCTTACCAAATAAATTATTTAAAAAATTAACAGACAGTTTTACCTCAGGTAGAAAGGTGTGTTTCTTGGAAACTTCGTAAAGCATTTGGTGAGTTTCGATTGCTTTTTTCAGGTCACCTTTTAGCACCTACAAAATTGAACATGGAGATATAGTTATTATTATATTTTATTCCTCTATACTTTTCAGCCCCTGGTCTCTAATAAGCCCCCACTATGAGGCATCAAAAATTAATAGGCCTACAAGTCTCTTTTCAGCCCCACCCCCAGAGTTGTGACGGGTATTGTGCTTAATAACAAATGCAGATACTGTTCAATTAGGAAACACCACTTAACTGGTTTTGCTCTAACAGCACCAGGTCACCCCTGGTGCCTAACTTAAATTTGCTTCTGCATGACTAGAAAATGTTGCACTGGGCACCCTGGATTTTACAGATTCAGAGCAATGTGCACACTGCAAGCACTGGGCTCCCTTCAATTTTTCTTAGAGCACAGCCTTGTAAGTGACAAAGTTTTAATAGACATAAATGTCTACATGGACACTCACACTTTAAGGTGTTTGCAACGTGCATGACACTAGTGTAAAAAGCAAAAATAGGAGAACATGAAGTGGTCAAATTTGTTTCAGAATTACTGTATTTCAGAACACTTTCATTTTAGTTCTTACTTACATGCACCACTGCAAAGCAAATTTTATGTAGTTATTAAAGACTAGTTTATGTTTAAAAACGTCTCAGATGAGCCATCGTGTAGAAAAAGTATTGCCTCCTCCCAAGTGAATTATTGAATGAACCAGACCAAATGAGCTTCTTTTTGGTGAGTTCTTCATTGTTTTGATCATATCTTACATTTGCTGTTTTTGCACACTTTGCTTTTGCCCTTCACACCTTTTTTGCCTACTCTGTCTTGTCGCACTTTGCTGGGCTTATAGGGTTAAAAAAAGGAAATGCTATAGCCCTCACTCCCCTACATACCTCTAATGTCTTTACATGTAGTTTAACGACAAAATCACCGTGTAAAGAACACAACACAAAATCTTACCTGAAGCCCTGGCCAGAAAGCTTGCAAGGCATCCATATACGCATGAGCTGTTCTATCTGGCTGATGCATCTGAACACTTAAGAACATTGGGCCCTGATTCATGTACTGCATTATTGACTTGTAGTGCTGTTTGAAAATGTCAAACCAAATGAAAAGGAAAATATTTTTTTATTATTTTACAATGCAATAATACTTGTGTGATCCTACAGTTCCTTGAGATGAAGGTCCATTTAAATTACAAAAAGACAATTTAAGTGGCAAGGATGACTAGCAAAATGGGTAAGGCTCACTGTCAATACAACTCTAGTTAATAAAATAACTTTTCAATCAATAATTTCTAGCTTAAGTATCACTCAAAAGTAAGTTGACAGTCTCGATTTGAGAATCAGCAAGACTCGATTCTCACTTATAAAAATGACTTTTGTTACCATGATTGCTAACTGAGTCTTGTTACTATCTTAAAGTGAAAAGAAAAAGATGACTCCATACCCTGTTGAACCTTTCCAAGTAAGTTTCATCTCCAAACAGAATGTAGGCTTTCAAACAGTACTCATAGTATGAATCAATACCAGCACCAACACTACTGTCTGTCGAAGGAAAAGAATGAAGTAAAATGACCTTTTGGAAAATAATTATCAATGATGATGAATGAGCTCAGGGCATTTATACTTGTACTTTAAGAAGATTAGTGACGTCATGGTTTGATGTAAGTGAAGGACCAATAAAGTCAACCATAATAAATCGGGGCAGCTGGTGACAGAGGGGGTCCAAAGAAACTTTCAACACACCTATATTCCATACAATACCATAAAATTGAGGCAGAATGAGACAAAGACTTTGCAGGAATGAATAAGTTAACTGATAAAGTACAGTTGTTGTACAATGTATGTCAAGTTTGTAAGTTATGTTGGATTTAAATGCATTTTACTTCATTTTCATTCATTATTTACCTCTGCGAACCCAGTCTCCATTATGAATGTTAATAACTGTTCCAACCAAATCACTGTAACGGCTGCGATAGATCCAGATTGACTCCATAGCTTTCTGGGCCTTCTCCTGATGAACCAAATAAAATTATTATTCCAGTTATTTCATAATATAACATGTACATTATTTCAGGAGGCAGTTCAGTTCAGTTACTTGAGCCAGACCAATTTCTCCCAACTGGAAAAGTTTCAGCTATTACATGTACAGCCTTAATATAGGCACATTTTTGAGACATTCAAGAAGAAAAATAGACTTGAACCCAAGCAAGAAAAGAAGAGTCCAAGAATGATCACGCTTTCCTAAAGTCCATAGAGGAAAAAATCATTAATCATTATTTTCTTGAGCACTTTGAGCACTTTTGGATAGATATCAGAAATCTTTGCTTCAGATATTATTGGTTCCCTTAGAAAAATCCTGTCACACTTAAAATAAATGTCATGCCTATGATCAGGGCTCAAAGTTAGCGACTAACTGGTCGCATATGCGACTGGATTTTTGGTTCTGCGCCTAAAAATTTATGTGTAATCGCACCTGTGCGCCGTAAAACCCAAAGCACAGTGCGACTGACTTACTTCCGACTATACTTACGAACTCGAACTAGAAAGACGGTGTATGCTTGATTGGTCTTTTCTCCTAATGGATTCTACGAACTCGAATGTTCTTTTTCGTTTCGATGTTTTACTCCATCCCAGACTCTTCTTTTTTGTAATAAACACGTGCAAATATATGCTACAAACAAAACACATACTTTTTGCGCAATGGACGATCATGTCGAACGTTAAGTTTTAATGTCAATCAAAACAAAAACAGTGCGGATTAAGAGCCTTTTTTTCAGGTAAGAAAGTTTTTTAAGTCGTATTCCAGTTACATGTTACAAGTCATTGCGCATTTAACACATTCATTAAAGATTAATTTTCATTCTCGTTCGACACACTCATTGTTGTCAGTTTTGAATTGTTTTGCAAGTGTAAGTTTTCTTTAGTCACAACTGTACTGTCAAAAAGAGAAATTAGTATTAAAAGTCACAACAGTATTACCGCGTGGCAAATCGGCTGTGTTTTATCAATCACAGGACTGAATTAAAAGTAACAAACTGAAGATGACAAATAAACGTGGCACTGTTAAGCTTTTTACTTTTTCTTTTGAAATAGATGCTCCCAACATTATAAGCTGTGCTCCTAAAATTTTCAGCTGTGCGACTACAATTTCGGCAGTGCGCCTAAAAATTTACATCTGGTAGCACAAGTGCTCCCAAACTCAAATTTAAACTTTGAGCCCTGATGATTTCACAAATGTTGGCAAGTATAAGATGAAAAAAATAATAATAAAATAAATACTTCATTATAAATCCTCTCCACTTATGGGGATTTTCAGTGATAATGAAACAAATAATTGAAATTGATAATAACAAAGTTAAGGATCCCAACTGGTAAGAGACAAAACAGATGGTTATTTTACAAGTGTGGCCAAGGATTCGAACTCAGGACTACTGAGAGCAAATCCAGCTAGCGATTAGGGCAGGAATTAAACTTGGACCCCCTCCACATTACAAGACTAGGCCCTAACCGCTCTGCCACGCTACCTCCAGGTATACAACATTAACAACAACAACATTAACCTGAGGCCACCATGAGTGGCAAGACAGCATACCTTTCCTCAAGAATTAAGAAATTAATACCAGAGATCAAACCCAAAAGTGTGTACCTCAAATATTGGATCTCCAGTGACTCTAGATAAAGCACCAAACTCCATAATCATTGTGCCAGCACAAGCTGTGCATGTGTCAGACTCACTACCAGTATTTGATGACGGATGGTGAATTCCATACTTCAGGTTAACCTAATGATCAAGATAAGATAAGAAATTGAAACTCCTCACTTCCAAAAATAGCCAACTTAAAGAGGTTTCAACATCCTTCAAAAGGCAATAACATTATTTTGTCAAATGGACTAATTTATCTTTGAAAGATTACTCATTGAAATAACAAACGACATACAACCTAGAGCTATAGCTTTAGACAGTTCTGGGTACATACAGAGTCAAAATCCCAGATATGTTCCCCAAATGGGAAACCCTGTTGAAGCACAAAAAAGTCAATGTATATTGTGGTGTATTACTAATAGCAAAAATGTACTTGCAACATTGAATAGCACAAAATAAAGCCATGACATGTGAACTGTATTAAGTTTTTTAAAATGCATAAAATAACAGTGAAAAACTAACCCTGGGGTAAGGGATTCCAGTGGTGGTATTAAAGGCTGGGAGCAGACGATATCCAATCTCCTTTGCCATGGCAACCAATTCATTGTTATACCATGACATGCCTTTTCCAGTGTTCTTCAACGATAGTGCAGCAAAATGCCCACCAAGAAGGCCTCTAAAAAAATAAACACATGCATCCAGATGACTTTACATACCCTGCAGATAAGGGATCTTTATTTTTTGATTAAAAAAAAAGGAACACAAAAGCTTTTTCACTGAGCCAAAAAGGTGTGTCTCATCACACATTACTGTATGCAAGCCTTGTTTTGCAGAATGTTAGTACATGTAATAATCAATGCACCCTGGATACACAGTCTCCAGTGCAAGGGTGTGGCCAATTTTCATGATACATGTGCATAGTACAAATAATAACAAGAGTAAAATTTATCAGCTGAGAGAGCCAGAAATGCATGAGTTATTTGTCATAAGTCTATACTACACAGAGATGCCAACCTCTGGAAATCTAAAATCTGGAGACTCTCTCTTTGGCATTTATTATATGAAGTCTTACATGAGGTACAGACCATCACAATTTGCTCTTATGACTGTAATGGCAAAATAATTTTTGTCAGTGATGAAATATGAGCAAAAATGCCCCAGAAACTGAACTATGAATCAGAGAAAATTCAAATTTTGGGAGAAAACGGAATAATTTCTAAATTAAAGCACAGAAAAGCTCATAACTGAATACTATCTGGGAGATTTGGTGACCTGTACAGGAGAGCATGAGATTGGTGTCTAATCCGGGAGAGTTGGCATGCATGTATGACTACATGTAGTACATGCTAGATCTCTCTAAGATGGACACCTTTGGGATTGCAGGCACTGTGTCCATTGTAGGGAGATGTCTGTACTATTGAAGGTATCCATCTTATAGAGGTGTCCAATAAGAGAAAGTTGACTGTACATTCCACTGGCATAACTGACTGACTGAAGGGTACAGGTTTCAGGCAGTTTTTGGCCTAGTACCCTCACACAAGGAGAACTACAATAATACAGTATTATTGAACTGGTCTAGAGCATCTCTTGGTGAAATGACTGTTCTAACAAAATAAAAAGAATATTGAAGGTCACAGACAACTGCCTAGGCAATTTTGAGCTAAATGAAAAATGGCCATTTATTTGACAATGCTCTTTTATGCCATAAGTCTATCTTACCCTAACACTCTTATGTTGGTTTCAAAGACGGAAACAACCACATCATTATCAAATGAAACATCCTTGATAACAAGTCTCACTGCCTTTTCAAACTCCTCGATTTCACCAAGAACCTACAAGAAAAAATTGTTGAGTACAAAGCAAGTATAGAAAATCAAAGCAAAAAAAATTCAAGATGAATTACAGGCTGACAAGAGGACTTACCGCTAATGTGTCTAGTGTGTCAATTAAAGTCAAGGAAAATCTAGAAAAAAAAAAAAAAGTAAATAATAATGCAGTTATGGCGCTGTTTCGTCATTATTACACCTACATAGAAAAACTACATTTACTTCATGGGTAAAATCTTTACAGATGTCATACCAACTATAGTTAAATAAATATTATTATTGTTATTAGAAGCAAAAATCATCTTCATCTACTACTATTGTGGCGCATCAGAACAGCGTCACAAACAGAAAAGCTCCACTGAAAAAACACCTGCACACTCTATCAGACTGCATGTCTTACATGTATGACCCTTGAAAGCTAATCCTAACAGGTTTGACCTGAAGAATGGATTTTCCCTTATGATGTCCATACATCACAGTAAATTTAGTGTTATTCTAAAATCTCATGATTATTGTAAAATGTACAATGCAAGATTTGATAATGATGGTCACCTTTGCAGGCTAAATAATACAAGTTACATGTACCTTAAAACGACAAAATAAAATTCAATTTATTAGTGAAATAAAAGCTTAAGTATATGCCTGTGAGGCACTGACTTACTTTCCAAGAGCATCATCTACATCACCCCGACTTGGGTCTACACCTCTCACACGGCCTTTACAACTGAGAGGCATGAGCTCGTCAGCTGGATATGCATGGTCCTGTCACGCAAAATGAAAACTACATTATCATTGCAACACACAGTGGCCAGGATAGTAATATTAAACCTTCCTGTGGCACGACCTAAAATCATTTTATGAAATCAGTGTAATAAAATTCGGAAATCAGGCAACATTTGTCTAATACCTGGTAAACTCAAAATAAAAAAGGCAGAAGCTGAGATATCTTCTGTCATACTCATTTTTTTTTTCCGACATTGAGGACTCAGTTTTGTAGCTTAAGAGTCTAGTAAGAGAACAATATAGAAAACCTTACCCTATGGCCATTTGTGTGGACCTTGTTGTACAACATGTACTCAATCAGTACTGCCACAATGTTGGACTTAACCTGAGATCAGGCTCTATTTTCGTTTCGCTTTGAAAATTACATTCCGGCGGGCAAGGTGAAACGAATATCAGGCCCAATTTTAGCGGTAGCCGTTAGAGAGAATGTATGAGAACTGCTAAAATTGGGCCTGATATCAAGTTACCCTGGACTGAATTTCTTCTACAATGATCACCCCACTTTGTTTGTCAGGTGTAAGATTTTCTATTCACCTACAGCTGTATAGCCATCCCTACACCCTCACACATTGCTAATGATTTTCTTAAACATAGAGCAACGTTAAGGACTTCTCAAGAAATATAACTAAGCAGATTGTAAAAACTACTGATACTTAAATGTTAATTAACTGAACAAGACATCACTGACAGTGTACTGCTACATGCAGCAATAGTGTAAATTTTGAAAAAATGATATTGTTATCATCACAATTTCAAAAATGCTTTGAAGAAGCTTGGATGTACATAATCTGTACAGACCTAATGTAAATATTTCAAAGAAGCTACAGACCATAACTGAAAATAATTCAATTATGGAATATTTTCAAATGATGAGAAAACAAAATCAAAGTGGACACAAAATTGTCACAGTCTGCATGTACCTTTCGTGCAACTGATCAAACAATCATCGCATAGCAACAAGAGTCCTTTACAGGAATTCAAGACACCTCCTGTTACATCCACAGGCCATAATCATATACAGTGTAATGGCCATTTTGTTATAGATTTGAATGTACATTTGTACATTGCCTTATCCATACAGAAGGAATTAGAAGAATCTACAGCTTCTAACTGAAACTCTGGATTACATGTATTCATTTTCACTGTTTGGCTAGAAGGGAGAATTAAAGCGTAATGCATGTCTAGGTTATGTATGATAGCTGTATGGAAATTTCACTCAATTTTTCAATCATGCACTGCAGTAGCAAACTATCATTCCTTAATTTAAGTTATTGATACTAGTGAACTGGGTCCTAACTGAAAATTACAAAGAGTGGATCTTTGAATGATTGTGCTTAAAATGCCTCCATAAATATACAGCTGTAGAAGGTGATTTAAAGTAACAAATGGAAAAAGTTGCTAGATTGTCTTGTCAAGGCTGTCAAAATGTTTTTAAGTAGCAGGCTGATAATGAATAGTAGGCAGCTTTGGAACTTGCACCAAAGGCACAAGTTCTTAAGGGCTGAGGCATCTAGGGACATTTTGAAAATTAGAGTCTCAGAAATGGCATCTCCAGGGGTTTTCAAGAGGTATTTTCCACCACGGATGCCATGTTGTTTCATCAGAATACATGCACGACCTATACTGGGAACAAAGCTGTCTAAATGTCACAGGCATTCCAATACATCGCACGGTTTGAACATTTCACAGATCTAAACCTGTTTATGTGTCATTCAAAACTGGGAAATGAATGCTTTACAATTTTATTCGATGGTGCTTATTTTTTGTTAGCAGTTAGTTTAGAAGGGGATGAAAGCAGCCGGCTAAGAATGGCTAACTAGTCAGCAGTTTTGGCCGGCTACTGGCCCTTATTGATAGCCCTGCTTGTATTAAATTGCTCATGAAAACAAAAGGAAAATTTGACATTACATTAAGAGTAACACCATGCACCCTTTGTCAAACTTCCCTCTTTGACCAGCTCTCGTAAGTGACTACCTATCTACATGTTAAAAAACACATTCTGGCACTGCCAGTTAATGCACTCTACTTTGAACCTCTCTCCCTCAACAACTACCAAATCTTGGCATTTCAGGTGGTTAGAAATGGTAGGATGTACCATTGCAGGTAAATCTGTACAATAAGCTGTGATGATGAGCACTGATGACAGACAAAAAGTGTTAGCTACTTTGCTCAGATGTCAAACTACTTCTTCTCCTAAACTGAAGTAAATAAAGAAAGATTCTTTTGAATCTTGTTGATACTGTTGGTTTCTCTACTCAAATTAGCAAGCTTCAAGCTTTTAATGTTTCCCCTCCAATCTTGCAAAATTATGCATATCATAAACTTAGCTAACTGGTGCCGAACAAATTCAAGAGTGAGCCACATTGAACTGGTGTAATGATGAGTCAGAGTGTCTGCTATGTGACATAAGTACACACAAAACAGCTCGTTCTTGGGTAATATCATAATGAGTAAATGTATGAATAGGCATTGCTTACGACACTCCCTTTGGCCAAAAAAAAACATTCATCACGAAAAATAATAATAATTATAGGAAAATGTGAGAGCCCTTGAATGCCCTTGACTCTCTGTATAGACTGTATATAAAACACTTGTTAACTCTGAATGCTTACACATAATTCATTAACAGTTAAAACACATGATATGCATGTTCACATGCATGTTCACTCAACAAAAAAAATCTGTTCATATTTCTTTGTCAGGTTTAAATCTTTTACACTATTGGCTCCTGGTAAGCTTTTAAAAGACAACGCGAAACAATGTTTTGTTATATATCCCCTAATTCCTGACCTTCACTCTACGTAAAAGCTCAAGTCATGAGCTTACATTTTTACGCGTTAGCCTATAAACAGAGAATTGAGTTTCTTCAGCACTTGTAAGTACACGACTTATTAACCTCATGAAAACTACCACGCTATTGCTATTTTTTATGATTCCACTTTCCTTGCCCCATGAAACCTCATTAAATTAAAGCGTGTTTACGTCCTTTGAATCACATCTATCAATAAACGTTAAAATAGAACATTTACGTAACTCCTGTTTGTGAGCAAATCGTTGACTTTTTTAACAATTTACTGACCATGTATGAGTTGTAGGCATGGTGAAACATCTCCAAGACTTTCTCCCTTTGAAAAGAAATGATAAATGTAATTATAGGGCAAATAACATGCCTAAAACCCCGACAAACAGACATACCTCATCGTGTGTTTCTCTTCGGGCGTCATTGCGGAATGACTGCATTTTACACCGGCATAAACAAGGAAAAGGCATGTCACCAGCAATAACAAATCAGGCCGACTCATAACGACGAAATGAGTGGACCAAATCCCGGTGTAGGGGATCAACGAGTCGTTTCTGTGTTAAATCACATGTTGTTGTCGCTCTGTTCCATCACACACTTTCCTTGCGTGAAACAGACAACAGCCATTTTGTATGTAACTTGCTTTCGTGGCAAACAGGAATTTTCAGAGGACTGGGAACAAATGACGTCAATACCATTAATCCATAGCCACGCGCGCGAGTCCGGAAAAAAACCACGCGTTACCAAGAGGCCGATTTTGGTGAGTCAACTCAGATCAGGAGCCATAACGTTTGCATGTGGAAATTTTTCAACCCCACCCCCCCGCCCCGTCAAGAAAAAAGAAGAAAACAAAAAATATATTTAAACATTTATATTTTTTGTTTTATTCTTTTGTTTACTTCTTCATCGCCTTGCCGTAAGGATCAGCATGCCGTTTCATACAATAAGTTTAATTGTACTGATCCAGGTCTACAACTGGGAGATCCGACACCACTCATTGTTTTGGACTTGCTGACATTTTATATATTTTGCTGAACGATGGGGCATTTCAGGATCAATTTAGATTTCTGGGAAACTGCCCACCTACCCCTTCCCTAAGATAACATCAACACTCACTTCTCACTTAGGGCAAAATGATGGCTAAGGAAAGGGTAGGTGGGCAGTTTTCCAACAACCTAAATTGATCCCATTTTCAAAATCTTGATTGGCTTTTGGTGGCTCCTGTTTTGGGGTAGACTGTTCACAGTCCTCTATTTTTCCGTAAGATGGTCGAGATCGAGGGCTTTGCGTTACGGGCTGCCATCTTGCATGAGTGTCAAAACTACTTAGGGGGCGGGGGCGGTTAAAAAAGAATAGGGGACTGTGAACAGTCTAGTTTTTGGGGATCATTTTCAGATAAGGGGGTTACCTTAGCCTGCGGGGAGCAGACGCTTTTTTCGGCTCTTGTTTCGCCGGCGAAAAAACAGCTTTTTTCTCGGCGGGCGAAACAAGAGCAGAAAAAACCGTCTGCTCTCCACAGGCTAGTGAACATACCTATTTATAGTACCTATTTACCGCTATTTCCATCAACGGGAAATACAACGAGTTAACAATATCGCACGGACAAAGACACTTTAGCCTGGGACCAGGCTCGCATTTGGGGGAAAAGGAGAAAAAAATCGGCGTGGGCGAAAAAAAAAAAATCGGCGAGCAGAGAGGTAGTCTGGGGAGGGTAAAGGGTGGCAGAGCCTGGAGACATTGTTTGTAAAGAATAAGGATGGAGGGGAGGGAGGGGGGGGCTTTTGACTTTCCTCCTTTGAAAAGGGGGCGCTTATTTGAGAGGGGGGCTCAAAAGGGGAGTTTCGGTAACCTCATCATTGTATGTAAGACCCTAAAGAAGGAAGGCCGTGCCTTCCGAAATATTAGTAAAATATATATATATTCCCGACTGTAAAGTCAGCCCGCGTGCTTCTTTTGTTGAGTGTTACCTATACCTTGGAGGTCATTTAAATATATTTCATGAAAGCAGCAAAGCAGTAACAAGACTCCCACAACTGGGGTTCATTGGTCTGCTGACAGCGCGTTTTTAACCCGGGGCTATATAGTAACTTCTACCGTTATGAATAAGCAAGTTAGCTGCTTGAAACAAGAAACGATTGGCATTATTTTCAACGCTTAACTACCATGACCCGTTCCCTCCCCGCAAAAATCGGAGCCCTTGAAGGTGGAATGGGACACGGGAGGCCTTCTATGAGTTCCGTCTTCCATTTGTCTTTTTTCGACACAGATGGAAGGTATTTCTTGAATGGGTATTGCCCTCACTAACCGGCGGACACAGACGTATTTCTGGTCGTCGCTGATCTCTCCACCCGAAAAGTAATGGATGGAGGGAAGCGACAACCGGAAATGCGTCTGTGTCCGCAGCCTATGCCTTCACGGGCAGCCCAATAACAAGTGTGAACTGAAATGTTTAATGTAATAGCCCTGAATAGTGCCAATCTTATCTTAAACGCGACTGTAGATAACAGGCGGCTGAATCGTCAAACTATCGGGAAAAAAAAACATTATAGTAGCCTTTTTCTACCTTCATGGTCAGTACCATAAAAGTCCCAGTAGAGAGTTTTCTATGCGACCTACATTACACAGGTGATAATCGAAGTATCGCTTTTTATCGTCTATTCATTGATTCATTCATTCATTCATTCATCCATTCATTGCCAACAGGCTTTCAGAAAGCGTTGGAAGTTCGCAATTATTCGACCTAATGGCATCCCTACTTGAAGCTCAAGAAACGTTTAGCACACTCCTTAAACGCCCGCTTAAGGCGCCGTACTTCACATCAGCCGAATCGAATTGAATTCCAAAAAGAGAGGTAGAAAATTCAATGATCCACGCCCTCTCTGTTCTCTGGTTAACGCCCATCTGTATTTCTTGAGCACTTTAGCAGTGAAAGGGGTAGGCTTGTATGAAATGGGTGGCTGTATTCGTAAGCTAATACAGAGGGACCTTACGAAACTACGGCGGGAAAGGGAACGAAAAAACTCATGAACAGTTTTGGTAAACAAAACAACAGCGCTCCACATGTAGCAAGTTTTTCACTGTACTTCTGTCCCCCAAGAATTCAAATGGCCAGCTTTTTTCTGTTTTCTAAAGAATGTAAACGGTAAGGCGATACATTTTACTGTTGCATCGTAAGGTACCATCACACCAATTTAAAGCCAGGCACTCTCGATAAAAGCAATATGGCCAGGAGCCCATAACCCTGATGTGGTTATATTACTTCCTTCTCCAAAAAAAGAGCGCCAGAGCTGAGGAAAACTGTTTAATTACATATTGCACACGGTTTGGCTAACCTCAACAAGAACTGTTAGACTGTTAGAGAAATTGCAATAAAGCTGGTCAGCAAAACTCTAAGGTCATTAAAACAGAAAAAATATATCAAGTTAAACAGTCTATAATTTAACTCTTAACTCCAAAGGAACTTACACCAATTATATGGTTAACTATTCTGGATTTTATACAAGAGAAACACTACAATAACGAGTTTTACACGAGTGTTTAAATGCTGTAGATAAAATCCTTTCTCAGCTTAAACCAGTGTTCGTCCTAGGTTAACAGGTTAGAATTCCAGAAAAACTTGACTTGTCCGTAATAATTCGGATTCTAGTTCAACCTGTGAAAGGATTCTAACATGTACACAGATGAAAAAGCTTAACCTCGTCCCCAGCCCTTTTCCCTTGGAAAGTGGGAGGGGCAGGAAAAGTCATAAATGGCAAATTTACGACTGGAAAAAAAGTTTGAAATCGATCCGGTGAAAATACAGTGCTCAAAGGATTAAAGATGACAAGTCTATTTTAAACTGAGAAACTGAATAATGAATTAACATGTTACAATTCAAAACCATGATTAACTCTTCTTTAGGACATAAGCAATTAAACTGGAAAAGCTAAGAAAAACCTTAAATATTTTGCTACATAGCAAGTGTGAGCTGTCAACAAGTCGGTTATTAACACCCACGTCGTACGTTTATGTTCCTTACATTTGACTATTTCTATCACTCTTTTCTTTTGCTTGAAGACTATTTAACTACTTAAATATTAACAGGTAAATACCCTTGGACAATGTCAAACAAACTTCAACAATTCCACAAAACACAGACGTTTGAGCGTCCAGGGGAGTAGTGTATTTACAATTTGCCTGGAGCGGAGTCCATTTTTCCTTCGTCTAACTTCAATCGAGTTACTCCTACGAGGAATAAAAAAACAAAAAATGGCCTGTTAAATCGTTTATATTTATCTGATTTATGAAGCACATCTGACTAACTAACATTTTTTCAGCAACAATAAGGCCGTACACCATTCATTTTATTGACCCTTGGACCTCCGAGTAAAACAAGTAATCCTCCTGTCAAACCTACTTAACAAGGCATTTATTAGCTACACAAACTTAGTCATTACTTGCAGAACTCACCCTTTCACTTATATTGTAAACATCGTACTAGTCAAAGCATCCAAAGCATATTTCCAGGTCCCGGAGATTTCTAAGTAAATCATTGCCTTGAAAGTGTACTACTAATACACCTTTACCTTACAGTGTGCCAAATTTCTAGTTTAGTTGAATCCGTTGCCATTACTTAGAACAAGAAATGGAGCAATGAAGGTTCTCAGAAAACCTACTTTTCTGCTTCATACATGACCAAATAAGGCTGCCCAAATCACAATAGCCCTCTTGTCGCGAAATGCTGATGTTTGCATACGTATAGTACAGGCGGGATATATTTTGTAAGATTGACTAAACGCTCTGCCTTTAAAAAGTAGAACCCCGTTAATACGGACACCGACGGGACATGCTATAGTGTCCGTATTAAGCGGGTTACCTTAAGAGAAAATAACTATAGCTGTTTTTTCGTCGGGACAAACGAAACTGTTCGTTATACACGTGTTATCGAACAGTAAGCGAGTTTCCGTAGAGCGGGGTTCCAGTTCTTTTCTAGGGTGTGTCTTTTACTGTCAGGACTTTACAGAGTCGCCGCCTAATAAGCTCAGCTGGGAGAGCGCCGGTCTGCTGAGCGCGAGGTCGCGGGTTCAAACCCAGGCCGGACCGACACAATACTCAGAAAGTGCTGCCTTGTAATGACATCTACAAACGGTTAGACTTTCTACATGTTTCTAGTATTCTTGGATAAGGACGAAAAACCGTTAGTCCAGGCTCACTGCACTTTTACTTAATCTGATTCTTGTGATTCCTGGGCTGGGTGGGTTATCTGTTAGGAGAGATATTAATATAGGGATAACCTCTTGATCCTCCTTCAGGAGTCAAAATGGCTACCTGTAAAGCTGGCATTATGAAAGAGAGAAGCCTTACATTTAATCTAAGCCTGTAACCTGACTGTGAAACCACGCCTCAAGACCACCCCGTTTGGCCATCACATTTCCTTGATGCGAAGGTAAACTGAAAAAATCTCAGAAATTTTCATATCTGAAAATCTCGTCATGTTTTTGGCCATTAAGTGGTCGCATTGACAGGATTTTAGAAACTAGGAAATACTGACGAGTAACCATTGTTCGTGTGACTTAACGTGAAAGAATACTTCATTCAAACAAGTAGAGCCGGATTGCTTGTTGAAGCAAGCTCGTTCGCAATTTTTCTCTCTGGAAATTGAGAGGGGCCACCTCTCCCAATTTTCTTAAGGAAAACCCTGGGAACCAGGCTGTTGTTGAAGGTGGTGAAACAAAGAATCTCAACTGACAAACTATGCGCACGAATATGTTTTTCATATTTCTGCGTCAAAAAACTAACTTTTACTTTCTGAAATCAAACGTCACGTTGTCTCCAATCAGCTTAAAAGGCGCCCACTGCCTCACTTCAGGGAAGCCGTTTTCTCGCATCCACTTCATGGCCTGGTGAAGAGATTCACTTGCACTTCTACCGCACACAAGGTGCTTGTAGAAACGTCCCATAAACTTCTCTGTTGCTTTGTCGTCTAAGGCCCACTGTGCCACCAACACTGAACGTGCACCGGATCCTAGGAACGCTCGAGCTATTCCTACAACTCCCTCAGCTCTAATGTGTCCATAAGCGCTGTGACAATAACTTAGGACAACCAATTTCGCGGAAAGTTGAACCTCGGAGATGTCTGACATTTTTAACACGAAATCGTCTTCATGTAAAATCCTGTTGACTGGCCGTTCTGGAGCAAGGGCAATTTCTCCTCTTTCAGCGTCACCGTGTGCAGCAAAATGTATCAACCCCGCTGAACGCATCTCTTCAAGTACTGCCTGCTTTGTTGCTTGACACCCTAACAAAGGTTGAACACCCAACAATCCAGCGATCATTTCCGCCTCCCTTCTTGCAAAAGGCAGCTGATATATCCTTGGCCTCACATAGACAACATCGGGGTCACCCACTATCAATACACTCGTATCACTACACCCATTGACTGGTCTCTCCTGAATGAGCGTGTGACTTGTCAAAGATGGACTATGGCGGATCCTGAAAGTCTCTGAAAGATACCTCCCTTTTTCATCTTTTAACGCTGCGAAAGGAATTTTGTTCAAGAAACGATCAGGAAAGATGAGAATTCCGGGTTCGCCGAGGAAGTCATCAACGACTGGAGCGATGAAAATTTTGTACAACAGCTCAAAACTTGGTGTAGGTTCTTGATGTTTTTTGTCGTTTTGAGAAAGCGGTGAGCGGGAAGCTTCAGCGTTGTCTTCATCTTCAATATGAAATGATAAGGGGTTGGAGATGAGAGGGAAAAGTGATCGATCCTCGCAATTTTCTTTAGGATAAAAATGCCACTCTCTAAAGGGCTCTTTTCCAAAAAGGCCATCTAAGTCTTGCACCGCGAATCCTGCAGCAGTCAAAGTTTCTTCGGCATCTATTCTCCGCAACCTCACCTCTAGTTTTCTTGGACTCAAAATCCATAAAAATATGTTTAACTCATAGTACGAAATGTAGAGACAATTATAGTCACCGCCTTCTTCCGTAATGATCTTTTCAATAGTGTTGTAAAATCGTCGTTCCAGGGTTATTTGCTTCTCAGCAAAATAATGAGCGGACATTAATTCTGTCAAAGCTCTCGCCCGTCCAAGCTCTAAAACATACAGTCCTTTCATAGGATCTCCTCTGTCACATAACAATACACTGAGCATCTGATAGTAAGGAAAGTAAAAGTCTGAGAGTAGCACCTTAAGGTGGTCATTGTCCCAATTAAAAATGCGTAAATCCTCACACCTTTGAATGCTCGAGAAGAGATGTGTAATAGCCTCTTCTGTATTTCCTTCAAAAACTAAAGCATATGCAAGAATCACGTGGCACCAAAAACTTAATTCGTCTCTTCCGTTGTCTTTCAATATTTTAATTACTTTATCAACATTCTCCTTAGCTTTGGTATATTCACCAAGAAAGAGATAAGCAATTCCAAGAGCTTCATAACACTTGCATTCTAAACTTTGTCCGGATGAGCCAGTTTCTTTTGCAATGGAAAGCGATTTCTTCAGGTATTGAATGCATGTGGTATACGAACCAAGCTGAGTAAAACAATTTCCCAGATGTAAACACCATTCAGCCTCTCCAGCTCTGTTACTTATTTCATCACGGATTGCAATTGCTGTTTGTAGATACTTTATACCGGCAGCATGTTCACCGAGATGGGAAAACACAATTCCTAGCCAGCTATAATCCACTGCTTCTTCTTCTCTGTCTCCTATTTCTTTATTGATAAAAAGTGCCTTGGTGATATATTCTATAGCCTTGTCGTACTCTTTGAGAAACCTAAAGAAGCAACCTAGGCGTCTATAACACGAAGCTATTCCATTTTTGTCGCCAGTTTCATGCATTAGTTCTATTGCCCTTTCCATGTACTTTTTGCTGTTCTGTAACTGGCCAAGATTATCAAAAAGTACTGCGAGATTGTCACAACACGTTGCTGCGTCTGGTCTGTTGCCCGTTTCTTGTTTGATGCTGTGTGCTCTCTCATAAAGGTCTTTCGCTTTTAAATATTTACCTTTCTGCCCATAAAAGTATCCCAGGCCCATGGCGATAGACCCTTCATTATCTTGAATACGCTGCACAAGTCTCTGGATCGCGTGCGGAAGTTCAGAAAGAACATCTGCATATTCTTTTACATTCGTGTTATACCAAATTAGGATACGGTAACATCTTTCTATGTAAATCCATTTAATTCTCATAAAGAAGAGCTGAACGAGCTTAATTATTTGCAAACCTTTCCTTAACGAGGCGTTTTTCAGAAAAATAGCACATTTCTTAGCAAATTCGATGGCTTTTAAAGCACGACTGGTGTTGAAAAGAAACATTACAACAGTTATACCGATAATGATCACGATGTAATGTACAGGTTGCTTAACATCCATTTTGCTGCTCGTAATAGTAACGTCTTCTGCAAGTCAAGAAAAAAAAAATAGGTGTAAATATATTGAATCTACTCTCTAAACCGTGGCAGATCAACAAACTAAATGCAATCCAACGTCGATATAACGAAACCCAATGTGAAGAAGACTCCGATCATGATAAGCAAACATGATAATATTTTTTTGTTCGATAAATTTCTCTGTTTCTTTTTGGCTTTAACTCCTCCGGCTAACAATCTTACAATCAGCTTACAATCAGCTACCGTTGACCGAATTTGGAAGATACTTCCCCGATGTTTGCCGACATCCTCAAAGATGAGCACTTTTACGCGTAATTGTTTAGAAAAAGGGACAGCAGAAGGGCGTTAGCTCAGTTGTTTAGGCAGAGATCGAGAAATCGGGAAGAAATAGTCAACAATCTACTGCCTAAAAATAAGCAAGAAAACCTAAAAAACTACTCAACGGATGTCAACTACTTTTTGAAGAATACTGTTAGACTTAACAACCCGTTATATCCTGAATTTGTAAAGACGGGATAAAACAGTTATTGGATTCAGCTTGCGTGCATGTATACAAAGAGTTATTCTTCATATCACACTCAGCTTCGTCGAATAATTGCTTTTATTGTTCATTCAAAATATTTCTCCGTTTCTGATTGGCTCAAATCCCCAAACTATTTCTTCATAACCAGCTAACGTTAACCAAATTTGAAAAAGTTTGCGATATCCAGTTAATGACGACAGTAGTACAGGATATCGCCAGAAAAAAGGACGGAGCCGAGCGTTCGGGACGAGGGTACGTTAGCTCAGCTGTTTTGTTAGACCTGCTGAAGAAAATGGCGGAAAATTTCACATATTTTGTGAGGAAGAAATAGTGGAACCTAAAAACAGCAGGAACAGTTACAAGGCTTCCAATTGAGTGATATCTGATGTACTAAACATTCCTTTTAATCCCTAATTTTCTGAGGAACAGGCAAACGAAGACGGGAACTTAACAATCTATCAAGGTAAGCATATTTTAGCTTTTTCCATGTCCCTGCAATGGGAAAAGAAAGCCCTAAATCCAACCCGCGGACATTTTTGAATGTGAAATCAGCATTATATGGGCTATATAACTTATATAGTGTTATTAGGGTAAAATTGATTGACTACACGAGCAGGCAAGATGAGGCTAGCTTGCAATCTCGGGATTTCCTGCTTTTGGCTGAGTAAAAATCCTTTATTGACCGCTAAGATGGGTCGATCAGTGTGGCTGAATACTGGGTTCGTTTCTTTTGTTTCTTACTTTCTTTCTTTTTTTGGAATGGGAAGACCTCGAGATCCAGCTATTTTGAAAACCGGCTTGGACACCGAACGCATATCAGAAACTGATCATCCTTGGTGCTCTGTCACGATACATGTATTGGGGCGCCCGCACTGTGAAAGTTTCAAAAAATTAGGATGTTAAGTAGACCCGACGGTGCGGTCTATCTGGATTGTGTGCTGCTGAGTTTGTTCTGGGTTTTCGGCAAATAACCTAGTTTAGCTCCAAAAGGCCCAATCAGAATCAGAATTCATTTAATATTTATGACTAAACACTCAATCTTGTTTATACTTGCGTGAACAAAAGAACATTAATTTTCAGTTGAAATTTTAAAAGAAAGATTATTGTAATAACACTTTGAATGCTTTATCTACGACGGTTTTTATATAACTTAATCTTGCAACGAGGCAATGGAGGCTGCGTTTCATTGTGGAAGATCCCAATTCAGTTTCACAATCCAGTAGAGATCTTCCGAGTCTTAAGGTGTTTTTGATAGCCCGTCAGTTCACATACAATTCACTCAACCCTTCAGTGTTCAGTTAAAAAACTGTAAATATAACTCTGTATTTCTATCTTATCTTTGGATTGCGAGTTCACTTTATTAATAAGTCACAACTTTTACAGGAAGATTTTAGCTCTTGAGAACACAATCAAGTTCAATCCGAATTGACTCTCAAATTCAGTTTAAAGTAGTAAAAGTATACATGGGATGACCCCCAAAGCAGGCGATTTCCGAATTCCAAAACCTTTCACTTTCAAAACGAGACTAAGTGCAAAGCCTTTCTTGTGAGAATTTCGCTGCATAGCATGGCAGCTTCCAGAGATACATTCTGTTCTGGACTCTCTGGGGACAATTATTTTTTTCAAAACAACCTGTTTACCGTGACAAACATCGCCGAGCTAGTTGAGTCTGTGCTACACTATTATAAGACCTAATAGAAAGGAGAAGTCGTTACGTCACGTTGCCATGGTAGCAAAAATTTTGGATGACAACAAACCGAAAAAGTCACTTAAAAGTCTATTGGCACTATCTCAAACTTTACCGATGTTATTCAATTTCATTTAATTTGGCAAATCCTGGCGAAATTTTCTTTGGGGCTGTATCTATCGTTATATAAGTTAAGAAAAAGGAAACGACAATTTTTGTGTTGCGTTCACCTAGTCCATAAAGCGGACTCGTGAAATTAGGAAGTTTCATGTCGTAGTGGTGCAACGACGGCAAAGAAATGTACAAAATAGCGTAACGCACATGGAAAAATGTTAAGTTGTTGTTTGTTTTAATATACACACATTATTTAATATTTTTTGCCGTTCTCCTTGCCCTCGCGGTCGTCGTTGGTTTTGTTATCATCCAGAAATAGTGCTACCATGGTAACATGACGTCACACTTCTCCTCTCTATAACGATAACATCAGACCAAAGTACGCACGCAAAATACAGGTGGAGTTTAGAATAGACCACCCCCTCCCCTCAAAAGTCATATGTTCGTCCCCACCGCTGCCTGATCGCAACTCACAACACGCAACTCATTCTGGGTTATGCGTCCGACATTTCGTCTTTTTTTTTGGGGGGGGGGGGTCGGAGCCAGGGGGGTACTCCTGGGAATTCTTGATGGGGGTGTGGCGAAGGTCCTCCAAATCCTGACCAAATTTCAGACCAACGAATGTCATTTTCCACACCTGTTTTCTTACCTGGCCTCCTAAAATTCATACCTGTTTTCAGACCGGGAGGTGGTCACAAAACTCAACATTGCAAAAAAATGAATTATTTCATATATACTTCACATTACATGTTTACATAAAACAGAAATTATGTCATCACTGCTGAGATTAAAACCGCAACATTACAAAAGGATTTCTTAAAATTCATTTCGAATTCGCATAATGCACTTTCTTTCTTATTCATTTTGAATTGAAACGACGAACACATTGATACACAACCGTAGTTCCTTCGTAAACCATACCCGATTCCAGGGCAAAATGGGCAAAATCTATAGCCGTTTTCAGACCAAAGCGGCGCAAAAAACCCTAACCTTTGCCAAATCGATGATGAATGACATCAATGAGTAATCGATGAGTACTCATTAGGTAGTCAATTAATTAGTCATTGATTATGCGCTATAATGGGTAATCGATGACTAATCGATGGCCAAAAATTTTGTGGCCTATCGATTACTCATTGATGACATTGATGAGTAATTGATGCGTTCGATTACTCATCAATTATCTAGTGATTATCCATCGATAAGTCATTGATTAAACATCTCATACAATATCTAACAACTTTTTTTCTTAACTTATTTGCGGTGACAAAAATTTACGTTAATGGTTCTTGACGATAATAATAGCTAAATAGAAATTGAATTTGCGTGTAGAAAACCAGTGTATATAGGCCATGACCAAAACAGAACGACAAAGCAAAATGATTTATTAGACAGCATTGAAATATCAAAAATGAAATTTTCAGAAGGTCGAGTTATCTGTCTTACTTTTTGGCTATTAGAATCTGTGTCTTTGTTGAGAAACAGCCACCCCCGGGAGGGCTCCTGCCACCGCAGAGTGCCTACCGGGTAAAAGATTTCCGCGTCTAAGGTGGTTGTTTCGATTCATCCATTATATAGAACAAGTAAATGAGTAAATTTGATCTAGGGAAAATATTAACGAGTGGTACTGTCCACAAATTTATCCCACTTTGATTCAAGTATTTAAGTAAACGTTATTTTTGCGTATTCAAGTACGCGCGGAAGTCAAACAAAAGGTCTGGAACGAGGCTGAAAACTGAGAGCGAGACTGGGGAGAGACGTTTTTTCTTTTTCTGACGCCTCACCACGCCCTATGGGCGTGTGAGGCTCGCGCGCTTCGCGCGCATAACACTCTTACGCCACACTAGGCCGATTTCTTCACTGATTTTGAGAAAAAACCGACTGTTTTGCAAGAGGTCAACAGTAATAACCTAACTTCGCATTGTGAATCGGTAACGTTCCCTTTCTTTGGCAAAGGAATAATCCAGGTGGTTAGAAATCCCATACGGTGACATGGGCTCCTGACGGTGATTGTTTCTCAGCAAAGAACTGCTGCTTCGGCTTAGGAAGACTTCCCTCATAAGCAGCGGCATTGACCCATCATGCTACAGTAGCTAAAACAATTACTGTTCTTGCCCTAATGTTGTTCGTCCTGCTAGTTTTCGCTTTGGTATGGTTTGCATACCAGCGAGATTATTCGATATATAACTAATCAATGACTAATCGATGACTGAAAATTTTGTGGCCTATCGATTATTCATTGAATATCGGATATGATCAATGACTAATCAACTGATTACCCATCGATTACGTGTACTTATTGAATACTCATTGATTTCACTGATGTCACTGATGTCATCGATTAGTTACGTCTGGCCTTTGGGGCAGCACATACCTATATGGCTTATATAAGGGAGAACCCCGGAGGGGTACTGCCATATATGGGCTATATAGGTATGTGCCGCTGTGAAGGGCATGGTTTTCAAGCTTTCTACTCCGGGATAGGGTGTATAAATCAGAGCGTTTAAGTCTAGAATAGGGTATCACTTTCCAGGAAACTGATCAATTGGTTGAAGATTTTAGTCTAGACTAGGGAAACTCGGAATTGCCACCCAAAATATATCAAATCAAATCGGCAAATTTCAATTTACGCAACTCGACCTAAAAGCTACTCTAGGATAGGGGGGATTTAGGGAGTTTAGTCTAGAAAAGGTTAGCAAATTTCAGCTCAACTAGCTCTGGTATAGGCTAAGGGTTCCAGGGTCCAATCGGCACACCGCCACCCAAAAATTCCTAAAGTACCCCCCTCCCCGGGGAGAACCCTCTTCGGGGGTCGGAGTTGCCACTGAAACTCGCTCTGCCACAAGCAGCCCAATAAAAAGACCTAAACAATTTTATAAGCGTAGAAAACCAACAATTTTCGGATTTTCTGGTTAGATCGATGAAAGACTGCATGGAGATTAGGTGACTCGCGAGATCATATTGGTGAAAATTACATCCATTTTCTTGTTTGTTTGTTTTTTAAGGAAATGGGAGAGGTCTGTATGCAGGCTAACTCGGAACCTGTAAATTCGACTTTTGAACTAGCCTGAATCGGCAGACACTCTAAACAGGGTCTAAAACCTTCTGTACGTATAGAGCGACTATCGTTAGGTGTTGTGTGGGGCCGGTTGCAACGTACCCTGCTACCAGAGTCGCTTCGGTCTTTCCTAGCTAAGTCGGGAAAGAGGAAGTGTTCCGTCCCCTTCCCGACTTACCTAGGAAGATCAAAAGAGACTCTGTTCGCAGGGTAGTTGCAACGCAGGCTACGTTTGAACCAGGTTAATACAAGACGCCTGGGCACTCTTTTTTTCGTCTCGTCGGATTGAGTGACTACCCATGTCACTCTACTTTGCATTTCGAACTGAAAATACTGCTACTAATTTTCAGTGTATGTACTTCTGTTTTTAAAACCAAATAAAGGATTACGAAGTTACAAAACCTTGCGTATACGGCTGCTTCTCCTACCTCTCCGCTGTTGTGTTGTGAGAGAGGCGTCTCTAGATCTCCAGCAAAACGTACTCACTAGCGAAGAGCGAAAGTGAAGGCCGGCTATGTACTCTCCCAGGGAAAGATGAGGAAACAGGGGCACCCAACGACAATTTTCGGAAGAATATCTGTTCGGAAGACGATTTTAGATCGGAAGACGATTTTAGATTTTTAGATCTAATTTTCGGAAGAATATCTGTTCGGAAGACGATTTTAGATCTAGAATTTTCGGAACATTTGTTGTAAAATTTCTTGCTTGCCTGCCTCTCCTATGATTTTCGAACATCAAAAAAATGGTATAATTGCCTATTTTTAACGGATTTTTACCCTAAAAACAGGGACCGCGCAGAGGGAGGGGCTGGGGGGGCTTTAGCCCCCCCACTTTTTTGCAAGAATAAAAATACAAAAGTAACAGAGTGAAAAATAGCAAAATTTCGTTAATTCGAAAGTGACCAGAGTTACTGGCAAAGACAAACGCGCAGATAAATAGGCAGAATGAAGCATTAGTCGTTACAATTGTAAAATATTTTTTCGCTTCTAACCTAGCAGAGGTAAACGTCTTTTAAATGGCCTCTTTTTCCTGGAAAAACTGTACAACGATGATGTTAATATTTCAGTGTTAACCGCCCAGATGGAAATTTTACAAGTGCTGCTGAAGGATGGTGATTATTTTTGTTTTGACGACATCATAGTAAAAATCAAAGAGCTACCCAACCCAGAACGGGAAATGATAAAAGAAGTTATCACGTTATGTAAGCTGATTGTCGTATTAAAATCCAGCAACCAGTGCAGCCGGTGAAAGATCCTTTTCGACTGCCCGGAGGCTAAAAACATGGTTCCGTTCAAGAATGAACCAGGAACGATTTAGTAACCTGACAGTTTTAAACATACACAAAGAAAGAACGGACAGGCTTTCCACCATTGACGTAGCAAACGAATTTACCGACCGCAACACAAACAGAAAGCGTAATTTTGGCACTTTTCGAGTAAATGATGTACAGTAACTTTAATATCATTCACTAAATTATTTTCAGTTACCGTTTTGTTTTGCCGTGTAAATATTTTGAATGAATAATTAAACGATTATTGAACTCGGCTTTCGTATTGGCGGATAACCCCCTTGATCTGATACTCAGCCTCGTGCAATAATTGCTCAGTACTTATACAGCCTTGAGTTCAAGGCAGCTCAAGCAAAATCGTTGGATTTCTGGCTTATTTATAGTAATTAAAGGTTGATATCAGTAGTATAACATAACAATCTATGATATTTCAATTTAGTGATGGTGAATTTTCAGACCCGATAGCAAGATCACTGAAGATGTGGAAAAGAATCAATAGCTTTATCGTTATTCGCATTCTCCGTCACTTTAGAGAAATTGAATAGAAATCCACAAGCATGCCCCCCCCCCCGGCCCCCCCCCCAAAATTTTCCTTCACGCATTCTTCTTTAGCCCCACCACTCGAAAACTTGCTGCGCGGTCCCTGAAAAAGGTCACCTAGAATTTTCGGGAGCCTTTTTTCTGGCTGAAATTTTCGAAAAGGTAAGTTTTGATCCCTATAATTTTCGGATCACTAGGCTTTCAGCTAGGAAATCCGAACAGATGAAAAATTTTTAGGGGACAAAAATATGCCTATATCCACCGTTTAAATACTAAAATACGTTTAACAGTGATATGTTTAAGTGGTTTTGAACTATATTCTCGTTGGGTGCCCCTGGAGGAAAGCCAAGCTAGAGATGATGACTAAGCATATTCTTCCGCGCCGGCGTTCGATCCTATTTAGATGTTGGGTCTTTTATAAGATCACCGCCAGAACTGATCAGAACTCATCAAAATCGAGAGACCTGATCGAGTAGTTGTTTTCCTGTTTGGAAGTTGAAAATAGCTCTGAACGAGACCCCTACTTACCTGAGCAAGACTCCATCATGAATCACATAAACCGAAAACGAAAGCAGTTCACTGGGGCCGGAGAGTCATTGAAGAAGGCCACATAAAGTATCCAATTACTTCTAACACCAGTTTCAGATTTTGAGAGAATTTGACAAATGATCAGCCAGTTTATCCTATGAGCCATCCCAACAGGCTGGTGCCCGAAGAAAAAGTGACCAAGTTCAGTGAAATGTCAATCGACCTCATCTGCAACTTTTCGACCGTTTGACTGTTCTATTTGCTGCTTGCCGAGCGGTGCTGTGTGAGATTATACCTTAGCGGCGCGTGCCTTCCTAAACAGGGCTTTAAAAAAAGAGCTCTTGGGTAAGTATTTAGCTTTCTTTTTTGTGCCATGTTTCAAACCCTATACCCACACTTGAGCCAAGTTTCCTTGGGACAGAATATCTCACTGTTCTTTTATTACGGCTTTGATTTCTTCCTCTAAGACATGTTTAACGACTCCTGAAAATTAGCAACAAATTTGAACACTTTTACAAAGCGGGATGAAATTTTAAACTCCTGAAACATTTCACTATGCGTGATCGAAACCTTTCGGCCCTCTCACGTGAGTTGATAGCCAGTAGAGTCACGCCAACGAAATAACTCTTCTTCTAACCGTTTAAGAAATTTTCCCTCAGTACCACATTCTACATCCCGTGTTTGGCTTTCTAAGACTGAAAAGATATTTCATACCCCTTAAGCTCACTATCTCCGCATTTAAAATTTTCAGTGTTACGGAAAATATTAATGAGTAATCCAAACCATAAAGTAAATATTGAGAGGAATTCTGGAACTATCGATTTTCGTGATAAATTAACAACTGAAACTGAACCGAGAGGTCGATCACGAGGTTGATGTACCGGATGCTGTGTAAAAACTAACGAAAGACCGAGGAGTTACAGGAAAAAATGTCTTATTTAGATTGTAACGACAGCTTGGAGACTTCATTGTCCAAAACAAAATGAAAACAAAATTTTCACATATAGGTTTTTGTTTGTTGTTTTTTTTTAGTCAAATGATGGCGTCATAGCTACCAGATATATCACTACTGGGTTGATAGGTAATAGGGAAACCAATTGCACTATCCAGTGGATAGGAACTTAACCAGCCCCACTCCTTAAGGGTATGTGAAACATCGCCTCTCTTAGATTAGATAAGAAAAACACATAATAGGTGATGGAAAGTGTATGCAATTGAGGAATCATTGTGCCAGAAAAATACAAAATCAAGAAAATAATCATAACAGAATTCCAATAACTAATACGATCAGGGGCACCCAACGTCAATTTTCGGAAAATATTTGTTCGGAAGACGATTTGAGGTCTAGAATTTTCGGAACATTTATTTCGTTGTAAAATTTCTTTCTTGCCTGCCTCTCCTGGGATTTTCGAACATCTAAAAAATGGTATAGTTACCCATTTTTGACGGATTTTTACCCTAAAAAGGTCACCTAGAATTTTCGGGAGCCTTTTTTCTGGCTGAAATTTTCGAAAAGGTAAGTTTTGATCCCTATAATCTTCGGATCACTAGACTTTCAGATAGGAAATCCGAACAGATGAAAAATTAGTAGGGGATAGAAATCTGCCTATATCTACAGTTTAAATACTAAAATACGTTTAACAATGCTATGTTTAAGTGGTTTTGAACTATACTCTCCTTGAGTGCCCCTGATACGATTCACAAAGCACATTTTAATTCAGCTCTTAATTGGGCATTCCAAAGAAGATTTTTTTTATTATTTACAGCTGAGTCTGGAAAAAGCTTGACAACTGTACACATATTCTAATGAATGCAAACATAAAATAACATTTAGACAGGAAGTCTGGATAAACTAAACATGCAAGGGAGCCTTCTTAACAACATTTTGGTTATCCACTAAGGAGAAACAACAAGGAAAAGCATTTAATCCTGCTTAATAGAAAAAGGAATTGCCTTCATAATTATTCTTTTATGGGGACCCTCATAACTAAAGTAGCATAAAATTAACATTGAATTCTGGATGAAAGCTTTACTGTTGGTCATAAATAATACTTACATACATTCAACATGGAGCTAACTGTTTTGCAAGCCTGAATGTGTGGCACAAGTATGTTTTAACATCTTGGAAGATCCTTTATAGCCCTTTAAACACTAATATTTAAAATCAACTTCTCATTTCTTGTTCCTAAACATTTCCTGAAAAAATGAAAAGTTGTTGAATTATCAATAACATTTATCTTCTGTGATCATGTCCTTAATTCTCATGACCACACTGCTCTATAAAGCATTGATATTACAAGGCGAAATTTTATTTGATCACTATTAGGGTTTTAAAACAAGTTTACAGAACAACTCAGACACTGGCAACCGCATAACAAAAGGTCTGTAGTTTTGACATCTTCAAGACAAACATGAACAAAAATACAAAAATAACATTGTTGTTATTTTATTTTATAAGAAAACACCAATGTTATTTTTTGGTGCTACCAAAACCAGAGAATCCCATAGTAGCAGCCAGATCTGGATCAATATCTCCATCATCCACAGCAGTCTTTTGTTTCTTTTCTTTCCGTGCAATCTTCCTATGTTGCCTCCTCTGCTCTTCCTTTAGATAAAAACAATGAGGAAAAATAATATCAATGTTTATTATATAAACACCAATGAAATACCAGGTGAGCTTTCGTGTGAAAACTTGATATCTTCACATGTGAAAATATCACCTTTGCTATGGCTACATAATAAATCACGCCTTTCACACCAAAAAACTATGAAAAAGTGAAATGGTTTGGTATTTCATTGGTGTTTATATAATAAATAGAACATTACATGGCCGCTTGGAGATACAAAATTTCTCTTTTCGTGTTGAAAAGATATTTCACTCATTCGCTGCGCTCACTCGAAGAGAAATTTCGTATCTCCGCGTGGTCATGTAACATCCTCTATTTTAGTAATTGCATAGAAGTACATGTTGAAAAAGTGTCCGTGATAATATCCACATGAAAATTCTCCTGAACAATCTAAATACATTTCTTTAATAAAATAAGTTGAGAGAATTTGATTAAAGATTAAAGCATCTTCTCTTTGTTGATAATTTTATCACTTCTCATAGCTTTTCACTTGATGATGTATGGAGTATTCTTAGGAGATATTTGAGGTTGGATGCTCTTGGGCCTTAAAGGGTTTTAAAATATTTTCTCCTAAGGGACTTGTCAGAAATTAGCAGGGGGAGGGGGGGTGTACCAGAGGGAGGGTCACAACTTTTTGAGACTGCAGAAAAGTGGGGGGTCATGAAAAATGGGCCGTTAAAAGGGGGAGGGTCATGCAAATATGTGTCTGTGATCATGTAGAGGTTCACCCACAGAAGAAAAAAGAAGTTCTATATTTTGTAAAAAAACCTGGGAGAAATAGGAGAGTCAAGTGATCAGCTGTCAGAATCAGAGTCGGACTCTCAATGCTGTCATCTAAAACGTATGTATATGGCATTACAAAGAACAGATTAGAGATATAGTTTGAGCTTTCATAATACTGACTCACCTAACCTGAGATCAGGCCCAATTTTAGTGGTTCTCATACATTCTCTCTAACGGCTACCGCTGAAATTGGGCCTGATACAAACTATTACAAGTTTGTGCTCGTTATGGCCAGATTTTGATTTTCGCCGTAACGCTGATTGGCTGTTAGAACAATGCCACAAGATCTGATTGGCTGTCGGAAACGCCGGAAGTTGAAAGCGCTTATTCCTCGCGTGGTTGTTTTTGTGAACGATCTGTCGTTGGTGGAGAGAAGGATCGATTTTGCTGTCTTTTTTATTGTTTTATGGTCTTATGGTAGCAAAATATGCCTTAATATGTGCCATGGAAATTCAGAAAATTCATGTGGTTGTTCATATCTTCTCAGGATTTGCTTTATTTATGGAAAGTGAGTGTATCACAGAGTTGAATCCCTGTGCAAGTTGTTGACCGCTAACAAGGTGCATTTTGATTTACCAACAAACGGGTGCAAATCAAAATACTGTCCATCTTAAAACTGGTTTCATTTGAAAGTTTAACCGGGAGTGACTTCTCTGAACGGGGTACGCAAGCGGAGGCTCACTGCGAAAGAAACCTATATCGCCCACTGCGAAGTATTAGACGAAAAATATCGCATCGCTCTTCAAGGAATTTTCAGTGTTCACAGACTGGTTGTTTGACCACGCTTTTTGTTAAAAATAAACCAAGAAAACTGGTGTCCTCGCTCGTTGGCTGTTTGCTTTTGTTTTTAAAGATTTATGTACCAAAAATCGGGGGAAATTGCCGAGGAAAATATCACGACAACGGAAAAATAGAGATTTCAGTATTTTAAATTCCAGAGCGCCTAGTCAAAATAATAAAACTAGTAGAACATTGTGTCGCCATCTTTTCGAAAACTTTTTACCTTCTACGCCAACAGAAGTAACCTTCGAGATCTCCCTTAATCTCACAAGGAGTTAAATGTGATTGTGCTGACTGTTTTATTTTTAGCTGAAAAAATTAACAGATAAAAGCTATTTTTTAAATCAGCCAGTCTTCATTTGTCCCACGCTTGAAAAATTTGCATACTAGGAAAACAAGGAACGGAAGTAATTCTGATTGGCTGATTCCGCAAATGTCAATTAATCAAAAAAGTGGGCGGCAGACATTTCGTTAAAGGTTTGTATCAGGCTCTCTTTTCGTTTCGTCTTGCCTGCCGGAATGTAATTTTCAAAGCGAAACGAAAATAGAGCCTGATCTCAGGTTAGACTCACCCTTGTGTATTGAGAACTAGATTTTATCATTTATACAAGAGGCGGAGGGTCATGATATTTTAGGCCAAGGTCAAGGGGAGGCTTAGCAAATTTCACTCCCATTGCAGGGATGGTTCACCTCATTTTCGAACCCAAATGTAAAATTCCCACCCCCCTTCCCCCACTAATTTCTGGCAAGTCCATAACAGTTGTGAAAATATTTGAACAGCTGACACCTTGATAGTCTAGATCAGATGACAGATGTATATGTTGTGGTTCACATTATTTCCTTTTCTTTAGGGTGTAGCAGTGCCTGATAATGAGTTTGAAACAAAGAAGATAATGATTGATTGAATCAAGCATAAAATGACACTTAAACCAAGCAGCCTTGCTATATAAGTAGCTATATCTAGCTTCTAACTGGACAGAGGAAGGCCAGTGAAACACATACATGTATAAAGAATCATAATGTAATGATACAGAAATTTCTATTTCATTGATGTCATGTATTTACTGTAATTCAAAACTTATCCTTTCATTGTATGGTAAACATCCAATTCCCTGTAAACTGAGCACCTTAATAACAGGCACAGATCCACACTGGCTTCCACCATTTTATGGAAATCGGTCAGATTTTTCATGATTAATATATTTTAAAAAAAGCCAAAAAACTTCCCAACTTGAAATCTGGAAAGTAGTTTGAACAGTCAGTAAATATCCTTTATGAATGACTCAGAAACCCAGGAAAGAGGACTTTGGGGGGTTAACATCCAAAAAATTTCCCGGGGAGCACACCCCAGACAACCCCTAGTAGCTTGTGCTTTTGGCACTCATTTAAGGGATTGGTCAGTATTCATTCTACAATACTTGTAAGAAATCTTGAATGTTCACTCGCGTGCGTTTCCCCTTCCCCAATGTTGATTTGGGTGCTACAATCATCTCAGTGCTCCAATATATGCATGGCTCAACATAGGGGAAGGAGAGGGGCACAAGTGAGCTGAGAACAAAGGTGTGAATAATGAATGTAAGAAATTTTCGAAACAATTCAAGAGAAACAGTTTCTGTTTCAAAGATTTTTGACGAGTATTGTAGATCGGCACCTGATAAAATACTTCAGTTTTTTTGTTACTCAATCCAACCTGCCTGCCTCAACTAGGAATTCAAGGGAAGTTCTACATTGATTGTTTCTTTTATACATTACGGTCAGTCATTAGGCCCACTGCCGAAATTTTAGGCGCACAGCTGAAAATTTTAGAAGCAAAGCTTATAATTGTGAAAGGTTTGAACCCAGGAGTCATTTCACAAGTAGGTTGAGTTTGATCGTCCGGGTGAACGTAGTCCTGAATAGGACTGTTGTTGTTAACAGTGACTGACATTTCAACAACCTATGCGGTAGTCATCTTCAGAGTCAAAGTGAGTTGTATCACGTCAGTTGATAGTATTATACTCTGGTTATTGAACTGATTGGTCAATTACATTGCGATGTTATTGGTCGTCTGTCAGTTAAGCCATGATGTTATTGGCTATGAAGACTCATAATCAGTAATTGGTGCGTTTTGATTTGTCTATTGTCACAGTTAAACAGCCGTCTATTGTTAGTCAAATTGTCAGTTCTCCAGTCATTCTCTCGTAATTAGTTTTGCTTGATCTCGTCAATAAGTCCTTTGTACGGCGCTGGTAACTGTTGGCTACGATTCAGTAGCGTTTGTTCTAAGTTAGTAAACCAACTTTCTAAAGTAAGTCGTTGATGGTAGTCTGTAGAATATGTAATACATGTCGCAGAGTCCCAGTCAATTTGATGTTTCGTCTGTAAATGGTGTTCAGTAATATGATTGTTGCCATCACCATTCCTCGTCGCTCGTTTGTGTTTGGTCAGTCGTGTGCTAAGGTTTCTGCCGGTTTCACCAATGTAAGTAGCCTAGCAGTCACAGCATTTGATCTTGTAAACTAAATGCCCTGTTTTTATTTGATTGCCCTTAAAACTGAACTTTCGACATGATTGTCCATTGCACAAAGAGCATGTCTTTCGTTAGTAGCATAATTGTATGTGTCAGCGGCATTTATTACAAAACGGAAGAATCTGGGATGGAGTAAAACATCGAAACAAAAATGAACATTCAAGTTCATGGAATCCACTGGGAGAAAAGACAAGATGAATCAAACATACACAGATGAAAGGAAAACAATGTAACTTATCCTTGAGAGCCTGGTTGTGCTATTTCTATCTTACTTTTACTTTCATTGCTTGAACCTACTGTTTAGCGTCTTTCTAGTTCAAGTATGTAAGTATGGTCGGAAGCAAGTCAGTTGTACTATGCTTTGGATTTTATGGTGCACAGGTGTCATTACACATGAGTTTTTAGGCACACAACCAAAAATCCAGTCGCATATGCGACCAGTTGGTCGTTAACTTTGAGCCCTGACTATTTCAGTGCTTATGATTGAGACACTTGTAATGTATATATGACCTAGAGAAATGATACCATCAACAGCGAGTGTTCATGCTTCTGCAGCAAACGTGAGCATAACAACCTTGCTCCCTGTGTTCTTTTACAAGGTGGGGTGAGTTACTGCTCACTTAAAGTGCACTTCAGCAACAATGTCAATATGCTGTTTTGACTTTGACAGCTACATGTACACACCTGAGTGAATGACAAATTTGCATATTGCAGCCCATCAGAACAACTGGCAGATACCCTTTGGGTATCCACAAGTTAAAAACATCTTCTCTTTGCTACAATTAGGTAAGTCATTTTGTCATTTCGCCATTTCGAGTTTTAAACATGCCCAGTGCAAGACTACACAGTCTATTTTTTCAGTGATGTTTTTAAATGGACTTCTGTTCTTCAACCACGATTTTCGATCCTGACAAACCCAACATTAGTTAGCTCTCTATATCTTACCTCTTCCCGCAAAATAGCCATTCTCTCCTCCAGATCATACTCCTTTTCCTTTTTCTGCTTTTCCTCTTCTCTCTTTCTCTTATTCATCTCAAAACGTTTTTTGACTTGATCTAGAGAAGACCGTTCCACTCTCATAGACATACCCAGATTTCGCTGATGTTTTTTGCCATTAATATGGTCGAGAAAATTCACAGAATCTTTGACAACACAGTCACAGACATTGCAGTAATATCCTCCAGTGTGTGAAAGCGGCGTTGTTTTGGTTATCACCACCGATTTTCCGAGGTTGGCTTCAAGATCTACATCATAACCTCTACGTTTTAGAAGTTCTCTTTTCACCGGGGCAGACGGACGCCGTTTAGAACTCGAATCATCCTCGTCGTCAGAATCATCCAGCGCTCGTTCTTTAGCTTTCTTTTCATACTCTTCTCTGTCCCATGTCCTTCTGAAGTTATCATTTTTCCCGCTTGCGCCTGCCATGTCGAAAATAACGACAATAAAACTCTCAAAACAGAACTTTCTTTCGGGAATGGGAGAAAGTAAGAATAAAATCGCCCAGGCGTTCCATCTTGAGACAATAAGCCTTATTTGGCGAAGGCCAATAAGAAGGATCCTAAGAACAAAAGCAATTGTTTTGAATCCATATTTGGGAGGAAGTGTCCTCCATATTTGGAAGTGTAGCGCAGTCCACTCAGGGTGTGACGTTGAGGCCAAGGTCCTCGTGCGACTTACGTGAATCGCGCCATCTTTGTTCTTGGCAGCAACGGCTTCAAGGAGTTTGTGTTTTCTTCTCGCCTTCCGGTCAGGAGAAAGCACTAGTCGATTTTTTATATGACGTGCCCGCCGAATTGAGGCTGTAAAAACTGTTTGATGCTTGTCAGAAGTTACAAGATATTAACAAAGGTGAGAAATTGGTTTGTTGTCCCGTTTTTAGCGCACGTTTTGTTTGGATTCGTGCGTGATTGATCGGATGATTGAGTTCTTCGGATGTTCGTGTCGCTAGTCGGGACAGTTTAACCCGAATTCACGTATTTTAAATATTTTCCCACGGCAAATTTTGTCAAAAATACGATTAAGTGATTCACGAGGTTTTCCACTCTATAACAACAGGTAAAATATTGAAAGGGAATGAAACGTGTTATCAAACGTGTCAAGAAGCTTTTCTATGGCGATGTTTTTGTTGACTTAAAACCAATTTTCCTTTCCATGCGGAATTATACTTTGTTCAATACAAAACACTACTTCATTTACTATTTGGGGTTGAAAAAAGTCCAAACTTTGCGCGAAAACTTGAAACATGGATTTCGCGGTTTTTTTGACAGGTACCTGATGCGGCTTTCCTTCTGTATGGTGTGTGAGCGTACCAACCTGATTTCGTTTCGGCATCGGTCACGCTGGCTCCAATAGCCATCATTTCTAGCTTTCAACTTCAGAATGGATAAATTTTATTGTTTTTAGTAGATTGAGTCTTGAAAATTATGAGAAATCGTGCGAGAATAGGTTTCGTGAGTTACAGGAAATGTATTGTGCAAGAGAAATGGATGGTTTGTTGATGAAGGACCCATATTGTTTGCTTTATCTATGTCCGTCGCGTCGCTCACAGCGGTGCAGGTCTAACATTCACCTTTCTTCAAGACTTAAATTTGTTGTTTTTGCCGTTCACAGGAACGTCGATGGCTGGCCCAGGACGTTTTGTCGACATAAATCGAGCCACGACCGAAGAACTTGAGAGTTTAAGTGGAGTGGGAAGAACAATAGCGAAGAGTATTGTGGAAGTACGAACTGCCTTGGGCGGTTTTTCGAGTATCGAAGACTTGAAAGTTATCCAAGGAATCGGAAAAATTTTCTTTGATGTCAACAAAAATGGCTTGTGTTGTACACCGACGTCATCTGTTACCAGACGCGAGACAAGAGGCTCTGCTAAAGCAAAAACTGGAAGGCCCTCGTTAAATAGAAGGTGTTCTCCTCCACGGACGTCAAGTAAGGGACAAAGCACACCAAAAGGAAATGGTGGCGAATCTGCGAAACGAAAACTTTCATGTAGCAGTAGTCATCAGTTTGATGATGAAGAAAGTGAGAAAACATCACCAGAAAAGAAATTTTGTACCCCAGCCCACAAGAGACTGCTAAAACTCCTTCCCCTTAGAAATTATGGGACAATTAAGACTGCAACACCTCTGATGAGTCCTGTTGACAGCCGCCGCAGACACATGTCATTCTGCGGCCATTCCCCAGCAGGACTGGATGAATGGTTACGCACATTTCACCAGTGGTCAGTGGAGGAGCGGAAGTACGCTCTTGACGAAATCATTGAGACTTGTGAACCTGCAATTGTGAGGCATATTATGGGTACAATTGAACCAAGGTTTCAGCGGGACTTCATATCTCTGTTACCAAGAGAGCTCGCTTTGTACGTTCTGTCATTTTTGGAACCCAAGGACTTGCTGCGTGCTGCTCAAACCTGCAAATGTTGGCAAACTCTTTGTGATGACAACTTGTGAGTAGGCCCACTTTCTCTTTTCTACCTCAAGTCACCTTAAAAAGAAATTGGTGACAAATACAACCTGTTAACTTGGACAGGCAAAATGGAAAACTTGTCCCGAACAGTTAATTGTTATACTTTCATCTCTATGAAGTACCAAATCTTTATACTGGAATGTACATACTTTATAAGCACATAATAAACCGATATGTTTGGTATATGACTAGGTAACATCGAAAGGATATATGAATGCAGGGCTGCAAAGTAACTTTCTATTCTTAAAAGGACATCTGTCCTATTAAGATGCCATCTAGGTCGGACAAAACAAAATTTTGGTCAGACATCACCATGCAGTCTTGTCATGTTTGACTTTGGTAAATGATATCTTTGGTTACATTTGTAAAATTATTCACTCATATCCTGTGCTTGTACAGATAAACTAATGAATGACAGTGCAAACCCTTCTAAAATGAGCCGGTTAATTTTCCAGCAGAAACTTTTTGTCAAGTAATGAATAACATAATTAGACGCATTGAGACGACAGACTACCACACTGGCGCTTATAATTTGTGAATTGTTTTCAATTCATAGCAAACTTTTACCGTGATGACTCTTGAAAACTAAGAACAAAAAGAAAAATCTTGCTGCTTTTCTAAAAGCGTTATGCTACCTTTCAGGTAAAATAGAGGACCTACTATGGTAATGTAAAAGAAAAGTTCACTACCCAAGTCAGTGTTGATTTGTGACTTTGAGATTGTCCTAACACAAAGTAAAATTTACTCAAGGTAGATTTTTATTCTTCCTTACCGTAAAATGTTTTCTGATAAAAAATTCTCCGGACATAATGTCCAAAGACAGGTGGGATTTCGTTGGACACAAGCAAATTTTGGTCAACCAATGGCCAATCGCCGACTGTTATTTGCAGCCCTGTCAGTGTTTTGTGAATATATATGTCTGTTTCCTTGTATCATGAAGGTTATGAATCTGACTTTTCTGTGTCTTCATTTAATAGGCTTTGGAAACAGAAGTGTAAGCAAGCAAGGATAGAAGAAGAGCCACTAAATCCTGTCAAGTGTGTCCGACGCAGATCTAATGGTTCACAACAGGTCAACCAAACTACCAAAGCTTTAAATAGCCCATTTAAAAAACTTTTCATGACAAAACAACGTATTTATTGGAATTGGAGGATGGGACCATTACGCCCATCTAAAGTCCTCAAAGGACATGACGACCATGTTATTACATGTCTTCAGTTTTGTGGTAGTAGAATCGTGAGTGGTTCTGATGATGGCACACTGAAAGTGTGGTCTGCCCTATCTGGCAAGTGTCTCCGCACTCTTGTGGGGCACACTGGTGGAGTCTGGTCATCCCAACTGAGTGGTAATGTAATTGTCAGTGGCTCCACTGATCGAACACTCAAGGTTTGGAATGCAGACACTGGACAGTGCATGCATACACTGTATGGACACTCATCCACTGTGCGCTGCATGGACATGCATGATAACACTGTAGTGAGTGGCTCCAGGGATGGAACTCTAAGAGTTTGGGATACATCTTCTGGAAACTGTCTTCATGTATTAGTTGGCCATCTTGCGGCAGTGAGATGGTAAGTAGGATTATAGATATACAGTTGAACCTCCTTTAAGTGGTCACCCTGTATTAAGTGACCAGTAATAAAAGTCCCGAAATAATTGTAGAAAAGAATGGGGAATTATACCTCTATTAAGCGACTGCGGCCACCTTTTGGCTGTCCCAAGAATTCTTCCATTGTTTTCATCAAGGGCTTGATACACCTAGTTAGGCTTTATTTTAAGAATATGAAGAAAGAAAATACAGTCCACGATAGAATGTGACTACTGATTGTCGACCAGCAATGCTGCTCCTGTCGCATGTGTGTTTCAAAATAAAGTGATGTTTCTGCTAAAGATTATAAATTATTGAGCAGCCAACCTCCAATAAGTGGCCACTTGTTGGTACCCCAAGGGTGGCCGCTTTATGGAGGTTTGCCTGTAGTCATATATATATTTCTCCTCCCTGTTCTACATCAGCAAGAAACAGATCATCCATTTATACTGTTTTCAATGTAAAAAATATTGTGGTAGATATCCGTGAAGTGGTTTGTATATCAGGAATTTCAAGGCCCAAGTTATTTGAAAGACAATCAGCACAAAGCCAGGCATAACCACTATGCCAGCTTGTATTCTCTGTTACTGGAAACCAGGAATTAGAGCTCACTGGGCTCTGAAAAACCTGCTGCAGATAGTTAAGGTCACTGTAGATAACTGTAGCCGCAGGGTATTTTAGAGGTGCTTATTGACTGGAAAATAATTTTTGTAGTAGTTCACTCAGAGTTCCCATGTCTAGTTTCAATAGCTTTTTCATTTGAACTTCTTGTTGTCAGAATTACCTTCATAGTAAATGCAGAGGTGAATGCTTTTAGTGGGCCTTGAAAACAGAGTCAATTAAAAGGTTTCTGTGCAAAAGCAGGATTCAAAAAAACTTGAATTCCAGCTTGCTCTTTGGGCCAGCCACTCACACATTTTGCTAGCCTGGGACCACTTCTTACTCATCTTAGTTAATGATTTTGTTAGAAGATAACTTGTCTGGTTGGGCAAGTAAGCTTTATGAGTTACTTACCCCGCGATAAAATCTATTTGTCCTGGACTACCATGTAGGACTTTTCTTGAGCTCTGAAGAAAGGGATGAGGTTTTATGTTCATGTAAGGTGATTATGTAACTTATACATAAGATTTCACTGTTCATGTACGTTAAGAATTTAGAAATGAGCATGACTTGAAAGCTGTTCTGTTATGTTTCCTAGTGTGAAGTACGATGGTAGACGTGTAGTCAGTGGAGCTTATGACTTCCTTGTAAAAGTTTGGGACCCAGAAACAGAACAGTGTATACACACTCTACAAGGGCATACCAACAGGGTCTACTCCTTACAATTTGATGGTGTGTACATTGTTAGTGGTTCACTGGACACCTCAATACGTGTATGGCACGTGGAGACTGGTCAGTGCCTTCACACCTTAATTGGACACCAGTCACTCACCAGTGGCATGGAACTTAAGAACAATACTTTGGTGTCTGGGAATGCTGATTCAACTGTTAAAATCTGGGACATCACTTCTGGTCAGTGTTTGCAAACCCTAGCAGGTCCAAATAAGCACCAGAGTGCTGTTACATGCCTGCAATTCAACAGCCGCTTTGTGATTACTAGCTCAGATGATGGCACAGTGAAAATCTGGGATTTGCGCACTGGAGAGTTCATCAGAGATCTTGTGAAGTTGGACAGTGGGGGTAGTGGTGGTGTGGTTTGGAGAGTAAAATGTGATGAAAAGAAACTTGTTTGTGCTGTGGGAAGCAGAAATGGTACAGAAGAAACCAAGCTCCTGGTCTTGGACTTTGATGTACATGATTAATGTTTCATTCCTTTGAAAAATCTCTAAATAATTTTTGTGCATTACCCTGAAAGTAAGACTACCTCACAATTCACATGGTGCCTTTTTGTATGGATTTGAATATAGAGTATACTGACTTAAAAGATTTCGACTCATAAATAGCTATTGTTACTTTTTAAACCGGGTAGTTGATTTTTGGGGAGCAATAGGCACACAACAGAGTTTTCTTGTTGATCATAGTCTCTATTGAGGAGTGGACGTCAGTGTAAAAGTCACATTTGCCGTCTTGTAATTGAAGCTTAGCATTCACCAACGTTGGCTACTTGTATGTATGCACACATTCAGTTTATAAAAATACACTAACCCTAACACTAACATCAACTCTTTTATATATCAACTAAGTTTCATCCCTTTGGTCCCAATCCCAATATGTCCCAAAATCACCTTTGTAACAAATGTTTAATCATACAAATAGCAAAGTAGAAGATTTTATAGAAGGAATCTTTTAGTTGAATTGGAACTCATTGGATCAAACATTAGCGAAATATATAAAGTCATGCAACAAAATTATTATATTGCAGACATACATGATCTGTAATGGTAGATTTGTTGCTTTAGACTGCTTACAAAACAACTTCAGCAAAAGCTACAGTTCATTGACTTTGTGAATGAACTTGTTTATCATCAAGTCAATTAAGCAAGGAGAAATGCCTGCTGGCCAGGCAAATAAATAAAATTCAATTATTGTAAGAATTTGACAAATGTATCCATCAAGGACTGTACAAAAAGAGTGACTCACCTCGATGAGAAGTTACAAAAATATATATATTTTTGACAGCATTGAAATATCATTAGAGCAAATGTGGGATAATTTTGCTTGTGTTCACTGCTGTCAGCGTGTCTTTGTATATTGTTACGGGACTTAAATGGCATTGGATATTTTGTGGTATCCTTAAGTAATTTTTCAACTTGTGTTTTTGGAACTGGCATCATTTTCAGACGATTGTGGAGTCTGTAATAAGTTACATGTTGGGTCACACATCAATGATGGAAGAAAATAAAGCTTATTTTTGTACTATCTCCAATCACGGTAGTCATTACTGAGGTCAAACCTACCCATTTATTTGCGTTATAAATGATAGTATATGGACTGAGTGGAGTCCAATTCTGTACGTAACCATACAATTGATTAACAAAATCGTTGAAGTCCAATTTGGTTAATCACAAGTATGATTGCCAACCAAATTGGACAACAAGAAGTTCTGTTACCAATAAAATCATGACTAACAAAATTTGTAATATTTTAACCTTTTTTATGATTAAAGCACAAAATAATACCAGTTTTTTTGCAAGAAGTGGAAGAAAAGCCATTCCAAGTGTGCATTTAATGGGGCATACTGTATAATAAGTAAGTAATATTATTTCTGCGGCATGACTTGTAATGTTCTATTACACTCTCCTACGAATGCTGAAATCAGTACAGCTGATAGCCAATCAGATTTGAGAATTTTGTTATATTGATGATTAACAGACAAATCTCCCAATACAGAAACATCTCAATGTGGGCATCTCTCTGATAGCAACCATTTGTTCATGGCAAAATCCTTAAAATGCAGAGATTCAGTTATGGCTTGCATGTAGTTGAGTCAAACTACAGGGGGTCTCCTCAGATAATAGGTCTATGTAAGGAGAATCTACCAGATACAATTTCTGGGTTACAACATCAGCAGTTCCCTGCTGTCATAAAAGTTCCTCTCATACCCGAGTTGCGTAGTAAATACAGTGAGCTTCTCTGGTATGAGTAGGCTCCCCGCAGACCTCCTTTGGGGTTTGTTCTTCACGCGTTCGAAATGAATGCGTGACGAACGAACCCCAAAGGACGTCTGCGGGGAGGCTATGGTATGAGTTGTATCAAGTGAACTCTTACATGGGGCAAAAAACTTGGCAAGCTCTCTGGGGCGTTCTGTGAGAGCTTGCTCGCCGACTACCAGTTGTTGTAACACTGTATTCCCAAACAAAGTGGTAGAAGTCGCCAATGAGAGGTGGGTCATTCGTAAGAAATTCTAATTATCCCTTTAAGTCCCAGGAGTGACCAACATTAATTTTCTCCTAACAATAACAAAACATAATAGAGGGAAATGGTTATGAGAATTACTAAAATGATCACTTAAAGGAAAATGCTCTTTTATCAAAATCTCACGACTAATTCTTTAAGGAAATGTATGGAGGTCAGACTGATCACGTCACTGTCACTAAAACCAATTTTGGCTGTTAAATACAGTCACCCAGATTTCTCAACATGTTCATAATTCCACCTTCAAAGATTAGTATAATAGCATTTTTACCAGTGCAACTTGGAAAAGTAGTATATTTTTCCCCCTTTTATAAAGCTGGTAAGAAAATTCGCATTAATTTTTACCGGCTCTTATCGATTTGTTCCGGCTCGAGTTCTCCACTTTAAAAACGAGAACAAAGACGGGCGCAGAGTTAACTTTCACAAATACTTCTAGGGACCATTACTGGGAACGCGCTATTGAGCTACCGTAAAATTCCGAAAATAAGTCCCGGGGCTTATATTTTTCAAAGACCTTTTTTGAGGGGCTTATTTTTAGAGGGTCTTATATTCGGAGGGGCTTATCTAAGGAGGGAAATTTGCGTTTCCAAAATCGATTGGGCTAGCCTTATAGTTGGAGGCAAATTTACCGTTTTTGCTTTTTTTTACTTTGTATTTGGGGGCAATTTTCCTAGTACAAGCTCCCAGGGGGCTTATATTTGGAGGGGCGATTTAACTGAGGGGTTTTTGCTTTGCCAGTTTGGGGGGGCTTATATTTGGAGGGGCTTATACAGGGAGGGGCTTATTTTCGGAATTTTACGGTATTTGCCAATTTGTTTTCCCTGTCCCCAGTAACTGAGTCCCAGAAGTCTTTGTCTTTGTCTTTGCATATAAGTTAACAACTCATACTCTTTCATAGGTTACTGTTAGCGACTCAAGTGTGGCAGTGGAACCGGAAGAAGCGAAATTTTTGGCAGTTTTTGGTTCTATTCGACTGGTCGAATCAATGGGCTAAGAACACATGAAACGGCCTCTCAGTGGCACGTGTGTACAAACACCATATTTGCACTCTAATAAACTCGTCATTAAAAACTTTTTTTTTTGGTTTCTCCGTTTTCAAATAAAAAGCGGATATAGGGTCTAAACAGGCTTTGCAAAATAAAGTTTCTTACCTTGGTTTGAGCTTAGTATTTGTTTTAGCGACAAGCGAACAGTTTCCCCCCCAAAAAAAACTGAGGCTGAGCACGTCACTTAAAAGTAAATCTTTCTCATGTTGGTCCTAACTTTTGCACGGTAAAAATTGCATCGTATTATTCTTCATCGTCGCCATATATATAATAAATTCAGAAACAGGATTTAACAAGTACTGTCCTGGAATTCTTCCATAATTTTCAACAACAAAAGGGACAGGCAATCAGTTTTCGTAGTATTTCTGAGAGTGCATACAAAATGTTTCAACGATATCGCATTAAGTCGTTAGTATGCGACGGGGGGTGACAACTCTAACAAGGTCTGTTTCGGGAGAAATACAAAATTCTTCCGGGAATCTGGAGATTTTGCCGGGAATCGGGAGATCTGAGACAATTTTCGGGAAATATTAGATATTTTCGGGACACTGAAGAAAAAAACCGGGACAATACGTGTAAGTGGGACAACGAAAAAATCTCCAAAAACACTAGAAGAAAATGAATGCCCCTTGACACGTGCAAAGAGTGTAACTCCCCACGATATGAAACGTGACTTGAACGCGTGCATGAAATGACCAATAAGAATCGCGCTTCCCAGACGAGCACACAGTTGGAATCCAGTTAACAATGTGTTATCTCCACGTATCTCCGGTCGAATTTGTACCAGGCACGTAGATTCCCCGGCGGCCAGATCATACGGGGGGTGACAACTCTAACAAACGTTGTTTGGGCAGTGCCGTGTATTACTTCAAGTCCTCCCGGAAATTTGCTAGATTCTCCCGATTTTTTCGGTGATGCTCCCACCAAATTTTAGGTTTCCCGTAATTGTAAATTCTTTTACGATTTATGGAAGTGTACTTCTCAGAGACCTTTTCTGTTGCCTGTAAAGTATGTAACAGTCGTTATTCACTTGTTTGGAGGTGACGCTATGCTGTGAATAACTTGTAATTGATTTATTTTGGCAGTAACAACTTAACATTGCATACAACATACGTCATAAGTAAAAACCTTTTTATACCAATATCGACTTTGAAATTTACGTATTGCGCAGATGTACATTTAAATGATTTTGCTTCTATACATTTCGATAAAGAGGCAACAAAATTACTTCTTTACAGCACCATTTGCATTTAAATGTTTTCACGTTCAATGATCGAGTTCTTTACGTTGAGCATCGCGAAGCCCTTTCTCGCCTTCTGTAGGCTGTCACAAGAGTGGAATCTAAGTTTTCCCTTGGTGTCCATACTCCTGCGCTGTCAGGCTCCTGTACGCCCTTCACCAAGTACTCTAAGCCTTCTTGGGTCACCCGATGGCCAACAACTACTACGCTGCTTTCAGTGCTCTCTATGCTGACTTCTGTTGACCGGTCGGCAGGTGGCTCTTTCGATGTTGTTCCTTTGGTTCTTTCTTTTCTTTTGTCAGCAGTTTCTTTTGTGTTCGACTTCAGCCAAAGGAGCAAAGGTGCACTCTCTTTGTCCTGAAGAGGGACGGCTGTCTTCGGCTTTCGGCAGTACAGAGGCAGGGATCCAGGTCTCTGTTTGTAAATTTGTCGCACTCCACTAACTTTGACGCCCTTTCCATACGTACGACAAAAGTCACGCATTTCCGCTGCTTCTTTCTTCAACCGTGGACTTTCCTTGATAAAGGTAGGGTCATCTTTGCGCTTCGTGTACGTTAGGGGAATTTTACACTCATCTTTATGCTCATAGCGTGTTTCCCTTTTGCTCTTAAATCCCAGCCCCATTGCGGATTTCATTGCGCATTCCAGTGCACTTCGTGACGAGAGATACTTAAATTCGAGAGCAGAAGGAACCACTTGGTCTCGGTTGTAGACGCCAAACATGCCTTCAGTACGCATAGTTGTTACTCATGTGAACTTGAATTCATCAAGGCTATTGTTGAGACCGTGCTCTTTCAAGAAATTCTCCAAGCACCTCTTCCCTTCGAATGACATTCTTGTGTTTTCCATGGTCTTCGTTGCCGGGGTCCCGAACTTACCCATACTGGCTGTCTTCGATCCTGGTAGTCTGTCGGCGACTTCATTTTGCCAGTTTCCGAAATAGCGTTTCCTTTCTTCCAGGGCTTTAATCCTTGTACTGTATGGCCTTGCTCTCACAACACTTTTGTACCTGTCGCCAAGCCTCTTTTCCGCCAAACCATACGCTTCATGTCCATCTCTAAGGACCTCCATCCAGCGTTCGAACTCTTGCAATGGCGTATAAAGCCGTAACTTGCCTCCATCAGCGATAAAACAAGCTCTTCCGACGCTCCACAGACCATTTATGCTTACTAGCTTGGTGGAGGCGGCTGGTCCGTCCTGGTCACTGAAAACTGGATGCGGGCGATGGCCAGCGATCTCTTCAATTTCAGCTGCATGGTTGTCGAGTGTGATTTTCATCTTGTACAATATGTTCTCGTTTGATGCAAGAAAAACATCATTTCCAAAGCCACCAAAGCATGACACGTGTACTGGTGTTATCTGCCTAGGCAGACTGATTGCTACAACACCGTCACCATTCTTTGTAAAAAGCACGATAGTTATCTCTAAGGCATCGCAAACAGCTACAACATCTAAGGCTGGCAAGAAAGCGATCCCAGTTGGTTCCTTAAATTCATGCTCAACAAGCTTTGCATTGTTACCTCCCAGATTTAGCATGACAACTGTCTTGCTTACACAGTCAGTTACCCAAACTTGCTTTCTTTCTTTCACGAGAGCTGCTTTAAACGGTCGTTTAATTTCCGTGATTACTGGGCGGAGAACCTTGCCACTTGATAGATAAAATTTGCCAATTCCTAGACTGTCGCATATAAGAAGATTCTGGGGCTTGTCTCGAATGAAGACGACGTCTGTCGGGCTCTTAAAGGCCTTGGATATAACCTCAGCAATGGGTGGATTAGCTATGTTTGCTTCATAAATTAAATCTTTTTCTCCATCGGCAAGGAAAACACGACTCTCTTCTGTGACATAACATGCAGTCAACCTTCCGAACAGCTCTCCTTCAACTTTTTTTCTCTTGTTTCCTTCTTCCCCGTAACGCACATTGGAGGCAACTGTAACCACAACAGGACCAGTATCGTTTAAAGCTTCTTGTAATCGCAATGATACGTGACCCATAAAGGTTTCGTTGGACATTCTGTCGATCCTGGAAAGAGCTTCTTGGGTAATAGCATCCGCTACGGGTTTGCTGATGGAAACATCTTTATGCGAACGCAAGACTTGAACAATCTTTGTACAAAAAACTTCTCCGTTCTTCATTTGCCAGTAATTATCGTGCTCAGCGACAATGTTCTTGTCAGTGTGTGGGTCGTCTGGCGATGGTATGATAATTATTTCACCGGTGTTTTTGTCTACTAGTGTTGCTTCTTCTACTTCCGAGGAACGCTTTTCTTCAAGCTGGCGCAGGATCTTTTTTTGTTTTTCAAGGCAGTCACTCGCTAACACACAGACAACGAGGCGCTTACATGATAGACGACTTTCGGCGCAAGAAAAGCACGGCCTTATAGTCGACTTCCATTGACCAACTGAATATCCCAAAGCTTTGCACCGTTCACATAGCTGGCGACTGGTTGTGCAATCGTGACAGACGATCTTACAGTCTTCCAGTTCAGCTGTACCTGTTTCCACCTGTTGAAGGCATCTTTCACAGCACTGTAACACTTTCACGGCGTTTGAAATTAACTCCCAAAGTTCCTCGGATGATCCGGTATCATTTACAAGGAAGTGACCCATCGGGAGAGCTATTTTGCTGTCGAGGCTTTCCGCAATAAATTCTAAAGCTTCTTTCGCAAAAGGTAGGGTGGCCATCTTCTTTCTTCTATCATTGTCGTCCATATCCCGAAGTTCGGACATTTCCTCGTGAGCCATCGGGCCACTCGATAGACCAATAATTGAGTGGTGATGCCGGCAATATTCAAGTGCTGGCTTAAGTTTTAGTCCGTCGTACTGTAAGCAACAAGGGAAAATGGTTGTGTTTTGCTTTTCAATAGACATGACCTTGTTCTGTTCTAGGCACTGAATTAAAAGACGTACTTGAGACCTCGAGATACCATCTGTAACCGAATATGCCGGAGAATATCTCTGTAACGTGCGTCTGCCAGGAATGAGAAGGAACTTTCCTTTGAAACTGAAGACAAGATCTTCGCCTTCTTCTCTATCTAGTTTGAATCCTTCTCCGGATAGGTGGTCTACGAAATCATCTCCAAACCTTAGGTAACCTCTAAGAGCCCAAAACAGTATTTCAGGGTGTTTTCCCCAAACAATCCTCTTTTTGGTTCCATGCCTTCCAACTTCTATCATGAGGTGCTGAATTTTGTGGAAGAAATCGTCTTCTGTAAGCTTTCCTTCACGGTATAACTCGGCGCACCCAAGGATGATGTCTTTCCCAGGATGGTTCTCGGCGCAATAGATTCCTTTCTCTTGCACACAAGTCAGTATCTCTTGAACATTGCTGACTGCAAACTTTTCTCCTAAACTGTCGTTTTTCTCCCCGGAGCAGAGACGGCGGAATGCAATACGCGTAGCTGGCTCTCTCAAAATTTCTCGGCAATGGTCGCACATGTAGTCACTAGTAAACGCCAGTCCTGTACAGTGGCTGCTCTGATTTTACTTTTATGTTTCTGTAAATAATGTATTGCCTTGCTTTTAATGACTCCGACTTCAAGTCCTCTACCATTCCAGTGTGCTTGTTTTTTATATCCGCAAATGATCGTAAGCAGTCCTTCGTGCCACAAATATAGCAAGCTTCCTTTTCAACGTTACGCCTCCACAAATCCTCTGCATTTTCACCAGCAGCTTCGGAATGAGAATACAAATCTTGGGATGCTGATGGATGACGTTTACACCACAATGTGAAGGATCTAACACAGTCCTTTAGTCCGCAGAGAACACAAATATTTTTGGGGTCACCTACTCTGTTTCTATAAAGCACCGATGGCGGAGTGCATCCTCCATTGCTATCCCAAAGGCACTTCAGTTCTTCACGGTAATTGTGTGCACAAGGTACGGCTGCCTTAAAAAAAGATTTAAACGTCGGAACGGCTAGTCAGAAGAGAAGGTTATCAGCAAAGGCGAACTCGTTACTTTCTTCAGAATACTCTTCCTCGTCACTCTTAGTACTCTCCTTGTGATAGTCGTCCGCATTGTCTTCATCCGTGTGGTACACTTTTGCCTCTTTGCTCTGTTTTCGCATGCGGCTTGAAACATCTTGTAACTGTTCTCCACTACAATCATCCGTTCCGCGCCTTTCATCGACTTCCATTTGATCAAAAGGAGTGGTCTGTGGATCCTCATCTTTGTTTTTCTCTGATCTCGTTTCCATTTCTGACGTTTCGTCTACGTCACGTGAACTTTCGTAGCATTGTCGATTTTCACCATTTTTCTTTTTCCCATACTCCGTTTGGCCATACGGTGTACTTGAAAGCGTTTTGTTGCCTTCATTAAATCCTTGATCACGGACCATGTCTTCATCAATCCCTTCACGTCGAGGGTAATCAAAAACTTCTACGTTCCTCTTTTCTCTCCCCTCTCTTGATTTCTTGCGTGGTTTTCTTTGCTTTGCTTTTGATGCTCGCAGAGCATGTGCTTTCAAAAATTTTCTTTGCCAAACTCGTCTACAGTTGCATTTGATCCGCTTGTGGGAACAACGTACCAATAAGGGTCTTGCAGTTCTGCTTAGAATGAAAAAAAAAACACAGTGAATGTCAGAAAGTATTATAAGTAATATAAGAGTTTGTTTGTCATTTCTCTTCAAGGGGTATACAACCCTCTTTGAAACGGCCACCGATGGGCCTAGCATGAAGTACTGCTTAAAGAGGTTTTCGGCGTATTGAAATAATAAACTAAAAAGCACCTTTCAGGGGTAGGAAAGAACTCTAGGTTTCCGTTTTAGGGAGGGTCACTAGTGTTCATCTTAGAGATGTTTTCGAGTCAGACTAAAAGACACGTAAACACACATACTGAAGACCCAACACAACACATTAGTCCATTATTCGTACATGTGTATGAAGGATACACGGGCAAACCTTTTAGTAGCGGAGGCCGCGGAACTCGTTTGAAGCTGTTCTTGTTTTGAAGACACAGAGCGAATTACTGGGACGGAGAGCTTCTGCTTTTTAACATTCCCAGGCGAGGACTGGTTAGATTTCCTGTAACAATTAATGAATAAATGTTAACATATAGCTGTATGCATATGCAAAATGACCCAATTGAACAGAAAGGATTTTTTTACATTTACGATGATTTCGTTATCAACATTGACCTGCATATTACCTTTTATGGACACGACGTGGAGAAGGAGGCAGAGAACTAATTTGTGTAGCCTCCTTTTTGCGGTTTTTGTAAGCCTCTTTACACCAAGAAGCAAGCTGTGCTTCGTTCGGAGTAAGTTGTACATCTGAAAAGTCCAAAAGAATTCCAAAAATTACATTATTTGCTTACCTCTGTTAAAGTTAAGCTTAATTCAGTTTTAAGTATAGCCAAAGCAACAAAATTACCAAAAAAAGACACCAAAGAAAGAAATGACACATAAATGGTAAACTCACCCTTTTCTAAAGCAAGTAGTTTGAAGTGTTCTTTACTAAACACGTGTTTTTCTACAGCCTCTAGTCTCATAACCTCCCGACAATGGAAATTACACCCGCAAAGATCACAGTGGATTGTCCATTCGTCTAGGGCCTTTATATGCAGTCCTGCATTGTACGATGCAACACAAAGCTTTCCGACTGTCACTTTCATTTTCAAATCACTGACTCGAGCCTTAAATTTCTTTAACCTCTTAGTTTCTTCAGCGTCTCGGGGGATAAGCAAACCCCTTCCTTCAAAACACTCTTTCCTCAGCCACTGACGGTAGACGTCGCCACCATCTGTGAGTCTTTTTGAAGCAGTGCCTTTGAGATATTGCGGTCTACCCTGATATCTTGGATCTGGACATTCGAAGACAAAAATATGTTAAATTTACTGATAGAAGCCTAAGGACTGATACGGTTTCGTTCCCTAGCCAACAACAATACGAAGGGAATACAGTCAGTGTTTATTCGAAGCATGAAACTCTGAAGTCTTTATCATGGGCATTTCGTCAGAAAGTGAAGCTAAAGACAAGCTCGCAGTTACAGCCGGTTCTTTTTCTTAAAACTGGTATGAAAACGCTTAAACATTTCCTCTGTAACTGTTTTTGCGTTTTGTTTTTATTTCTATTTTTTAACTTATTTTCGGGCGTCAGACGATTTTCTGTTGTGTTGCTACTTTTTTGAAAAAAAATAGCGTAAAAACAATTTATCATTCAATCAATAAACATTCATCCAGCTTGATGCGAAACGCGATACGTCAGAAATTCGAACGATATAAGGGACCGTTCATTTTTTATGAGGTGGGGGGGGCTGGTGGGATTGAGGGGGGGGCCATGCAAAAAAAATTGGCCTTAAAGGGGGGGCCAGCCAAAAAAATATGGTCTGTAAGGGGGGGTCACTCAAAAAATTACCTTAAAATGTTGCAATAACAGCATCTATGATGGTGCAAAATTTTCTACCAAAATGCCCTAAAATTGCATTTCTGAGGTTTTAAAAATCTAAAATTTTCCCGGGGGAGCATGCCCCCAGGACCCCCCTAGTTTGTAGTTGATGGAACATCATCAATTCAAAACTATTTGAGAAAGTTCGCTCCAACAACAAACAGCACCTTGTTTATCAAAGGAAAATACAGATTACCATGGCCAGTACATGTAAATATTTAAAAATTAAATATTTCTATTTTCAATTTAAACTGCAGTAAACGAATCTACAAATATTAAAAAATGTTTGCCAGAATGGCGTAGAATAGCGTTTCTGAAGTTCTGAAATTCTAAATTTTTTCGGGGGAGAATGCCCCCGAACCCCCCTACTTGGGGGTACTTATTGGGTTAAAAATACAGTCACGTTACACAAAGGACATGTCCCATAGGTAAAACAGTTTTTCAGAAAGAACTTTTTGAAACTGCAGTTTTTGTGTTAAACTTATAAGGTAAACTTTACTTGATCATTCTTTTTGCTTTTCTTTTCTTTTCTTTTTTTTTTCGGGGCGGGAGGGGGGGGGGTCATCAAAAAAATTTAGGTTTATAAGGGGGGGCCAGGGAAAAAATATCCGGTTAAGAGGGGGGGCCATCATATTCTCCAGAGACTATCTACCAAATCCCACCAGCCCCCCCTACCCCATAAAAAATGAACGGTCCCTAAGAAATATCTTGACGTTCCTACTAACACAAACACAATGTAAATTTGAGTGGATTTGCACTTGTTTCAGTAGTATTTCAGGTTATTTATCTAGACATCAGTGTAGTACTATAAGTACAATTAAATACGTAAACAAGTCTATGTTGTCATGTCCATGCAAAGGTAATTATGAGTAATTATACCCGCATCTCATAAGAACGTAAATCAGGACGACACAGTTTTTAGTTTTTCACTAGATGTGAGACTACAGGGCATAAAGTGTAATGCCTATAAATATTACTACACTATTAAAGTCTATTAAACCTGATTTCTTTTCACTTGATAACTGTCCTGATTGTTGATTTTTATCCACGTGAACAAGAAATCGTCCAATAGGTCCGCTAACAGTGGCAGATGGTTTCTTCACTTGTTTTGCTTGGCGTTGGTAAGCCCACTCGGATTGGACCAGGTCTGATATTTTATTTCTATCCCCTACGGAAAGAACACAATTTAAACTGCCTTTAATAAAACGAGTTAGTCCGTACGTATATTTTGGATTGTCAGTGAAAAATACTGAATGACCCTCCATGATAATTTCTTGATGAAGAAAAATTACAAGAAAAAAGGGTAAAAAAAAAGAGCAACGCTAAAAACTACATACGTTTGTGCTGCATTTATCTAAAAAGCCTGAAATACCACCCTCCTTACAAATGAATTCCCAGTTAGCGTTAGCCCCACTCTCTCTTGGTAAACGTTGCGCTAATTTCCACAATTTTGAAATTTTATCCTCTTTTTTCGCATTAAGTTTAAAGTCGTTTACCATTAAATTCGCGTTAATTTCCAAAACCTTAATTTCATGGAGCGTAAATTTCCCATAATAAGGTAGTCGAACATTTACGCGGTATCTGCTTTTAGCGATAGCAACTTGAATTATCATTGTCGTCGTTCAGCTTTACAGTCTTGTAAAGCGGGGTTCGACTGTAAATGTGTAATAATGGTAAATGGTAAGGGGGCGGGGGGAGGTACAAAAAATTATCCGTGCGAGGGAAAATTTCGTAAAAAAATCATGCACTGGTCCGTCCCTATGAGTCCCACAAATTCCCTCCTCAAACATACTTCAAATCCAAAGTGCTTCAAATCATATATCGTATTTCACATTCGACCTACTCCAGACCTGAGGAATATTGCATGAAAGACTGTTCAAATGACGAATAATTACAGGTAGAATATAACGAGAAAAGGGAAGTAATTACCAAGAGCCATTACTCCAATGTCTTTCAGGTCATTCTTTAGACTGCCATCCTTTAGTGAAGAGAGAAGTGTGCTTCCACTTATTTTGTTTTCTTTGAATACATCGCTATAGTCTTGCAACTTGTTGCGCCTTAGCCACGAACATACTTCTTCCACATCCCATTTTTCAAGAGACTTCTCGGCTGGTATAAAGAACATTCAAACATTTTTTACATATTTTCATTTTTTTATTTTTCGCGAAAATACATGTCGGTTGATTTGGGTAAGATCGGAAGGAGGACTGAAACTTGACTGAACGTAACTGAAACTTACCTTTTGATTTTCCTGCCATGGTTTACCAGTTCTACTGTAGTTTTCTTTCCCGAAGGCCCCTCTACAGCAACGTTGCAGCAGTTATTTATTCTCCACGTTTCACCAGTATTCAAGCGATGGCGACTTTGTTTTAACACACAATACAGGTCACGATGGCACAAAATACAACTAAACCATTACCGTAGACCATTCATCTGGCGTGAAATGATCTAGTAGTTTGATTCCCTGAAGCATTGGGTTTATTTTAATAAAGATGATTCTACTGTTTTTGTCATCCTCCCTTGACAACTTTCCATTCTTATAACAAAAGAACTGAACTAAACTCTATTTTAACGTTTAAATTATGGTAATAAATGCACGCTGGTTTAGTTTGAAGCATGTAGAGTAAGATTACTTCAGCCGGTTACATCTTTGCAGCCGGTGCAGTGACACTTCGCCGAATTTTGCTGTTAATAATGGAAGCAGTTGCTTTGCATGATTTCACGGCTAATCATTCCAACGAAGACGAATTACCTTTTAGGAAAGGATCAATTTTGAAGGTAAAATTCTAAATCAATCGTTCTAAAATCTACGGTTTCAGTAGCTTTACCTTGTTTTCGTGCTTCTCAAGAGGTCGGAGATAAACCCGGTCTCGTTAGAACACGCGTAACTGATATTTTTCGTGGTAACAATAGCTTGTGCGTAATCAAAGTCTACTTTCATAATGTCGTTAAGATCGAGGACAAATCAAGGACAAATGTTATAGCACACAGATGACTCCCGATACCTCGAACCAACGCTAACTCCATCCTCGTGCTAACTCAAACCAAAATCGATTTCCCCAGGATTTCCTGGATTTAGTAATTACACCCTCGATAACTCGAACTCTCGATAACACGACCTTCCGCTAACTCAAATCCTCGAGATAATTTTTGTTTCCCTTCAGATCATTTCTACTTAATTTTACCCTCGATAACTTTAACCATGATTTAAAGGGACAGGTTTACGGTTCAGCGCATGCTCATTTATCAAAAAGACTGTTTTTTCAGCCGCGATCGTCTATGCAAGCAATATGATCATGTCATAACTTGATGTCAAAGAACCAATCTACACACTCCCCTTACAGCCACTTTTCAACAGTTTTTGCGTTGCAAAAGGCGCGAATTATTACGTAGCCATAGCAATGGAGATCTTTTCACAGGTGAAGATATCATGTTTTCGCGGGACAGCTCACTTGGTATTTCACTGGTGTTTATATTGTGGTGTTTATATAGTTACAAGATGGTTTTCTATGATTAAGATTCAAATCATTATCATCAAGACTTGTTATAATTAAGAGAATTTATCTCGTTGATTTCGCAGCGATTCCGACTTCCTTACTTGTTCAGTCTGCGTAGCTATAGCTAAGGGCTTCTAGAAACTTTCATTAGGAGGATAAATATGAATTGTTAATTTCTCTATTCAGATATTGAATATGACCGATGACAAAAATTGGTACAAGGCTGAGCAGAGTGGAAAAGAAGGCTTTGTACCCAAAAACTACATTCAAATGAAACCACACAGGTAGGCTTGAAGGGTTGATGAACATGAGAAGTTTTGGTAGAAGTACACAGATGTGGAAGAAACAGAAAGGATGGGGGGAAAGAAAAAGATACGGTATTGGTGAAATCGTGCGGCAAGAAATTTTTGCGGGAGTCTATTTTTGCGGATTGGCTAGTTTTTGTGTTTTGCGGGAACTAATTTTTGCGATTTTCGTAACGTCCCGGAGAAATCATTGATGATATGTTCGTTTTGATTGAGTACGTGCAATGGAAATACACATTTTCAAACATCCTAAGGTGTGCGCACCCTTTGTAAAACCAGTACAATGGATAATTACTTTATCTGATTAACCGCCCTGGGCGCTTTTTAAACTGTTTTTGGATCTTTAGAGTGGGCGATTATTCGAGGTGGGCCCTTACTGGAGGCTGGGCGCTTATTAAATTTTCACTATTTTCAGCAAGTGTAGTATGTTTATTTTGCAACAAAACAATAAATGGTAATAACAAAACGCGAAGATGTAACAAAACAGGGTTTCTGTAAAATACTCTGAAAAAAACTCCGTCTTGAGGGAACTCTCTCATTAGCCCTTATTAGCCCTAACGAAAGTGGAACTGTCTTTTACAAGGAGAAGTCCGAACACATCTACTTTTGGAGAGAATGTATTGCATGCAATTTTAGGTTAAAACATCTGTAAATCCATGTTTTTTCTAAAATTTCTTCTCATACTCTGAGAGGCGTAGTACATATCGCGAACCCAATTTAAGTCAGACCATTGTATCAGGTGGTCGCTTAAAAGAGATAAAAAACCATGGAAAATTCTAAAAGTAAAACCGTTTTTCCAAAAAGTGGTCACGATCGCGTCGCTTACGAGATGTGGTCGTTTACGAGAGGGTTCCAACAATAAAATGCTTGGACTGGGAAAATTGGGTGTTTTGGATATAAAAAAGTGGTCGCTTATGGGAGGTGGTCGCACATGGAGGTTCGACTGTATACATTTTGGTAAATGCCATAGCCAACAAGAAAGCAAACATCCAGCCAAAATAATAACAGTTGTTGTTTAAGCTTTGATTTTTTGGTTGTCTTACTTAATAACATTTTTTATTCCAACTATTTAAGTTGGTATTATGGAAAGATAAAACGACCTGAAGCGGAACAGCTGCTTCTACAGGAACCACACGACGGTGCATTTCTGCTTAGAGACAGCGAAAGCACAGAAGGTAAAGAAACACACATTTTTCTTACTACCTCATTGGTATTTAGTTTCGCGGGTACTTAATTTCGCGATTTCAACTGCCAAATATGAAAAAAAGGCATTAAATTTTGCGATTTCGCATTCTCGAAGTCATTTAGTTTTCAAAAAGTCTGAACTTATTAAAAAATTCTAGATAAACTGGAACAAGTAATGTGTGAAATCTTTGCAGTTAATGTCATTTCACAACTGAAGATAGAAAATGAAACGTAGCAGTAAAAACCAGTTAACAACTTGTGTATGTGTTCATACATACCCTATATATGTTGTTGCTATTACATACTCATAAATTTTTCTGTGCTTTGAATTTTCTACATGGGTATTAAACTTTGGGTGCTTAAATTTCGCGAGGATTTAAATTCGTGGGTCTTTAATTTCGCAATTTTTTTTACAACCGCGAAAAACGCGAAATTAAGTACCAAGGTAAACCGATGATTCTTTAGCATTGGTAACTAATAAAGAATGAAGGCTGGTGAGATCTTGGAGAACTGTATCTTAAAGACACTGAAAAAAAACCTGGAGCCAGTTGCACGAAGGCTATGGATATTGTTGTCCAAAAGAGTAATTCTTCTGCCAGTGTATAGATTTTGTATGGATTTTATCCGAGGGATAATGATTATATTTAATCTGATAGATAGCGCTAATCGGCTTTTGAGCAAGCGGCTCCTTATATTCAACCTCTTTCCCAGAGTCCTCTCCTACCGGTCCCGACCGGTAGGAGAGTACCCTGGGAACGAGGTTGCCTTAAAGTTAAGAATAATCACAACAGGAGAACTGGCTTAAGGCGGCAAACGTGGTCACATTAGCTGGCTACTTTTTTTTTTGCGTTCGATACTGCGTGCTTAGTACTAAAACGTCAGCGTAAATTATTGATGTTTAATAACAACACGTACTGCATGATTCTCTCTATCATATTTCTTTCTGTATGTACGTTAATCTTAAGCTCTCTAATAGTACACGCTTGAGACTGACTGCCATCTCTTAAATTCCAAATCAACTTCTGCTTACGCATTAGCCAGCTTTATAATGCAGTAAATATGGAATAGTTAGTTCTTTAATAAGTGAAAATTCAAGTTATCACTGATCTGACTGGTTATTCTGGTCTGTTATTAATTCATTTCTTTTGTCAAACTTTTATTTGTAGGCGATTTTTCCTTGTCATTAAAGTAAGTACGATAAATGCAGATTGGATAAAAGCCCAAACACAAGGAGCAACACTTTCTGCAACATCCCGTACAACACAGTTGCATCATATGTGTCCACCTCTGCAAAGTTGCGCGTGATAGCGCAGAGAATATTGAAGGCCGGCACACACTACTCGCTGTAGCACAACGGCAAGGACAGGTCACATTGCACGAGGGGTCTTGCACGTACACGCTGGAGCAACGCTTCTTTCACCTTTCTGTCACTGCGCCCCGAATTCAAATATATTCAGACATTTTGAATTTGTGGGACACGTCTCTAAATTTCTCCGTCCACACAGGGAGAATTAGCTTGCATAGCAGACGCCGGATTTTGGAGCAAAGGGTGAAATTTCCAACACGCGCGCGCGCACGAGAGAAGAAAAGGAGGGGAGACCTGCTCTTCCCTTTGCGTGTTTCCCACGCGCTTTCCAACAACTAGCCAAAAAAACTAACCGGCGTCTGCCACGCAGGCTACGGGAGAATAGTCTCTGCAACATTTGTTACCGCGTCGTGTTGCAGCGACTTGTCCCCCAGTGTGTACCGGTTTTGATAAAGATGGATTCGATTCTACTGCTGCAACAGCTACGCGTGTTGTTGCATACAACATTGCAGAAGTGGACACTGATGCAACATTTTGTTGGGGGAAGTTTTGGGCGCAGTGTTGCAGCAAAAGTTGGTCCGTGTGTCCAGGCCTTAGTAAAATAGTACCACAAATCTGTGTTCAATATTGTCATCCGCGCCCGCATTTTTCAATGGGTCACCTGTGTTGTTTGGCTTCCTGTGCAATGTGAGAAATGGGAAAACCTACGTAGCACCACTCAATTGATGTAATGTATTCATAAAATCTATTTCATTCCAATGTTCCTCTATCCATTTTATTATGTGTTTTGCACTATTATTAGTTTATGAACAAATTACAGCTGGTTGCTACGTATTGGTTTTCCTAAAATGACACGGCGTGCTTGCCGAGAGGTCTATCACGCCTTTAAAAAAATTCTTGTGAAATTCTGGTTAAACGATCATTTGCACCAAATAAAGAACGAGAGGGAGCGTTATATGGGGTCTACACTTTATCCACCGACATAACGTGCTCCCTCGTTCTATATTGATTACGTAAATTTGTTTTCACCTAAGTTTTCCTGCTCATTATTACACTTCAAATAATTATATAATGAACGTTTGTAGCAAAGTTAAAGTGCAACCTCGTCCCACAGGGCTTTTTTCTAGGGCTTTCTTCTTTCTTTCTTTCTTTCTTTTTAGGGCTTTCTTCTTGAAGGAAAAGCCCTGGCCAGGGACGAGGTTGACTGGGTTAAGGTGCTATTTCTTGTACTGTCGAACCCCGCTTTACGGACACCCGCGTGCTTAATAGGGACACCTCGCCATTACGGTCAGTTTTCCTTGTCCCTAGCTCTTGCAATTTCTCTAAATGCAACCCGCTTAATACGGACACACTGTTAATACGGACACTTTCCATGGCCATCTCAATCAGGGGCACCCAACGTCAATTTTCGGAAAATATCTGTTCGGAAGACGATTTGAGATCCAGAATTTTCGGAACATTTGTTGTAAAATTTCTTGCTTGATACTTCCTGGGATTTTCAAACATCTAAAAAATGGAATAATTGCCCATTTTTAACAGATTTTTAACTTAAAAAGGTCACCTAGAATTTTCGGGAGCCTTTTTTCTGGCTGAAATTTTGGAAAAGGTAAGTTTTGAAGCCTATAATTTTCGGATCACTAGACTTTCAGCTAGGAAATCCGAAAAGATGAAAAATTTTTAGGGGATAAGAATATCACTATATCTACCGTTTAAATACTAAAATACGTTCAACAATGCTATGTTTAAGTGGTTTTGAACTATATCCTCGTTGGGTGCCCCTGCTCAGTGTCCGTATTAATTGATGGGGTTTGACTTTAGTGATTTTAGCTTTGTGCCTAGTCTGATGGGGTTTGACTTTAGTGATTTTAGCTTTGTGCCTAGTCTCTTTTTAAACCAGTAGAATTAGTGGCCTCCATTTTGGAGTACGTTTTATTGATTGACCTACGAGCACCAAGAGCTCACCAAGTGTAGATGATCTACAAAATAAAATTCTGTTGTTCTTTTTTTACAGGTTTAATAACCAAGTACAACACTTTAAAGTCCTTCGAGATGGAGCAGGGAAATACTTCTTATGGGTTGTTAAGTTTAATTCCCTGAACCAGTTGGTGGAATATCATAGGGCAGCGAGCGTATCCAGATCCCAGACTATTTACTTAAAGGATATGACAAATGCACACGAGGTATTGAGTATTCACGTGTCTGACTATCCCTTAACATTTGCATACATTGATAATCATTAAGGCAACTCACATGATGTCTTGTGTAGACTACGAGCAGTCTCTCTTTTTTCTTTAGTCCGTCGAGCAAAGCGCGAGACACGCAAATGGCCACGCGCGGGACTGATGGCGCGAGAAGGGACCTTTCGCACGTCTCGCCGCTACGCCGCTCCCCGCGCGTGCATTGCTCTCACTAAATCTGACTAAAAAGAGAGACTGCTCGTAGTCTATGTCTTGTGTTTTAAGGCCGTTAAGTTTTAAGCTACGTGCAAACGGACGCAACAACTCCCAACATTGTTGGGAGTTGATGCGTCCATCTCACGTAGGGTTAGGATTGATAAATAACACAACGAGACTGCAAGGCGCAAAATGGAATGATGGTTAAAAAGATTTTTTTTAAATGTATACATTAAGTGCTTATAATTATAACTATTGTTACTATAATTAGTCCATTACATCCGTGCACGGTTGTTAATGTAATATGTGATGAGGGAGCTTATAGCGATTGGACGATAAACCGACAGCTGGCCATGCAACACGCCAATGACATTTCAGAACTCTTAACCAAGCCAACGGTTTCATAAAGCAACGTGCAAATAGACACAACTACTCCCAACAATGTTGGGAGATGTTGGCCAACAATGTTGCGTCCGTTTGCACAGGGCTAAAAGTTGGACAGGTTGCGCAACAACTTCCAACAACACGCAACACGCAATAGGATGTGCAAACGGACGCCCTATGTAACATCCAACAATGTTTCTTCCGTTTGCACGGGGCTTAAGAGGGGAGCACGGGGGATCATGAAGGGGTATAGATTGCTATTTAAGGCTAGGAGCAAATTACCCGGAGTCTCCAACTTCCATATAAGTCCTTGGAGTCAATCCTTTCCCGTTTTAATTTATTTACAGGAACAGCTCTGGGAACAGCTTTCGCAGGATATTTTTCACGCCATCTTAGTAATAACCAATCAGACCAGCGTTTGTGCAGATGACCGGGGAAAAAGTTTTTTTTTTTTGGCGGGAATTAAAGTTCTAAGAATAACTCAAAACGGAAAAGGGTTGACTCAAGGTCATGGTAGATAATGGAGGCTCCGGGAAATTAGCTCCTGTTTAGGCTAATTTCCAGTGGAGGGTTGGGAAATTTCATTCGCATTACTAAGGAGGGTCAACTTATTATTTCATGCTAATTTCTGATCCTAATAACATGTTTTTAAGGTGGGTCGTGCTCTGTTTGACTTTGTGTGTCAGGAAGAAAACGAACTTGCCTTTTCGAGGGGAGATTTAATCAAGATTACAGACACAAGTGATGCTCACTGGTGGCACGGTAAAATAAACGACAAAGAGGGTATGTTTCCTGCAAATTACGTGCAGTTGATCACAACAAGATAGTGCAGGCAAAACCGCCCAAAAACTCATGTTTGTACTCAGGAAATCAGTCTGGAACCGGTGTTTTGAAAGTATAGTATAAATAAAACATAACTGACACAAAGAAAGGGGATATGCAATTTCACATTAAAAAGCTGGAGTTCTGATTTGACGATTTTCGATATGTTATAGCCACAGCTCTGTAAGTCTAACTGTAAGTCGTAAACTATGTCGGATTCATATGTTAAAGGGGCAGCAGTGTCGCGGCTGTCTTTTTCATTTTGTTACATGTAATATTGCCTCATGCGCTATGAAACTTGAGGTTAACAAAGAAGTTACTTGCAAACGACGAAATCACAGCTTTTTGTATAAGGAATATACCTCCCAAGCGTTGTATCAAACTTAACAAACAACAAAAATGCACTTTGAAAAACTGTTGGGTTAAGTTCTGAAAAACCCACACTGATTTCAATCCGTTTTAATCATCTTCAAGTTTGTCCATCCCTGCCTACTTTTGTATTCGCTTTGTTATTAATACTTTCTTCTAATGTTTTGCGCGATTATTTTTCTTTCACTCAATTTGGTGGCAGTTTCACGGTCAGTAATTTGTGACACCGCTCCTTTAATATGTGTTATTAAGAGCTGAGATACTGAACCCTTTTGTCCCTTGGCGTTAGCATTAAAATTTCATTTCGTGAATAGTCTTGAGTTACGTTTAATGTTGAAATCAAGAGAGCCCGTGGGCAAAAGCTTGTCTCACCCAAGGACAGTTAAACCCTTGACAGTGTTCAGTAAAGTGTTCAAAGGCAAATGTTAAGTATTATTGAGAGAATAAACACATTTTCATACAAAATTATTCCTACACTATTCCTTTGTATATAAGCTTCTTTTCTTTTAAGTTTACAATGAATGCTGCCTCTGTTAAGCCTTTTGCACTGTTCATTGCTAATCTTTTTTTCTACGTACAACGGTAATGATCATTTTGTAACTTTTGTACCTTTTCTTGTGTTTGTTATTCATTTGGATGTAAATATGGTAAAAAAGTGTTGTAATAAAGAATTGAAAAAACATTATTTTCCTCTTTTTTTCTTCAAAATCTGTGTCAACAAATGTTGTTTTCTTCCTGTCATAATTTTGTTACATGATCTAACAAGCCACATAGTATTGGAACAGCAGGCTGATATTCAGCTTGACAGTACTTCTCTAGAGAAACCTCTTTCCTAGGATAAAATCCACCCCATGGGCCAGAATTTGAAACCCCTCTCCACATGCCGCCTCGCCCTATCCACACCTCCACACCACCCCCCCTTCCAATAATCCACTCAGGAATATTCGCAGGCATGCATCATTTCAAACCTTTTACCAAGGGCATTTAAAAAAAACAACAACAACAAATGTTTGCACTTGATTGATTAGGTGTGGCTGTACAACACCATTCTTTTTTCACCAAAAGCCACAGGACATCCACTCCTAGTGCTTGAAGTAATAATTATTATTATTTCCCAGCTGTAGCCGGTAAAGTTATCTGGTCTGAAGCTTGTCTATATTTTCCTCCAGCTAGTACAATAATGGAACAATCCTGTATCGAGATTGAGGATATTCCTTAAACTTCTTTTTGTACCAGTCATGTGTCACTGTTGCTCCAAGAGAGAGGTTCTCAACTGTCAGAAGCAAGATTAAGCCTATGTAAATATTCTTTGCTTTCTGTAGTAGAAACAATGATATGTAAACCATGATTTCTGCAAGGTAGTGAGGGCTAGAAACAAACTCAAACCAGTCTCCATAAGGTACTCTGTACACTTTCCTTGCCTCCCTGCTTGGTGAGTGCCGTAACTTTGCTAGGATGTTATGACACCTCCATTGATGCAAACTTGCCCATAAAAACATAGCTACAGCAAGCCACTGGTACCAGGAGAAGTCTTTGAAGGGACGTCTACAAGAATTGCACCAATCTATTTAGAAAAAATTAAGTTATGAGCAAGCAAACAATTTCAGGTTATCATGCAGTAGTTAGTAATGGTAACAGGACTGAGTGGAGTCCAATTCGGTCTGTAATCATACGAGTGATTAACAAAATCGGACGACTGCATGCGGGAGTCTGATTTGTTTAATCACGAGTATGATTACAGACTGAATTGGATGACACGAAGTTCTGTTACCAATTAATCATAACTGTAACAAAATTTGTGATATGAAAGCCCTTTTTTTAAATCAAAACAGAAGAAATTACAATTTTTTTTTTAATGCTAGTAGTGAAAAAAATCCATTTAAGCGCATGCGTGATGGCGCGTACTGTCCAATTACTTAGGCATGATGCGTACTGTCCTATTAAATTGTCCAGTTAAGGCTGAAATCAGGGCAGTTGATAGCCAATCAGATTTGAGAATTTTGTTATAGTTATGATTACAGTTAAATATAGCTGAATGATAAGATAATCAAGCAGTATCGAAAGCAGGCTGCTCTTTCTCAAGGCCTGGTGTTGGTTTTTTTTCACTTTTGTTCTATCAGTTGATTATGTTGCAAAAATCTCTTGAAGTGACAGCGTAAAATCAATTTACTTGGCAATAGCTTTATCCTCTGAAATTATCAAATTAAGTCACTGAAAAAAATTGGGTTGTGAATAATCAGTCATAATAAAAAATCTCAACAAGTTGTTAACTCTAGCTTTCAATGGCTGTCATTAAGCAGTGAGCAAAGCAAGGGATTTTGTTTCCTGTTGAGAATATTTATGTAGGCCATGGCTACCTTGGTAGACACATGATGTGTTGACAACACAAGGAAATGTGAAATAAGCTTCAGGGCCAAAAAGGCTCCTGATCAACTATGGAATTCACCCTTTTCTTCAAAAGTGTATGGAAGGTAGATTGAAAGGAGAGTCTTGAAGTTTATCAGACATCACCTGAGGCTTCATTCTAAGCACACCTTTGTACAATTTGCTAAACCCTACTTTCCTAACAGTTATTAATAGCATTTTTATCAGTGCAACTTATGCACCTATCAATGTAATGCCTGCAGGGGGCAGAGAAAGGGCATGGGCTGGGGATCTGATTGTTTTTGTTGGCCCTGGGGTGGGGTATTTGACTGATCTTGCTCTCCCAGGGGAGGGGGTATTTGAATGCTTCTTCACACAAGGTGCACTGATGGGATCAATAATTGAACGTGATAAGATACAGTGGAACCCTGCTAATATGGTCACTAATAATTGGCCATAAAAATTTGGCCGTATTACAAGGACTGGCTCAAATTTCATGACTTGAGGGCCGTAATGACAAATACACCGTACATCGCTTTCACCATACTGTTCTCATTAATAAACAACCGGAATGTAGATATCATGTACAGTAATTGAAAAAACCACTTTAAATTTTCCTTTAGTACCCCGCACCCTGCCTCCCCCAGTTTTACATTGATAGGTGGATTACAATAGTAGCATATTTTTCTCCCTTCTTATATAAAGTTGACAAGAAGATTCACTTTAATTTTACCTTTGTCAATTTGTTCTGCCTTGAGGAATGGGACAGCAACTGCAGCAACATCCAGAATGTAAAATGCTATGCCAACAAAGTAATGTAATATATGAATCCTACTGGAGAATACACTGATAAAACAACACTCATATAATCTGCGACATGTCTGTACCAGTAGAAGAAAAAGAGATACAAAGGCAGTGAAGCAGTCAATATGAGGAGTAAAGTGCAGGCTTAATATGTGAGACATTGCCTTGGGAACTGATGTGGCTCCATGGAAACAGTGAAGAACTAACATCAAGAGAAACAAACAGGACAAAGAACTTCCAACAACATAGAAATGAGTAAACCACCTGTGAAAAAAGAATAATATAATTGTTAAAAAAATCTCTGTACACAACAATAGCAAGCACAGTGACAGTACACTTCTGTTTTTAAATAGCACTTTTACTGTCATGGTAATTTCACACACTGAATAAAAAATGCTATTAAACTTCATAACCCATACTTTTGTGAACTTTTTCCCATCTGTAGTTAGTTTATAGAATTTGATAGCCTTTTCCCCTGGAGGTCTTTAGGGGCCTGGCATTGTTTTTGGGAGGGATAAGCTTGGTTTCCTCCAATTTAGGTGGCACTCTTAACTTCTTCACACATTGTTTGTTGCACAATATGTCAGGACTCTAAGATCAATAAAGCCAGTCTGGTGATCTCCTGAAGCTGGGTCTAACCATAACTTTCACACCAGCCAGTATCCTATTTCAGGGTTGTCAAAAATAGCCAGCTGGTGGCAAAAATCGCCACCTACTTAGTTAATATCGGCCAGCTACTCTGCTTGGCATTTCTTTACAGATGGTGTTTTGTAAATAAAATATCCCTGGACTGGTCGCTTACTTTGACAACTCAGCAGTCTACTTCAAAACTTTCTGACAACCCTGTATTTACCAGTGAGAATTGTTTTTTTTTATTGCCATAAGGAATAGGAGAAACTTCCCATTTGCCTGTGAATGTACATCCTAGAGATTCAACCTTTTTCCTGAGGCCCAGTATTAGTTAGTTTCCTTTGCAGCCACTCAGGACTGACAGCTTCAAGGAAGACTTGGTATTAGTGTGAATAACCTAACAAGCTGCATAGCATTAGAACAGCAAGCTGATATTCAACTTGACTGTACCCCTCTAAAGGGGCCTCTTTCCTAGGATTAAAACCACAAATCTACTACCCTAGCCCTGATTGTAGTCCATGGGCCAGAGATTGAAACCCTACTCCACCTTACCCCCTCCACCCCCACTGTCCCCTCCTCTCTCTTGTATTTCATATAAGCATGTATAAACATGATTGATCGGTGGGTGTGGCTATACAGCAATCTATATAGCACCATTCTTTTTTCTTTTTACCAAAAGCACCACCTCTGTCATACAAACCTTAGGCTTTTGGTTAAAAAAAAAAAAAAGAATGGAGCTGTAAAACCACACCCACTGATCAACCACGCGTAAACTATCTTTGGTGAAAGGCTTAAAAACAATACATGTCTGCAAAAAATCCTTGAGCTCGGGAGTGATTTGACCTTCTGTTCCACGGACTTCACGCCACTGAACAGTGTAACATAAATCTGATACCCTCCTGTAGACGTTTGGAGTTCTATCCCCTATCTCAATCCAATGGAAGTCTTATTGTTACACCTACTTAGGCCATGAGGTTTTAGTAAATGGAGCGAGCTCACCCTCACCTCCCAACTATCTAATACATGAGTACAAAAGTTCACCATATCACCTGTTTGGAACATGTAAAATCTGAATCAATCCACTGCAATTTCCCGCAGACTCAGACTTTCCCCATTCAAAAGTGAAGTGCATCCATTTGGGAATAAACCTCTTCAAAATGTACAGTATGGACACCAGAAAGCTGGCGATATTTGCGAGAGACAAAGAGAAAAGAAGAACGTCCATTTTGAGTGTGCGCCTTTAAATATACAGCCAGCGGTCATTCAAAATAATGTAGTACGCAAGCGCAATCCACGTGTACCAAAAAATAGTGTTCAGAAAAAGTTGAAAATCAAGCGATTTTTAGTTCTTTCCACTTTATTTTGAGAACAGGAGGACAAAATTTGGTTAAAATGGTTTTAATGACAATGATAGGCCGTGTGATAGACGGCTTACCTCTCGCAGCTTCGATGCAGAGCGACCAGGATGTAAGTGTAAACGTTGATGTTCAAGTACACATTCAGCTGATTCCGGCAAATAGCATATGCCTGTGTTTAATTTTGCTTGCTAAACGGGACAAGTACGATGTCACACAGATGATCAGCTGCTCAATTTATTTTAGTTTATTTAAACCTATTTCATACAGATGCGAAAGTGTCAGATTATGTGGGTAAGGGCACTTGACTTATCGTGGGTTTTAGACTTTCTGATAATTGTACTTACCACGAAAGCATAATGTACAAAATTTATGAATTTTAAGTCCCACCTAACTGGTCTCGGATGATTTGGGGTCCTTGCCTAGACCCTTGATAAATGTCTTCAATGGTGTATACCCTGAGGCTGGAATCCTCATAAAAAGCCCTGTAAACCCCGGGAAAAGGATTAACACTACCTTATTTTAATGCAACTGACAGAGCTGATGCTGAAATCTATGATTTTTTGATACCTACATTGCTTTGTGCTTTTGGCTGTGACTGTGATAGATCTTAAGAGGACCTGGTCACTTATTACTGCAAGTGGCAAAGTGACATGTCAGTGAAACAGAGCAAGGATTATTGAAATGGCTCAGTGACTTCCCAGTTGTAACTGATAAGTTACTTATCCCATCTAATAAACACATCCCTCCCCCCCCCCCCCCATTGATGGGGTATTATTGGCCACACCCCTTCAAAAACTTTTTCCTGGGGTAACCAACCCCCTTGATCTAAACCACTTAGAAAATGTGGCAATGTTATTTGTCCATATTGTTATATTGAGGTTTTCAGAATATTCACCATCTCTTTATGAATGACATAACACTCCCCTTATCCCTTCAGAAATTGACATATTAGATAATAATTCCCTCCTAATATTGACCCCCTCAGAAAATCTCTTGGGAAATTGACATTCCAGGGTACAGAACTGCCGCAGGCCAAAGGATCGGGCGGTTTCACTGTTGAATGCCTTACCCAAAAGGCTCACTAAGTTAACAAACATTGTGACATTTAAGAAGGGACTTATGCATTATTGAGCTATTTTGAAAAAATAGCTCATATGTCAGTGGTGTGAGCGTATGTATCTTTGTGGCTTTGTAACTTTGTAACTTTGTATGTTCGGATGTTTGTTGCAAGAGCCAATAAGGTTGAAGGTACTATTAGTTGATGTTTAGGAACCAATGAGATCTTAGCATCTACTTAAACATGACATTGGTAAAGGTCGAACAAGGGCACTTTGAGACCGCCATCTTGATTCTTCACAATTTTTTCGTCTTTTATTACGGCTACAGGTGTTTGAAAGAATTACATTAAATATCTTCATGATTCAAACGCTGTGTACAGTGATGCAGCTGTTTAAGGGTTCATATTTTAGTATGGATGCTGCTTCAAGACATTTCTGACCTAATTTGGCTATCAGTACAATGCACGTCAGTATGAGTTCTGTTTCACCTGCTACAACTGGGTAGAGTATAAAAGATCATATATTTTCAAAGCTCTTCCAATGAAGCAATAATTGATATTTAGATATAGACTTTAATTCGAAAGTATGCGCCCTATAAAATGTGGTTTTAGAAGTTTAAAAAGGCAGCTTATTTTTGTGAAAGCTGTACCGAGTATTGTTAATCCTGTAAACAAGCTTTAAAAATGTCATTCTCTCGCTTACAAAGTTCAACAGACCTTTTTCGTTCTGGCAAAACAACAAAAAAAGAATAATAAGTGAACAACATAATACATCCTTCCTGCATACTAAGTATTATAGTTTCTGAAACCTATTTTATTTAGTAAAGATGAGTAACTTAAGTAGAAACAGTAGCGTTAGGGAATAAAATTGGAAGAAGCTAGTTGACACAAAATTAGATACTGGCATTGTATTGAGTGGAGTAACATGATACAAGTAGAAATATATTTCGGCAGTTTGATAATTTTCTTGGTAGGTAATAAATGTTAGGCTATCAACCTTGACGTTGCATGAAACAATTTAATTGCAGGTGTTGTAAGAAAGCCGAGGTGATTTCTTAAAATCGCTTGAGAAAATTTTGTAGTGAAACAATTTGCCTTTTTTTTTACGTACGAATTGTAAAAGGGCCAAAGACCAACATCTTCACATGCAAATTGTGTGCATGAGTTATTTTTATAATTCTGTTTACTAGATTACTGTGTGATAACTCAAATTCCCTCATGTACGAACCACGAAAGGGGGCAAAGTCCAACACTTTCACGTGCCAGCTGTGTGACTGTACATCTCATGCAGATTGGCTTTTCACAATGATAAATAGTAACTTGAACGTATGAAGACCTGTTTCGTTTTGTAACCAATGCCTTAAAAGAGGCTCTTGTCTTTTAAGAAGCAATAGTTTTTAAAACATGAAGAAATAAGTTGTCGGAGTTAAAGACTGTTTCACTGAGTAGAATCGCACGTGAAAACCTCGTGAATTATGATGATGCAACCATCTACCACAATGATAAAAATCCTGGTATTTCGTAACTATTCAGTATTCGATGAGTCACATTTTGGCTTAAGAAACTCCGCGGAAACCTTAGAGTTTTCCTTCTAATCAACGTTTGGTGAGTAGAAATTTATTTTACTTCAACAATTTGATTAACTTGCACAAGATGTAACAGGGAAAGACAGAGGAAAGTGAATATATAGGTTGAGGATCGACTCAGCTGAGCGTTTCGCGTTTTCATTTATGTAGCGCAGTACCCAATTTTGCACAAAAACCAAATCTACATTTAGGATGAAAAAGGTAGATTCATCACTCTTGGTAAGGTTACACCGAAGTATTATAGTTACACTGAAGCATTCAAAATAGCTCATGCACGTTTAACGTGCCTATGTGTTAAAATTGTCTCAGTAAGCAGTTTATTTTTAACACAGGGTTGCTTATATTACTTTTGTCTTTGTAACGCAGAGAATTAGAGGCTATGTTACTGATATCTTGTTAAAATTGCGTGAATTCTTATATTATAGTTTTATATTTATTTTTTATTTCTGATATTGATGTAATAATTACTTTGAAAAGCCATACATGGCTATTATTATTGTCATTATTATTATTATTGGCAACCCCTTCAGAAAATATCACCTTTTAAGGTCGTGTGGATATAAAAATAATAATGGAATGGCCCTGTGCTGCCAAACCACTAAAATATATACATATGTACCATACTGCCTTGTTCTATCAACGCTTTAAGAAAATTTATCTAACCTTCAATCAGGTAGGTCGTTTTCCCTTACTCTTTGAATGGTGAGGGTTCCATTTTTTCCTCTGCAGTTTCCCGACTGTTTTTGCTGTCCTGACAAAAAAGAAACCCTGACTGCATGTCAATTTTATCATAATAAAAACAGCAAGGCAATGAAAAAAGCTCTTTTGAACAGAATTTACTTCTTTTTAAATCATGATCTCATTCTGTGTTTCTCTAGACTAGTCGCAGCTTGCAAGACTATCAGGCCCAAGCCAAGTTATTGTTCAGAAAATTCTCAGACAATTCACCAGCAAGAAGCAGCATTGAGACAGGACCAATGATGTTTCAGTGAGTAGTTAATCCATAGGCTACAGGTTAAATTTTTATTTGATAAACTACAATTACTTACATTGAACTAATCTTTGGTCGTTTCTGGTCAATCCTCCCTATATATTTCTTGAAGAAAGCCTGGAGACAGGCTTTGTTTTGATTCAGAAGTCAATCTGCATTCATTTAAACTTGGTAAATGAGCGCTCTCTTCAAATCCTGGGGCGTCAACTGGAAGTGAGTTTTTTACTCTTTTAATACGCCTTGATGCTATCAAATTTGTAAAAAATTTGCTAAGTGCTTTTACTCTCATAGAGTACCACCTGAAAGGTGCAAAAAGTCCACTTCCACTTGCCATGTGTCGCTCAAAAACGTCATTGCTTAAACTCCCTAACATCTGACAAGCAACCTGGCCTTGAACCAATGATTAGACAGAGAAAATGGTAAAAATATTATCTGCAGATAGGGACATGGTTTCTTCCTCAATGCATCTAACAAAGAATTTTTGAAATTCACGCTAGGGATGATATGTACCCTCTCCCTCTTAAAAGGGCCTCACAAAAGAAAGACTAAATTGGCTAATTTAATGGAAATACAGTGAAACCTGTATTAAGCGGACACCCTCTATTAAGTGGACAGTAGCCGAAGTCCCAAAATCTATTTCCCTTATTTACTTTAAATGAAACCTTGATTTAGCGGACACCTCTATTAAGCGGACGCGGACGCCTAAAAAGTATCTGAAATGATAATTTCTTTTGTTACCAACCTGTATTAAATGGACACTTGTAATCAAATTCCACCACCCAACATGCTAGACACCGGAAATGCGAAAGATTGTCTTGAATTGCCACCCACAACTTTTTCGATTTTTACATTAAAAACGTGACTTGACCAACTTATTTGATTAGTTTCACAGTACAGTATTGTTTTCTATTTCGTTTTGTTTGTATAGAGCTTGTTCCACTCATCTGATTTCTTCAAATTTGAGTTGCAATCTATATTTATGGTACTATGATCAATTGGTCCACTTTGATAAAGAAACGAATGCAAACGTATATCGTCAAAGTCTCTGGGAGTATTCTTAACATTTCCACTGTTCATTTGAATGGCATTTGACTCCTCATATGACGTTTTCTATCGAAACCTGTATTAGGCGGACACCCTGTATTAAGCGGACACTACAGCGTTCCCTGAGGGTGTCCGCTTAATACAGGTTTCACTGTATTCCTAAAAAATACCATAAAACTAGCTCCTGTCACTTACATGTTGTGTGGAGGGCATAATAATTAAACCATAATTACTGTTCATTTCATATGGCTGAATATTCATCACTACCATTCAATACACTGCTGTAGTTTTGGTTCTCTGTGATGTAGGACTGGTGCTATGGAAGTTGTCTGCCCTACTAATCACAGAACACTGTATCCCTCTACCCTGATTGTACATTATATCTCATGGTTATGCTTTTACTGATTTAACTCTTTCGTTCATTAGTGAATGACAGAGTCATCTATCTTCTGAGTCTGTTGACAAAATCCTATTGTATATGGCCACTGAAATGAAACCTCTTTGACATTAGCCTGCGAACAGCAGATGCATTTCTGGTCGTCGCTTCTCTCCCTCCAATGATGGGAAATGCGTCTGCTGTTCGCAGGCTCCTTTGACATTGATTTTAAATTTTCCTCTTATCAACAGTTACATTATTGAAAATGGAGTATGCTACTTGACCTTAACAGAAAAGACATTCTCCAAGAGAGCAGCATTTAGTTTCTTAGAAGAATTATCCTCAGAGTTTCAAAGAGAGTTTGGTTCAAGAGTTCCCACGGCAACTAGACCATATTCATTTATTGAGTTTGGTGAGTGTCTAAAAGGGGTAATGTGGTTCTTTTGAAACTTAAAGCTAAGCCCCCTAAGTAAAAAAAAACAACAACAAATGTTTTTAGTCCAGAATTTGGTAAAAAAAAGGAATGTTTTTTTTTTGTTATTTCCAACTTTTTCTTATTATTGCCATTTAACTGCTACGTTTTTGTGTAAAAACTTGCAAGAGGTGACAGGCCACACATCTTTACCGGCGTGAAACCTTTGAAAACCTTTTTCATATTGCTCCATTGAGGAGAACTCTTTCAGGGATCTTACAGTTTAAAATTTGAACCATGATTATAGCTTATATATAGCGGACCAAGATACGACTCGGTACAGTTTATGGTCAGCAAGGGAAAATTGTGTAAGTTGAGCAGAACCTTTAAAATGTACAACAGACAATTTATTCAGTACACGCGTATTCCTGTTGAATTTTTGGCCCGTTTATGAGGTTTTTCTACTCAAAAATATAATAATTTTCCTATAGTTGCTGTTATCTTAGGGTATCTGCTTTTAATATCTCTGTAAAGTTTAGGTTTACGCGATCTCAGAGAACAATGTTCTGCTGTACACAGCACGTAGCCTTTAAATATATCCAGATCTGACACTGGTTTTGTGTATTTATCACGTCTTTAGTAGAAGCGTGATTTAAGTACATTATGATGCTGTGTCCTTTGAATGTCGTTTTAAAACTCAATCGCTTTGTAAATGTGACTTGTAGTTTAAATGTCAGAGGAGAGTATTTTAAAGCTCGATGTTTTTCAATACCATTATGCACCTATCAATGCAAATCCCGTTAGGGGGGAGTGCGGGCAAGGGGAGGGGATTTGATGCCTGGGACTATCCCCGCTGTCGGGCTTTTGATCGTGCGAAGCGACCCCGGGGTCGGGACATTTGACTTTGACCGACGGAAGCCTGGTATCAATTCAGAAGCAGTTACCAAGTCCGTCCCCGCTCGAGGCTTCCTGAAAGTCACGTTGTTGGAGAAAGGTATGAAGTTTTCATTTGTTTTAATCGCCATAATCCGATACTTTAAACTGTCATCTAAACAGATAATGTCTATTTTGAGAAAGTTTTTATCTTCAAGTTCCCATCTGATTGTAAAATTCGATTGAAATCGAATTCCACCATGAAAGTCCGACATGCATATTATGCATGTTCCGACATGTTGAGCAGATGTTATAATGCATTTTACGTTTTATTAATATTATATAGCACGGTTAATCTTCCTGGAGTGATTTTGTTGTTCAAGATAAGAGATGCTAGTGGAGAGAGAGAATACTTAATTACAGCGATTAATTCAATGGAGCTTCCGTTAACCGTAAATAAAAGTAGTAACAACGTGTTTGAAATGTTCTTTTATTCGTTTTATATAGTATATTATAGCATTGTTTGTTTAGATTTTTTCCCCTGGGGTGGGGGCTTTTTTGACACTTTTGATTGACCTTTCGTTTCCCACCCTGGGGAATTTGATCGAAAAATTTTAAAATTTGTCAAATCCCCACCCCTCATTGCCCGCACTCCGCCCCCACGGGGTTTACATTGATAGGTGCATTAGCATGTTGTTCAGGGGCACCCAACGTCAATTTTCAGAAAATATCTGTTTGGAAGACGACTTGAGAACTAGAATTTTCGAAACATTTGTGGTAGAATTTGTTGCTTGCCTGTCTCTCCTAGGATTTTCGAACATCCAAATAATGGTATAATTGCCCATTTTAAACGAATTTTGACCCTAAAAAGGTCACCTAGAATTTTCGGAAGCCTTTTTTCTGCCTGAAATTTTCGCAAAAGGTAAGTTTTGGTCCCTATGATTTTCGGATCACCAGAATTTCAGCTAGGAAATCCGAACAGATGAAAAATATTTAGGGGATAAAAATATGCCTATATGTACCGTTTAAATACTAAAATACGTTTAACAATGCAATGTTTAAGTGGTTTTGAGCTATATTCTCGTTGGGTGCTCCTGGTTGTTTTTTTACCAATCAATTGACTGGCTTCTTTGTGCCACTACATAATGTGACGTCATGTGAAAACCAACAATACAGGTCAGATTCCGTGTTTTGTATTTTGCTCACACTATCATCCGGGAACCTCCGAATACATGACGAAAATATATAGGCTGTAATGCAACAGTGACATCCCCCCCCCCTCCCTCTCCAAAAAATAAAATGAAACGAGATACGAGTCACTGTCTCGTCTCTGAGATGTACAGCCAATATAGAGGCCATGCACTGTTGCAGAAATAAGAAAACGTTAAAAAAAAACATATACAAACAAATAACTGGGCAAATGTGAACAATGTTCAATTTCCATGTTTCTAGGTACGGGCACTGTTCTTGCGAGGTAACAGTTAATTAAGTTTCCTAGTAAAGGCTTACGGTGTGCTCAAACTTCTTTGGCATTCTGTTTAGCCCTCCCTATGTGGTAGTTGGTTGCATGGTCAAGGCTGGTGCGACGGTATCAGGAGGAACTGCATTGATTTTGTTTCGAGCACCTGTTGCGGCAGGGTTGTGTGGGGCAGAGAGGCCTGACATTCTGCTTGATGGGGAGTGGCTGGTGGTTGGTGAAGCTTTCGTTGACTGAGGTCTCTCGACAAGCATTTCTTTCCAACTTTCCCTTCCCACCTGTCTTTAAGCGGTGTATCAGTTTAAAACCTTGAAAAGCAAACCACCGTATGAGCTGTATCACTTTTTGTCTCACTTTTGTGGATTTTTGTGTACGCTATCCGTTTCGACGCCTGCTTCGCAGGCTGTGTGTACGCCTAACTTCTTTGCTTAGACCACGTGACCCGAAACGAATTGGCCGAGACCAAGGGACCAGGCAACGTTGAACAATAGGTGCATAAATAATGGACAAATTGTTGACTGTTCTGAATTCTATTTGAAAAAATCATCAATATTATTTACTGTTATATTATTATTATTTTTTTTACGCTTTACTTGGACTTTCCATCGTTTCAGTCAAACCTAAATATTAAGTTAAATTTGTTCAATTTTCCTCCGTCAAAAAAACCTTCCAAAGAAATTTTTTTGATCGCCGATAATTGTAATTTTCACACATGTACATGTCACGTGTTCATAACTATGTTATGGCACAAGACCTCACGATTCTTGGTATCCCAGCGAGTATATTGAAGGCTCATATTTCTGCTTGCTTGGCAGTTTTTATTTCTGTTTTGCCGGATGTGATCTGTATGGTGTGGAATGCGGGGTTTTTCCCAAGAATGCTTTCACTTTCGAGAGTTGACTTGGACTGTGAAGTCACTGAAGTGCGAGGGAGCAGCGTTGTTAACTTCTTGCTATCAACAGTCGAATTATAACCTCAGTTCCACAAGTTAGCCGGTTTTACGTGGAGTAAATTGGTCCGCTTTGGTTCACTGTAAGGTATGTACTTATACGATTCTTAAGAAGTGTGTAAAAAAGTCATGTTAGTGGCTTCTGGGTGGATCCGCGATTTGATACCGACTGTCCGCACAAAAATCTTCGCAAGTTTCTTTGTGCTGTACGATTCAGTAATGAGAAAAGTTAACAAGTATGCAAAACTTAGAAAGTATTTAATCATCTTACAGGTTAAAGCGGCCCAACTTGTTTACAATTGAAGTGAAACATGGTAATGATTCAACTTGAGACTGACGAGCAATGGAACTTTTTGAAGTTTGTTATGGTGGTGAAAGTTTTTCACAAAGCCCTGCGTCAAACGTTCAAACGAATGTGGAACAAGAAATATGGCCTATTGCATCTGTGGGATGACACTAATACTGTGAGAAAATTACTTTGTAAGAAAGAAGCTGGCAAAGACAGAGGCATCAAACTTCTAACAAACAAATCGTACGAGGAGTGGGATACTACAGCGCTGTGTAAATTCACCCTCTACGCAAAATCTTTTGCTACACGAGACAGTAAAGGCGACGTTAAAACACTTGATGATTTGTACATAAAACCCCGCGGACCGAATCCTTCTGGACAGTTTCACTCCTCTGTGATTAGCGCGAACGGTAACATCGATGAAACGTATGCACTCGCTATTGATCAGCTAAGACTTCTGAGAAATTGGTGCTCTCATTCTACCAGAGCAGAGATGGATAAGAAAACATTTGATCGGTTCGTTAAACTGGCTAAAGATGCATTTAAAGCTCTTTCAGTCAATACAGACGACATTGATGAGATTGTGAAAGCGACCGGAAGTGCACACGCCGAGGCTCAAACTTGTGACATGCGCTTTTTTTTTTTTGACCCATTTATAGGGTTTTGATCTGCATTTGCGCTTAGCTTAATACTTGCATTTCGGAAACCACGGGAAATTAAACCGCAAAGCGGAAAAAATGTCATCGAACACCCGCCTGTGTTTATCTTCACCACATGCGCTAGTATTTTCGAAAAGATCGGGAAAGGTCTTGAAACTAAATGGCTTCTAAGATGATTGGTCTGGAACAAAACCTGTTTTACTAAGACGCCATTACTTGTTGCGCCTGCTACAAGTAATGGCGAATTTCGCTGTTTACATACTACTCCTTGAAAATTAAATTTGTCCCTTTCCTAAAAAGTAATGGTTAACAAGTCAACAATATTACAACTTATATTATTTGCCGATGATACAAACGTATTTATGTCTCACAAGGATAAAGACTGCCTTACTAATATACTGAATGCTGAACTAAATAAGTTGTCAATATGGTTTAGAGCTAACAGGCTTTCATTAAACTTGAAAAAAACCAAATTCATCGCATTTAAACCATCCCAAGAGCGTACAAATCAAACTATTCAACTTTTAATTAATAATCAAAAAATTGATCAAGTAAAAGAAACAGTTTTCTTGGGGGTAATCGTAGCCTCCCCGCAGACGTCCTTTGGGGTTCGTTTGTCACAAACGAACCCCAAAGGACGTCTGCGGGGAGGCTAGGGTAATCGTGGATGAAAATTTAAATTGGAAATCTGAAATCTAACACGTCGCCAATAAAGTTTCTAAATGCACAGGAATTATTCGTAAATCCAGTTTCTATATTTATCCACGAAAGCCTTACGAACACTATATTTTTCTCTAGTCTATCCATACTTTTTTTACTGCAACTTAATTTGGGCCTCTACTTACAGAACTAACCTTATTCGTCTTGAGATTTTACAGAAACGAGTGATCAGAACTATATCTAAAACAACTTTCGATGCACATACTGATCCAATCTTTCAAAATCTTGGTATCTTAAAATTTCATGATATATACTTAATACAACTAGGCTTATTCATGTACTCGTATCAAAACCATACTTTACCTTTAAAAATTTCATTGTAAATTTACCTTACAAAGTCAAATTCATTCGTATAATACCAGAAACTCGTGTAAATTTCGAACCAAACAATTTTCCGTTTTTTATCAAGGACCTAAATTTTACAACACGTTAAACACCAACATCATCAACGCTTCCTCACGTTTCTCCTTTAAACGAGCACTTAAGGCATTTATTTGTAATAATTGTTTATTAGTATACTCCAAAAAAAAATCTTGGGAAAAAGCCTTTTAATATTCAACATTTGTAAACTTCCCGTAATCTTGATTAGTTTAATTTTTCACCTCATATTATATTGTATCCGTCGCCGTAATTTTTATGCCATCTTCGAAAAATTGTAATTGAGGAGGCCTAATTAACATAAGCTCTATAGTTTCTTTTAGGCCTCCTCGCCATCTCTTCCTACATTTTTTTTTTGGCATCTTTTTGTAATTATTGTAATCGTGTGGCAAATATATAAAATACCTAAATACCTAAATTTTCCACTGTTCCATTTATCACTGCAACGGTTTTTTTTCCGAGGAGCGAACTTGGATGGATATGAAATCAGCCTTTGAATTCAGCCTGGTTTCGTTTCGTCCCAACATTACTGTTTCTTATTTTCATTCCTCCATAAACGAGAGACATGTTTGTTCCCCGAAATTAAGTTTGTCGGATAGGTTTAGTCCTTTCGTTTCGTATTTATTGTTATTAAATATTGTCAGTGTAGTTGTATGTTATCTTGTAACAAAAAACCTGATGAATTTTTTTTACCGTGTTAAAATAAAGATTTGAGATTTTGAGATGGGTGACCTTCACCACAGACTTTTTTTTGGAACGTTTAATAGTTTTGTATATAAAGGAAATAATTATCATAGCTTCATGTACGTAAGAAAGAGTTTATCTAAAGATATTTTTTGTGTCGATACAGCAGATATTGTTCATGTACTCTCTAATTACAATTTCAGCATAAAAATAGGTATGGTTTGAGTGCTGCTGGTACGCGGAACTACAAGGCATAGACTAGATGTCTTGTAATCGTACTTTAGGGGTCTCTGAGTAGATGAAACAGAGATTTGTATCTCTTTGAAAATTTAAGTCCAAACTGTACGCATGTTGACCATGTATAATATTATTATAACCTCATGTTCAGTGTATTTGACTGCCTTAAAGGAACTGCATGTTTTCCATTCAGGAGCTATTTTCAACTGAACGATTTCATCATGATGCTTTAAATACTGGAAACAATTGTTGGTTTTCACATGACGTCACTAAAATTCAAACTACAAAACTATCTAGTCTACTGATACTTTACTTTCATGGTGTATTAGAGCAGCTGAAAAGGTGACAGGCCGCACATCTTCACCGGCGTGAAACCTTGGAAAACCTTTTTCATATATTTGCTCCATTGAGAAGAACTCTTTAGGGGATCTTACAGTTTAAAATTTGAACCATGATATAGCTTATAAATAGCGGACCGAGATACGACTCGGTACAGTTTATGTTCAGCAAGGGAAAATTGTGTAAGCCGAGCAGAACCTTTAAAATGTACAACAGACAATTTATTCAGTACGCACGTATTCCTGTTGAATTTGTGGTCCATTTATGAGGTTTGTCTACTCAAAAATATAATAATTTTTCCGTAGCTGCTGTTATCTTAGGGTATCTGCAACGTAAAAACTTGCAATAGGTGACTGGCCACATATCTTCACCAGCGTGAAACCTTTGAAAACCTTTTTCATATTGCTCCATTGAGAAGAACACTTTCAGGGATCTTACAGTTTAAAATTTGAACCATGATATAGCTTAATTATATATAACGGACCAAGATACTACTCGGTACAGTTTATGTTCAGCAAGGCAAAATTGTGTAAGTTGAGCAGAACCTTTAAAATGTACAATAGACAATAGGCTTTGATAGGCTCCTGACCCTATCCTAGAGTAAACTGCTTGAAAACCATACCCTTCAAAGCGGCACATACCTATATAGCCCATATATGGCAGTACCCCCCCCCCCCCGGATACTACTCGGTACAGTTTATGTTCAGCAAGGGAAAATTGTGTAAGTTGAGCAGAACCTTTAAAATGTGCAACAGACAATTTATTCAGTACGCGCGTATTCCTGTAGAATTTGTGGCCCGTTTATGAGGTTTGTCTACTCAAAAATATAATAATTTTTCCATAGCTGCTGTAGACTACGAGTAGTCCCCCATTTTTCCTCAGAGGTGCGTGTCGCCTTTTCTCGCGTGGGGTGATTTTCACGCGCGCTCGCGTTTAGCACGCTCTACTAACTCTGAGGAAAAATGGGGGATTACTCGTAGTCTATAGCTGCTGTTATCTTAGGGTATCTGCTTTTAATATCTCCTTAAAGTTTAGGTTTGACAAAGTCCCAAAATCTATTATTTCAACCTTTTTATAAAAACAACTCAGAGCTCTAACTAATAAATGACAAAACATTAAAGGTTAACTCAACGTTTCACGCCGAAAAAACAGGATGTTTTTATACTTCACAAAAAAGCAAGGCAAGACACCCATTTTTCAAATTTAAACCTTTATAAAAACACAATTCAGCCTAGCTTTGAGAAAACACGGATCCAACAAACAGCAACATGATTGTTTTTTTGCAAGGAACCAATCAAACCACACCATTTTCGATCCTCCAAACAAACCAAGGTGGATATACTAGGAGTAATCGGAACTTAGGAGAGTGCGTTCGATATGTTTGTTGAGGCGGAAGGGTGGTTGCGATGTAGATAAATATGATTATGGCATATTTTGAACGTAAGGGTTGCGTACAGCGAAACCTCTGTTTAAACTGTGAATAATTTTAAGAACGTTTTCAAAAGATATCGTATGGTTCGGTGTCAAGTGCTTTTAATCGGAGGAGGTATTGGCCAGCGTCGGACGTGTAAATGAAACATTGTGTTTTGCTGGTTTTAGTTACAGGGCGCAGTTTCTCAAAGGCCGATTAGTTCTTAACCCGGGATTCTTTTTCTTTCTTCAAAAACATTTCCTCGGATAATTTTCTCTGTTATTTTTAACAGCATCCAATCATCAACTTGTTGACAAAATGAATTACATTGAATTTACTGGTTTCAAAGCTTTCACATCTGAATTCAAACTTCGCACTAACCCTATCAAAGCCTTCAGTGGAAAGTGTGTGCGGCTCAGGTCAATAACTCTTCCAGTAATTTGGTCGAGCGTGTTCATTTCAGTGACTCGAGAGTGGCGCTACTGTGGGCTGATTTATAAGTTTTTCCTAATAACGAACATAGAGTTAAAGTGTTCGTTTGTCCGGTGCTGAAAATATCACAAGTCATGGTCAAATGGCGCCGCCGAGCTTCACATGTCGGTAGATTTACTTTGTGGCACAACTGCTGCCGAGCTACACAACTCGTAAATTTAGTTTGTGACAAAACGGCCGCCGAGCTACACAACTCAGTAAATTTACCTTGTGGCATAACGGCCGCCGAACTAAACCCGGTTTGATGCATGCACCAGTAGTCGCAGACATTTTCCAAAGACAGTGACGAACCATGCTGAAAAATATGAAGGCTTAATCCAAAGTAAAATTTAACAGCAAACTCCTGAAAGATGAACGCTTTGGACGATTCAGCAATCACAGATCGATGTACGCTTTACGAAGATTCAGCAAACTTTTTAAAAGATGAACGCTTTACGAAGAATATCGAACTTAGCAAACCTTTGAAAGATGAACGCCGAGGACACAAGGGGCGCTTTCCATTTAGTCAAAATTTCCGGAATTTCCGGTTCGGCGGTAAATGGAACACGTTTCGTCGGTTCATCCCACTGGAAAATTCCCAGAAAAAGTGGAAAATCTAAAAAGGTGGTCCCGTTTTCCCGGTTGGAATTTCCAAACGAAATGTCGTGTTCCATTTACGTTTCTCGTAGTTTGTACCACTTCCAGGTCCAGGGTCGGGCACCGCGCCACGTACCGGGGTTTACGACCAAATGGAACAACTTTTTACCAATCGGAAATTCCACTTTTGCTACCACCGAAATTTCCGGTTTTTTTTCGTAAATGGAAAGCGCCCAAGAATCGCCACATGAGTTAGCGCGTCAAAGTGAGGCAAAACGTAAGCAAACGCCTCAAAGCGAGGCAAATGTGTGTCGACGACGACGACGAACGAAAATGAAATCTCAGAAAAACCTCCCTTATTAATTGCACAGGTTACCCAATAATGCACAGAACACCCAACACAAATTAGGGGTTCAATAAATGCTTACCAAATCAAGCAATACGAAATGGTTCAGAGTTCACCTAAACCATTCCACCACATAGCAACTGATGAGAATTGTAAGATTCAAAATGGCCGGTCTTGCTTGTAAACTTATATTTAACTGCAGACATGACCTGCAGACATTATGTAGTGGCACAAAGAAGCCAGTCAATTGATTGGTAAAAAAACAACATGCTAATGGTATTGGAAAATAACGAGCTTGAAAATACTCTCCTCTGATATTAAAACTACAAGTCACATTTACAAAGCGATTGAGTTATAAAACGACATTCAAAGGACACAGCATCATACTGTATTTTAATCATGCTTCTACTAAAGACATGATAAATACACAAAACCAGTTTCAGATCTGAATATATTTAAAGGCTATGTGCTGTGTACAGCTGAACATTGTTCTCTGAGATCGCGTAAACCGAAACTTTATGGACATATTAAAAGCAGATACCCATAAGATAACAGCAGCTATGGAAAAATTATTATATTTTTGAGTAGACAAACCTCATAAACGGGCCACAAATTCTACAGGAATACGCGCGTACTGAATAAATTGTCTGTTGTACATTTTAAAGGTTCTGCTCAACTTTCACAATTTTCCCTTGCTGAACATAAACTGTACCGAGTCGTATCTTACTCCGCTATATATAAGCTATATCATGGTTCAAATTTTAAACTGTAAGATCCCTGAAAGAGTTCTCCTCAATGGAGCAAAAAGGTTTTCAAAGGTTTCACACTAGTTTTTACTTTGGTGCTTTAAAGGTTGGATGGGAGCCTGAGCAGCGAATCCAGGGGCTCTCCCCTGGATCCACCACTGTATTTCTACTTTTCTAACAATATATCCTGGAAAAGTAGACTCTATTAGTAGGAGATGGTTTAGTAATGAACATTTTGTGAAAGCTCAAAGAAATTAAGAATCAATCTGTCGTTTTTCGGTGTAATTTTTGTTGTTGTTGTCCAAAATTTTTTCAACATTTTGTGACGTGGTAGTAACAGTTCACAGACAAAGAAAAAATTTAATTAAACTGGTTTATATAATTTTCAAACCAATGAAAAATTTGACCTACAACCGTCGTGCTGCTATAACATTTCATTCCCTTTTTAGATACATACATTCAAAAGGCAAGAAAAAACTATCAAGATTCTAGAACAAGAAGGAACTTAAACAGATTAAATGATGAACTCCACGATGTACAGCGGATCATGGTTCAAAACATTGATGATGTTCTTCAGAGAGGCGAACAAATTTCAGGTAACTTTGGGTTTTAAAATTCATTGGCTGAGCCTATTGTTGGAGAAAGTGACAAAAATATTTGATGCACAAAAAATGTCAGTATTGGTTTATTAACCAGAAATATTTATAATTTATTGTTTTGTTGTTGTTTTGTAGTGTTGGATGATAAGGCAGGAAATCTAAGGTTTCAGTCAGAAAAATACAAGAAAGATGCAACCTACTTAAATTTGCGTTCTGCATATGCCAAGTATGCTGCTGTAGGAACAATTTTTGTAGTATTAATGATCTATATTCGATTCTGGTGGTTTTGAAAAGTGAAGAGAAATTTTGAATAGAGCCATATATAGAAAACAGTCATCTATATTATTATTAAGCCCTACTGGTTAACAGTTTCCAAGTAAGTTACCCTGGTAAATATGTTGATAATCTTAAGTAAAATTTGTTTTAGTTGTCTTATCAATAACCAGCATTCTTGCCAATGGTGACAAGCAGGAAGATGTGAGCAAATGAGACAACTACTGTACTGGTTAATTGTTACTTCTCACTGGCAAAGAACTTGTCACAATATGCCCACAGTATATTGTATATGCATACAGCTGTATATGCAATTAAACAAACACATTATTGCAGAATAGATTTCAGAATGCAAAATGAAACCTACTCAACTGGAAACTTGATTTCTTCCCTGCGGCAGAGATCTCTCATGACAAGAGAAAAAGGAGAGGAAAGAAAGAGACCTCTGCCGGCCTCTGATGCAATTGTAATAATTGTAATTTGTTTACCCACGAAATAATTATGAGTTCTTATGAACTCATTTAAACATGTCCATGGATTCCATATCGAATTGGAATTTGGAAGTGTTGTTGGTTTTTTATGAGAGGGGAAAACCAGAGTACCCGGAGAAAAACCTCACAGGGCAAGGGAGAGAACCAATAACAAACTCAACCCACATGTGGCTTCAACACCGGGATTTGAACCCAGGTCACATTGGTGGGAGGCGAGTACTCTCACCACTGCACCACCCTTGCTCCCCCTGAAGCAAGTTTTTAATCATTCATACATGCACTGGCATTTCCTTAATAACCAATAACATTTAGTCATGTGTGACACAACTTACAGAACCAGTTTGCGCGATAACAATTGTGGGCTCAGAAATTTCCAGTGTGCAGTCTCAAAAAGAGAAACCAATTTTGAAAACCATTAAGTTTCAGCCACAAATGTGGTCGGCAGCTAGATGAAAGAATGTGTCGGAGGTTGGCAGGTCTCTCTCTTTCCTATAATTCTTCTCTTGCCGTGAGAGACTCTGCTAGCAAGGAACTTGATTTCATAATTAACTTGCTCCCGCAATCTCACTCTTCGAGGTTATTTAATCACTGAAGTTTGTTTTACCCTAACTTAAAAAGTGAAGTGAAATTTAAAATACCAATGCTTACATGTATTAATGAACTATAGCTGTTCCTTGTAGTTGACTATAACTACATGTAGGACTAATCATATTTTTTACAGTAAAAAAAATTGAAATTTTTGTTTAACATCTAACAACGTTTTCGTCTAGTTGTGATCTAGGTTGTTTATATAATGCTGTTACTGCTTAGAGTCATGTTTCCAGTTCATATAGTCATAACCAAGACCTATAGAGAAACCCAAGGACAGTAGGCTGCCAGAATACCTCTTGGATAGTAGAGTTGTTTGTCATCTTCTTTCCACTTAATAGTGGAAGATGACAAAAAAAGGTTTCAGTGTGCAAAACAAGTTTGAATTTATAGTTTATTGACACATCACATTGTTACAACCTTCAACACAATGTACACACCCATGTCATGTTTTTTTTTGTCAGGTTACAAGGCAAATGTGTTATCTTAAACACCTTTTCTGTGCCATGTGACACACTTTTTTACATCACATTATCTCATAACCTCTACTTTGCTTCATGTCCTTCATATATCATGTTGTTTTTATTTAAGTACCCCAAAATAGTATTACTTGGTAACTTACAAATACCTTTTTGTTAAAGAAATCACTTAATTTTGAATGATTGTAATGTAAATAAGATAATATTGAGTACTGATTCACAGTCAAAAAATAAACAATACGACTATTTTTTTGCAAAATGTTTTTATTAGAAACCAGAATCATATCAGTTGGTACCCTGTTATGGCAGAGTTTCCCTTCAGCATGGTTTGTAGCATTTACAAAGTTGTTTGTGTCATAGACATCCATGCGGTTGGCTTGTTTACTAATACCTGCAATAAACCTCTCAGGAAGAACCATGTGGGAAAGAAACCTCTGCTAGCAGGATAACTGGTGGTAGAATATACAAAATTAGTTTTCCCAGCTGGTGCAAAAGTGGATCCTGCCATTATTTAAATATCGCACATCAAAATTCTTGCAAAATATTACTTTTTACCATAAATCTTCTATTAAGCCCTCCATTTAAATAATCCCCCGTCTCTAATAAGCCCTCCCTTTTTGGGGCAAGAAAGTTTATAAGCCCCCCTACCCTTCCTTTGTTATTATTCACTGATAAATGATAGACTCTATTAATCAATCATGACTGTCAGGAGTCTAGTGCGCTGTAACACTTCATGTGGATGGTTTATTTACAAAGCTGGAAATTCGGATTTTGTTTTTGATCCTCGGCTTTGTGACCTCGAATGTCTTATACTTGAGCTTTTCCACACTGCATTCTATTTCTTTATGGAGAACTGATACCTTCTTTGCGAAATTGAGTAAGCCCCCCCTCTCAAATAAGCCCCTATCTCTATTGAGCCCCCCCCTTCTCCCTCAAATGTGTTTGTAATAAACAAGCCCCCCCTCCCAGGGGGGCTTAATAGAAGATTTACGGTAAGTCAATCATGTTCTACTAAAAATAAGTGTTGCGAAAAGTGAAGCTATATACAATAAAAGTTATTTATTCTTAGATACCGGTATGTCTAGTTGAGTAATTTTGCTTAACCTGAGAAACAGTAACACTTACGTGCCAAATAATTACTACAAGAAAAGAAAAGAGAACGATGAGATTTGAGTGTAATACTGCATACAGTCAACTCTCTCTGAATGGACACCTCTATAAGATGTACACCTCACAAAACTGGACAACTAGAGTTGGTCCCTGCCTTTCTTTACTCCTTTTAGTTGACTCTCTATAAAGTGGACATCTCCCTAAGAGGGACATGTATTGCTGGTCCCAAAGGTGTCTATCTTAGAGAAAGTTGATTGTATTAGTCTACTTATCTATCCTACGGGTCAAGTAAAATCACTCTTAAAACATAAGTAAAATAGTTCACACTAATTTAACAGTGCATCATTCTAAAACACCACTTCAAATAAACTTAACCTAAAATTACTGTTTTAAAGTTGTAAGAATCAAATAGCTGTTTTCAAATTGTCTTGAGAATCAGGATGCTAAACTCTCTAGATGTCTAAAATTTGTTGCCAGGTGTGGTGATTGGCAGCAGTGTAAAATTAAAGTTACGTATGTAACTTCACATTTAGAATTTTATGCAGTTTAATTAACACAAAAACTAAATTAATTATTTACAGCAGGGCCGTTTGAAAAGCAACTGGTAAAAAAGTTGATGAAACTTCACTTAATAGATTTTAGCCATGTCCTTCAATGGTGTTGTTAATGTTGTAACAATAACAGACTACACACCAAGGTCTCTGACTTGATAAGCTACGTACCTTTTTAACATCTGCAAAACTGTGTTGGCTTTTAATCAAAGAATTCATTGATAACACTACGGTGAAAGTTCAAAGTTCTTAGAAAACTTATGTGAAGCTCATATTTGTTCTTTCCCTACCACCACAAGTTTATTTTAAGCTGATATTAAAAATTTTATCAACCTGTATTTATGCATGGGCAAGTAAAGACTAGATATAGCCAGCAGTCAAACGCAACAGACGATCCTCTAACTTTAACTTATATAATTTAGCCCAGCTGCTTAACTGTGATATTGCATTCTGAGTTGTAGACAATATCAAGTGACTTTGTATCATAACTAAAACAAACAACTAGTATTATTACCATCAATTACTAGTTTCTATTTCAATTAAAATGAACTCTTAAAATATAAACTTCAAAAACTCCAGATGACTTGCGCATTCTTCCATGTCTATTTTTTCAACTTTTTCCCCTTGCCCAACTTTAATCGTGCTTGTCTCTGCTTCTTCTGGTTCTCCAGATCTTTCCAGGCCCCCATTATAAACTTGCTGAAAAGATACAAAGGTTTGATTTCATTTTTTTATTTGAGTGAGACAACTTTCTGGTTTCTTATCCTTCTTATAGGAAAGCAAAAATATAACTTCAAGTTAAATTTCACAGAGATTTTAATACTTTATACACGGCTCCATCTAGCCTGCAAAGTATGTGTAAGAGCCGGGCGTATTTTTCCATGCAAGTGATGATACTTATGTTCCCCTGCCATCTTGCACCTTAAAAATGAGAGAGTTGGGGAGAGTCAAAAAATGATTTCCTTTGACTTGCAGGAATAGGCTTCCACTGATCAAGTCCACTGACTCCCAGGAATAAGTGCATGTCCACTGATTGCTGGACTTAAAGCATCGGTTGTCTGAGCTTGTTATGTTAGCATCTCTCTGAAAACTGGAGAGTCCATTCCAGGGCTTGTAGGAGTAAAATGAAACTGTCCAAGTTTAGAAGTAAACCCACTGTACAGTCTATTAAGGAGTGTAACTGGGATATACTAATGCTGGTTTTTTTTAACAGTTGGCATGATGGATACAAATACTAATAGCACAATAATGCAAATCATTACATCTTACTTCAATGCTGACAGCTCACTGATTAGTCCCTTTATCATTCCATTGTCAGTTGGCACATTCTTACTAAACACATTTCCTGTACCGTCACTGTGACTTGACATTTCGCTAGGATTAGCTTGCCTGTAAGATCAATACTACTAGAAGTTGTAAAAGGTCATCACCTTCTTCAAAAGCAAAAGGTATTTTTTAACGAGGCCAAGGGGGTACATTTTGGATTAATTTATGGTGTCAATGAGGTGTAAAGCATTTTCTTGATTTTTGTTCTAAAAAATGGGTTTTATTTAATTTATGATTTCAGTCCCACCGCTGTCCCCATCACCACAAATGGGGATCACCCTAGCTTACTTATCTTACTTGTCTAAGTACCTCGACTGTTGGAAGATATAGAACTCAACCAGGCCCACTGACACGTTGAAAGTCAAAGTAACATTTTTGTTTTTACTTGGCTAAAAAATCACCAGATTACTTTATTCCTTTTTTTGTAAACGTGACCTGTGATCAGGCCAATTAACCCTTTAAGCCCCAAGATCCACATACAAATTCTCCAGACAAGTATCCATACATTTCTTTCAAGAATATTGGGAGAATTTGCTATAAGATCAAAGTGTCCTCCCTATTTTGATAATTGATTTAGTAATTCTCATAAACTTTACTCTTGATGATCTGCTGCTGTTGTTAGGAGAAATTGATGTTGGTCACTCTTGGGACCTAAAGGGTTAACAATGTGTTACTGGCCCCGGTTGAATTTTTGCTCCGTATTAATGTTCATAAATAATACTTAACCACCCTTAGTGTTTGATATGTGACGGAGCAGTAGCACTCTATCTCATGTTTGATGTATTAATATTTCCCTTTATTTCTTTCACCTGGTATCCAGTTTATGACATGATGGTTGGTCAGGGGAAGATTCAAGGCCCACCAACTGAGAATCTGTACAGTCCATGGCCATTAAACAGTCAAATTCTGAGATTTCCCCCTCAGAGCCAAATGAAGAGCAAACTGGTGGCTGGTCACATGATGGAAAAGCTGATCTGCATTGTTCTGAGTCAGTAGTGAGTCTACCCTCTGTCTCCTTGCAAGGGGAACTGCATTGTAGAGATGATTCAGAACCTGTTGGCACTGTTTGTCCCTCCCTTATGCTTGAAGTGTTATTTTCTTGGTATGCAAGAATTTCCAGTGCTGTCTGTGCATCAGAGGGCTGAGATTCTTCTATTTCCCTTCCAAGTCCTGCTTTGGGATCTGTACAATGAGTGCCATCTTCAGTTTCATCTGCGTGATGCGTATTTTTGTCTTCTTCATTGTCTGGAGTTTCCAAATGCAAACGATTTTCACTGCTTGTATGACACATGTCTCTTCCATTCTGATGACACTTTATTGTCAGTTCTTTGCAATCTGGGATTCTTTGCTGAGAATCAGATAATTTTTTATTGAAAACTTTCAATCATAATGCCAGTGAATTTATTTTTACCTTTGACTGTATTAGTTCTAATGATGGTATGTAATATGGCTCATGATGTATCATGTCATGGTATTAATCATTTCATTAATACCATACCATGTAATCACACTGAGGCAAAACATGTTGTTTTGTTGTGAATAAATAAAACTTGGCAATCGAGATTTACCGGGTAAACACAGACTGATGGAAATATATCTTTTGTGACCAGAGTTTTTCTTGAATTCTAGTTTTTCCTGATAAGGACAAGGCTCACTCTCAAATTTGCTCTTAGCTGGACTAGTTGGCATGATCTTAGTTTATGTGTTGCCTGTGATGAGTATGAAAAGTTACTTGCCCATGCAATAGGAAAATCTTCTGGTTCCAGACAACTAGACTGAGAGCTATACAGTACGAGCAATTATCATGAAACAAGATTATTTTGTATATAGTTCCTGTTGGTTGTTAAAGGTTTGACACCCAAAAGAAATGAAACGAAACAGTGTTACTTACTGGAACAGTGACAGGCTCACATTGAGCAGGAACCATCTGGTCAGGACTTTGCTGTTTTTCTAGGTTGTCTAGCTCATTTGCAGGATATCCAAGGCAGATGGTAGAACCAGGCACATCTTCTGACATCAGTACATGCACAACCATATTGCTTTTCATTTCTGTATCTTCTGCTGGAAGTGTCTGTGACAAGAGGTCATTTTCTGACTTGCTGTCAGAGAAATTTGTCTCTGTATGGGTGAGATCAGCATCTATGTTTGGGGTTGGGCAGTGGTCTTTCTTTGACATTCCATCACTAAGCAAATCTACACAATTCATACTTGTGAGATTAACCTCTGAGTGGCCTGTTTCAGGGCTGTGAGTTGTACCTTTACTCTCTGAGCCACTAATATCTCTCTGATTGCAATGATCATAAATGTTTCTCCTTGACCACCCATTATCACATTTAACATCATTTAACCCATGATCAGGAACTTCAACCTTTGCAATGTCTGGTGCTGGCTCAAACAAATTCACATGGCTGTTATCTGCAGGTATCTGAATTGATGCAGAACTTTTGAGGGCACTACCACAGCTTTCAATACCCTTTCCAGAAGTAGTTTCATCCAGGGCTGTTATATGAAAAAGAGAGTCAGAACCACAAAAATTATGTCTCTTGTGATTTGTCAGTTACTATCACCACAATGTTCTATCACCAAGGTATAGATAAAGCTGTCAAAGAATTTTGATAGAGATCTGCTTTGAATTCAACTTAGAAATGAGAGGTCCTACTGAAATTATATTCAAACAGGAAACTCACCATGACTGGCTGTTAATAAATTTTCTCTTCTTTGCATTAAAGGGCTAAATTTTTAATTGTCATATATTTCATCTCATTTAAATCAGAAATTTTTAGCAACTCATCGATGGAAGTTCACTTTCTGTGCTACCTTACACTACAAATGTCACACTAATGTAATCTGTAAGTTGACTATCTCAGGATCTTACCTGCTTCACTCTTGTAGCTGTTAGAGTGATCGATCTTGCATACAGCTTCAATAACATTGTGTAATACGTCTTTAACTTCAGATGGTACCTCTACCGTTGTTGATGACAAAAGAAATTCTTCTTTTCCAGTAGTTTGATTTTGGCAGAGAACAAAGTTTTTACCTTTTTGGCTGCAAGAATTCTGTGGTCTTATTCCCACAACATCAATTTCTTCTTCCTCTTCATCCTCTTTCATCTTCTTTTCCTCCTCTTCTATCTGTATCAAGACAGAATGCAAAAAATAAGTAGAATTTAACGTGGTGGTTTTAGTCCTAATATTTATTACTCAAGTGTGATAGGATTTGTCATCTACAATTTCCTCACAAAACGACTAGTCGGACCTGGAAGCTACTAAAAACTTAGAATATAAAAAGTTCAACTTTGCAGTGATGATTAATCTATATAGACTACCCAACCTTGTGAATGTTTTCTCCTTCGTTACAAATGTTAGATTTCGAATTCAATTTGTAATAAAACTACTTTACGGTGTATGAGAAGGTCTGAATAATCCTTGGCACTGTTGGAAATACAAATAAATTGATAAAGAAGGGCACACTGTAATATTTTTCAAATACTCAACGGGTTTGTGGCTTTTACAAACCTCCCTTGAGAAAACAAGGAAACATTATGGATTTCTTTGTAACTAATGGTAAGTTTTTACTCGAACGCACAAACGAGCAAAGAGAAAGTCGGGCTGTTTATAAGCTTCCCCCGTTTTACATGTCACTGCGGGTGGTACGTTTCAACGCCATTTAATAAAGCGGTCTCATTAACAAAACGTAAGTCTTATATTAGTTAGGTTCTACAAGTAACAACCTTTTGTGAGTTTTGATACCCGTTGCCTTGTTCATCGTCTTTAACAGGCGGTGACCTCTCTGCAAGCGGAGCGTCCTTGGAAAATTGTTTTCCACCTCTCCAGGGACGTTTTAAAGGCTTTGTAACTGGAGAAACAGGGACTCCCGTTCTATTTATACTCTTTTTTGCTTTTCGAGTAAACGGTGGAACATACTTCAACTTGCTCTCTTCTTCCTTTAAAAAGTCGACAGCGTTTGTTTTGCACTCGTCAACTGTTTCCAGACATGACTCCAGTTTGTCTGAAGACAGTTCTTCGTCGGGCTTTTTCTGCTCATCGATTAATTTGGCTTTTTTCTCTTCAGTGAAAGCGCTTCTTTCATTTTTATCGTCTTTGGGAACTTTCTTTGCGCCTCGTTTACGACCCTTTTTGCCGGCCATTTTGATTTCTGCTGACGGGCTGTGTTTTGTGAGTTTTGGCGCCAAATGTGATGTGGTCGCGAAAGACTGGATCGGTCGTCGCTTTTCTCTGATCTCTGTGTCCGCTGGTCAACCGCTGGTAACACCACAGGATAGGATTTCATCTACGAGATGTCAAAAGAAAATAGTTGGTCTCGCAACAGGACAATTGCACGATGACATCATTTTACTACAACTACCAGAATCCTTGAGTTTGTTGTTTTCTTGTGCAAATTAAGGCTATTGTTCTTTAATACTCAACGGGATTGACAAATTTAAATAACAAAGCAAAATCGAAAT